>OZ035876.1:56196384-56836717 GCA_964034865.1 Eristalis intricaria
CCACAGTGGCGTATGTCCAGCAGGGCCACTGTGGCGTATGTCCCGCATGGCCACTTTGGCGTATGCGTAACATTTTTCGTATGGTAGAGGAGGCAGTCTTGAGAGTTGTCCTGCATGGCAACTGTGGCGTATGCCCATCATAGCCACTGTGGCGTATGTCCAGCATGGCCACTGTGGCGTATGTCCAGCAGGGCCACAGTGGCGTATGCCCTGCAGGGCCACTGTGGCGTATGTCCAGCAAGGCCACAGTGGCGTATGCGTAACATTTTTCGTATGTTAGAGGAGGCAGTCTTGAGAGTTGTCCTGCATGGCAACTGTGGCGTATGTCCAGCATGGCCACTGTGGCGTATATCCTGCATGGCCACGGTGGCGTATGTCCAGCATGGCCACTGTGGCGTATGTCCAGCAGGGCCACTGTGGCGTATGTCCAGCAGGGCCACAGTGGCGTATGTCCAGCAGGGCCACAGTGGCGTATGTCCAGCAGGGCCACAGTGGCGTATGTCCAGCAGGGCCACAGTGGCGTATGTCCAGCATGGCCACTGTGGTGTATGTCCAGCAGGGCCACAGTGGCGTATGTCCTGCATGGCCACGGTGGCGTTGTCCAGCAGGGCCACTGTGGCGTATGCGTTACATTTTTCGTATGGTAGAGGAGGCAGTCTTGAGAGTTGTCCTGCATGGCAACTGTGGCGTATGTCCAGCATGGCCACTGTGGCGTATGTCCAGCATGGCCACTGTGGTGTATGTCCAGCAGGGCCACAGTGGCGTATGTCCTGCATGGCCACTGTGGCGTATGTCCAGCAGGGCCACAGTGGCGTATGTCCAGCAGGGCCACAGTGGCGTATGTCCAGCAGGGCCACAGTGGCGTAGGTTCTGCATGGCCACAGTGGCGTATGTCCAGCATGGCCACTGTGGTGTATGTCCAGCAGGGCCACAGTGGCGTATGTCCTGCATGGCCACGGTGGCGTATGTCCAGCAGGGCCACTGTGGCGTATGCGTAACATTTTTCGTATGGTAGAGGAGGCAATCTTGAGAATTGTCCTGCATGGCAACTGTGGCGTATGTCCAGCATGGCCACTGTGGCGTATATCCTGCATGGCCACGGTGGCGTATGTCCAGCATGGCCACTGTGGCGTACGTCCAGCAGGGCCACTGTGGCGTATGTCCAGCAGGGCCACAGTGGCGTATGTCCAGCAGGGCCACAGTGGCGTATGTCCAGCAGGGCCACAGTGGCGTATGTCCAGCAGGGCCACAGTGGCGTATGTCCAGCATGGCCACTGTGGTGTATGTCCAGCAGGGCCACAGTGGCGTATGTCCTGCATGGCCATGGTGGCGTTGTCCAGCAGGGCCACTGTGGCGTATGCGTTACATTTTTCGTATGGTAGAGGAGGCAGTCTTGAGAGTTGTCCTGCATGGCAACTGTGGCGTATGTCCAGCAGGGCCACAGTGGCGTATGCCCTGCAGGGCCACTGTGGCGTATGTCCAGCAGGGCCACAGTGGCGTATGTCCTGCATGGCCACTGTGGCGTATGTCCAGCATGGCCACTGTGGCGTATGTCCAGCAGGGCCACAGTGGCGTATGCCCTGCATGGCCACTGTGGCGTATGTCCAGCATGGCCACTGTGGTGTATGTCCAGCAGGGCCACTGTGGCGTATGTCCAGCATGTCCACTGTGGCGTATGTCCAGCAAGGCCACAGTGGCGTATGTCCAGCAGGGCCACTGTGGCGTATGTCCCGCATGGCCACTGTGGCGTATGTCCAGCATGGCCACTGTGGCGTATGTCCAGCAGGGCCACAGTGGCGTATGCCCTGCATGGCCACTGTGGCGTATGTCCAGCAAGGCTACAGAGGCGTATGTCCAGCAGGGCCACTGTGGCGTATGCGTAACATTTTTCGTATGGTAGAGGAGGCAGTCTTGAGAGCTGCCCTGCATGGCCACGGTGGCATATGTCCAGCATGGCCACTGTGGCGTATGTCCAGCAGGGCCACAGTGGCGTATGCCCTGCAGGGCCACTGTGGCGTATGTCCCGCATGGCCACTGTGGCGTATGTCCAGCATGGCCACTGTGGCGTATGTCCAGCAGGGCCACAGTGGCGTATGCCCTGCATGGCCACTGTGGCGTATGTCCAGCAAGGCTACAGAGGCGTATGTCCAGCAGGGCCACTGTGGCGTATGCGTTACATTTTTCGTATGGTAGAGGAGGCAGTCTTGAGAGTTGTCCTGCATGGCAACTGTGGCGTATGCCCAGCATGGCCACTGTGGCGTATGTCCAGCATGGCCACTGTGGCGTATGTCCAGCAGGGCCACAGTGGCGTATGCCCTGCATGGCCACTGTGGCGTATGTCCAGCAAGGCTACAGAGGCGTATGTCAAGCAGGGCCACAGTGGCGTATGTCCAGCAGGGCCACTGTGGCGTATGCCCATCATAGCCACTGTGGCGTATGTCCAGCATGGCCACTGTGGCATATGTCCAGCAGGGCCACTGTGGCGTATGTCCAGCATGGCCACTGTGGCGTATGTCCAGCATGGCCACTGTGGCGTATGTCAAGCAGGGCCACAGTGGCGTATGTCCAGCAGGGCCACTGTGGCGTATGTCCAGCATGGCCACTGTGGCGTATGTCAAGCAGGGCCACAGTGGCGTATGTCCAGCAGGGCCACAGTGGCGTATGCCCTGCAGGGCCACTGTGGCGTATGTCCAGCAAGGCCACTGTGGCGTATGTCCAGCATGGCCACTGTGGCGTATGTCCAGCAGGGCCACAGTGGCGTATGCCCTGCAGGGCCACTGTGGCGTATGTCCAGCAAGGCCACAGTGGCGTATGTCCAGCAGGGCCACTGTGGCGTATGTCCAGCATGGCCACTGTGGCGTATGTCCAGCATGGCCACAGTGGCGTATGTCCAGCATGGCCACTGTGGCATATGTCCAGCAGGGCCACTGTGGCGTATGTCCAGCATGGCCACTGTGGCGTATGTCCAGCAGGGCCACAGTGGCGTATGCCCTGCAGGGCCACTGTGGCGTATGTCCAGCAAGGCCACAGTGGCGTATGTCCAGCAGGGCCACTGTGGCGTATGTCCAGCATGGCCACTGTGGCGTATGTCCAGCATGGCCACTGTGGCATATGTCCAGCAGGGCCACTGTGGCGTATGTCCAGCATGGCCACTGTGGCGTATGTCCAGCATGGCCACTGTGGCGTATGTCCAGCAGGGCCACAGTGGCGTATGCCCTGCAGGGCCACTGTGGCGTATGTCCAGCAAGGCCACAGTGGCGTATGCCCTGCAGGGCCACTGTGGCGTATGTCCAGCAAGGCCACAGTGGCGTATGTCCAGCATGGCAACTGTGGCGTATGCCCATCATAGCCACTGTGGCGTATGTCCAGCATGGCCACAGTGGCGTATGTCCAGCAGGGCCACAGTGGCGTATGCCCTGCAGGGCCACTGTGGCGTATGTCCAGCAAGGCCACAGTGGCGTATGTCCAGCAGGGCCACTGTGGCGTATGCCCATCATAGCCACTGTGGCGTATGTCCAGCAGGGCCACAGTGGCGTATGTCCTGCATGGCCACTGTGGCGTATGTCCAGCAGGGCCACTGTGGCGTATGTCCAGCAGGGCCACAGTGGCGTATGTCCTGCATGGCCACAGTGGCGTATGTCCAGCAGGGCCACTGTGGCGTATGTCCAGCAGGGCCACAGTGGCGTATGCCCTGCAGGGCCACTGTGGCGTATGTCGAGCAGGGCCACAGTGGCGTATGTCCTGCATGACCACGGTGGCGTATGTCCAGCAGGGCCACAGTGGCGTATGTCCAGCAGGGCCACTGTGGCGTATGTCCAGCAGGGCCACAGTGGCGTATGTCCTGCATGGCCACTGTGGCGTATGTCCAGCAGGGCCACTGTGGCGTATGTCCAGCAGGGCCACAGTGGCGTATGTCCTGCATGGCCACAGTGGCGTATGTCCAGCAGGGCCACTGTGGCGTATGTCCAGCAGGGCCACAGTGGCGTATGTCCTGCATGGCCACTGTGGCGTATGCGTAACATTTTTCGTATGGTAGAGGAGGCAGTCTTGAGAGCTGTCCTGCATGGCCACGGTGGCATATGTCCAGCAGGGCCACTGTGGCGTATGTCCAGCAGGGCCACAGTGACGTATGTCCTGCATGGCCACTGTGGCGTATGCGTAACATTTTTTGTATGGTAGAGGAGGCAGTCTTGAGAGCTGTCCTGCACGGTGGCATATGTCCAGCAGGGCCACTGTGGCGTATGTCAAGCAGGGCCACAGTGGCGTATGTCCAGCAGGGCCACTGTGGCGTATGTCCTGCATGGCCACTGTGGCGTATGCGTAACAGTTTTCGTATGGTAGAGGAGGCAGTCTTGAGAGCTGTCCTGCACGGTGGCATATGTCCAGCAGGGCCACTGTGGCGTATGTCAAGCAGGGCCACAGTGGCGTATGTCCAGCAGGGCCACTGTGGCGTATGTCCTGCATGGCCACTGTGGCGTATGCGTAGCATTTTTCGTATGGTAGAGGAGGCAGTCTTGAGAGTTGTCCTGCATGGCCACTGTGGCGTATGTCCAGCAGGGCCACTGTGGCGTATGTCCAGCAGGGCCACTGTGGCGTATGTCCTGCATGGCCCCTGTGGCGTATGTCCAGCAGGGCCACTGTGGCGTATGTCCTGCATGGCCCCTGTGGCGTATGTCCAGCAGGGCCACTGTGGCGTATGTCCTGCAGCGCCACTGCGGCGTATGTCCAGCATGGCCACTGTGGCGTATGTCCAGCATGGCCACTGTGGTGTATGTCCAGCATGGCCACTGTGGTGTATGTCCAGCAGGGCCACTGTGGCGTATGTCCTGCAGGGCCACTGTGGCGTATGCGTAACATTTTTCGTATGGTAGAGGAGGCAGTCTTGAGAGCTGTCCTGCACGGTGGCATATGTCCAGCAGGGCCACTGTGGCGTATGTCAAGCAGGGCCACAGTGGCGTATGTCCAGCAGGGCCACTGTGGCGTATGTCCTGCATGGCCACTGTGGCGTATGCGTAGCATTTTTCGTATGGTAGAGGAGGCAGTCTTGAGAGTTGTCCTGCATGGCCCCTGTGGCGTATGTCCAGCAGGGCCACTGTGGCGTATGTCCTGCAGCGCCACTGCGGCGTATGTCCAGCATGGCCACTGTGGCGTATGTCCAGCATGGCCACTGTGGTGTATGTCCAGCATGGCCACTGTGGTGTATGTCCAGCAGGGCCACGGTGGCATATGTCCAGCAGGGCCACTGTGGCGTATGCCCAGCAGGCCCACAGTGGCGTATGTCCTGCATGGCCACTGTGGCGTATGTCCAGCAGGGCCACTGTGGCGTATGCGTTACATTTTTCGTATGGTAGAGGAGGCAGTCTTGAGAGTTGTCCGGCATGGCAACTGTGGCGTATGTCCAGCATGACCACTGTGGCGTATGTCCAGCAGGGCCACAGTGGCGTATGCCCTGCAGGGCCACTGTGGCGTATGTCAAGCAGGGCCACAGTGGCGTATGTCCTGCATGACCACGGTGGCGTATGTCCAGCAGGGCCACAGTGGCGTATGTCCAGCAGGGCCACAGTGGCGTATGTCCAGCAGGGCCACAGTGGCGTATGTCCTGCATGGCCACGGTGGCGTATGTCCAGCATGGCCACTGTGGCGTATGTCCAGCAGGGCCACTGTGGCGTATGTCCAGCAGGGCCACTGTGGCGTATGTCCAGCAGGGCCACAGTGGCGTATGTCCTGCATGGCCACTGTGGCGTATGTCCAGCAGAGTCACTGTGGCGTATGTCCAGCAGGGCCACAGTGGCGTATGTCCTGCATGGCCACGTTGGCGTATGTCCAGCATGGCCACGGTGGCGTATGTCCTGCATGGCCGCGGTGGCGTATGTCCAGCATGGCCACTGTGGCGTATGTCCAGCAGGGCCACAGTGGCGTTTGTCTAGCATTGCCACTGTGGCGTATGTCCAGCAGGGCCACTGTGGCGTATGTCCAGCGTGGCCACTGTGGCGTATGTCCAGCAGGACCACAGTGGCGTATGCCCAGCAGCGTATGACCACAGTATGCGTAACATTTTTCGTATGGTAGAGGAGGCAGTCTTGAGAATTGTCCTGCATGGCAACTGTGGCGTATGCCCAGAGTGGCCACTGTGGCGTATGTCCAGCAGGGCCACTGTGGCGTATGTCGAGCAAGGCCGTAACATTCTTCGTATGGTAGAGGAGGCAGTCTTGAGAGTTGTCCTGCATGGCCACTGTGGCGTATGCCCAGCAGGGCCACAGTGGCGTATGTCCCGCATGGCCACTGTGGCGTATGCGTAACATTTTTCGAATGGTAGAGGAGGCAGTCTTGAGAGTTGTCCTGCATGGCAACTGTGGCGTATGTCCAGCAGGGCCACTGTGGCGTATGTCCAGCAGGGCCACTGTGGCGTAAGTCCAGCAGGGCCACAGTGGCGTATATCCTGCATGGCCACTGTGGCGTATGTCCAGCAGGGCCACAGTGGCGTATGTCCAGCAGGGCCACTGTGGCGTATGTCCAGCAGGGCCACTGTGGCGTATGCGTAACATTTTTCGTATGGTAGAGGAGGCAGTCTTGAGAGCTGTCCTGCACGGTGGCATATGTCCAGCAGGGCCACTGTGGCGTATGCCCAGCAGGGCCACAGTGGCGTATGTCCTGCATGGCCACTGAGGCGTATGTCCAGCAGGGCCACAGTGGCGTATGTCCAGCAGGGCCACTGTGGCGTATGTCCAGCATGGCCACTGTGGCGTATGTCCAGCAGGGCCACTGTGGCGTATGTCCAGCAGGGCCACTGTGGCGTATGCGTAACATTTTTCGTATGGTAGAGGAGGCAGTCTTGAAAGCTGTCCTGCACGGTGGCATATGTCCAGCAGGGCCACTGTGGCGTATGCCCAGCAGGGCCACAGTGGCGTATGTCCTGCATGGCCACTGTGGCGTATGCGTAACATTTTTCGTATGGTAGAGGAGGCAGTCTTGAGAATTGTCCTGCATGGCCACTGTGGCGTATGTCCAGCAGGGCCACAGTGGCGTATGTCCTGCATGGCCACTGAGGCGTATGTCCAGCAGGGCCACAGTGGCGTATGTCCAGCAGGGCCACTGTGGCGTATGTCCAGCATGGCCACTGTGGCGTATGTCCAGCAGGGCCACTGTGGCGTATGTCCAGCAGGGCCACTGTGGCGTATGCGTAACATTTTTCGTATGGTAGAGGAGGCAGTCTTGAGAGCTGTCCTGCACGGTGGCATATGTCCAGCAGGGCCACTGTGGCGTATGCCCAGCAGGGCCACAGTGGCGTATGTCCTGCATGGCCACTGTGGCGTATGCGTAACATTTTTCGTATGGTAGAGGAGGCAGTCTTGAGAATTGTCCTGCATGGCAACTGTGGCGTATGCCCAGCATGGCCACTGTGGCGTATGTCCAGCAGGGCCACAGTGGCGTATGTCCTGCATGGCCACTGTGGCGTGTGTCCAGCAGGGCCACAGTGGCGTATGTCCAGCAGGGCCACTGTGGCGTATGCGTAACATTTTTCGTATGGTAGAGGAGGCAGTCTTGAAAGCTGTCCTGCACGGTGGCATATGTCCAGCAGGGCCACTGTGGCGTATGCCCAGCAGGGCCACAGTGGCGTATGTCCTGCATGGCCACTGTGGCGTATGCGTAACATTTTTCGTATGGTAGAGGAGGCAGTCTTGAGAATTGTCCTGCATGGCAACTGTGGCGTATGCCCAGCATGGCCACTGTGGCGTATGTCCTGCATGGGCACGGTGGCGTATGTCCAGCATGGCCACTGTGGCGTATGTCCAGCATGGCCACTGTGGCGTATGTCCAGCAGGGCCACTGTGGCGTATGCGTAACATTTTTCGTATGGTAGAGGAGGCAGTCTTGAAAGCTGTCCTGCACGGTGGCATATGTCCAGCAGGGCCACTGTGGCGTATGCCCAGCAGGGCCACAGTGGCGTATGTCCTGCATGGCCACTGTGGCGTATGCGTAACATTTTTCGTATGGTAGAGGAGGCAGTCTTGAGAGTTGTCCTGCATGGCAACTGTGGCGTATGTCCAGCATGGCCACTGTGGCGTATGTCCAGCAGGGCCACTGCGGCGTATGTCCAGCATGGCCACTGTGGCGTATGTCCTGCATGGCCACAGTGGCGTATGTCCTGCATGGCCACTGTGGCGTATATCCTGCAGGGCCACAGTGGCGTATGTCCTGCATGGCCACGGTGGCGTATGTCCAGCAGGGCCACTGTGGCGTATGTCCAGCATGGCCACTGTGGCGTATGTCCTGCATGGCCACAGTGGCGTATGCCCTGCAGGGCCACAGTGGCGTGTGTCCAGCATGGCCACTGTGGCGTATGTCCAGCAATGCCACTGTGGCGTATGTCCAGCAGGGCCACAGTGGCGTATGTCCAGCAGGGCCACAGTGGCGTATGTCGTGCATGGCCACTGTGGCGTATGTCAAGCAGGGCCACAGTGGCGTATGTCCTGCATGGCCACGGTGGCGTATGTCCAGCATGGCCACTGTGGCGTATGTCCAGCAATGCCCATGTGGCGTATGTCCAGCAGGGCCACAGTGGCGTATGTCGAGCAGGGCCACAGTGGCGTATGTCCTGCATGACCACGGTGGCGTATGTCCAGCAGGGCCACAGTGGCGTATGTCCAGCAGGGCCACTGTGGCGTATGTCCAGCAGGGCCACAGTGGCGTATGTCCTGCATGGCCATGGTGGCGTATGTCCAGCATGGCCACTGTGGCGTATGTCCTGCATGGCCACTGTGGCGTATGTCTAGCATGGCCACTGTGGCGTATGTCCTGCATGGCCACTGTGGCGTATGTCCACAGGGCCACAGTGGCGTATGTCTA
Source organism: Eristalis intricaria (assembly GCA_964034865.1). Lineage (NCBI taxonomy): Eukaryota > Metazoa > Arthropoda > Insecta > Diptera > Syrphidae > Eristalis > Eristalis intricaria. Next base: position 56,205,232 of record OZ035876.1, read on the forward strand.
GCATGGCCACTGTGGCGTATGTCCAGCAGGGCCACTGTGGCGTATGCCCAGCAGGGCCACAGTGGCGTATGTCCTGCTTGGCCACTGTGGCGTATGCGTAACATTTTTCGTATGGGAGAGGAGGCAGTGTTGAGAGTTGTCCTGCATGGCAACTGTGGCGTATGTCCAGCATGACCACTGTGGCGTATGTCCAGCAGGGCCACTGTGGCGTATGCGTAACATTTTTCGTATGGTAGAGGAGGCAGTGTTGAGAGTTGTCCTGCATGGCAACTGTGGCGTATGCCCAGCATGGCCACAGTGGCGTATGTCCAGCAGGGCCACAGTGGCGTATGTTCTGCATGGCCACAGTGGCGTATGTCCACCATGGCCACTGTGGTGTATGTCCAGCAGGGCCACAGTGGCGTATGTCCAGCAGGGCCACTGTGGTGTATGTCCAGCAGGGCCACAGTGGCGTATGTCCTGCATGGCCACGGTGGCGTATGTCCAGCAGGGCCACTGTGGCGTATGCGTAACATTTTTCGTATGGTAGAGGAGGCAGTCTTGAGAGTTGTCCTGCATGGCAACTGTGGCGTATGCCCAGCATGGCCACTGTGGCGTATGTCCAGCAGGGCCACAGTGGCGTATGTTCTGCATGGCCACAGTGGCGTATGTCCAGCAGGGCCACAGTGGCGTATGTCCTGCATGGCCACGGTGGCGTATGTCCAGCATGGCCACTGTGGCGTATGTCCAGCAGGGCCACTGTGGCGTATGTCCAGCAGGGCCACAGTGGCGTATGTCCAGCAGGGCCACAGTGGCGTATGTTCTGCATGGCCACAGTGGCGTATGTCCAGCATGACCACTGTGGTGTATGTCCAGCAGGGCCACAGTGGCGTATGTCCTGCATGGCCACGGTGGCGTATGTCCAGCAGGGCCACTGTGGCGTATGCGTAACATTTTTCGTATGGTAGAGGAGGCAGTCTTGAGAATTGTCCTGCATGGCAACTGTGGCGTATGTCCAGCATGGCCACAGTGGCGAATGTCCTGCATGGGCCACTGTGGCGTATGCCCAGCATGGCCACTGTGGCGTATGTCCAGCAGGGCCACTGTGGCGTATGCGTAACATTTTTCGTATGGTAGAGGAGGCAGTCTTGAGAGTTGTCCTGCATGGCAACTGTGGCGTATGTCCAGCATGGCCACTGTGGCGTATGTCCAGCAGGGCCACTGTGGCGTATGCGTAACATTTTTCGTATGGTAGAGGAGGCAGTCTTGAGAGCTGTCCTGCCACTGTGGCGTATGTCCAGCAGGGCCACTGTGGCGTATGTCCAGCAGGGCCACTGTGGCGTATGTCCTGCATGGCCACGGTGGCGTATGTCCAGCAGGGCCACAGTGGCGTATGCCCTGCAGGGCCACTGTGGCGTATGTCCTGCATGGCCACGGTGGCGTATGTCCAGCAGGGCCACAGTGGCGTATGTCCAGCAGGGCCACTGTGGCGTATGTCCAGCAGGGCCACTGTGGCGTATGTCCTGCATGGCCACGGTGGCGTATGTCCAGAAGGGCCACAGTGGCGTATGCCCTGCAGGGCCACAGTGGCGTATGCCCTGCAGGGCCACTGTGGCGTATGTCGAGCAGGGCCACAGTGGCGTATGTCCTGCATGGCCACGGTGGCGTATGTCCAGCATGGCCACGGTGGCGTATGTCCAGAAGGGCCACAGTGGCGTATGCCCTGCAGGGCCACAGTGGCGTATGCCCTGCAGGGCCACTGTGGCGTATGTCGAGCAGGGCCACAGTGGCGTATGTCCAGCAGGGCCACTGTGGCGTATGTCCAGCAGGGCCACAGTGGCGTATGTCCTGCATGGCCACGGTGGCGTATGTCCAGAAGGGCCACAGTGGCGTATGCCCTGCAGGGCCACAGTGGCGTATGCCCTGCAGGGCCACTGTGGCGTATGTCCTGCATGGCCACGGTGGCGTATGTCCAGAAGGGCCACAGTGGCGTATGCCCTGCAGGGCCACAGTGGCGTATGCCCTGCAGGGCCACTGTGGCGTATGTCGAGCAGGGCCACAGTGGCGTATGTCCAGCAGGGCCACTGTGGCGTATGTCCAGCAGGGCCACTGTGGCGTATGTCCTGCATGGCCACGGTGGCGTATGTCCAGAAGGGCCACAGTGGCGTATGCCCTGCAGGGCCACAGTGGCGTATGCCCTGCAGGGCCACTGTGGCGTATGTCGAGCAGGGCCACAGTGGCGTATGTCCTGCATGACCACGGTGGCGTATGTCCAGCAGGGCCACAGTGGCGTATGTCCAGCAGGGCCACTGTGGCGTATGTCCAGCAGGGCCACAGTGGCGTATGTCCTGCATGGCCACTGTGGCGTATGTCCAGCAGAGTCACTGTGGCGTATGTCCAGCAGGGCCACAGTGGCGTATGTCCTGCATGGCCACGGTGGCGTATGTCCAGCATGGCCACGGTGGCGTATGTCCTGCATGGCCACGGTGGCGTATGTCCAGCATGGCCACTGTGGCGTATGTCCAGCAGGGCCACAGTGGCGTATGTCTAGCATTGCCACTGTGGCGTATGTCCAGCAGGGCCACTGTGGCGTATGTCCAGCGTGGCCACTGTGGCGTATGTCCAGCAGGGCCACAGTGGCGTATGCCCAGCAGGGCCACTGTGGCGTATGCGTAACATTTTTCGTATGGTAGAGGAGGCAGTCTTGAGAATTGTCCTGCATGGCAACTGTGGCGTATGTCCAGCATGGTCACAGTGGCGAATGTCCTGCATGGGCCACTGTGGCGTATGCCCAGCGTGGCCACTGTGGCGTATGTCCTGCATGGGCACGGTGGCGTATGTCCTGCATGGCCACTGTGGCGTATGTCCAGCATGGCCACAGTGGCGTATGTCCTGCATGGCCACTGTGGCGTATGTCCAGCAGGGCCACAGTGGCGTATGTCCAGCAGGGCCACTGTGGCGTATGCGTAATATTTTTCGTATGGTAGAGGAGGCAGTCTTGAGAATTGTCCTGCATGGCAACTGTGGCGTATGTCCAGCATGGCCACTGTGGCGTATGTCCTGCATGGCCACAGTGGCGTATGTCCTGCATGGCCACTGTGGCGTATGTCCTGCAGGGCCACAGTGGCGTATGTCCTGCATGGCCACGGTGGCGTATGTCCAGCAGGGCCACTGTGGCGTATGTCCAGCATGGCCACTGTGGCGTATGTCCTGCAGGGCCACAGTGGCGTATGCCCTGCAGGGCCACAGTGGCGTGTGTCCAGCATGGCCACTGTGGCGTATGTCCAGCAATGCCACTGTGGCGTATGTCCAGCAGGGCCACAGTGGCGTATGTCCAGCATGGCCACAGTGGCGTATGTCCTGCATGGCCACTGTGGCGTATGTCCAGCAGGGCCACAGTGGCGTATGTCCTGCATGGCCACGGTGGCGTATGTCCAGCATGGCCACTGTGGCGTATGTCCAGCAATGCCACTGTGGCGTATGTCCAGCAGGCCCACAGTGGCGTATGTCCAGCAGGGCCACAGTGGCGTATGTCCTGCATGGCCACTGTGGCGTATGTCCAGCAGGGCCACAGTGGCGTATGCCCTGCAGGGCCACTGTGGCGTATGTCGAGCAGGGCCACAGTGGCGTATGTCCTGCATGACCACGGTGGCGTATGTCCAGCAGGGCCACAGTGGCGTATGTCCAGCAGGGCCACTGTGGCGTATGTCCTGCATGGCCACTGTGGCGTATGTCTAGCATGGCCACTGTGGCGTATGTCCAGCAGGGCCACTGTGGCGTATGTCCAGCATGACCACTGTGGCGTTTGTCCAGCAGGGCCACTGTGGCGTATGTCCAGCATGGCCACTGTGGCGTATGTCCAGCAGGGCCACTGTGGCGTATGTCCAGCAGGGCCACTGTGGCGTATGTCCAGCAGGGCCACTGTGGCGTATGTCCAGCATGGCCACTGTGGCGTATGTCCAGCAGGGCCACTGTGGCGTATGCCCAGCAGGGCCACAGTGGCGTATGTCCTGCATGGCCACTGTGGCGTATGCGTAACATTTTTCGTATGGTAGAGGAGGCAGTCTTGAGAGTTGTCCTGCATGGCAACTGTGGCGTATGCCCAGCAGGGCCACTGTGGCGTATGTCGAGCATGGCCACTGTGGCGTATGTCCAGCAGGGCCACTGTGGCGTATGTCCAGCAGGGCCACTGTGGCGTATGTCCAGCAGGGCCACTGTGGCGTATGTCCAGCATGGCCACTGTGGCGTATGTCCAGCAGGGCCACTGTGGCGTATGCCCAGCAGGGCCACAGTGGCGTATGTCCTGCATGGCCACTGTGGCGTATGCGTAACATTTTTCGTATGGTAGAGGAGGCAGTCTTGAGAGTTGTCCTGCATGGCAACTGTGGCGTATGCCCAGCAGGGCCACTGTGGCGTATGCCCAGCAGGGCCACAGTGGCGTATGTCCTGCATGGCCACTGTGGCGTATGCGTAACATTTTTCGTATGGTAGAGGAGGCAGTCTTGAGAGTTGTCCTGCATGGCAACTGTGGCGTATGCCCAGCATGGCCACTGTGGCGTATGTCGTGCATGGGCACGGTGGCGTATGTCCAGCATGGCCACTGTGGCGTATGTCCAGCATGGCCACTGTGGCGTATGTCCAGCAGGGCCACTGTGGCGTATGCGTAACATTTTTCGTATGGTAGAGGAGGCAGTCTTGAAAGCTGTCCTGCACGGTGGCATATGTCCAGCAGGGCCACTGTGGCGTATGCCCAGCAGGGCCACAGTGGCGTATGTCCTGCATGGCCACTGTGGCGTATGCGTAACATTTTTCGTATGGTAGAGGAGGCAGTCTTGAGAGTTGTCCTGCATGGCAACTGTGGCGTATGTCCAGCATGGCCACTGTGGCGTATGTCCTGCATGGCCACAGTGGCGTATGTCCTGCATGGCCACTGTGGCGTATGTCCTGCAGGGCCACAGTGGCGTATGTCCTGCATGGCCACGGTGGCGTATGTCCAGCAGGGCCACTGTGGCGTATGTCCAGCATGGCCACTGTGGCGTATGTCCTGCAGGGCCACTGTGGCGTATGTCCTGCATGGCCACTGTGGCGTATGCGTAACATTTTTCGTATGGTAGAGGAGGCAGTCTTGAGAGTTGTCCTGCATGGCAACTGTGGCGTATGTCCAGCAGGGCCACTGTGGCGTATGTCGAGCATGGCCACTGTGGCGTATGTCCAGCATGGCCACTGTGGCGTATGTCCAGCATGGCCACTGTGGCGTATGTCCTGCAGGGCCACTGTGGCGTATGCCCAGCAGGGCCACAGTGGCGTATGTCCTGCATGGCCACTGTGGCGTATGCGTAACATTTTTCGTATGGTAGAGGAGGCAGTCTTGAGAGTTGTCCTGCATGGCAACTGTGGCGTATGTCCAGCAGGGCCACTGTGGCGTATGTCGAGCATGGCCACTGTGGCGTATGTCCAGCATGGCCACTGTGGCGTATGTCCAGCATGGCCACAGTGGCGTATGTCCTGCATGGCCACTGTGGCGTATGCGTAACATTTTTCGTATGGTAGAGGAGGCAGTCTTGAGAGTTGTCCTGCATGGCAACTGTGGCGTATGTCCAGCAGGGCCACTGTGGCGTATGTCGAGCATGGCCACTGTGGCGTATGTCCAGCATGGCCACTGTGGCGTATGTCCAGCATGGCCACAGTGGCGTATGTCCTGCATGGCCACTGTGGCGTATGTCCAGCATGGCCACTGTGGCGTATGTCGTGCATGGGCACGGTGGCGTATGTCCAGCATGGCCACTGTGGCGTATGTCCAGCATGGCAACTGTGGCGTATGCCCAGCATGGCCACTGTGGCGTATGTCGTGCATGGGCACGGTGGCGTATGTCCAGCATGGCCACAGTGGCGTATGTCCTGCATGGCCACGGTGGCGTATGTCCAGCATGGCCACTGTGGCGTATGTCCAGCAGGGCCACAGTGGCGTATGTCGAGCATGACCACTGTGGCGTATGTCCAGCATGGCCACTGTGGCGTATGTCCAGCATGGCCACAGTGGCGTATGTCCTGCATGGCCACTGTGGCGTATGCCCTGCAGGGCCACTGTGGCGTATGTCGAGCAGGGCCACAGTGGCGTATGTCCAGCAGGGCCACTGTGGCGTATGTCCAGCAGGGCCACAGTGGCGTATGTCCTGCATGGCCACGGTGGCGTATGTCCAGAAGGGCCACAGTGGCGTATGCCCTGCAGGGCCACAGTGGCGTATGCCCTGCAGGGCCACTGTGGCGTATGTCCTGCATGGCCACGGTGGCGTATGTCCAGAAGGGCCACAGTGGCGTATGCCCTGCAGGGCCACAGTGGCGTATGCCCTGCAGGGCCACTGTGGCGTATGTCGAGCAGGGCCACAGTGGCGTATGTCCAGCAGGGCCACTGTGGCGTATGTCCAGCAGGGCCACTGTGGCGTATGTCCTGCATGGCCACGGTGGCGTATGTCCAGAAGGGCCACAGTGGCGTATGCCCTGCAGGGCCACAGTGGCGTATGCCCTGCAGGGCCACTGTGGCGTATGTCGAGCAGGGCCACAGTGGCGTATGTCGAGCAGGGCCACAGTGGCGTATGTCCTGCATGACCACGGTGGCGTATGTCCAGCAGGGCCACAGTGGCGTATGTCCAGCAGGGCCACTGTGGCGTATGTCCAGCAGGGCCACAGTGGCGTATGTCCTGCATGGCCACTGTGGCGTATGTCCAGCAGAGTCACTGTGGCGTATGTCCAGCAGGGCCACAGTGGCGTATGTCCTGCATGGCCACGGTGGCGTATGTCCAGCATGGCCACGGTGGCGTATGTCCTGCATGGCCACAGTGGCGTATGTCCAGCATGGCCACTGTGGCGTATGTCCAGCAGGGCCACAGTGGCGTATGTCCTGCATGGCCACTGTGGCGTATGTCCAGCAGAGTCACTGTGGCGTATGTCCAGCAGGGCCACAGTGGCGTATGTCCTGCATGGCCACAGTGGCGTATGTCCAGCATGGCCACTGTGGCGTATGTCCAGCAGGGCCACAGTGGCGTATGTCCAGCAGGGCCACTGTGGCGTATGTCCAGCAGGGCCACAGTGGCGTATGCCCTGCAGGGCCACTGTGGCGTATGTCGAGCAGGGCCACAGTGGCGTATGTCCAGCAGGGCCACTGTGGCGTATGTCCAGCAGGGCCACAGTGGCGTATGTCCAGCAGGGCCACTGTGGCGTATGTCCAGCAGGGCCACAGTGGCGTATGCCCTGCAGGGCCACTGTGGCGTATGTCGAGCAGGGCCACAGTGGCGTATGTCCAGCAGGGCCACTGTGGCGTATGTCCAGCAGGGCCACTGTGGCGTATGTCCTGCATGGCCACGGTGGCGTATGTCCAGAAGGGCCACAGTGGCGTATGCCCTGCAGGGCCACAGTGGCGTATGCCCTGCAGGGCCACTGTGGCGTATGTCGAGCAGGGCCACAGTGGCGTATGTCGAGCAGGGCCACAGTGGCGTATGTCCTGCATGACCACGGTGGCGTATGTCCAGCAGGGCCACAGTGGCGTATGTCCAGCAGGGCCACTGTGGCGTATGTCCAGCAGGGCCACAGTGGCGTATGTCCTGCATGGCCACTGTGGCGTATGTCCAGCAGAGTCACTGTGGCGTATGTCCAGCAGGGCCACAGTGGCGTATGTCCTGCATGGCCACGGTGGCGTATGTCCAGCATGGCCACGGTGGCGTATGTCCTGCATGGCCACAGTGGCGTATGTCCAGCATGGCCACTGTGGCGTATGTCCAGCAGGGCCACAGTGGCGTATGTCCAGCAGGGCCACAGTGGCGTATGCCCAGCAGGGCCACAGTGGCGTATGTCCTGCTTGGCCACTGTGGCGTATGCGTAACATTTTTCGTATGGTAGAGGAGGCAGTCTTGAGAGCTGTCCTGCACGATGGCATATGTCCAGCAGGGCCTCTGTGGCGTATGCCCAGCAGGGCCACAGTGGCGTATGTCCAGCAGGGCCACAGTGGCGTATGCCCTGCAGGGCCACTGTGGCGTATGTCAAGCAGGGCCACAGTGGCGTATGTCCAGCAGGGCCACAGTGGCGTATGCCCTGCAGGGCCACGGTGGCGTATGTCCAGCATGGCCACTGTGGCGTATGTCCAGCAGGGCCACTGTGGCGTATGTCCTGCATGGCCACGGTGGCGTATGTCCAGCAGGGCCACAGTGGCGTATGCCCTGCAGGGCCACTGTGGCGTATGTCCTGCATGGCCACGGTGGCGTATGTCCAGCATGGCCACTGTGGCGTATGTCCAGCAGGGCCACTGTGGCGTATGTCCAGCAGGGCCACTGTGGCGTATGTCCAGCAGGGCCACTGTGGCGTATGTCCTGCATGGCCACGGTGGCGTATGTCCAGCAGGGCCACAGTGGCGTATACCCTGCAGGGCCACTGTGGCGTATGTCCTGCATGGCCACGGTGGCGTATGTCCAGCAGGGCCACTGTGGCGTATGCGTAACATTTTTCGTATGGTAGAGGAGGCAGTCTTGAGAATTGTCCTGCATGGCAACTGTGGCGTATGTCCAGCATGGCCACAGTGGCGAATGTCCTGCATGGGCCACTGTGGCGTATGCCCAGCGTGGCCACTGTGGCGTATGTCCTGCATGGGCACGGTGGCGTATGTCCTGCATGGCCACTGTGGCGTATGTCCAGCAGGGCCACTGTGGCGTATGTCGAGCATGGCCACTGTGGCGTATGTCCAGCATGGCCACAGTGGCGTATGTTCTGCATGGCCACAGTGGCGTATGTCCAGCATGGCCACTGTGGTGTATGTCCAGCAGGGCCACAGTGGCGTATGTCCTGCATGGCCACGGTGGCGTATGTCCAGCAGGGCCACTGTGGCGTATGCGTAACATTTTTCGTATGGTAGAGGAGGCAGTCTTGAGAATTGTCCTGCATGGCAACTGTGGCGTATGTCCAGCATGGCCACAGTGGCGAATGTCCTGCATGGGCCACTGTGGCGTATGCCCAGCGTGGCCACTGTGGCGTATGTCCTGCATGGCGACTGTGGCGTATGTCCAGCAGGGCCACAGTGGCGTATGTCCAGCAGGGCCACTGTGGCGTATGTCCAGCAGGGCCACTGTGGCGTATGCGTAATATTTTTCGTATGGTAGAGGAGGCAGTCTTGAGAATTGTCCTGCATGGCAACTGTGGCGTATGTCCAGCATGGCCACTGTGGCGTATGTCCAGCATGGCCACAGTGGCGTATGTCCTGCATGGCCACTGTGGCGTATGTCCAGCAGGGCCACAGTGGCGTATGTCCAGCATGGCCACTGTGGCGTATGTCCAGCAATGCCACTGTGGCGTATGTCCAGCAGGCCCACAGTGGCGTATGTCCAGCAGGGCCACAGTGGCGTATGTCCTGCATGGCCACTGTGGCGTATGTCCAGCAGGGCCACAGTGGCGTATGTCCTGCATGACCACGGTGGCGTATGTCCAGCAGGGCCACAGTGGCGTATGTCCAGCAGGGCCACTGTGGCGTATGTCCTGCATGGCCACTGTGGCGTATGTCTAGCATGGCCACTGTGGCGTATGTCCAGCAGGGCCACTGTGGCGTATGTCCAGCATGACCACTGTGGCGTATGTCCAGCAGGGCCACTGTGGCGTATGTCCAGCATGGCCACTGTGGCGTATGTCCAGCAGGGCCACTGTGGCGTATGTCCAGCATGGCCACTGTGGCGTATGTCTAGCAGGGCCACTGTGGCGTATGCCCAGCAGGGCCACAGTGGCGTATGTCCTGCATGGCCACTGTGGCGTATGCGTAACATTTTTCGTATGGTAGAGGAGGCAGTCTTGAGAGTTGTCCTGCATGGCAACTGTGGCGTATGCCCAGCATGGCCACTGTGGCGTATGTCGTGCATGGGCACGGTGGCGTATGTCCAGCATGGCCACTGTGGCGTATGTCCAGCATGGCCACTGTGGCGTATGTCCAGCAGGGCCACTGTGGCGTATGCGTAACATTTTTCGTATGGTAGAGGAGGCAGTCTTGAAAGCTGTCCTGCACGGTGGCATATGTCCAGCAGGGCCACTGTGGCGTATGCCCAGCAGGGCCACAGTGGCGTATGTCCTGCATGGCCACTGTGGCGTATGCGTAACATTTTTCGTATGGTAGAGGAGGCAGTCTTGAGAGTTGTCCTGCATGGCAACTGTGGCGTATGTCCAGCATGGCCACTGTGGCGTATGTCCTGCATGGCCACAGTGGCGTATGTCCTGCATGGCCACTGTGGCGTATGTCCTGCAGGGCCACAGTGGCGTATGTCCTGCATGGCCACGGTGGCGTATGTCCAGCAGGGCCACTGTGGCGTATGTCCAGCATGGCCACTGTGGCGTATGTCCAGCAGGGCCACTGTGGCGTATGTCCAGCAGGGCCACTGTGGCGTATGTCCAGCAGGGCCACAGTGGCGTATGTCCTGCATGGCCATGGTGGCGTATGTCCAGCATGGCCACTGTGGCGTATGTCCTGCATGGCCACTGTGGCGTATGTCTAGCATGGCCACTGTGGCGTATGTCCAGCAGGGCCACTGTGGCGTATGTCCAGCATGGCCACTGTGGCGTATGTCCAGCATGGCCACTGTGGCGTATGTCCAGCATGGCCACAGTGGCGTATGTCCTGCATGGCCACTGTGGCGTATGTCCAGCAGGGCCACAGTGGCGTATGTCCAGCAGGGCCACTGTGGCGTATGCGTAATATTTTTCGTATGGTAGAGGAGGCAGTCTTGAGAGTTGTCCTGCATGGCAACTGTGGCGTATGTCCAGCAGGGCCACTGTGGCGTATGTCGAGCATGGCCACTGTGGCGTATGTCCAGCATGGCCACTGTGGCGTATGTCCAGCATGGCCACAGTGGCGTATGTCCTGCATGGCCACTGTGGCGTATGTCCAGCAGGGCCACAGTGGCGTATGTCCAGCAGGGCCACTGTGGCGTATGCGTAATATTTTTCGTATGGTAGAGGAGGCAGTCTTGAGAATTGTCCTGCATGGCAACTGTGGCGTATGCCCAGCATGGCCACTGTGGCGTATGTCGTGCATGGGCACGGTGGCGTATGTCCAGCATGGCCACTGTGGCGTATGTCCAGCATGGCCACTGTGGCGTATGTCCAGCAGGGCCACTGTGGCGTATGCGTAACATTTTTCGTATGGTAGAGGAGGCAGTCTTGAAAGCTGTCCTGCACGGTGGCATATGTCCAGCAGGGCCACTGTGGCGTATGCCCAGCAGGGCCACAGTGGCGTATGTCCTGCATGGCCACTGTGGCGTATGCGTAACATTTTTCGTATGGTAGAGGAGGCAGTCTTGAGAGTTGTCCTGCATGGCAACTGTGGCGTATGTCCAGCATGGCCACTGTGGCGTATGTCCTGCATGGCCACAGTGGCGTATGTCCTGCATGGCCACTGTGGCGTATGTCCTGCAGGGCCACAGTGGCGTATGTCCTGCATGGCCACGGTGGCGTATGTCCAGCAGGGCCACTGTGGCGTATGTCCAGCATGGCCACTGTGGCGTATGTCCTGCAGGGCCACAGTGGCGTATGCCCTGCAGGGCCACAGTGGCATGTGTCCAGCATGGCCACTGTGGCGTATGTCCAGCAATGCCACTGTGGCGTATGTCCAGCAGGGCCACAGTGGCGTATGTCCAGCATGGCCACAGTGGCGTATGTCCTGCATGGCCACTGTGGCGTATGTCCAGCAGGGCCACAGTGGCGTATGTCCTGCATGGCCACGGTGGCGTATGTCCAGCATGGCCACTGTGGCGTATGTCCAGCAATGCCACTGTGGCGTATGTCCAGCAGGCCCACAGTGGCGTATGTCCAGCAGGGCCACAGTGGCGTATGTCCTGCATGGCCACTGTGGCGTATGTCCAGCAGGGCCACAGTGGCGTATGCCCTGCAGGGCCACTGTGGCGTATGTCGAGCAGGGCCACAGTGGCGTATGTCCTGCATGACCACGGTGGCGTATGTCCTGCAGGGCCGCAGTGGCGTATGTCCAGCAGGGCCACTGTGGCGTATGTCCTGCATGGCCACTGTGGCGTATGTCCTGCATGGCCACTGTGGCGTATGTCCAGCATGGCCACTGTGCCGTATGTCCAGCAGGGCCACTGTGGCGTATGTCCAGCAGGGCCACAGTGGCGTATGTCCTGCATGACCACGGTGGCGTATGTCCTGCAGGGCCGCAGTGGCGTATGTCCAGCAGGGCCACTGTGGCGTATGTCCAGCAGGCCCACAGTGGCGTATGTCCAGCAGGGCCACAGTGGCGTATGTCCTGCATGGCCACTGTGGCGTATGTCCAGCAGGGCCACAGTGGCGTATGCCCTGCAGGGCCACTGTGGCGTATGTCGAGCAGGGCCACAGTGGCGTATGTCCTGCATGACCACGGTGGCGTATGTCCTGCAGGGCCGCAGTGGCGTATGTCCAGCAGGGCCACTGTGGCGTATGTCCTGCATGGCCACTGTGGCGTATGTCCTGCATGGCCACTGTGGCGTATGTCCAGCATGGCCACTGTGCCGTATGTCCAGCAGGGCCACTGTGGCGTATGTCCAGCAGGGCCACTGTGGCGTATGTCCAGCAGGGCCACAGTGGCGTATGTCCTGCATGGCCATGGTGGCGTATGTCCAGCATGGCCACTGTGGCGTATGTCCTGCATGGCCACTGTGGCGTATGTCTAGCATGGCCACTGTGGCGTATGTCCAGCAGGGCCACAGTGGCGTATGTCTAGCATGGCCACAGTGGCGTATGTCCAGCAGGGCCACTGTGGCGTATGTCCAGCATGGCCACTGTGGCGTATGTCCTGCATGGCCACTGTGGCGTATGTCTAGCATGGCCACTGTGGCGTATGTCCAGCAGGGCCACTGTGGCGTATGTCCAGCATGACCACTGTGGCGTATGTCCAGCAGGGCCACTGTGGCGTATGTCCAGCATGGCCACTGTGCCGTATGTCCAGCAGGGCCACTGTGGCGTATGTCCAGCAGGGCCACTGTGGCGTATGTCCAGCAGGGCCACAGTGGCGTATGTCCTGCATGGCCATGGTGGCGTATGTCCAGCATGGCCACTGTGGCGTATGTCCTGCATGGCCACTGTGGCGTATGTCTAGCATGGCCACTGTGGCGTATGTCCAGCAGGGCCACAGTGGCGTATGTCTAGCATGGCCACAGTGGCGTATGTCCAGCAGGGCCACTGTGGCGTATGTCCAGCATGGCCACTGTGGCGTATGTCCTGCATGGCCAGGGTGGCGTATGTCGAGCAGGGCCACAGTGGCGTATGTCCTGCATGGCCACGGTGGCGTATGTCCAGCATGGCCACTGTGGCGTATGTCCAGCATGGCCACTGTGCCGTATGTCCAGCAGGGCCACTGTGGCGTATGTCCAGCAGGGCCACTGTGGCGTATGTCCTGCATGGCCACGGTGGCGTATGTCCAGAAGGGCCACAGTGGCGTATGCCCTGCAGGGCCACAGTGGCGTATGCCCTGCAGGGCCACTGTGGCGTATGTCGAGCAGGGCCACAGTGGCGTATGTCCTGCATGACCACGGTGGCGTATGTCCAGCAGGGCCACAGTGGCGTATGTCCAGCAGGGCCACTGTGGCGTATGTCCAGCAGGGCCACAGTGGCGTATGTCCTGCATGGCCACTGTGGCGTATGTCCAGCAGAGTCACTGTGGCGTATGTCCAGCAGGGCCACAGTGGCGTATGTCCTGCATGGCCACGGTGGCGTATGTCCAGCATGGCCACGGTGGCGTATGTCCTGCATGGCCACGGTGGCGTATGTCCAGCATGGCCACTGTGGCGTATGTCCAGCAGGGCCACTGTGGCGTATGTCCAGCATGGCCACTGTGCCGTATGTCCAGCAGGGCCACTGTGGCGTATGTCCAGCAGGGCCACTGTGGCGTATGTCCAGCAGGGCCACAGTGGCGTATGTCCTGCATGGCCATGGTGGCGTATGTCTAGCATGGCCACAGTGGCGTATGTCCAGCAGGGCCACTGTGGCGTATGTCCAGCATGGCCACTGTGGCGTATGTCCTGCATGGCCACTGTGGCGTATGTCTAGCATGGCCACTGTGGCGTATGTCCAGCAGGGCCACAGTGGCGTATGTCTAGCATGGCCACAGTGGCGTATGTCCAGCAGGGCCACTGTGGCGTATGTCCAGCATGGCCACTGTGCCGTATGTCCAGCAGGGCCACTGTGGCGTATGTCCAGCAGGGCCACTGTGGCGTATGTCCAGCAGGGCCACAGTGGCGTATGTCCTGCATGGCCATGGTGGCGTATGTCCAGCATGGCCACTGTGGCGTATGTCCTGCATGGCCACTGTGGCGTATGTCTAGCATGGCCACTGTGGCGTATGTCCAGCAGGGCCACAGTGGCGTATGTCTAGCATGGCCACAGTGGCGTATGTCCAGCAGGGCCACTGTGGCGTATGTCCAGCATGGCCACTGTGGCGTATGTCCTGCATGGCCAGGGTGGCGTATGTCGAGCAGGGCCACAGTGGCGTATGTCCTGCATGGCCACGGTGGCGTATGTCCAGCATGGCCACTGTGGCGTATGTCCAGCATGGCCACTGTGCCGTATGTCCAGCAGGGCCACTGTGGCGTATGTCCAGCAGGGCCACTGTGGCGTATGTCCTGCATGGCCACGGTGGCGTATGTCCAGAAGGGCCACAGTGGCGTATGCCCTGCAGGGCCACAGTGGCGTATGCCCTGCAGGGCCACTGTGGCGTATGTCGAGCAGGGCCACAGTGGCGTATGTCCTGCATGACCACGGTGGCGTATGTCCAGCAGGGCCACAGTGGCGTATGTCCAGCAGGGCCACTGTGGCGTATGTCCAGCAGGGCCACAGTGGCGTATGTCCTGCATGGCCACTGTGGCGTATGTCCAGCAGAGTCACTGTGGCGTATGTCCAGCAGGGCCACAGTGGCGTATGTCCTGCATGGCCACGGTGGCGTATGTCCAGCATGGCCACGGTGGCGTATGTCCTGCATGGCCACGGTGGCGTATGTCCAGCATGGCCACTGTGGCGTATGTCCAGCAGGGCCACAGTGGCGTATGTCTAGCATTGCCACTGTGGCGTATGTCCAGCAGGGCCACTGTGGCGTATGTCCAGCGTGGCCACTGTGGCGTATGTCCAGCAGGGCCACAGTGGCGTATGCCCAGCAGGGCCACAGTGGCGTATGTCCTGCTTGGCCACAGTGGCGTATGTCCTGCTTGGCCACTGTGGCGTATGCGTAACATTTTTCGTATGGTAGAGGAGGCAGTCTTGAGAGCTGTCCTGCACGATGGCATATGTCCAGCAGGGCCACTGTGGCGTATGCCCAGCAGGGCCACAGTGGCGTATGTCCAGCAGGGCCACAGTGGCGTATGCCCTACAGGGCCACTGTGGCGTATGTCCAGCAGGGCCACAGTGGCGTATGCCCTGCAGGGCCACGGTGGCGTATGTCCAGCATGGCCACTGTGGCGTATGTCCAGCAGGGCCACAGTGGCGTATGTCCTGCATGGCCACGGTGGCGTATGTCCAGCATGGCCACTGTGGCGTTTGTCCAGCAGGGCCACTGTGGCGTATGTCCAGCAGGGCCACTGTGGCGTATGTCCAGCAGGGCCACTGTGGCGTATGTCCTGCATGGCCACGGTGGCGTATGTCCAGCAGGGCCACAGTGGCGTATACCCTGCAGGGCCACTGTGGCGTATGTCCTGCATGGCCACGGTGGCGTATGTCCGGCAGGGCCACAGTGGCGTATGTCCAGCAGGGCCACTGTGGCGTATGCGTAACATTTTTCGTATGGTAGAGGAGGCAGTCTTGAGAATTGTCCTGCATGGCAACTGTGGCGTATGTCCAGCATGGCCACAGTGGCGAATGTCCTGCATGGGCCACTGTGGCGTATGCCCAGCGTGGCCACTGTGGCGTATGTCCTGCATGGGCCACAGTGGCATGTGTCCAGCATGGCCACTGTGGCGTATGTCCTGCATGGCCACGGTGGCGTATGTCCAGCAGGGCCACAGTGGCGTATGTTCTGCATGGCCACAGTGGCGTATGTCCAGCATGGCCACTGTATTGTATGTCCAGCAGGGCCACAGTGGCGTATGTCCTGCATGGCCACGGTGGCGTATGTCCAGCAGGGCCACTGTGGCGTATGTCCAGCAGGGCCACTGTGGCGTATGTCCAGCATGGCCACTGTGGCGTATGTCGTGCATGGGCACGGTGGCGTATGTCCAGCATGGCCACTGTGGCGTATGTCCAGCATGGCAACTGTGGCGTATGCCCAGCATGGCCACTGTGGCGTATGTCGTGCATGGGCACGGTGGCGTATGTCCAGCATGGCCACAGTGGCGTATGTCCTGCATGGCCACGGTGGCGTATGTCCAGCATGGCCACGATGGCGTATGTCCAGAAGGGCCACAGTGGCGTATGTCCTGCATGGCCACTGTGGCGTATGCCCTGCAGGGCCACTGTGGCGTATGTCGAGCAGGGCCACAGTGGCGTATGTCCAGCAGGGCCACTGTGGCGTATGTCCAGCAGGGCCACAGTGGCGTATGTCCTGCATGGCCACGGTGGCGTATGCCCTGCAGGGCCACTGTGGCGTATGTCGAGCAGGGCCACAGTGGCGTATGTCGAGCAGGGCCACAGTGGCGTATGTCCTGCATGACCACGGTGGCGTATGTCCAGCAGGGCCACAGTGGCGTATGTCCAGCAGGGCCACTGTGGCGTATGTCCAGCATGGCCACTGTGGCGTATGTCCAGCAGGGCCACAGTGGCGTATGTCGAGCATGACCACTGTGGCGTATGTCCAGCATGGCCACTGTGGCGTATGTCCAGCATGGCCACAGTGGCGTATGTCCTGCATGGCCACTGTGGCGTATGCCCTGCAGGGCCACTGTGGCGTATGTCGAGCAGGGCCACAGTGGCGTATGTCCAGCAGGGCCACTGTGGCGTATGTCCAGCAGGGCCACAGTGGCGTATGTCCTGCATGGCCACGGTGGCGTATGTCCAGAAGGGCCACAGTGGCGTATGCCCTGCAGGGCCACAGTGGCGTATGCCCTGCAGGGCCACTGTGGCGTATGTCGAGCAGGGCCACAGTGGCGTATGTCCAGCAGGGCCACTGTGGCGTATGTCCAGCAGGGCCACGGTGGCGTATGTCCAGAAGGGCCACAGTGGCGTATGCCCTGCAGGGCCACAGTGGCGTATGCCCTGCAGGGCCACTGTGGCGTATGTCGAGCAGGGCCACAGTGGCGTATGTCGAGCAGGGCCACAGTGGCGTATGTCCTGCATGACCACGGTGGCGTATGTCCAGCAGGGCCACAGTGGCGTATGTCCAGCAGGGCCACTGTGGCGTATGTCCAGCAGGGCCACAGTGGCGTATGTCCTGCATGGCCACTGTGGCGTATGTCCAGCAGAGTCACTGTGGCGTATGTCCAGCAGGGCCACAGTGGCGTATGTCCTGCATGGCCACTGTGGCGTATGTCCAGCATGGCCACGGTGGCGTATGTCCTGCATGGCCACAGTGGCGTATGTCCAGCATGGCCACTGTGGCGTATGTCCAGCAGGGCCACAGTGGCGTATGTCTAGCATTGCCACTGTGGCGTATGTCCAGCAGGGCCACTGTGGCGTATGTCCAGCGTGGCCACTGTGGCGTATGTCCAGCAGGGCCACAGTGGCGTATGCCCAGCAGGGCCACAGTGGCGTATGTCCTGCTTGGCCACTGTGGCGTATGCGTAACATTTTTCGTATGGTAGAGGAGGCAGTCTTGAGAGCTGTCCTGCACGATGGCATATGTCCAGCAGGGCCTCTGTGGCGTATGCCCAGCAGGGCCACAGTGGCGTATGTCCAGCAGGGCCACAGTGGCGTATGCCCTGCAGGGCCACTGTGGCGTATGTCAAGCAGGGCCACAGTGGCGTATGTCCTGCATGACCACGGTGGCGTATGTCCAGCAGGGCCACAGTGGCGTATGTCCAGCAGGGCCACTGTGGCGTATGTCCAGCAGGGCCACTGTGGCGTATGCCCTGCAGGGCCACTGTGGCGTATGTCAAGCAGGGCCACAGTGGCGTATGTCCTGCATGACCACGGTGGCGTATGTCCAGCATGGCCACGGTGGCGTATGTCCTGCATGGCCACAGTGGCGTATGTCCAGCATGGCCACTATGGCGTATGTCCAGCAGGGCCACAGTGGCGTATGTCTAGCATTGCCACTGTGGCGTATGTCCAGCAGGGCCACTGTGGCGTATGTCCAGCGTGGCCACTGTGGCGTATGTCCAGCAGGGCCACAGTGGCGTATGCCCAGCAGGGCCACAGTGGCGTATGTCCTGCTTGGCCACTGTGGCGTATGCGTAACATTTTTCGTATGGTAGAGGAGGCAGTCTTGAGAGCTGTCCTGCACGATGGCATATGTCCAGCAGGGCCTCTGTGGCGTATGCCCAGCAGGGCCACAGTGGCGTATGTCCAGCAGGGCCACAGTGGCGTATGCCCTGCAGGGCCACTGTGGCGTATGTCAAGCAGGGCCACAGTGGCGTATGTCCAGCAGGGCCACAGTGGCGTATGCCCTGCAGGGCCACGGTGGCGTATGTCCAGCATGGCCACTGTGGCGTATGTCTAGCAGGGCCACAGTGGCGTATGTCCTGCATGGCCACGGTGGCGTATGTCCAGCATGGCCACTGTGGCGTATGTCCAGCAGGGCCACTGTGGCGTATGTCCAGCAGGGCCACTGTGGCGTATGTCCAGCAGGGCCACTGTGGCGTATGTCCTGCATGGCCACGGTGGCGTATGTCCAGCAGGGCCACAGTGGCGTATACCCTGCAGGGCCACTGTGGCGTATGTCCTGCATGGCCACGGTGGCGTATGTCCAGCAGGGCCACTGTGGCGTATGCGTAACATTTTTCGTATGGTAGAGGAGGCAGTCTTGAGAATTGTCCTGCATGGCAACTGTGGCGTATGTCCAGCATGGCCACAGTGGCGAATGTCCTGCATGGGCCACTGTGGCGTATGCCCAGCGTGGCCACTGTGGCGTATGTCCTGCATGGGCACGCTGGCGTATGTCCTGCATGGCCACAGTGGCGTATGTCCTGCATGGCAACTGTGGCGTATGTCCAGCATGGCCACAGTGGCGAATGTCCTGCATGGGCCACTGTGGCGTATGCCCAGCGTGGCCACTGTGGCGTATGTCCTGCATGGGCACGGTGGCGTATGTCCTGCATGGCCACTGTGGCGTATGTCCAGCAGGGCCACTGTGGCGTATGTCGAGCATGGCCACTGTGGCGTATGTCCAGCATGGCCACAGTGGCGTATGTTCTGCATGGCCACAGTGGCGTATGTCCAGCATGGCCACTGTGGTGTATGTCCAGCAGGGCCACAGTGGCGTATGTCCTGCATGGCCACGGTGGCGTATGTCCAGCAGGGCCACTGTGGCGTATGCGTAACATTTTTCGTATGGTAGAGGAGGCAGTCTTGAGAATTGTCCTGCATGGCAACTGTGGCGTATGCCCAGCATGGCCACTGTGGCGTATGTCGTGCATGGGCACGGTGGCGTATGTCCAGCATGGCCACTGTGGCGTATGTCCAGCATGGCCACTGTGGCGTATGTCCTGCATGGGCACGCTGGCGTATGTCCTGCATGGCCACAGTGGCGTATGCCCTGCATGGCGACTGTGGCGTACGTCCAGCAGGGCCACAGTGGCGTATGTCCAGCAGGGCCACTGTGGCGTATGCGTAATATTTTTCGTATGGTAGAGGAGGCAGTCTTGAGAATTGTCCTGCATGGCAACTGTGGCGTATGCCCAGCATGGCCACTGTGGCGTATGTCGTGCATGGGCACGGTGGCGTATGTCCAGCATGGCCACTGTGGCGTATGTCCAGCATGGCCACTGTGGCGTATGTCCAGCAGGGCCACTGTGGCGTATGCCCAGCAGGGCCACAGTGGCGTATGTCCTGCATGGCCACTGTGGCGTATGCGTAACATTTTTCGTATGGTAGAGGAGGCAGTCTTGAGAGTTGTCCTGCATGGCAACTGTGGCGTATGTCCAGCATGGCCACTGTGGCGTATGTCCAGCATGGCCACAGTGGCGTATGTCCTGCATGGCCACTGTGGCGTATGTCCAGCAGGGCCACAGTGGCGTATGTCCAGCATGGCCACTGTGGCGTATGTCCAGCAATGCCACTGTGGCGTATGTCCAGCAGGACCACAGTGGCGTATGTCCAGCAGGGCCACAGTGGCGTATGTCCTGCATGGCCACTGTGGCGTATGTCCAGCAGGGCCACAGTGGCGTATGCCCTGCAGGGCCACTGTGGCGTATGTCGAGCAGGGCCACAGTGGCGTATGTCCTGCATGACCACGGTGGCGTATGTCCAGCAGGGCCACAGTGGCGTATGTCCAGCAGGGCCACTGTGGCGTATGTCCTGCATGGCCACTGTGGCGTATGTCCAGCAGGGCCACTGTGGCGTATGTCCAGCAGGGCCACTGTGGCGTATGTCCAGCATGACCACTGTGGCGTATGTCCAGCAGGGCCACTGTGGCGTATGTCCAGCATGGCCACTGTGGCGTATGTCCAGCATGGCCACTGTGGCGTATGTCCAGCAGGGCCACTGTGGCGTATGCCCAGCAGGGCCACAGTGGCGTATGTCCTGCATGGCCACTGTGGCGTATGCCCTGCAGGGCCACAGTGGCGTATGCCCTGCAGGGCCACTGTGGCGTATGTCCTGCATGGCCACGGTGGCGTATGTCCAGAAGGGCCACAGTGGCGTATGCCCTGCAGGGCCACAGTGGCGTATGCCCTGCAGGGCCACTGTGGCGTATGTCCAGCAGGGCCACTGTGGCGTATGTCCTGCATGGCCACGGTGGCGTATGTCCAGAAGGGCCACAGTGGCGTATGCCCTGCAGGGCCACAGTGGCGTATGCCCTGCAGGGCCACTGTGGCGTATGTCGAGCAGGGCCACAGTGGCGTATGTCGAGCAGGGCCACAGTGGCGTATGTCCAGCAGGGCCACAGTGGCGTATGTCCAGCAGGGCCACTGTGGCGTATGTCCAGCAGGGCCACAGTGGCGTATGTCCTGCATGGCCACTGTGGCGTATGTCCAGCAGAGTCACTGTGGCGTATGTCAAGCAGGGCCACAGTGGCGTATGTCCTGCATGGCCACGGTGGCGTATGTCCAGCATGGCCACGGTGGCGTATGTCCTGCATGGCCACAGTGGCGTATGTCCAGCATGGCCACTGTGGCGTATGTCCAGCAGGGCCACAGTGGCGTATGTCTAGCATTGCCACTGTGGCGTATGTCCAGCAGGGCCACTGTGGCGTATGTCCAGCGTGGCCACTGTGGCGTATGTCCAGCAGGGCCACAGTGGCGTATGCCCAGCAGGGCCACAGTGGCGTATGTCCTGCTTGGCCACTGTGGCGTCTGCGTAACATTTTTCGTATGGTAGAGGAGGCAGTCTTGAGAGCTGTCCTGCACGATGGCATATGTCCAGCAGGGCCTCTGTGGCGTATGCCCAGCAGGGCCACAGTGGCGTATGTCCAGCAGGGCCACAGTGGCGTATGCCCTGCAGGGCCACTGTGGCGTATGTCAAGCAGGGCCACAGTGGCGTATGTCCAGCAGGGCCACAGTGGCGTATGCCCTGCAGGGCCACGGTGGCGTATGTCCAGCATGGCCACTGTGGCGTATGTCCAGCAGGGCCACAGTGGCGTATGTCCTGCATGGCCACGGTGGCGTATGTCCAGCATGGCCACTGTGGCGTATGTCCAGCAGGGCCACTGTGGCGTATGTCCAGCAGGGCCACTGTGGCGTATGTCCAGCAGGGCCACTGTGGCGTATGTCCTGCATGGCCACGGTGGCGTATGTCCAGCAGGGCCACAGTGGCGTATACCCTGCAGGGCCACTGTGGCGTATGTCCTGCATGGCCACGGTGGCGTATGTCCAGCAGGGCCACTGTGGCGTATGCGTAACATTTTTCGTATGGTAGAGGAGGCAGTCTTGAGAATTGTCCTGCATGGCAACTGTGGCGTATGTCCAGCATGGCCACAGTGGCGAATGTCCTGCATGGGCCACTGTGGCGTATGCCCAGCGTGGCTACTGTGGCGTATGTCCTGCATGGGCACGGTGGCGTATGTCCTGCATGGCCACTGTGGCGTATGTCCAGCAGGGCCACTGTGGCGTATGTCCAGCAGGGCCACAGTGGCGTATGCCCTGCAGGGCCACTGTGGCGTATGTCGAGCAGGGCCACAGTGGCGTATGTCCTGCATGACCACGGTGGCGTATGTCCAGCAGGGCCACTGTGGCGTATGCGTAACATTTTTCGTATGGTAGAGGAGGCAGTCTTGAAAGCTGTCCTGCACGGTGGCATATGTCCAGCAGGGCCACTGTGGCGTATGCGTAACATTTTTCGTATGGTAGAGGAGGCAGTCTTGAGAGTTGTCCTGCATGGCAACTGTGGCGTATGTCCAGCATGGCCACTGTGGCGTATGTCCTGCATGGCCACAGTGGCGTATGTCCTGCATGGCCACTGTGGCGTATGTCCTGCAGGGCCACAGTGGCGTATGTCCTGCATGGCCACGGTGGCGTATGTCCAGCAGGGCCACTGTGGCGTATGTCCAGCATGGCCACTGTGGCGTATGTCCTGCAGGGCCACAGTGGCGTATGCCCTGCAGGGCCACAGTGGCATGTGTCCAGCATGGCCACTGTGGCGTATGTCCAGCAATGCCACTGTGGCGTATGTCCAGCAGGGCCACAGTGGCGTATGTCCAGCATGGCCACAGTGGCGTATGTCCTGCATGGCCACTGTGGCGTATGTCCAGCAGGGCCACAGTGGCGTATGTCCAGCATGGCCACAGTGGCGTATGTCCTGCATGGCCACTGTGGCGTATGTCCAGCAGGGCCACTGTGGCGTATGTCCAGCATGGCCACTGTGGCGTATGTCCTGCAGGGCCACAGTGGCGTATGCCCTGCAGGGCCACAGTGGCATGTGTCCAGCATGGCCACTGTGGCGTATGTCCAGCAATGCCACTGTGGCGTATGTCCAGCAGGGCCACAGTGGCGTATGTCCAGCATGGCCACAGTGGCGTATGTCCTGCATGGCCACTGTGGCGTATGTCCAGCATGGCCACTGTGGCGTATGTCCAGCAGGGCCACAGTGGCGTATGTCCTGCATGGCCACGGTGGCGTATGTCCAGCATGGCCACTGTGGCGTATGTCCAGCAGGGCCACTGTGGCGTATGTCCAGCAGGGCCACTGTGGCGTATGTCCAGCAGGGCCACTGTGGCGTATGTCCTGCATGGCCACGGTGGCGTATGTCCAGCAGGGCCACAGTGGCGTATACCCTGCAGGGCCACTGTGGCGTATGTCCTGCATGGCCACGGTGGCGTATGTCCAGCAGGGCCACTGTGGCGTATGCGTAACATTTTTCGTATGGTAGAGGAGGCAGTCTTGAGAATTGTCCTGCATGGCAACTGTGGCGTATGTCCAGCATGGCCACAGTGGCGAATGTCCTGCATGGGCCACTGTGGCGTATGCCCAGCGTGGCTACTGTGGCGTATGTCCTGCATGGCCACTGTGGCGTATGTCCAGCAGGGCCACTGTGGCGTATGTCGAGCATGGCCACTGTGGCGTATGTCCAGCATGGCCACAGTGGCGTATGTTCTGCATGGCCACAGTGGCGTATGTCCAGCATGGCCACTGTGGTGTATGTCCAGCAGGGCCACTGTGGCGTATGTCCAGCAGGGCCACAGTGGCGTATGCCCTGCAGGGCCACTGTGGCGTATGTCGAGCAGGGCCACAGTGGCGTATGTCCTGCATGACCACGGTGGCGTATGTCCAGCAGGGCCACTGTGGCGTATGCGTAACATTTTTCGTATGGTAGAGGAGGCAGTCTTGAAAGCTGTCCTGCACGGTGGCATATGCCCAGCAGGGCCACAGTGGCGTATGTCCTGCATGGCCACTGTGGCGTATGCGTAACATTTTTCGTATGGTAGAGGAGGCAGTCTTGAGAGTTGTCCTGCATGGCAACTGTGGCGTATGTCCAGCATGGCCACTGTGGCGTATGTCCAGCATGGCCACAGTGGCGTATGTCCTGCATGGCCACTGTGGCGTATGTCCAGCAGGGCCACAGTGGCGTATGTCCAGCATGGCCACTGTGGCGTATGTCCAGCAATGCCACTGTGGCGTATGTCCAGCAGGCCCACAGTGGCGTATGTCCAGCAGGGCCACAGTGGCGTATGTCCTGCATGGCCACTGTGGCGTATGTCCAGCAGGGCCACAGTGGCGTATGCCCTGCAGGGCCACTGTGGCGTATGTCGAGCAGGGCCACAGTGGCGTATGTCCTGCATGACCACGGTGGCGTATGCCCAGCGTGGCCACTGTGGCGTATGTCCTGCATGGCCACTGTGGCGTATGTCCAGCAGGGCCACTGTGGCGTATGTCCAGCATGACCACTGTGGCGTATGTCCAGCAGGGCCACTGTGGCGTATGTCCAGCATGGCCACTGTGGCGTATGTCCAGCAGGGCCACTGTGGCGTATGTCCAGCAGGGCCACTGTGGCGTATGTCCAGCAGGGCCACTGTGGCGTATGTCCAGCATGGCCACTGTGGCGTATGTCCAGCAGGGCCACTGTGGCGTATGCCCAGCAGGGCCACAGTGGCGTATGTCCTGCATGGCCACTGTGGCGTATGCGTAACATTTTTCGTATGGTAGAGGAGGCAGTCTTGAGAGTTGTCCTGCATGGCAACTGTGGCGTATGTCCAGCAGGGCCACTGTGGCGTATGTCGAGCATGGCCACTGTGGCGTATGTCCAGCATGGCCACTGTGGCGTATGTCCAGCATGGCCACAGTGGCGTATGTCCTGCATGGCCACTGTGGCGTATGTCCAGCAGGGCCACAGTGGCGTATGTCCAGCAGGGCCACTGTGGCGTATGCGTAATATTTTTCGTATGGTAGAGGAGGCAGTCTTGAAAGCTGTCCTGCACGGTGGCATATGTCCAGCAGGGCCACTGTGGCGTATGCCCAGCAGGGCCACAGTGGCGTATGTCCAGCATGGCCACAGTGGCGTATGTCCTGCATGGCCACTGTGGCGTATGTCCAGCAGGGCCACAGTGGCGTATGTCCTGCATGGCCACTGTGGCGTATGCGTAACATTTTTCGTATGGTAGAGGAGGCAGTCTTGAAAGCTGTCCTGCACGGTGGCATATGTCCAGCAGGGCCACTGTGGCGTATGTCCAGCATGGCCACTGTGGCGTATGTCCAGCATGGCCACAGTGGCGTATGTCCAGCATGGCCACTGTGGCGTATGTCCAGCAGGGCCACAGTGGCGTATGTCCTGCATGGCCACTGTGGCGTATGCGTAACATTTTTCGTATGGTAGAGGAGGCAGTCTTGAGAATTGTCCTGCATGGCAACTGTGGCGTATGCCCAGCATGGCCACTGTGGCGTATGTCGTGCATGGGCACGGTGGCGTATGTCCAGCATGGCCACTGTGGCGTATGTCCAGCATGGCCACTGTGGCGTATGTCCAGCAGGGCCACTGTGGCGTATGCGTAACATTTTTCGTATGGTAGAGGAGGCAGTCTTGAAAGCTGTCCTGCACGGTGGCATATGTCCAGCAGGGCCACTGTGGCGTATGCCCAGCAGGGCCACAGTGGCGTATGTCCTGCATGGCCACTGTGGCGTATGCGTAACATTTTTCGTATGGTAGAGGAGGCAGTCTTGAGAGTTGTCCTGCATGGCAACTGTGGCGTATGTCCAGCATGGCCACTGTGGCGTATGTCCTGCATGGCCACAGTGGCGTATGTCCTGCATGGCCACTGTGGCGTATGTCCTGCAGGGCCACAGTGGCGTATGTCCTGCATGGCCACGGTGGCGTATGTCCAGCAGGGCCACTGTGGCGTATGTCCAGCATGGCCACTGTGGCGTATGTCCTGCAGGGCCACAGTGGCGTATGCCCTGCAGGGCCACAGTGGCATGTGTCCAGCATGGCCACTGTGGCGTATGTCCAGCAATGCCACTGTGGCGTATGTCCAGCAGGGCCACAGTGGCGTATGTCCAGCATGGCCACAGTGGCGTATGTCCTGCATGGCCACTGTGGCGTATGTCCAGCAGGGCCACAGTGGCGTATGTCCTGCATGGCCACGGTGGCGTATGTCCAGCATGGCCACTGTGGCGTATGTCCAGCAATGCCACTGTGGCGTATGTCCAGCAGGCCCACAGTGGCGTATGTCCAGCAGGGCCACAGTGGCGTATGTCCTGCATGGCCACTGTGGCGTATGTCCAGCAGGGCCACAGTGGCGTATGCCCTGCAGGGCCACTGTGGCGTATGTCGAGCAGGGCCACAGTGGCGTATGTCCTGCATGACCACGGTGGCGTATGTCCAGCAGGGCCGCAGTGGCGTATGTCCAGCAGGGCCACTGTGGCGTATGTCCTGCATGGCCACTGTGGCGTATGTCTAGCATGGCCACTGTGGCGTATGTCCAGCAGGGCCACTGTGGCGTATGTCCAGCATGGCCACTGTGCCGTATGTCCAGCAGGGCCACTGTGGCGTATGTCCAGCAGGGCCACTGTGGCGTATGTCCAGCATGGCCACTGTGGCGTATGTCCAGCAGGGCCACAGTGGCGTATGTCCAGCAGGGCCACTGTGGCGTATGTCCAGCAGGGCCACTGCGGCGTATGTCCAGCATGGCCACTGTGGCGTATGTCCTGCATGGCCAGGGTGGCGTATGTCGAGCAGGGCCACAGTGGCGTATGTCCTGCATGGCCACGGTGGCGTATGTCCAGCATGGCCACTGTGGCGTATGTCCAGCATGGCCACTGTGCCGTATGTCCAGCAGGGCCACTGTGGCGTATGTCCAGCAGGGCCACTGTGGCGTATGTCCAGCATGGCCACTGTGCCGTATGTCCAGCATGGCCACTGTGCCGTATGTCCAGCAGGGCCACGGTGGCGTATGTCCAGAAGGGCCACAGTGGCGTATGCCCTGCAGGGCCACAGTGGCGTATGCCCTGCAGGGCCACTGTGGCGTATGTCGAGCAGGGCCACAGTGGCGTATGTCCTGCATGACCACGGTGGCGTATGTCCAGCAGGGCCACAGTGGCGTATGTCCAGCAGGGCCACTGTGGCGTATGTCCAGCAGGGCCACAGTGGCGTATGTCCTGCATGGCCACTGTGGCGTATGTCCAGCAGAGTCACTGTGGCGTATGTCCAGCAGGGCCACAGTGGCGTATGTCCTGCATGGCCACGGTGGCGTATGTCCAGCATGGCCACGGTGGCGTATGTCCTGCATGGCCACGGTGGCGTATGTCCAGCATGGCCACTGTGGCGTATGTCCAGCAGGGCCACAGTGGCGTATGTCTAGCATTGCCACTGTGGCGTATGTCCAGCAGGGCCACTGTGGCGTATGTCCAGCGTGGCCACTGTGGCGTATGTCCAGCAGGGCCACAGTGGCGTATGCCCAGCAGGGCCACAGTGGCGTATGTCCTGCTTGGCCACAGTGGCGTATGTCCTGCTTGGCCACTGTGGCGTATGCGTAACATTTTTCGTATGGTAGAGGAGGCAGTCTTGAGAGCTGTCCTGCACGATGGCATATGTCCAGCAGGGCCACTGTGGCGTATGCCCAGCAGGGCCACAGTGGCGTATGTCCAGCAGGGCCACAGTGGCGTATGCCCTGCAGGGCCACTGTGGCGTATGTCAAGCAGGGCCACAGTGGCGTATGTCCAGCAGGGCCACAGTGGCGTATGCCCTGCAGGGCCACGGTGGCGTATGTCCAGCATGGCCACTGTGGCGTATGTCCAGCAGGGCCACAGTGGCGTATGTCCTGCATGGCCACGGTGGCGTATGTCCAGCATGGCCACTGTGGCGTTTGTCCAGCAGGGCCACTGTGGCGTATGTCCAGCAGGGCCACTGTGGCGTATGTCCAGCAGGGCCACTGTGGCGTATGTCCTGCATGGCCACGGTGGCGTATGTCCAGCAGGGCCACAGTGGCGTATGTCCTGCATGGCCACGGTGGCGTATGTCCAGCAGGGCCACAGTGGCGTATGTTCTGCATGGCCACAGTGGCGTATGTCCAGCATGGCCACTGTATTGTATGTCCAGCAGGGCCACAGTGGCGTATGTCCAGCATGGCCACTGTGGCGTTTGTCCAGCAGGGCCACTGTGGCGTATGTCCAGCATGGCCACTGTGGCGTATGTCCTGCATGGCCACGGTGGCGTATGTCCAGCAGGGCCACAGTGGCGTATGTTCTGCATGGCCACAGTGGCGTATGTCCAGCATGGCCACTGTATTGTATGTCCAGCAGGGCCACAGTGGCGTATGTCCTGCATGGCCACGGTGGCGTATGTCCTGCATGGCCACGGTGGCGTATGTCCAGCATGGCCACTGTGGCGTTTGTCCAGCAGGGCCACTGTGGCGTATGTCCAGCATGGCCACTGTGGCGTATGTCCTGCATGGCCACGGTGGCGTATGTCCAGCAGGGCCACAGTGGCGTATGTTCTGCATGGCCACAGTGGCGTATGTCCAGCATGGCCACTGTATTGTATGTCCAGCAGGGCCACAGTGGCGTATGTCCTGCATGGCCACGGTGGCGTATGTCCAGCAGGGCCACTGTGGCGCATGCGTAACATTTTTCGTATGGTAGAGGAGGCAGTCTTGAGAGTTGTCCTGCATGGCAACTGTGGCGTATGCCCAGCATGGCCACTGTGGCGTATGTCCTGCATGGGCACGGTGGCGTATGTCCTGCATGGCCACGGTGGCGTATGTCCAGCATGGCCACTGTGGCGTATGTCCAGCAGGGCCACTGTGGCGTATGTCCAGCAGGGCCACTGTGGCGTAAGTCCAGCAGGGCCACAGTGGCGTATGTCCTGCATGGCCACTGTGGCGTATGTCCAGCAGGGCCACAGTGGCGTATGTCTAGCATGGCCACTGTGGCGTATGTCCAGCAGGGCCACTGTGGCGTATGTCCAGCATGGCCACTGTGGCGTATGTCCAGCAGGGCCACTGTGGCGTATACCCTGCAGGGCCACTGTGGCGTATGTCCTGCATGGGCCACAGTGGCATGTGTCCAGCATGGCCACTGTGGCGTATGTCCTGCATGGCCACGGTGGCGTATGTCCAGCAGGGCCACAGTGGCGTATGTTCTGCATGGCCACAGTGGCGTATGTCCAGCAGGGCCACAGTGGCGTATGTTCTGCATGGCCACAGTGGCGTATGTCCAGCAGGGCCACTGTGGCGTATGTCCAGCAGGGCCACAGAGGCGTATGTCCAGCAGGGCCACTGTGGCGTATGCGTAACATTTTTCGTATGGTAGAGGAGGCAGTCTTGAGAATTGTCCTGCATGGCAACTGTGGCGTATGTCCAGCATGGCCACAGTGGCGAATGTCCTGCATGGGCCACTGTGGCGTATGCCCAGCGTGGCCACTGTGGCGTATGTCCTGCATGGCCACAGTGGCGTATGTCCAGCAGGGCCACTGTGGCGTATGTCCAGCAGGGCCACAGAGGCGTATGTCCAGCAGGGCCACTGTGGCGTATGCGTAACATTTTTCGTATGGTAGAGGAGGCAGTCTTGAGAATTGTCCTGCATGGCCACAGTGGCGTATGCCCTGCAGGGCCACTGTGGCGTATGTCGAGCAGGGCCACAGTGGCGTATGTCCTGCATGACCACGGTGGCGTATGTCCAGCAGGGCCGCAGTGGCGTATGTCCAGCAGGGCCACTGTGGCGTATGTCCTGCATGGCCACTGTGGCGTATGTCTAGCATGGCCACTGTGGCGTATGTCCAGCAGGGCCACTGTGGCGTATGTCCAGCATGACCACTGTGGTGTATGTCCAGCAGGGCCACAGTGGCGTATGTCCTGCATGGCCACGGTGGCGTATGTCCAGCAGGGCCACTGTGGCGTATGCGTAACATTTTTCGTATGGTAGAGGAGGCAGTCTTGAGAATTGTCCTGCATGGCAACTGTGGCGTATGTCCAGCATGGCCACAGTGGCGAATGTCCTGCATGGGCCACTGTGGCGTATGCCCAGCGTGGCCACTGTGGCGTATGTCCTGCATGGGCCACAGTGGCATGTGTCCAGCATGGCCACTGTGGCGTATGTCCTGCATGGCCACGGTGGCGTATGTCCAGCAGGGCCACAGTGGCGTATGTTCTGCATGGCCACAGTGGCGTATGTCCAGCAGGGCCACTGTGGCGTATGTCCAGCAGGGCCACAGAGGCGTATGTCCAGCAGGGCCACTGTGGCGTATGCGTAACATTTTTCGTATGGTAGAGGAGGCAATCTTGAGAATTGTCCTGCACGGTGGCATATGTCCAGCAGGGCCACTGTGGCGTATGTCCAGCAAGGCCACAGTGGCGTATGTCCAGCAGGGCCACAGTGGTGTATGTCCAGCAGGGCCACAGTGGCGTATGTCCAGCAGGGCCACTGTGGCGTATGTCCAGCAGGGCCACAGTGGCGTATGTCCAGCATGGCCACTGTGGTGTATGTCCAGCAGGGCCACTGTGGCGTATGCGTAACATTTTTTGTATGGTAGAGGAGGCAGTCTTGAGAGTTGTCCTGCATGGCAACTGTGGCGTATGCCCAGCATGGCCACTGTGGCGTATGTCCAGCAGGGCCACTGTGGCGTATGTCCTGCATGGCCACTGTGGCGTATGTCCTGCAGGGCCACAGTGGCGTATGTCCTGCATGGCCACGGTGGCGTATGTCCAGCAGGGCCACTGTGGCGTATGTCCAGCAGGGCCACTGTGGCGTATGTCCAGCAGGGCCACTGTGGCGTATGTCCAGCAGGGCCACAGTGGCGTATGTCCAGCATGGCCACTGTGGTGTATGTCCAGCAGGGCCACTGTGGCGTATGCGTAACATTTTTTGTATGGTAGAGGAGGCAGTCTTGAGAGTTGTCCTGCATGGCAACTGTGGCGTATGCCCAGCATGGCCACTGTGGCGTATGTCCAGCAGGGCCACTGTGGCGTATGTCCTGCATGGCCACTGTGGCGTATGTCCTGCAGGGCCACAGTGGCGTATGTCCTGCATGGCCACGGTGGCGTATGTCCAGCAGGGCCACTGTGGCGTATGTCCAGCAGGGCCACTGTGGCGTATGTCCAGCAAGGCCACAGTGGCGTATGTCCAGCAGGGCCACTGTGACGTATGTCCTGCATGGCCACAGTGGCGTATGTCCAGCAGGGCCACAGTGGCGTATGTCCTGCATGGCCACGGTGGCGTATGTCCAGCAGGGCCACTGTGGCGTATGTCCAGCAGGGCCACTGTGGCGTATGCCCAGCATGGCCACTGTGGCGTATGTCCAGCAGGGCCACTGTGGCGTATGTCCTGCATGGCAACTGTGGCGTATGCCCAGCATGGCCACTGTGGCGTATGTCCAGCAGGGCCACTGTGGCGTATGTCCTGCATGGCCACTGTGGCGTATGTCCTGCAGGGCCACAGTGGCGTATGTCCTGCATGGCCACGGTGGCGTATGTCCAGCAGGGCCACTGTGGCGTATGTCCAGCAGGGCCACAGTGGCGTATGTCCTGCATGGCCACGGTGGCGTATGTCCAGCATGGCCACTGTGGCGTATGTCCAGCAGGGCCACTGTGGCGTATGTCCAGCAGGGCCACAGTGGCGTATGTCCTGCATGGCCACGGTGGCGTATGTCCAGCAGGGCCACTGTGGCGTATGTCCAGCAGGGCCACTGTGACGTATGTCCTGCATGGCCACAGTGGCGTATGTCCAGCAGGGCCACAGTGGCGTATGCCCAGCATGGCCACTGTGGCGTATGCGTAACATTTTTCGTATGGTAGAGGAGGCAGTCTTGAGAGCTGTCCTGCACGGTGGCATATGTCCAGCAGGGCCACTGTGACGTATGCCCAGCAGGCCCACAGTGGCGTATGTCCTGCATGGCCACTGTGGCGTATGTCCAGCAGGGCCACTGTGGCGTATGCGTTACATTTTTCGTATGGTAGAGGAGGCAGTCTTGAGAGTTGTCCTGCATGGCAACTGTGGCGTATGTCCAGCATGGCCACTGTGGCGTATGTCCAGCAGGGCCACTGTGGCGTATGCCCTGCAGGGCCACGGTGGCGTATGTCCAGCATGGCCACTGTGGCGTATGTCCAGCAGGGCCACAGTGGCGTATGTCCTGCATGGCCACGGTGGCGTATGTCCAGCATGGCCACTGTGGCGTATGTCCTGCATGGCCACGGTGGCGTATGTCCAGCAGGGCCACAGTGGCGTATGCCCTGCAGGGCCACTGTGGCGTATGTCCTGCATGGCCACGGTGGCGTATGTCCAGCAGGGCCACAGTGGCGTATGTCCAGCAGGGCCACTGTGGCGTATGTCCAGCAGGGCCACTGTGGCGTATGTCCAGCAGGGCCACTGTGGCGTATGTCCTGCATGGCCACGGTGGCGTATGTCCAGCAGGGCCACAGTGGCGTATGTCCAGCAGGGCCACTGTGGCGTATGTCCAGCAGGGCCACAGTGGCGTATGTCCTGCATGGCCACGGTGGCGTATGTCCAGCATGGCCACTGTGGCGTATGTCCAGCAGGGCCACTGTGGCGTATGTCCAGCAGGGCCACTGTGGTGTATGTCCAGCAGGGCCACTGTGGCGTATGTCCAGCAGGGCCACAGTGGCGTATGTCCAGCTGGGCCACTGTGGCGTATGTCCAGCAGGGCCACAGTGGCGTATGTCCTGCATGACCACGGTGGCGTATGTCCAGCAGGGCCACAGTGGCGTATGTCCAGCAGGGCCACTGTGGCGTATGTCCAGCAGGGCCACTGTGGCGTATGTCCAGCAGGGCCACTGTGGCGTATGTCCTGCATGGCCACGGTGGCGTATGTCCAGCAGGGCCACAGTGGCGTATGTCCAGCAGGGCCACTGTGGCGTATGTCCAGCAGGGCCACAGTGGCGTATGTCCTGCATGGCCACGGTGGCGTATGTCCAGCATGGCCACTGTGGCGTATGTCCAGCAGGGCCACTGTGGCGTATGTCCAGCAGGGCCACTGTGGTGTATGTCCAGCAGGGCCACTGTGGCGTATGTCCAGCAGGGCCACAGTGGCGTATGTCCAGCTGGGCCACTGTGGCGTATGTCCAGCAGGGCCACAGTGGCGTATGTCGAGCAGGGCCACAGTGGCGTATGTCCTGCATGACCACGGTGGCGTATGTCCAGCAGGGCCGCAGTGGCGTATGTCCAGCAGGGCCACTGTGGCGTATGTCCTGCATGGCCACTGTGGCGTATGTCTAGCATGGCCACTGTGGCGTATGTCCAGCAGGGCCACTGTGGCGTATGTCCAGCATGACCACTGTGGTGTATGTCCAGCAGGGCCACAGTGGCGTATGTCCTGCATGGCCACGGTGGCGTATGTCCAGCAGGGCCACTGTGGCGTATGCGTAACATTTTTCGTATGGTAGAGGAGGCAGTCTTGAGAATTGTCCTGCATGGCAACTGTGGCGTATGTCCAGCATGGCCACAGTGGCGAATGTCCTGCATGGGCCACTGTGGCGTATGCCCAGCGTGGCCACTGTGGCGTATGTCCTGCATGGGCCACAGTGGCATGTGTCCAGCATGGCCACTGTGGCGTATGTCCTGCATGGCCACGGTGGCGTATGTCCAGCAGGGCCACAGTGGCGTATGTTCTGCATGGCCACAGTGGCGTATGTCCAGCAGGGCCACTGTGGCGTATGTCCAGCAGGGCCACAGAGGCGTATGTCCAGCAGGGCCACTGTGGCGTATGCGTAACATTTTTCGTATGGTAGAGGAGGCAATCTTGAGAATTGTCCTGCACGGTGGCATATGTCCAGCAGGGCCACTGTGGCGTATGTCCAGCAAGGCCACAGTGGCGTATGTCCAGCAGGGCCACAGTGGTGTATGTCCAGCAGGGCCACAGTGGCGTATGTCCAGCAGGGCCACTGTGGCGTATGTCCAGCAGGGCCACAGTGGCGTATGTCCAGCAGGGCCACTGTGGCGTATGCGTAACATTTTTTGTATGGTAGAGGAGGCAGTCTTGAGAGTTGTCCTGCATGGCAACTGTGGCGTATGCCCAGCATGGCCACTGTGGCGTATGTCCAGCAGGGCCACTGTGGCGTATGTCCTGCATGGCCACTGTGGCGTATGTCCTGCAGGGCCACAGTGGCGTATGTCCTGCATGGCCACGGTGGCGTATGTCCAGCAGGGCCACTGTGGCGTATGTCCAGCAGGGCCACTGTGGCGTATGTCCAGCAGGGCCACTGTGGCGTATGTCCAGCAGGGCCACAGTGGCGTATGTCCAGCATGGCCACTGTGGTGTATGTCCAGCAGGGCCACTGTGGCGTATGCGTAACATTTTTTGTATGGTAGAGGAGGCAGTCTTGAGAGTTGTCCTGCATGGCAACTGTGGCGTATGCCCAGCATGGCCACTGTGGCGTATGTCCAGCAGGGCCACTGTGGCGTATGTCCTGCATGGCCACTGTGGCGTATGTCCTGCAGGGCCACAGTGGCGTATGTCCTGCATGGCCACGGTGGCGTATGTCCAGCAGGGCCACTGTGGCGTATGTCCAGCAGGGCCACTGTGGCGTATGTCCAGCAAGGCCACAGTGGCGTATGTCCAGCAGGGCCACAGTGGCGTATGTCCAGCAGGGCCACTGTGGCGTATGTCCAGCAGGGCCACAGTGGCGTATGTCCAGCAGGGCCACAGTGGCGTATGCGTAACATTTTTTGTATGGTAGAGGAGGCAGTCTTGAGAGTTGTCCTGCATGGCAACTGTGGCGTATGCCCAGCATGGCCACTGTGGCGTATGTCCAGCAGGGCCACTGTGGCGTATGTCCTGCATGGCCACTGTGGCGTATGTCCTGCAGGGCCACAGTGGCGTATGTCCTGCATGGCCACGGTGGCGTATGTCCAGCAGGGCCACTGTGGCGTATGTCCAGCAGGGCCACTGTGGCGTATGTCCAGCAGGGCCACTGTGGCGTATGTCCAGCAGGGCCACAGTGGCGTATGTCCAGCATGGCCACTGTGGTGTATGTCCAGCAGGGCCACTGTGGCGTATGCGTAACATTTTTTGTATGGTAGAGGAGGCAGTCTTGAGAGTTGTCCTGCATGGCAACTGTGGCGTATGCCCAGCATGGCCACTGTGGCGTATGTCCAGCAGGGCCACTGTGGCGTATGTCCTGCATGGCCACTGTGGCGTATGTCCTGCAGGGCCACAGTGGCGTATGTCCTGCATGGCCACGGTGGCGTATGTCCAGCAGGGCCACTGTGGCGTATGTCCAGCAGGGCCACTGTGGCGTATGTCCAGCAAGGCCACAGTGGCGTATGTCCAGCAGGGCCACAGTGGCGTATGTCCTGCATGGCCACGGTGGCGTATGTCCAGCATGGCCACTGTGGCGTATGTCCAGCAGGGCCACTGTGGCGTATGTCCAGCAGGGCCACAGTGGCGTATGTCCTGCATGGCCACGGTGGCGTATGTCCAGCAGGGCCACTGTGGCGTATGTCCAGCAGGGCCACTGTGGCGTATGTCCTGCATGGCCACAGTGGCGTATGTCCAGCAGGGCCACAGTGGCGTATGCCCAGCATGGCCACTGTGGCGTATGCGTAACATTTTTCGTATGGTAGAGGAGGCAGTCTTGAGAGCTGTCCTGCACGGTGGCATATGTCCAGCAGGGCCACTGTGACGTATGCCCAGCAGGCCCACAGTGGCGTATGTCCTGCATGGCCACTGTGGCGTATGTCCAGCAGGGCCACTGTGGCGTATGCGTTACATTTTTCGTATGGTAGAGGAGGCAGTCTTGAGAGTTGTCCTGCATGGCAACTGCGGCGTATGTCCAGCTTGGCCACTGTGGCGTATGTCCAGCAGGGCCACAGTGGCGTATGCCCTGCAGGGCCACGGTGGCGTATGTCCAGCATGGCCACTGTGGCGTATGTCCAGCAGGGCCACAGTGGCGTATGTCCTGCATGGCCACGGTGGCGTATGTCCAGCATGGCCACTGTGGCGTATGTCCTGCATGGCCACGGTGGCGTATGTCCAGCAGGGCCACAGTGGCGTATGCCCTGCAGGGCCACTGTGGCGTATGTCCTGCATGGCCACGGTGGCGTATGTCCAGCAGGGCCACAGTGGCGTATGTCCAGCAGGGCCACTGTGGCGTATGTCCAGCAGGGCCACTGTGGCGTATGTCCAGCAGGGCCACTGTGGCGTATGTCCTGCATGGCCACGGTGGCGTATGTCCAGCAGGGCCACAGTGGCGTATGTCCAGCAGGGCCACTGTGGCGTATGTCCAGCAGGGCCACAGTGGCGTATGTCCTGCATGGCCACGGTGGCGTATGTCCAGCATGGCCACTGTGGCGTATGTCCAGCAGGGCCACTGTGGCGTATGTCCAGCAGGGCCACTGTGGTGTATGTCCAGCAGGGCCACTGTGGCGTATGTCCAGCAGGGCCACAGTTGCGTATGTCCAGCTGGGCCACTGTGGCGTATGTCCAGCAGGGCCACAGTGGCGTATGTCCTGCATGACCACGGTGGCGTATGTCCAGCAGGGCCACAGTGGCGTATGTCCAGCAGGGCCACTGTGGCGTATGTCCAGCAGGGCCACAGTGGCGTATGTCCAGCAGGGCCACTGTGGCGTATGTCCAGCAGGGCCACTGTGGCGTATGTCCAGCAGGGCCACTGTGGCGTATGTCCTGCATGGCCACGGTGGCGTATGTCCAGCAGGGCCACAGTGGCGTATGTCCAGCAGGGCCACTGTGGCGTATGTCCAGCAGGGCCACAGTGGCGTATGTCCTGCATGGCCACGGTGGCGTATGTCCAGCATGGCCACTGTGGCGTATGTCCAGCAGGGCCACTGTGGCGTATGTCCAGCAGGGCCACTGTGGTGTATGTCCAGCAGGGCCACTGTGGCGTATGTCCAGCAGGGCCACAGTGGCGTATGTCCAGCTGGGCCACTGTGGCGTATGTCCAGCAGGGCCACAGTGGCGTATGTCCTGCATGACCACGGTGGCGTATGTCCAGCAGGGCCACAGTGGCGTATGTCCAGCAGGGCCACTGTGGCGTATGTCCAGCAGGGCCACAGTGGCGTATGTCCAGCATGGCCACTGTGGCGTATGTCCAGCAGGGCCACTGTGGCGTATGTCCAGCAGGGCCACTGTGGTGTATGTCCAGCAGGGCCACTGTGGCGTATGTCCAGCAGGGCCACAGTGGCGTATGTCCAGCTGGGCCACTGTGGCGTATGTCCAGCAGGGCCACAGTGGCGTATGTCCTGCATGACCACGGTGGCGTATGTCCAGCAGGGCCACAGTGGCGTATGTCCAGCAGGGCCACTGTGGCGTATGTCCAGCAGGGCCACAGTGGCGTATGTCCTGCATGGCCACGGTGGCGTATGTCCAGCATGGCCACTGTGGCGTATGTCCAGCAGGGCCACTGTGGCGTATGTCCAGCAGGGCCACTGTGGCGTATGTCCAGCAGGGCCACAGCAGGGCCACAGTGGCGTATGTCCAGCATGGCCACTGTGGCGTATGTCCAGCAGGGCCACAGTGGCGTATGTCCTGCATGGCCACTGTGGCGTATGTCCAGCAGAGTCACTGTGGCGTATGTCGAGCAGGGCCACAGTGGCGTATGTCCTGCATGACCACGGTGGCGTATGTCCAGCAGGGCCACAGTGGCGTATGTCCAGCAGGGCCACTGTGGCGTATGTCCAGCAGGGCCACAGTGGCGTATGTCCTGCATGGCCACTGTGGCGTATGTCCAGCAGAGTCACTGTAGCGTATGTCCAGCAGGGCCACAGTGGCGTATGTCCTGCATGGCCACGGTGGCGTATGTCCAGCATGGCCACGGTGGCATATGTCCTGCATGGCCACGGTGGCGTATGTCCAGCATGGCCACTGTGGCGTATGTCCAGCAGGGCCACAGTGGCGTATGTCCAGCAGGGCCACTGTGGCGTATGTCCAGCAGGGCCACAGTGGCGTATGTCCTGCATGGCCACGGTGGCGTATGTCCAGCATGGCCACGGTGGCGTATGTCCTGCATGGCCACGGTGGCGTATGTCCAGCATGGCCACTGTGGCGTATGTCCAGCAGGGCCACTGTGGCGTATGTCCAGCAGGGCCACTGTGGCGTATGTCCAGCAGGGCCACTGTGGCGTATGTCCAGCAGGGCCACTGTGGCGTATGTCCAGCGTGGCCACTGTGGCGTATGTCCAGCAGGGCCACAGTGGCGTATGCCCAGCAGGGCCACAGTGGCGTATGTCCTGCTTGGCCACTGTGGCGTATACGTAACATTTTTCGTATGGTAGAGGAGGCAGTCTTGAGAGCTGTCCTGCACGGTGGCATATGTCCAGCAGGGCCACTGTGGCGTATGCCCAGCAGGGCCACTGTGGCGTATGTCCTGCTTGGCCACTGTGGCGTATGCGTAACATTTTTCGTATGGTAGAGGAGGCAGTCTTGGGAGTTGTCCTGCATGGTAACTGTGGCGTATGCCCAGCATAGCCACTGTGGCGTATGTCCAGCATGGCCACTGTGGCGTATGTCCAGCAGGGCCACAGTGGCGTATGCCCTGCAGGGCCACTGTGGCGTATGTCCAGCAAGGCCACAGTGGCGTATGTCTAGCAGGGCCACTGTGGCGTATGTCCAGCAGGGCCACTGTGGCGTATGCGTAACATTTTTCGTATGGTAGAGGAGGCAGTCTTGAGAGTTGTCCTGCATGGCAACTGTGGCGTATGCCCAGCATAGCCACTGTGGCGTATGTCCAGCATGGCCACTGTGGCGTATGTCCAGCAGGGCCACAGTGGCGTATGCCCTGCAGGGCCACTGTGGCGTATGTCCAGCAAGGCCACAGTGGCGTATGTCTAGCAGGGCCACTGTGGCGTATGTCCCGCATGGCCACTGTGGCGTATGCCCAGCATGGCCACTGTGGCGTATGTCCAGCAGGGCCACAGTGGCGTATGTCTAGCATGGCCACTGTGGCGTATGTCCAGCAGGGCCACAGTGGCGTATGTCCAGCATGGCCACTGTGGCGTATGTCCAGCAGGGCCACTGTGGCGTATGTCCAGCAGGGCCACAGTGGCGTATGTCTAGCATGGCCACTGTGGCGTATGTCCAGCAGGGCCACAGTGGCGTATGTCCTGCAGCGCCACTGTGGCGTATGTCCAGCAGGGCCACAGTGGCGTATGTCTAGCATGGCCACTGTGGCGTATGTCCAGCAGGGCCACAGTGGCGTATGTCCTGCATGGCCACGGTGGCGTATGTCCAGCATGGCCACTGTGGCGTATGTCCAGCAGGGCCACAGAGGTAGAGGAGGCGCTGCAGGACATACGCCACTGTGGCGTATGTCCAGCAGGGCCACAGTGGCGTATGTCTAGCATGGCCACTGTGGCGTATGTCCTGCATGGCCACTGTGGCGTATGCGTAACATTTTTCGTATGGTAGAGGAGGCAGTCTTGAGAGCTGTCCTGCATGGCCACGGTGGCATATGTCCAGCAGGGCCACTGTGGCGTAAGTCCAGCAGGGCCACAGTGGCGTATGTCCTGCATGGCCACTGTGGCGTATGCGTAACATTTTTCGTATGGTAGAGGAGGCAGTCTTGAGAGCTGTCCTGCATGGCCACGGTGGCATATGTCCAGCAGGGCCACTGTGGCGTATGTCCCGCATGGCCACTGTGGCGTATGCCCAGCATGGCCACTGTGGCGTATGTCCAGCAGGGCCACAGTGGCGTATGTCTAGCATGGCCACTGTGGCGTATGTCCAGCAGGGCCACAGTGGCGTATGTCCAGCATGGCCACTGTGGCGTATGTCCAGCAGGGCCACTGTGGCGTATGTCCAGCAGGGCCACAGTGGCGTATGTCTAGCATGGCCACTGTGGCGTATGTCCAGCAGGGCCACAGTGGCGTATGTCCTGCAGCGCCACTGTGGCGTATGTCCAGCAGGGCCACAGTGGCGTATGTCTAGCATGGCCACTGTGGCGTATGTCCAGCAGGGCCACAGTGGCGTATGTCCTGCATGGCCACGGTGGCGTATGTCCAGCATGGCCACTGTGGCGTATGTCCAGCAGGGCCACAGAGGTAGAGGAGGCGCTGCAGGACATACGCCACTGTGGCGTATGTCAAGCAGGGCCACAGTGGCGTATGTCCAGCAGGGCCACTGTGGCGTATGTCCTGCATGGCCACTGTGGCGTATGCGTAACATTTTTCGTATGGTAGAGGAGGCAGTCTTGAGAGCTGTCCTGCATGGCCACGGTGGCATATGTCCAGCAGGGCCACTGTGGCGTATGTCCA
The DNA here is from genome assembly GCA_964034865.1 of Eristalis intricaria. Taxonomy (NCBI): domain Eukaryota; kingdom Metazoa; phylum Arthropoda; class Insecta; order Diptera; family Syrphidae; genus Eristalis; species Eristalis intricaria. The sequence goes on from OZ035876.1 coordinate 56,245,379, forward strand.
GCAGGGCCACAGTGGCGTATGTCCTGCATGGCCACTGTGGCGTATGTCCAGCATGGCCACTGTGGCGTATGTCCAGCATGGCCACTGTGGCGTATGTCCAGCAGGGCCACTGTGGCGTATGTCCAGCAGGGCCACAGTGGCGTATGTCCTGCAGCGCCACTGTGGCGTATGTCCAGCAGGGCCACAGTGGCGTATGTCTAGCATGGCCACTGTGGCGTATGTTCAGCAGGGCCACAGTGGCGTATGTCCTGCATGGCCACGGTGGCGTATGTCCAGCATGGCCACTGTGGCGTATGTCCAGCAGGGCCACAGAGGTAGAGGAGGCGCTGCAGGACATACGCCACTGTGGCGTATGTCCAGCAGGGCCACTGTGGCGTATGTCCAGCAGGGCCACAGTGGCGTATGTCCTGCATGGCCACTGTGGCGTATGCGTAACATTTTTCGTATGGTAGAGGAGGCAGTCTTGAGAGCTGTCCTGCACGGTGGCATATGTCCACCAGGGCCACTGTGGCGTATGTCAAGCATGGCCACAGTAACGTATGTCCAGCAGGGCCACTGTGGCGTATGTCCAGCATGGCCACTGTGGCGTATGTCCTGCAGCGCCACTGCGGCGTATGTCCAGCAGGGCCACAGTGGCGTATGTCCTGCAGCGCCACTGCGGCGTATGCCCTGCAGGGCCACTGTGGCTTATGTCAAGCAGGGCCACTGTGGCGTATGCCCAGCATGGCCACTGTGGCGTATGTCCAGCAGGGCCACAGTGGCGTATGTCTAGCATGGCCACTGTGGCGTATGTCCAGCAGGGCCACAGTGGCGTATGTCCAGCATGGCCACTGTGGCGTATGTCCAGCAGGGCCACTGTGGCGTATGTCCAGCAGGGCCACAGTGGCGTATGTCTAGCATGGCCACTGTGGCGTATGTCCAGCAGGGCCACTGTGGCGTATGTCCTGCAGGGCCACTGTGGCGTATGCGTAACATTTTTCGTATGGTAGAGGAGGCAGTCTTGAGAGCTGTCCTGCATGGCCACGGTGGCATATGTCCAGCAGGGCCACTGTGGCGTATGTCCCGCATGGCCACTGTGGCGTATGCCCAGCATGGCCACTGTGGCGTATGTCCAGCAGGGCCACAGTGGCGTATGTCTAGCATGGCCACTGTGGCGTATGTCCAGCAGGGCCACAGTGGCGTATGTCCAGCATGGCCACTGTGGCGTATGTCCAGCAGGGCCACTGTGGCGTATGTCCAGCAGGGCCACAGTGGCGTATGTCTAGCATGGCCACTGTGGCGTATGTCCAGCAGGGCCACTGTGGCGTATGTCCTGCAGGGCCACTGTGGCGTATGCGTAACATTTTTCGTATGGTAGAGGAGGCAGTCTTGAGAGCTGTCCTGCACGGTGGCATATGTCCAGCAGGGCCACTGTGGCGTATGCCCAGCAGGCCCACAGTGGCGTATGTCCTGCATGGCCACTGTGGCGTATGTCCAGCAGGGCCACTGCGGCGTATGGGTTACATTTTTCGTATGTTAGAGGAGGCAGTCTTGAGAGTTGTCCTGCATGGCCACTGTGGCGTATGTCCTGCATGGCCACTGTGGCGTATGTCCAGCAGGGCCACTGTGGCGTATGTCCAGCATGGCCACTGTGGCGTATGTCCTGCAGCGCCACTGCGGCGTATGCCCTGCAGGGCCACTGTGGCTTATGTCAAGCAGGGCCACAGTGGCGTATGTCCAGCATGGCCACGGTGGCGTATGTCCTGCATGGCCACTGTGGCGTATGTCCAGCAGGGCCACAGTGGCGTATGCCCTGCAGGGCCACTGTGGCGTATGTCCAGCAAGGCCACAGTGGCGTATGTCTAGCAGGGCCACTGTGGCGTATGTCCCGCATGGCCACTGTGGCGTATGCCCAGCATGGCCACTGTGGCGTATGTCCAGCAGGGCCACAGTGGCGTATGTCTAGCATGGCCACTGTGGCGTATGTCCAGCAGGGCCACAGTGGCGTATGTCCAGCATGGCCACTGTGGCGTATGTCCAGCAGGGCCACAGTGGCGTATGTCCTGCAGCGCCACTGTGGCGTATGTCCAGCAGGGCCACAGTGGCGTATGTCTAGCATGGCCACTGTGGCGTATGTCCAGCAGGGCCACAGTGGCGTATGTCCTGCATGGCCACGGTGGCGTATGTCCAGCATGGCCACTGTGGCGTATGTCCAGCAGGGCCACAGAGGTAGAGGAGGCGCTGCAGGACATACGCCACTGTGGCGTATGTCCAGCAGGGCCACAGTGGCGTATGTCTAGCATGGCCACTGTGGCGTATGTCCTGCATGGCCACTGTGGCGTATGCGTAACATTTTTCGTATGGTAGAGGAGGCAGTCTTGAGAGCTGTCCTGCATGGCCACGGTGGCATATGTCCAGCAGGGCCACTGTGGCGTAAGTCCAGCAGGGCCACAGTGGCGTATGTCCTGCATGGCCACTGTGGCGTATGCGTAACATTTTTCGTATGGTAGAGGAGGCAGTCTTGAGAGCTGTCCTGCATGGCCACGGTGGCATATGTCCAGCAGGGCCACTGTGGCGTATGTCCCGCATGGCCACTGTGGCGTATGCCCAGCATGGCCACTGTGGCGTATGTCCAGCAGGGCCACAGTGGCGTATGTCTAGCATGGCCACTGTGGCGTATGTCCAGCAGGGCCACAGTGGCGTATGTCCAGCATGGCCACTGTGGCGTATGTCCAGCAGGGCCACTGTGGCGTATGTCCAGCAGGGCCACAGTGGCGTATGTCTAGCATGGCCACTGTGGCGTATGTCCAGCAGGGCCACAGTGGCGTATGTCCTGCAGCGCCACTGTGGCGTATGTCCAGCAGGGCCACAGTGGCGTATGTCTAGCATGGCCACTGTGGCGTATGTCCAGCAGGGCCACAGTGGCGTATGTCCTGCATGGCCACGGTGGCGTATGTCCAGCATGGCCACTGTGGCGTATGTCCAGCAGGGCCACAGAGGTAGAGGAGGCGCTGCAGGACATACGCCACTGTGGCGTATGTCAAGCAGGGCCACAGTGGCGTATGTCCAGCAGGGCCACTGTGGCGTATGTCCTGCATGGCCACTGTGGCGTATGCGTAACATTTTTCGTATGGTAGAGGAGGCAGTCTTGAGAGCTGTCCTGCATGGCCACGGTGGCATATGTCCAGCAGGGCCACTGTGGCGTATGTCCAGCAGGGCCACAGTGGCGTATGTCCTGCATGGCCACTGTGGCGTATGTCCAGCATGGCCACTGTGGCGTATGTCCAGCATGGCCACTGTGGCGTATGTCCAGCAGGGCCACTGTGGCGTATGTCCAGCAGGGCCACAGTGGCGTATGTCTAGCATGGCCACTGTGGCGTATGTCCAGCAGGGCCACAGTGGCGTATGTCCTGCAGCGCCACTGTGGCGTATGTCCAGCAGGGCCACAGTGGCGTATGTCTAGCATGGCCACTGTGGCGTATGTTCAGCAGGGCCACAGTGGCGTATGTCCTGCATGGCCACGGTGGCGTATGTCCAGCATGGCCACTGTGGCGTATGTCCAGCAGGGCCACAGAGGTAGAGGAGGCGCTGCAGGACATACGCCACTGTGGCGTATGTCCAGCAGGGCCACAGTGGCGTATGTCCTGCATGGCCACTGTGGCGTATGCGTAACATTTTTCGTATGGTAGAGGAGGCAGTCTTGAGAGCTGTCCTGCACGGTGGCATATGTCCACCAGGGCCACTGTGGCGTATGTCAAGCATGGCCACAGTAACGTATGTCCAGCAGGGCCACTGTGGCGTATGTCCAGCATGGCCACTGTGGCGTATGTCCTGCAGCGCCACTGCGGCGTATGTCCAGCAGGGCCACAGTGGCGTATGTCCTGCAGCACCACAGTGGCGTATGTCCTGCATGGCCACTGTGGCGTATGTCCAGCATGGCCACTGTGGCGTATGTCCAGCAGGGCCACTGTGGCGTATGTCCTGCAGGGCCACTGTGGCGTATGCGTAACATTTTTCGTATGGTAGAGGAGGCAGTCTTGAGAGCTGTCCTGCACGGTGGCATATGTCCAGCAGGGCCACTGTGGCGTATGCCCAGCAGGCCCACAGTGGCGTATGTCCTGCATGGCCACTGTGGCGTATGTCCAGCAGGGCCACTGCGGCGTATGGGTTACATTTTTCGTATGTTAGAGGAGGCAGTCTTGAGAGTTGTCCTGCATGGCCACTGTGGCGTATGTCCTGCATGGCCACTGTGGCGTATGTCCAGCAGGGCCACTGTGGCGTATGTCCAGCATGGCCACTGTGGCGTATGTCCTGCAGCGCCACTGCGGCGTATGCCCTGCAGGGCCACTGTGGCTTATGTCAAGCAGGGCCACAGTGGCGTATGTCCAGCATGGCCACGGTGGCGTATGTCCTGCATGGCCACTGTGGCGTATGTCCAGCAGGGCCACCGTGGCGTATGTCCTGCATGGCCACGGTGGCGTATGTCCAGCAGGGCCACTGTGGCGTATGCCCAGCAGGGCCACAGTGGCGTATGTCCTGCTTGGCCACTGTGGCGTATGCGTAACATTTTTCGTATGGTAGAGGAGGCAGTCTTGAGAGTTGTCCTGCATGGCAACTGTGGCGTATGCCCAGCATAGCCACTGTGGCGTATGTCCAGCAGGGCCACAGTGGCGTATGCCCTGCAGGGCCACTGTGGCGTATGTCCAGCAAGGCCACTGTGGCGTATGTCCAGCAGGGCCACTGTGGCGTATGTCCAGCAGGGCCACAGTGGCGTATGTCTAGCATGGCCACTGTGGCGTATGTCCAGCAGGGCCACAATGGCGTATGTCTAGCATGGCCACTGTGGCGTATGTCCTGCATGGCCACTGTGGCGTATGCGTAACATTTTTCGTATGGTAGAGGAGGCAGTCTTGAGAGTTGTCCTGCATGGCCACTGTGGCGTATGCCCAGCATGGCCACTGTGGCGTATGTCCAGCATGGCCACTGTGGCGTATGTCCAGCATGGCTACTGTGGCGTATGTCCAGCATGGCCACTGTGGCGTATGTCCAGCAGGGCCACTGTGGCGTATGTCCAGCAGGGCCACAGTGGCGTATGTCTAGCAGGGCCACTGTGGCGTATGTCCCGCATGGCCACTGTGGCGTATGCCCAGCATGGCCACTGTGGCGTATGTCCAGCATGGCCACTGTGGCGTATGTCCAGCATGGCCACTGTGGCGTATGTCCAGCATGGCCACTGTGGCGTATGTCCAGCAGGGCCACTGTGGCGTATGTCCAGCAGGGCCACAGTGGCGTATGTCTAGCATGGCCACTGTGGCGTATGTCCAGCAGGGCCACAATGGCGTATGTCTAGCATGGCCACTGTGGCGTATGTCCTGCATGGCCACTGTGGCGTATGCGTAACATTTTTCGTATGGTAGAGGAGGCAGTCTTGAGAGTTGTCCTGCATGGCCACTGTGGCGTATGTCCTGCATGGCCACGGTGGCATATGTCCAGCAGGGCCACTGCCGCGTATGTCCAGCATGGCCACTATGGCGTATGTCCAGAAGGGCCACTGTGGCGTATGTCCAGCATGGCCACAGTGGCGTATGTCATGCATGGCCACTGTGGCGTATGCGTAACATTTTTCGTATGGTAGAGGAAGCCGTCTTGAGAGCTGTCCTGCATGGCCACGGTGGCATATGTCCAGCAAGGCCACTGTGGCGTCCAGCATGGCCACAGTGGCGTATGTCCAGCAGGGCCACAGTGGCGTATGTCTAGCATGGCCACTGTGGCGTATGTCCAGCAGGGCCACAATGGCGTATGTCCAGCATGGCCACAGTGGCGTATGTCCAGCAGGGCCACAGTGGCGTATGTCCTGCATGGCCACTGTGGCGTATGTCCAGCATTGCCACTGTGGCGTATGTCAAGCAGGGCCACAGTGGCGTATGTCTAGCATGGCCACTGTGGCGTATGTCCAGCAGGGCCACAATGGCGTATGTCCAGCATGGCCACAGTGGCGTATGTCCAGCAGGGCCACAGTGGCGTATGTCCTGCATGGCCACTGTGGCGTATGTCCAGCATTGCCACTGTGGCGTATGTCAAGCAGGGCCACAGTGGCGTATGTCCAGCAGGGCCACAGTGGCGTATGTCCAGCAGGGCCACAGTGGCGTATGTCCTGCATGGCCACTGTGGCGTATGTCCTGCAGGGCCACAGTGGCGTATGTCCTGAATGGCCACTGTGGCGTATGCGTAACATTTTTCGTATGGTAGAGGAGGCAGTCTTGAGAGCTGTCCTGCACGGTGGCATATGTCCAGCAGGGCCACAGTGGCGTATGTCAAGCAGGGCCACAGTGGCGTATGTCCAGCAGGGCCACTGTGGCGTATGTCCTGCATGGCCACTGTGGCGTATGCGTAACATTTTTCGTATGGTAGAGGAGGCAGTCTTGAGAGCTGTCCTGCACGGTGGCATATGTCCACCAGGGCCACTGTGGCGTATGTCAAGCATGGCCACAGTGGCGTATGTCCAGCAGGGCCACAGTGGCGTATGTCCTGCAGCACCACAGTGGCGTATGTCCTGCATGGCCACTGTGGCGTATGTCCAGCATGGCCACTGTGGCGTATGTCCAGCAGGGCCACTGTGGCGTCCAGCATGGCCACAGTGGCGTATGTCCAGCAGGGCCACAGTGGCATATGTCCAGCAAGGCCACTGTGGCGTATGTCCAGCATGGCCACAGTGGCGTATGTCCAGCAGGGCCACAGTGGCTTATGTCATGCATGGCCACTGTGGCGTATGCGTAACATTTTTCGTATGGTAGAGGAAGCCGTCTTGAGAGCTGTCCTGCATGGCCACGGTGGCATATGTCCAGCAAGGCCACTGTGGCATCCAGCATGGCCACAGTGGCGTATGTCCTGCATGGCCACTGTGGCGTATGTCCAGCATGGCCACTGTGGCGTATGTCCAGCATGGCCACTGTGGCGTATGTCCAGCAGGGCCACTGTGGCGTATGTCCAGCAGGGCCACAGTGGCGTATGTCTAGCATGGCCACTGTGGCGTATGTCCAGCAGGGCCACAGTGGCGTATGTCCTGCAGCGCCACTGTGGCGTATGTCCAGCAGGGCCACAGTGGCGTATGTCTAGCATGGCCACTGTGGCGTATGTCCAGCAGGGCCACAGTGGCGTATGTCCTGCATGGCCACGGTGGCGTATGTCCAGCAGGGCCACAGTGGCGTATGTCCTGCAGCGCCAATGTGGCGTATGTCCTGCATGGCCACTGTGGCGTATGTCCAGCAGGGCCACAGAGGTAGAGGAGGCGCTGCAGGACATACGCCACTGTGGCGTATGTCCAGCAGGGCCACTGTGGCGTATGTCCAGCAGGGCCACAGTGGCGTAAGTCCTGCATGGCCACTGTGGCGTATGCGTAACATTTTTCGTATGGTAGAGGAGGCAGTCTTGAGAGCTGTCCTGCACGGTGGCATATGTCCACCAGGGCCACTGTGGCGTATGTCAAGCATGGCCACAGTGGCGTATGTCCAGCAGGGCCACAGTGGCGTATGTCCTGCAGCACCACAGTGGCGTATGTCCTGCATGGCCACTGTGGCGTATGTCCAGCATGGCCACTGTGGCGTATGTCCAGCAGGGCCACTGTGGCGTATGTCCTGCAGGGCCACTGTGGCGTATGCGTAACATTTTTCGTATGGTAGAGGAGGCAGTCTTGAGAGCTGTCCTGCACGGTGGCATATGTCCAGCAGGGCCACTGTGGCGTATGCCCAGCAGGCCCACAGTGGCGTATGTCCTGCATGGCCACTGTGGCGTATGTCCAGCAGGGCCACTACGGCGTATGCGTTACATTTTTCGTATGGTAGAGGAGGCAGTCTTGAGAGTTGTCCAGCATGGCCACTGTGGCGTATGTCCAGCAGGGCCACAGTGGCGTATGCCCTGCAGGGCCACTGTGGCTTATGTCAAGCAGGGCCACAGTGGCGTATGTCCAGCATGGCCACGGTGGCGTATGTCCAGCAGGGCCACAGTGGCGTATGCCCTGCAGGGCCACTGTGGCGTATGTCGAGCAGGGCCACAGTGGCGTATGTCCTGCATGACCACGGTGGCGTATGTCCAGCAGGGCCACAGTGGCGTATGTCCAGCAGGGCCACTGTGGCGTATGTCCAGCAGGGCCACAGTGGCGTATGTCCTGCATGGCCACTGTGGCGTATGTCCAGCAGAGTCACTGTGGCGTATGTCCAGCAGGGCCACAGTGGCGTATGTCCTGCATGGCCACGGTGGCGTATGTCCAGCATGGCCACGGTGGCGTATGTCCTGCATGGCCACGGTGGCGTATGTCCAGCATGGCCACTGTGGCGTATGTCCAGCAGGGCCACAGTGGCGTATGTCTAGCATTGCCACTGTGGCGTATGTCCAGCAGGGCCACTGTGGCGTATGTCCAGCGTGGCCACTGTGGCGTATGTCCAGCAGGGCCACAGTGGCGTATGCCCAGCAGGGCCACAGTGGCGTATGCGTAAGATTTTTCGTATGGTAGAGGAGGCAGTCTTGGGAGTTGTCCTGCATGGTAACTGTGGCGTATGCCCAGCATGGCCACTGTGGCGTATGTTCAGCAGGGCCACTGTGGCGTATGCGTAACATTTTTCGTATGGTAGAGGAGGCAGTCTTGAGAGTTGTCCTGCATGGCAACTGTGGCGTATGCCCAGCATAGCCACTGTGGCGTATGTCCAGCATGGCCACTGTGGCGTATGTCCAGCAGGGCCACAGTGGCGTATGCCCTGCAGGGCCACTGTGGCGTATGTCCCGCATGGCCACTGTGGCGTATGCGTAACATTTTTCGTATGGTAGAGGAGGCAGTCTTGAGAGTTGTCCTGCATGGCAACTGTGGCGTATGCCCAGCATGGCCACTGTGGCGTATGTCCAGCATGGCCACTGTGGCGTATGTCCAGCAGGGCCACAGTGGCGTATGCCCTGCATGGCCACTGTGGCGTATGTCCAGCAGGGCCACAGTGGCGTATGTCTAGCATGGCCACTGTGGCGTATGTCCTGCAGCGCCACTGTGGCGTATGTCCTGCATGGCCACTGTGGCGTATGTCCAGCAGGGCCACAGAGGTAGAGGAGGCGCTGCAGGACATACGCCACTGTGGCGTATGTCCAGCAGGGCCACAGTGGCGTATGTCTAGCGTGGCCACTGTCGCGTATGTCCTGCATGGCCACTGTGGCGTATGCGTAAAATTTTTCGTATGGTAGAGGAGGCAGTCTTGAGAGCTGTCCTGCGCGGTGGCATATGTCCAGCAGGGCCACTGTGGCGTATGTCAAGCAGGGCCACAGTGGCGTATGTCCAGCAGGGCCACTGTGGCGTATGTCCTGCATGGCCACTGTGGCGTATACGTAGCATTTTTCGTATGGTAGAGGAGGCAGTCTTGAGAGTTGTCCTGCATGGCCACTGTGGCGTATGTCCAGCAGGGCTACTGTGGCGTATGTCCAGCATGCCCACTGTGGCGTATGTCCAGCAGGGCCACAGTGGCGTATGTCCAGCATGGCCACTGTGGCGTATGTCCAGCAGGGCCACTGTGGCGTATATCCAGCAGGGCCACTGTGGCGTATGTCCAGCAGGGCCACTGTGGCGTATGTTGAGCATGGCCACTGTGGCGTATGTCCTGCAGCGCCACTGCGGCGTATGTCCAGCAGGGCCACAGTGGCGTATGTCCTGCAGCACCACTGTGGCGTATGTCCTGCATGGCCACTGTGGCGTATGTCCAGCATGGCCACTGTGGCGTATGTCCAGCAGGGCCACTGTGGCGTATGTCCTGCAGGGCCACTGTGGCGTATGCGTAACATTTTTCGTATGGTAGAGGAGGCAGTCTTGAGAGCTGTCCTGCGCGGTGGCATATGTCCAGCAGGGCCACTGTGGCGTATGTCAAGCAGGGCCACAGTGGCGTATGTCCAGCAGGGCCACTGTGGCGTATGTCCTGCATGGCCACTGTGGCGTATGCGTAGCATTTTTCGTATGGTAGAGGAGGCAGTCTTGAGAGTTGTCCTGCATGGCCACTGTGGCGTATGTCCAGCAGGGCTACTGTGGCGTATGTCCAGCATGCCCACTGTGGCGTATGTCCAGCAGGGCCACAGTGGCGTATGTCCAGCATGGCCACTGTGGCGTATGTCCAGCAGGGCCACTGTGGCGTATATCCAGCAGGGCCACTGTGGCGTATGTCCAGCAGGGCCACTGTGGCGTATGTTCAGCATGGCCACTGTGGCGTATGTCCTGCAGCGCCACTGCGGCGTATGTCCAGCAGGGCCACAGTGGCGTATGTCCTGCAGCACCACTGTGGCGTATGTCCTGCATGGCCACTGTGGCGTATGTCCAGCAGGGCTACTGTGGCGTATGTCCAGCATGCCCACTGTGGCGTATGTCCAGCAGGGCCACAGTGGCGTATGTCCAGCATGGCCACTGTGGCGTATGTCCAGCAGGGCCACTGTGGCGTATATCCAGCAGGGCCACTGTGGCGTATGTCCAGCAGGGCCACTGTGGCGTATGTTCAGCATGGCCACTGTGGCGTATGTCCTGCAGCGCCACTGCGGCGTATGTCCAGCAGGGCCACAGTGGCGTATGTCCTGCAGCACCACTGTGGCGTATGTCCTGCATGGCCACTGTGGCGTATGTCCAGCATGGCCACTGTGGCGTATGTTCAGCATGGCCACTGTGGCGTATGTCCTGCAGCGCCACTGCGGCGTATGTCCAGCAGGGCCACAGTGGCGTATGTCCTGCAGCACCACTGTGGCGTATGTCCTGCATGGCCACTGTGGCGTATGTCCAGCATGGCCACTGTGGCGTATGTCCAGCAGGGCCACAGTGGCGTATGTCCAGCAGGGCAACAGTGGCGTATGTCCAGCAAGGCCACAGTGGCGAATGTCCAGCATGGCCACTGCGGCGTATGTCCAGCAGGGCCACTGTGGCGTATGTCCAGCATGGCCACTGTGGCGTATGTCCAGCAGGGCCACAGTGGCGTATGTCCAGCAGGGCCACTGTGGCGTATGTCCTGCATGGCCACTGTGGCGTATGTCCAGCAGGGCCACTGTGGCGTATGTCCAGCATGGCCACTGTGACGTATGTCCAGCAGGGCCACTGTGGCGTATGTCCAGCAGGGCCACAGTGGCGTATGTCCAGCAGGGCCACAGTGGCGTATGTCCTGCATGGCCACTGTGGCGTATGTCCAGCAGGGCCACTGTGGCGTATGTCCAGCATGGCCACTGTGGCGTATGTCCAGCAGGGCCACAGTGGCGTATGTCCAGCATGGCCACTGTGGCGTATGTCCAGCAGGGCCACAGTGGCGTATGTCCAGCAGGGCCACTGTGGCGTATGTCCTGCATGGCCACTGTGGCGTATGTCCAGCAGGGCCACTGTGGCGTATGTCCAGCAGGGCCACAGTGGCGTATGTCCAGCAGGGCCACAGTGGCGTATGTCCTGCATGGCCACTGTGGCGTATGTCCAGTAGGGCCACAGTAACGTATGTCCTGCAGGGCCACTGTGGCGTATGTCTAGCATGGCCACTGTGGCGTATGTCCAGCAGGGCCACAGTGGCGTATGTCCAGCAGGGCCACTGTGGCGTATGTCCTGCATGGCCACTGTGGCGTATGTCCAGCAGGGCCACAGTGGCGTATGTCTAGCATGGCCACTGTGGCGTATGTCCAGCAGGGCCACTGTGGCGTATGTCCAGCATGGCCACTGTGACGTATGTCCAGCAGGGCCACAGTGGCGTATGTCCTGCATGGGCACGGTGGCGTATGTCCAGCAGGGCCACTGTGGCGTATGTCCAGCAGGGCCACAGTGGCGTATGTCCAGCAGGACCACTGTGGCGTATGTCCAGCAGGGCCACAGTGGCGTATGTCCTGCATGGCCAATGTGGCGTATGTCCAGCAGGGCCACAGTGGCGTATGTCCAGCAGGGCCACAGTGGCGTATGTCCAGCAGGGCCATTGTGGCGTATGTCCAGCAAGGCCACAGTGGCGTATGTCCAGCAGGACCACTGTGGCGTATGCCCAGCAGGGCCACAGTGGCGTATGTCCTGCATGGCCAATGTGGCGTATGTCCAGCAGGGCCACAGTGGCGTATGTCCAGCAGGGCCACAGTGGCGTATGTCCAGCAGGGCCACAGTGGCGTATGTCCAGCAGGGCCACTGTGGCGTATGTCCAGCAAGGCCACAGTGGCGTATGTCCAGCAGGACCACTGTGGCGTATGCCCAGCAGGGCCACAGTGGCGTATGTCCTGCATGGCCAATGTGGCGTATGTCCAGCAGGGCCACAGTTGCGTATGTCCAGCAGGGCCACAGTGGCGTATGTCCAGCAGGGCCACTGTGGCGTATGTCCTGCATGGCCACTGTGGCGTATGTCCAGCAGGGCCACAGTGGCGTATGTCCAGCAGGGCCACAGTGGCGTATGTCTAGCATGGCCACTGCGGCGTATGTCCAGCAGGGCCACTGTGGCGTATGTCCAGCAGGGCCACAGTGGCGTATGTCTAGCATGGCCACTGTGGCGTATGTCCAGCAGGGCCACAGTGGCGTATGTCCTGCATGGGCACGGTGGCGTATGTCCAGCAGGACCACTGTGGCGTATGTCCAGCAGGGCCACAGTGGCGTATGTCCTGCATGGCCAATGTGGCGTATGTCCAGCAGGGCCACAGTGCCGTATGTCCAGCAGGGCCACAGTGGCGTATGTCCAGCAGGGCCACTGTGGCGTATGTCCAGCAAGGCCACAGTGGCGTATGTCCAGCAGGACCACTGTGGCGTATGCCCAGCAGGGCCACAGTGGCGTATGTCCTGCAGGGCCAATGTGGCGTATGTCCAGCAGGGCCACAGTGGCGTATGTCCAGCAGGGCCACAGTGGCGTATGTCCTGCATGGCCAATGTGGCGTATGTCCAGCAGGGCCACAGTGGCGTATGTCCAGCAGGGCCACAGTGGCGTATGTCCAGCAGGGCCACTGTGGCGTATGTCCAGCAGGGCCACTGTGGCGTATGTCTAGCATGGCCACTGTGGCGTATGTCCAGCGGGGCCACTGTGGCGTATGTCCTGATGCGCCACTGTGGCGTATGTCCAGCAGGGCCACTGTGGCGGATGTCCAGCATGGCCACAGTGGCGTATGTCCAGCAGGGCCACTGTGGCGTATGTCCAGCATGGCCACTGTGGCGTATGTCCTGCATGGCCACTGTGGCGTATGTCCAGCAGGGCCACAGTGGCGTATGTCCTGCATGGCCACTGTGGCCTATGTCCAGCAGGGCCATAGTGGTGTATGTCCAGCAGGGCCACTGTGGCGTATGTCCAGCAGGGCCACTATGGCGTATGTCCAGCATGGCCACTGTGGCGTATGTCCAGCAGGGCCACAGTGGCGTATGTCCTGCAGGGCCACAGTGGCGTATGTCCTGCAGGGCCACAGTGGCGTATGTCCAGCATGGCCACTGTGGCGTATGTCCAGCAGGGCCACAGTGGCGTATGTCCAGCATGGCCACTGTGGCGTATGTCCAGCAGGGCCACAGTGGCGTATGTCCAGCATGGCCACTGTGGCGTATGTCCAGCAGGGCCACAGTGGCGTATGTCCTGCAGGGCCACAGTGGCGTATGTCCTGCAGGGCCACAGTGGCGTATGTCCTGCAGGGCCACAGTGGCGTATGTCCAGCATGGCCACTGTGGCGTATGTCCAGCAGGGCCACAGTGGCGTATGTCCAGCATGGCCACTGTGGCGTATGTCCAGCAGGGCCACAGTGGCGTATGTCCTGCATGGCCACTGTGGCGTATGCGTAGCATTTTTCGTATGGTAGAGGAGGCAGTCTTGAGAGTTGTCCTGCATGGCCACTGTGGCGTATGTCCAGCATGGCCACTGTGGCCTATGTCCAGCAGGGCCATAGTGGTGTATGTCCAGCAGGGCCACTGTGGCGTATGTCCAGCATGGCCACTGTGGCGTATGTCCAGCATGGCCACTGTGGCGTATGTCCAGCAGGGCCACAGTGGCGTATGTCCAGCATGGCCACTGTGGCGTATGTCCAGCAGGGCTACTGTGGCGTATGTCCAGCATGCCCACTGTGGCGTATGTCCAGCAGGGCCACTGTGGCGTATGTCCAGCAGGGCTACTGTGGCGTATGTCCAGCATGCCCACTGTGGCGTATGTCCAGCAGGGCCACTGTGGCGTATGTCCAGCAGGGCCACAGTGGCGTATGTCTAGCATGGCCACTGTGGCGTATGTCCAGCAGGGCCACAGTGGCGTATGTCGTGCATGGCCACGGGGGCGTATGTCCAGCAGGCCACTGTGGCGTATGTCCTGCATGGCCACTGCGGCGTATGTCCAGCATGGCCACTGTGGCGTATGTCCAGCAGGGCCACAGAGGCGTATGTCCAGCATGGCCACTGTGGCTTATGTCCAGCAGGGCCACAGAGGCGCATGCCCTGCAGGGCCACTGTGGCGTATGTCCAGCAGGGCCACTGTAGCGTATGTCCAGCATGGCCACAGTGCCGTATGTCCAGCATGGCCACTGTGGCGTATGTCCAGCAGGGCCACAGTGGCGTATGTCCAGCAGGGCCACTGTGGCGTATGTCCAGCATGGCCACTGTGGCGTATGTCCAGCAGGGCCACTGTGGCGTATGTCCAGCAGGGCCACAGTGGCGTATGTCTAGCATGGCCACTGTGGCGTATGTCCAGCAGGGCCACAGTGGCGTATGTCGTGCATGGCCACGGGGGCGTATGTCCAGCAGGCCACTGTGGCGTATGTCCTGCATGGCCACTGCGGCGTATGTCCAGCATGGCCACTGTGGCGTATGTCCAGCAGGGCCACAGAGGCGTATGTCCAGCATGGCCACTGTGGCTTATGTCCAGCAGGGCCACAGAGGCGCATGCCCTGCAGGGCCACTGTGGCGTATGTCCAGCAGGGCCACTGTAGCGTATGTCCAGCATGGCCACTGTGGCGTATGTCCAGCAGGGCCACTGTGGCGTATGTCCAGCAGGGCCACTGTGGCGTATGTCCAGCAGCACGTCCAGCAGGGCCACAGTGGCGCATGCCTTGCAGGGCCACAGTGGCGTATGTCGTGCATGGCCACGGGGGCGTATGTCCAGCAGGCCACTGTGGCGTATGTCCTGCATGGCCACTGCGGCGTATGTCCAGCAGGGCCACAGAGGCGCATGCCCTGCAGGGCCACTGTGGCGTATGTCGTGCATGGCCACGGGGGCGTATGTCCAGCAGAGCCACTGTGGCATATGTCCAGCATGGCCACTGTGGCGTATGTCCAGCATGGCCACTGCGGCGTATGTCCAGCAGGGCCACTGTGGCGTATGTCCTGCATGGCCACTGTGGCGTATGTCCAGCAGGGCCACAGTGGCGTATGTCCAGCAGAGCCACTGTGGCATATGTCCAGCATGGCCACTGTGGCGTATGTCCTGCAGGGCCACTGTGGCGTATGTCCAGCAGGGCAACAGAGGCGTATGTCCAGCATGGCCACTGTGGCTTATGTCCAGCAGGGCCACAGAGGCGCATGCCCTGCAGGGCCACTGTGGCGTATGTCGTGCATGGCCACGGGGGCGTATGTCCAGCAGAGCCACTGTGGCATATGTCCAGCATGGCCACTGTGGCGTATGTCCAGCAGGGCCACTGTAGCGTATGTCCAGCATGGCCACTGTGGCGTATGTCCAGCAGGGCCACAGTGGCGTATGTCCAGCATGGCCACTGTGGCGTATGTCCAGCAGGGCCACAGTGGCGTATGTCCAGCAGGGCCACTGTGGCGTATGTCCTGCATGGCCACTGTGGCGTATGTCCAGCAGGGCCACAGTGGCGTATGTCCAGCAGAGCCACTGTGGCATATGTCCAGCATGGCCACTGTGGCGTATGTCCTGCAGGGCCACTGTGGCGTATGTCCAGCAGGGCCACAGTGGCGTATGTCCAGCAGGGCAACAGTGGCGTATGTCCAGCAAGGCCACAGTGGCGTATGTCCAGCATGGCCACTGCGGCGTATGTCCGGCAGGGCCACTGTGGCGTATGTCCAGCATGGCCACTGTGGCGTATGTCCAGCAGGGCCACAGTGGCGTATGTCCAGCATGGCCACTGTGGCGTATGTCCAGCAGGGCCACAGTGGCGTATGTCCAGCAGGGCCACTGTGGCGTATGTCCTGCATGGCCACTGTGGCGTATGTCCAGCAGGGCCACTGTGGCGTATGTCCAGCAGGGCCACAGTGGCGTATGTCCTGCAGGGCCACTGTGGCGTATGTCCAGCAGGGCCACAGTGGCGTATGTCCAGCAGGGCAACAGTGGCGTATGTCCAGCAAGGCCACAGTGGCGTATGTCCAGCATGGCCACTGCGGCGTATGTCCAGCAGGGCCACTGTGGCGTATGTCCAGCATGGCCACTGTGGCGTATGTCCAGCAGGGCCACAGTGGTGTATGTCCAGCAGGGCCACTGTGGCGTATGTCCAGCATGGCCACTGTGGCGTATGTCCAGCATGGCCACTGTGGCGTATGTCCAGCAGGGCCACAGTGGCGTATGTCCAGCATGGCCACTGTGGCGTATGTCCAGCAGGGCTACTGTGGCGTATGTCCAGCATGCCCACTGTGGCGTATGTCCAGCAGGGCCACTGTGGCGTATGTCCAGCAGGGCTACTGTGGCGTATGTCCAGCATGCCCACTGTGGCGTATGTCCAGCAGGGCCACTGTGGCGTATGTCCAGCAGGGCCACAGTGGCGTATGTCTAGCATGGCCACTGTGGCGTATGTCCAGCAGGGCCACAGTGGCGTATGTCGTGCATGGCCACGGGGGCGTATGTCCAGCAGGCCACTGTGGCGTATGTCCTGCATGGCCACTGCGGCGTATGTCCAGCATGGCCACTGTGGCGTATGTCCAGCAGGGCCACAGAGGCGTATGTCCAGCATGGCCACTGTGGCTTATGTCCAGCAGGGCCACAGAGGCGCATGCCCTGCAGGGCCACTGTGGCGTATGTCCAGCAGGGCCACTGTAGCGTATGTCCAGCATGGCCACAGTGCCGTATGTCCAGCATGGCCACTGTGGCGTATGTCCAGCAGGGCCACAGTGGCGTATGTCCAGCAGGGCCACTGTGGCGTATGTCCAGCATGGCCACTGTGGCGTATGTCCAGCAGGGCCACTGTGGCGTATGTCCAGCAGGGCCACAGTGGCGTATGTCTAGCATGGCCACTGTGGCGTATGTCCAGCAGGGCCACAGTGGCGTATGTCGTGCATGGCCACGGGGGCGTATGTCCAGCAGGCCACTGTGGCGTATGTCCTGCATGGCCACTGCGGCGTATGTCCAGCATGGCCACTGTGGCGTATGTCCAGCAGGGCCACAGAGGCGTATGTCCAGCATGGCCACTGTGGCTTATGTCCAGCAGGGCCACAGAGGCGCATGCCCTGCAGGGCCACTGTGGCGTATGTCCAGCAGGGCCACTGTAGCGTATGTCCAGCATGGCCACTGTGGCGTATGTCCAGCAGGGCCACTGTGGCGTATGTCCAGCAGGGCCACTGTGGCGTATGTCCAGCAGCACGTCCAGCAGGGCCACAGTGGCGCATGCCTTGCAGGGCCACAGTGGCGTATGTCGTGCATGGCCACGGGGGCGTATGTCCAGCAGGCCACTGTGGCGTATGTCCTGCATGGCCACTGCGGCGTATGTCCAGCAGGGCCACAGAGGCGCATGCCCTGCAGGGCCACTGTGGCGTATGTCGTGCATGGCCACGGGGGCGTATGTCCAGCAGAGCCACTGTGGCATATGTCCAGCATGGCCACTGTGGCGTATGTCCAGCATGGCCACTGCGGCGTATGTCCGGCAGGGCCACTGTGGCGTATGTCCAGCATGGCCACTGTGGCGTATGTCCAGCAGGGCCACAGTGGCGTATGTCCAGCATGGCCACTGTGGCGTATGTCCAGCAGGGCCACAGTGGCGTATGTCCAGCAGGGCCACTGTGGCGTATGTCCTGCATGGCCACTGTGGCGTATGTCCAGCAGGGCCACAGTGGCGTATGTCCAGCAGAGCCACTGTGGCATATGTCCAGCATGGCCACTGTGGCGTATGTCCTGCAGGGCCACTGTGGCGTATGTCCAGCAGGGCCACAGTGGCGTATGTCCAGCAGGGCAACAGTGGCGTATGTCCAGCAAGGCCACAGTGGCGTATGTCCAGCATGGCCACTGCGGCGTATGTCCGGCAGGGCCACTGTGGCGTATGTCCAGCATGGCCACTGTGGCGTATGTCCAGCAGGGCCACAGTGGCGTATGTCCAGCATGGCCACTGTGGCGTATGTCCAGCAGGGCCACAGTGGCGTATGTCCAGCAGGGCCACTGTGGCGTATGTCCTGCATGGCCACTGTGGCGTATGTCCAGCAGGGCCACTGTGGCGTATGTCCAGCAGGGCCACAGTGGCGTATGTCCTGCAGGGCCACTGTGGCGTATGTCCAGCAGGGCCACAGTGGCGTATGTCCAGCAGGGCAACAGTGGCGTATGTCCAGCAAGGCCACAGTGGCGTATGTCCAGCATGGCCACTGCGGCGTATGTCCAGCAGGGCCACTGTGGCGTATGTCCAGCATGGCCACTGTGGCGTATGTCCAGCAGGGCCACAGTGGCGTATGTCCAGCATGGCCACTGTGGCGTATGTCCAGCAGGGCCACAGTGGCGTATGTCCAGCAGGGCCACTGTGGCGTATGTCCTGCATGGCCACTGTGGCGTATGTCCAGCAGGGCCACAGTGGCGTATGTCCAGCAGGGCCACAGTGGCGTATGTCCAGCAGGGCCACAGTGGCGTATGTCTAGCATGGCCACTGTGGCGTATGTCCAGCAGGGCCACAGTGGCGTATGTCCAGCAGGGCCACTGTGGCGTATGTCCTGCATGGCCACTGTGGCGTATGTCCAGCAGGGCCACAGTGGCGTATGTCTAGCATGGCCACTGTGGCGTATGTCCAGCAGGGCCACTGTGGCGTATGTCCAGCATGGCCACTGTGACGTATGTCCAGCAGGGCCACAGTGGCGTATGTCCTGCATGGGCACGGTGGCGTATGTCCAGCAGGGCCACAGTGGCGTATGTCTAGCATGGCCACTGTGGCGTATGTCCAGCAGGGCCACTGTGGCGTATGTCCAGCATGGCCACTGTGACGTATGTCCAGCAGGGCCACTGTGGCGTATGTCCAGCAGGACCACTGTGGCGTATGCCCAGCAGGGCCACAGTGGCGTATGTCCTGCATGGCCAATGTGGCGTATGTCCAGCAGGGCCACAGTGGCGTATGTCCAGCAGGGCCACAGTGGCGTATGTCCTGCATGGCCAATGTGGCGTATGTCCAGCAGGGCCACAGTGGCGTATGTCCAGCAGGGCCACAGTGGCGTATGTCCAGCAGGGCCACTGTGGCGTATGTCCTGCATGGCCACTGTGGCGTATGTCCAGCAGGGCCACAGTGGCGTATGTCCAGCAGGGCCACAGTGGCGTATGTCTAGCATGGCCACTGCGGCGTATGTCCAGCAGGGCCACTGTGGCGTATGTCCAGCAGGGCCACAGTGGCGTATGTCCAGCAGGGCCACTGTGGCGTATGTCCTGCATGGCCACTGTGGCGTATGTCCAGCAGGGCCACAGTGGCGTATGTCTAGCATGGCCACTGTGGCGTATGTCCAGCAGGGCCACTGTGGCGTATGTCCAGCATGGCCACTGTGACGTATGTCCAGCAGGGCCACAGTGGCGTATGTCCAGCAGGACCACTGTGGCGTATGTCCAGCAGGGCCACAGTGGCGTATGTCCTGCATGGCCAATGTGGCGTATGTCCAGCAGGGCCACAGTGGCGTATGTCCTGCAGGACCACTGTGGCGTATGTCCTGCATGGCCAATGTGGCGTATGTCCAGCAGGGCCACAGTGGCGTATGTCCAGCAGGGCCACAGTGGCGTATGTCCAGCAGGGCCACTGTGGCGTATGTCCAGCAGGGCCACAGTGGCGTATGTCCTGCATGGCCAATGTGGCGTATGTCCAGCAGGGCCACAGTGGCGTATGTCCAGCAGGACCACTGTGGCGTATGTCCTGCATGGCCAATGTGGCGTATGTCCTGCATGGCCAATGTGGCGTATGTCCAGCAGGGCCACAGTGGCGTATGTCCAGCAGGGCCACAGTGGCGTATGTCCAGCAGGGCCACTGTGGCGTATGTCCAGCAAGGCCACAGTGGCGTATGTCCAGCAGGACCACTGTGGCGTATGCCCAGCAGGGCCACAGTGGCGTATGTCCTGCATGGCCAATGTGGCGTATGTCCAGCAGGGCCACAGTGGCGTATGTCCAGCAGGGCCACAGTGGCGTATGTCCTGCATGGCCAATGTGGCGTATGTCCTGCATGGCCACTGTGGCGTATGTCCAGCAGGGCCACTGTGGCGTATGTCCAGCATGGCCACTGTGGCGTATGTCCTGCATGGCCACTGTGGCGTATGTCCAGCAGGGCCACAGTGGCGTATGTCCTGCATGGCCAATGTGGCGTATGTCCAGCAGGGCCACAGTGGCGTATGTCCAGCATGGCCACTGTGGCCTATGTCCAGCAGGGCCATAGTGGTGTATGTCCAGCAGGGCCACTGTGGCGTATGTCCAGCAGGGCCACTATGGCGTATGTCCAGCATGGCCACTGTGGCGTATGTCCAGCAGGGCCACAGTGGCGTATGTCCTGCAGGGCCACAGTGGCGTATGTCCTGCAGGGCCACTGTGGCGTATGTCCAGTAGAGGAGGCAGTCTTGAGAGCTGTCCTGCATGGCCACGGTGGCATATGTCCAGCAGGGCCACAGTGGCGTATGTCCTGCATGGCCACTGTGGCGTATGCGTAGCATTTTTCGTATGGTAGAGGAGGCAGTCTTGAGAGTTGTCCTGCATGGCCACTGTGGCGTATGTCCAGCATGGCCACTGTGGCCTATGTCCAGCAGGGCCATAGTGGTGTATGTCCAGCAGGGCCACTGTGGCGTATGTCCAGCATGGCCACTGTGGCGTATGTCCGGCAGGGCCACTGTGGCGTATGACCAGCAAGGCCACAGTGGCGTATGTCCATCAGGGCCACTGTGGCGTATGTCCAGCATGGCCACTATGGCGTATGTCCAGCATGGCCACTGTGGCGTATGTCCAGCAGGGCCAGCAGGGCCACAGTGGCGTATGCGTAGCATTTTTCGTATGGTAGAGGAGGCAGTCTTGAGAGTTGTCCTGCATGGCCACTGTGGCGTATGTCCAGCAAGGCCACTGTGGCGTATGTCCAGCATGGCCACTGTGGCGTATGTCCAGCAGGGCCACAGTGGCGTATGTCCTGCAGGGCCACTGTGGCGTATGTCCTGCATGGCCACTGTATGGTAGAGGAGGCAGTCTTAAGAGTTGTCCTGCATGGTCACTGTGGCGTATGTCCAGCAGGGCCACTGTGGCGTATGTCCAGCAAGGCCACAGTGGCGTATGTCCAGCAGGGCCACTGTGGCGTATGTCCAGCAGGGCTACTGTGGCGTATGTCCAGCATGCCCACTGTGGCGTATGTCCAGCAGGGCCACAGTGGCGTATGTCCAGCATGGCCACTGTGGCGTATGCCCAGCAGGGCCACTGTGGCGTATGTCCAGCAGGGCCACTGTGGCGTATGTCCAGCATGGCCACTGTGGCGTATGTCCAGCAGGGCCACAGTGGCGTATGTCCTGCAGGGCCACAGTGGCGTATGTCTAGCATGGCCACTGCGGCGTATGTCCTGCATGGCCACTGGGGCGTATGCGTAACATTTTTCGTATGGTAGAGGAGGCAGTCTTGAGAGCTGTCCTGCATGGCCACAGTGGCATATGTCCAGCAGGGCCACAGTGGCGTATGTCTAGCATGGCCACTGTGGCGTATGTCCAGCAGGGCCACAGTGGCGTATGTCCAGCATGGCCACTGTGGCGTATGTCCAGCAGGGCCACTGTGGCGTATGTCCAGCAGAGCCACTGTGGCGTATGTCCAGCATGGCCACTGTGGCGTATGTCCAGCAGGGCCACAGTGGCGCATGCCCTGCAGGGCCACTGTGGCGTATGTCCAGCAGGGCCACAGTGGCGTATGTCCTGCAGGGCCACAGTGGCGTATGTCGTGCATGGCCACGGGGGTGTATGTCCAGCAGACCACTGTGGCGTATGTCCAGCAGGGCCACAGTGGCGCATGCCCTGCAGGGCCACTGTGGCGTATGGCCAGCAGGCCACTGTGGCGTATGTCCTGCATGACCACAGTGGCGTATGTCCTGCATGGCCACTGTGGCGTATGTCCAGCATGGCCACTGTGGCGTATGTCCAGCAGGGCCACTGTGGCGTATGTCCAGCAGGGCCACA
Organism: Eristalis intricaria; assembly: GCA_964034865.1. Lineage (NCBI taxonomy): Eukaryota > Metazoa > Arthropoda > Insecta > Diptera > Syrphidae > Eristalis > Eristalis intricaria. The sequence goes on from OZ035876.1 coordinate 56,267,629, forward strand.
GTGGCGTATGTCTAGCATGGCCACTGCGGCGTATGTCCAGCAGGGCCACTGTGGCGTATGTCCAGCAGGGCCACAGTGGCGTATGTCTAGCATGGCCACTGCGGCGTATGTCCTGCATGGCCACTGGGGCGTATGCGTAACATTTTTCGTATGGTAGAGGAGGCAGTCTTGAGAGCTGTCCTGCATGGCCACAGTGGCATATGTCCAGCAGGGCCACAGTGGCGTATGTCTAGCATGGCCACTGTGGCGTATGTCCTGCAGGGCCACAGTGGCGTATGTCTAGCATGGCCACTGTGGCGTATGTCCAGCAGGGCCACAGTGGCGTATGTCCTGCATGGCCACTGTGGCGTATGTCCAGCAGAGCCACTGTGGCGTATGTCCAGCATGGCCACTGTGGCGTATGTCCAGCAGGGCCACTGCGGCGTATGTCCAGCAGGGCCACTGTGGCGTATGTCCAGCAGGGCCACTGTGGCGTATGGCCAGCAGGCCACATGCAGCACCACTGTGGCGCATGTCTAGCAGGGCCACAGTGGCGTATGTCCTGCATGGCCACTGTGGCGTATGTCCAGCAGGGCCACAGTGGCGTATGTCCAGCAGGGCCACAGTGGCGTATGTCCTGCATGGCCACGGTGGCGTATGTCCAGCATGGCCACTGTGGCGTATGTCCAGCAGGGCCACTGTGGCGTATGCTTAGCATGGCCACTGTGGCGTATGTCCTGCATGGCCACTGTGGCGTATGTCCAGCAGGGCCACAGTGGCGTATGTCCAGCAGGGCCACAGTGGCGTATGTCCAGCAGGGCCACAGTGGCGTATGTCCTGCATGGCCACAGTGGCGTATGTCCAGCATGGTCACTGTGGTGTATGTCCAGCAGGGCCACTGCGGCGTATGTCCAGCAGGGCCACTGTGGCGTATGGCCAGCAGGCCACTGTGGCGTATGTCCTGCATGACCACAGTGGCGTATGTCCTGCATGGCCACTGTGGCGTATGTCCAGCATGGCCACTGTGGCGGATGTCGAGCAGGGCCACAGTGGCGTATGTCCTGCATGGCCACAGTGGCGTATGTCCTGCATGGCCACTGTGGCGTATGTCCAGCATGGCCACAGTGGCGTATGTCAAGCAGGGCCACAGTGGCGTATGTCCAGCAGGGCCACAGTGGCGTATGTCCAGCAGGGCCACAGTGGCGTATGTCCTGCATGGCCACTGTGGCGTATGCGTAACATTTTTCGTATGGTAGAGGAGGCAGTCTTGAGAGCTGTCCTGCATGGCCACGGTGGCATATGTCCAGCAACGCCACTGTGGCGTCCTGCATGGCCACGGTGGCATATGTCCAGCAGGGCCACTGTGGCATATGTCCAGCATGGCCACTGTGGCGTATGTCCAGCAGGGCCACTGTGGCGTATGTCCAGCATGGCCACTGTGGCGTATGTCCAGGGCCACAGGCGTATGTCCAGCATGGCGTATGTCCAGCAGGGCCACAGTGGCGTATGTCCAGCATGGCCACTGTGGCGTATGTCCAGCATGGCCACTGTGACGTATGTCCAGCAGGGCCACAGTGGCGTATGTCCAGCAGGGCCACAGTGGCGTATGTCCTGCATGGCCACTGTGGCGTATGTCCAGCAGGGCCACAGTGGCGTATGTCCTGCATGGCCACTGTGGCGTATGTCCAGCAGGGCCACTGCGGCGTATGTCCAGCAGGGCCACTGTGGCGTATGTCCAGCAGGGCCACTGTGGCGTATGGCCAGCAGGCCACTGTGGCGTATGTCCTGCATGACCACAGTGGCGTATGTCCTGCATGGCCACGGTGGCGTATGTCCAGCATGGCCACTGTGGCGTATGTCCAGCAGGGCCACTGTGGCGTATGCTTAGCATGGCCACTGTGGCGTATGTCCTGCATGGCCACTGTGGCGTATGTCCAGCAGGGCCACAGTGGCGTATGTCCAGCAGGGCCACAGTGGCGTATGTCCAGCAGGGCCACAGTGGCGTATGTCCTGCATGGCCACAGTGGCGTATGTCCAGCATGGTCACTGTGGTGTATGTCCAGCAGGGCCACTGCGGCGTATGTCCAGCAGGGCCACAGTGGCGTATGTCCAGCAGGGCCACTGTGGCGTATGGCCAGCAGGCCACTGTGGCGTATGTCCTGCATGACCACAGTGGCGTATGTCCTGCATGGCCACTGTGGCGTATGTCCAGCATGACCACTGTGGCGGATGTCCAGCAGGGCCACAGTGGCGTATGTCCTGCATGGCCACGGTGGCGTATGTCCAGCAGGGCCACAGTGGCGTATGTCCTGCATGGCCACAGTGGCGTATGTCCTGCATGGCCACTGTGGCGTATGTCCAGCATGGCCACAGTGGCGTATGTCAAGCAGGGCCACAGTGGCGTATGTCCAGCAGGGCCACAGTGGCGTATGTCCTGCATGGCCACTGTGGCGTATGCGTAACATTTTTCGTATGGTAGAGGAGGCAGTCTTGAGAGCTGTCCTGCATGGCCACGGTGGCATATGTCCAGCAACGCCACTGTGGCGTCCTGCATGGCCACGGTGGCGTATGTCCAGCAGGGCCACTGTGGCATATGTCCTGCATGGCCACAGTGGCGTATGTCCAGCAGGGCCACTGTGGCGTATGTCCAGCATGGCCACTGTGGCGTATGTCCAGGGCCACAGGCGTATGTCCAGCATGGCCACTTTGGCGTATGTCCAGCAGGACCACAGTGGCGTATGTCCTGCATGGCCACTGTGGCGTATGTCCAGCATGGCCACAGTGGCGTATGTCCTGCATGGCCACTGTGGCGTATGTCCAGCATGGCCACTGTGGCGTATGTCAAGCAGGGCCACAGTGGCGTATGTCCAGCAGGTCCACTGTGGCGTATGTCCAGCAGGGCCACAGTGGCGTATGTCCTGCATGGCCACTGTGGCGTATGCTTAGCATGGCCACTGCGGCGTATGTCCAGCAGGTCCACTGTGGCGGATGTCCAGCAGGGCCACAGTGGCGTATGTCCTGCATGGCCACGGTGGCGTATGTCCTGCATGGCCACTGTGGCGTATGTTCAGCATGGCCACTGTGACGTATCTCCAGCAGGGCCACAGTGGCGTATGCCCTGCAGGGCCACAGTAGCGTATGTCCTGCATGGGCACGGTGGCGTATGTCCAGCAGGACCACTGTGGCGTATGTCCAGCAGGGCCACAGTGGCGTATGTCCTGCATGGCCACTGTGGCGTATGTCCAGCAGGGCCACAGTGGCGTATGTCCTGCATGGCCACAGTGGCGTATGTCCAGCATGGTCACTGTGGTGTATGTCCAGCAGGGCCACTGTGGCGTATGGCCAGCAGGGCCACAGTGGCGTATGTCCTGCATGGCCACAGTGGCGTATGTCCAGCATGGCCACTGTGGCGTATGTCCAGCATGGCCACTGTGGCGTATGTCCAGGGCCACAGGCGTATGTCCAGCATGGCCACTGTGGCGTATGTCCAGCAGGGCCACAGTGGCGTATGTCCTGCATGGCCACTGTGGCGTATGCTTAGCATGGCCACTGCGGCGTATGTCCAGCAGGTCCACTGTGGCGGATGTCCAGCAGGGCCACAGTGGCGTATGTCCTGCATGGCCACGGTGGCGTATGTCCTGCATGGCCACTGTGGCGTATGTTCAGCATGGCCACTGTGACGTATCTCCAGCAGGGCCACAGTGGCGTATGCCCTGCAGGGCCACAGTAGCGTATGTCCAGCATGGCCACTGTGGCGTATGTCCAGCATGGCCACTGTGGCGTATGTCCAGGGCCACAGGCGTATGTCCAGCATGGCCACTGTGGCGTATGTCCAGGGCCACAGGCGTATGTCCAGCATGGCCACTTTGGCGTATGTCCAGCAGGACCACAGTGGCGTATGTCCTGCATGGCCACTGTGGCGTATGTCCAGCATGGCCACAGTGGCGTATGTCCTGCATGGCCACTGTGGCGTATGTCCAGCATGGCCACTGTGGCGTATGTCAAGCAGGGCCACAGTGGCGTATGTCCAGCAGGTCCACTGTGGCGTATGTCCAGCAGGGCCACAGTGGCGTATGTCCTGCATGGCCACTGTGGCGTATGCTTAGCATGGCCACTGCGGCGTATGTCCAGCAGGACCACAGTGGCGTATGTCCAGCATGGCCACTGTGGCGTATGTCCAGCATGGCCACTGTGACGTATGTCCAGCAGGGCCACAGTGGCGTATGCCCTGCAGGGCCACAGTGGCGTATGTCCTGCATGGCCACGGTGGCGTATGTCCTGCATGGCCACTGTGGCGTATGTCCAGCAGGTCCACTGTGGCGGATGTCCAGCAGGGCCACAGTGGCGTATGTCCTGCATGGCCACGGTGGCGTATGTCCTGCATGGCCACTGTGGCGTATGTTCAGCATGGCCACTGTGACGTATCTCCAGCAGGGCCACAGTGGCGTATGCCCTGCAGGGCCACAGTAGCGTATGTCCAGCATGGCCACTGTGGCGTATGTCCAGCATGGCCACTGTGGCGTATGTCCAGGGCCACAGGCGTATGTCCAGCATGGCCACAGTGGCGTATGTCCAGCAGGGCCACAGTGGCGTATGTCCTGCATGGCCACTGTGGCGTATGCGTAACATTTTTCGTATGGTAGAGGAGGCAGTCTTGAGAGCTGTCCTGCATGGCCACGGTGGCATATGTCCAGCAAGGCCACTGTGGCGTCCAGCATGGCCACAGTGGCGTATGTCCAGCAGGGCCACAGTGGCGTATGTCCTGCATGGCCACTGTGGCGTATGTCCAGCATGGCCACTGTGGCGTATGTCAAGCAGGGCCACAGTGGCGTATGTCCAGCAGGGCCACTGTGGCGTATGTCAAGCAGGGCCACAGTGGCGTATGTCCTGCAGCGCCACTGCGGCGTATGTCCAGCATGGCCACTGTGGCGTATGTCCAGCAGGGCCACAGTGGCGTATGTCCAGCATGGCCACTGTGGCGTATGTCCTGCAGCGCCACTGCGGCGTATGTCCAGCATGGCCACTTTGGCGTATGTCCAGCAGGGCCACAGTGGCGTATGTCCAGCATGGCCACTGTGGCGTATGTCCTGCAGCGCCACTGCGGCGTATGTCCAGCATGGCCACTGTGGCGTATATCCAGCAAGACCACAGTGGCGTATGTTCTGCAGGGCCACAGTGGCGTATGTCCTCCATGGCCACTGTGGCGTATGCGTAACATATTTCGTATGGTAGAGGAGGCAGTCTTGGGAGCTGTCCTGCATGGCCACTGTGGCGTATGTCCTGCAGCGCCACTGCGGCGTATGTCCAGCAGGGCCACAGTGGCGTATGTCCAGCAGGGCCACTGCGGCGTATGTCCAGCAGGGCCACAGTGGCGTATGTCCTGCATGGCAACTGTGGCGTATATCCAGCATGGCCACTGTGGCGTATGTCCAGCAGGGCCACAGTGGCGTATGTCCAGCAGGGCCACTGTGGCGTATGTCAAGCAGGGCCACAGTGGCGTATGTCCAGCAGGGCCACAGTGGCGTATGTCCAGCATGGCCACTGTGGCGTATGTCCTGCAGCGCCACTGCGGCGTATGTCCAGCATGGCCACTGTGGCGTATGTCCAGCAGGGCCACAGTGGCGTATGTCCAGCATGGCCACTGTGGCGTATGTCCTGCAGCGCCACTGCGGCGTATGTCCAGCATGGCCACTTTGGCGTATGTCCAGCAGGGCCACAGTGGCGTATGTCCAGCATGGCCACTGTGGCGTATGTCCTGCAGCGCCACTGCGGCGTATGTCCAGCAGGGCCACAGTGGCGTATGTCCAGCAGGGCCACTGTGGCGTATGTCCAGCATGGCCACTGTGGCGTATATCCAGCAAGACCACAGTGGCGTATGTCCTGCAGCGCCACTGCGGCGTATGTCCAGCAGGGCCACAGTGGCGTATGTCCAGCAGGGCCACTGCGGCGTATGTCCAGCAGGGCCACAGTGGCGTATGTCCAGCAGGGCCACTGTGGCGTATGTCAAGCAGGGCCACAGTGGCGTATGTCCAGCAGGGCCACAGTGGCGTATGTCCTGCATGGCCACTGTGGCGTATGCGTAACATTTTTGGTAGAGGAGGCAGTCTTGAGAGCTGTCCTGCATGGCCACGGTGGCATATGTCCAGCATGGCCACGGTGGCATATGTCCAGCAGGGCCACTGTGGCGTATGTCCTGCAGCGCCACTGTGGCGTATGTCCAGCATGGCCACTGCGGCGTATGTTCAGCAGGGCCACAGTGGCGTATGTCCTGCAGGGCCACTGTGGCGTATGTCCTGCATGGCCACAGTGGCGTATGTCCAGCAGGGCCACAGTGGCGTATGTCCAGCATGGCCACTGTGGCGTATGTCCTGCAGCGCCACTGCGGCGTATGTCCAGCAGGGCCACTGTCTCGTATGTCCAGCAGGGCCACAGTGGCGTATGTCCTGCATGGCCACTGTGGCGTATGCGTAACCTTTTTCGTATGGTAGAGGAGGCAGTCTTGAGAGTTGTCCTGCATGGCCACTGTGGCGTATGTCCTGCATGGCCACTGTGGCGTATGTCCAGCAGGGCCACTGTGGCGTATGTCCAGGGCCACAGTGGCGTATGTCCAGCATGGCCACTGTGGCGTATGTCCAGCATGGCCACAGTGGCGTATGTCCAGCAGGGCCACAGTGGCGTATGTTCTGCATGGCCACTGTGGCGTATGCGTAACATTTTTCGTATGGTAGAGGAGGCAGTCTTGAGAGCTGTCCTGCATGGCCACGGTGGCATATGTCCAGCAAGGCCACTGTGGCGTATGTGCAGCATGGCCACAGTGGCGTATGTCCAGCAGGGCCACAGTGGCGTATGTCCTGCATGGCCACTGTGGCGTATGCGTAACATTTTTCGTATGGTAGAGGAGGCAGTCTTGAGAGCTGTCCTGCATGGCCACGGTGGCATATGTCCAGCAAGGCCACTGTGGCGTATGTCCTGCATGGCCACTGTGGCGTATGCGTAACATTTTTCGTATGGTAGAGGAGGCAGTCTTGAGAGCTGTCCTGCATGGCCACGGTGGCATATGTCCAGCAAGGCCACTGTGGCGTATGTCCAGCAGGGCCACTGCCGCGTATGTCCAGCATGGCCACTATGGCGTATGTCCAGCAGGGCCACTGTGGCGTATGTCCAGCATGGCCACAGTGGCGTATGTCATGCATGGCCACTGTGGCGTATGCGTAACATTTTTCGTATGGTAGAGGAAGCAGTCTTGAGAGCTGTCCTGCATGGCCACGGTGGCATATGTCCAGCAAGGCCACTGTGGCGTCCAGCATGGCCACAGTGGCGTATGTCCAGCAGGGCCACAGTGGCATATGTCCAGCAAGGCCACTGTGGCGTATGTCCAGCATGGCCACAGTGGCGTATGTCCAGCAGGGCCACTGTGGCGTATGTCCAGCATGGCCACAGTGGCGTATGTCCAGCAGGGCCACAGTGGCGTATGTCCTGCATGGCCACTGTGGCGTATGTCCTGCATGGCCACAGTGGCGTATGTCCTGAATGGCCACTGTGGCGTATGCGTAACATTTTTCGTATGGTAGAGGAGGCAGTCTTGAGAGTTGTCCTGCATGGCCACTGTGGCGTATGTCCTGCATGGCCACGGTGGCATATGTCCAGCATGGCCACTGTGGCGTATGCGTAACATTTTTCGTATGGTAGAGGAGGCAGTCTTGAGAGTTGTCCTGCATGGCCACTGTGGCGTATGTCCCCCAGGGCCACTGCCGCGTATGTCCAGCATGGCCACTATGGCGTATGTCCAGCAGGGCCACTGTGGCGTATGTCCAGCATGGCCACAGTGGCGTATGTCATGCATGGCCACTGTGGCGTATGCGTAACATTTTTCGTATGGTAGAGGAAGCAGTCTTGAGAGCTGTCCTGCATGGCCACGGTGGCATATGGCCAGCAAGGCCACTGTGGCGTCCAGCATGGCCACAGTGGCGTATGTCCAGCAGGGCCACAGTGGTGTATGTCCTGCATGGCCACTGTGGCGTATGCGTAACATTTTTCGTATGGTAGAGGAGGCAGTCTTGAGAGCTGTCCTGCATGGCCACGGTGGCATATGTCCAGCAAGGCCACTGTGGCGTATGTCCAGCAGGGCCACAGTGGCGTATGTCCTGCATGGCCACTGTGGCGTATGTCCAGCATGGCCACTGTGGCGTATGTCAAGCAGGGCCACAGTGGCGTATGTCCAGCAGGGCCACAGTGGCGTATGTCCAGCAGGGCCACAGTGGCGTATGTCCTGCATGGCCACTGTGGCGTATGCGTAACATTTTTCGTATGGTAGAGGAGGCAGTCTTGAGAGTTGTCCGGCATGGCAACTGTGGCGTGTATCCAGCATGGCCACTGTGGCGTATGTCCAGGGCCACAGTGGCGTATGTCCAGCATGGCCACTGTGGCGTATGTCCAGCATGGCCACTGTGGCGTATGTCAAGCAGGGCCACAGTGGCGTATGTCCAGCAGGGCCACAGTGGCGTATGTCCTGCAGGGCCACAGTGGCGTATGTCCTGAATGGACACTGTGGCGTATGCGTAACATTTTTCGTATGGTAGAGGAGGCAGTCTTGAGAGCTGTCCTGCGTGGCCACGGTGGCATATGTCCTGCAGGGCCACTGCGGCGTATGTCCAGCAGGGCCACAGTGGCGTATGTCCTGCATGGCCACTGTGGCGTATGTGTAACATTTTTCGTATGGTAGAGGAGGCAGTCTTGAGAGTTGTCCTGCATGGCCACTGTGGCGTATGTCCAGCAGAGCCACTGTGGCGTATGTCCTGCATGGCCACGGGGGCATATGTCCAGCAGGGCCACTGCGGCGTATGTCCAGCATGGCCACTGTGGCGTATGTCCAGCAGGGCCACAGTGGCGTATGTCCTGCATGGCCACTGTGGCGTATGCGTAACATTTTTCGTATGGTAGAGGAGGCAGTCTTGAGAGCTGTCCTGCATGGCCACGGTGGCATATGTCCAGCAGGGCCACTGTGGCGTATGTCCAGCATGGCCACTGTGGCGTATGTCCAGCAGGGCCACAGTGACGTATGTCCTGCATGGCCACTGTGGCGTATGCGTAACATTTTTCGTATGGTAGAGGAGTCAGTCTTGAGAGCAGTCCTGCATGGCCACGGTGGCATATGTCCAGCAGGCCCACTGTGGCGTATGTCCAACATGGCCACTGTGGCGTATGTCCAGCAGGGCCACAGTGGCGTATGTCCTGCATGGCCACTGTGGCGTATGCGTAACATTTTGCGTATGGTAGAGGAGGCAGTCTTGAGAGTTGTCCTGCATGGCCACTGTGGCGTATGTCCTGCATGGCCACGGTGGCATATGTCCAGCAGGGCCACTGCCGCGTATGTCCAGCATGGCCACAGTGGCGTATGTCCAGCAGGGCCACTGTGGCGTATGTCCAGCATGGCCACAGTGGCGTATGCGTAACATTTTTCGTATGGTAGAGGAGGCAGTCTTGAGAGTTGTCCGGCATGGCAACTGTGGCGTGTATCCAGCATGGCCACAGTGGCGTATGTCCAGCATGGCCACAGTGGCGTATGTCCAGCATGGCCACTGCCGCGTATGTCCAGCATGGCCACAGTGGCGTATGTCCAGCAGGGCCACTGTGGCGTATGTCCAGCATGGCCACAGTGGCGTATGTCCAGCAGGGCCACAGTGGCGTATGTCCTGCATGGCCACTGTGGCGTATGTCCAGCATGGCCACTGTGGCGTATGTCAAGCAGGGCCACAGTGGCGTATGTCCTGCATGGCCACTGTGGCGTATGTCCAGCATGGCCACTGTGGCGTATGTCAAGCAGGGCCACAGTGGCGTATGTCCAGCAGGGCCACAGTGGCGTATGTCCAGCAGGGCCACAGTGGCGTATGTCCTGCATGGCCACTGTGGCGTATGCGTAACATTTTTCGTATGGTAGAGGAGGCAGTCTTGAGAGTTGTCCGGCATGGCAACTGTGGCGTGTATCCAGCATGGCCACTGTGGCGTATGTCCAGGGCCACAGTGGCGTATGTCCAGCATGGCCACTGTGGCGTATGTCCAGCATGGCCACTGTGGCGTAAGTCAAGCAGGGCCACAGTGGCGTATGTCCAGCAGGGCCACAGTGGCGTATGTCCTGCAGGGCCACAGTGGCGTATGTCCTGAATGGCCACTGTGGCGTATGCGTAACATTTTTCGTATGGTAGAGGAGGCAGTCTTGAGAGCTGTCCTGCATGGCCACGGTGGCATATGTCCAGCAAGGCCACTGTGGCGTATGTCAAGCATGGCCACTGTGGCGTATGCGTAACATTTTTCGTATGGTAGAGGAGGCAGTCTTGAGAGCTGTCCTGCGTGGCCACGGTGGCATATGTCCTGCAGGGCCACTGCGGCGTATGTCCAGCAGGGCCACAGTGGCGTATGTCCTGCATGGCCACTGTGGCGTATGTGTAACATTTTTCGTATGGTAGAGGAGGCAGTCTTGAGAGTTGTCCTGCATGGCCACTGTGGCGTATGTCCAGCAGAGCCACTGTGGCGTATGTCCTGCATGGCCACGGGGGCATATGTCCAGCAGGGCCACTGCGGCGTATGTCCAGCATGGCCACTATGGCGTATGTCCAGCAGGGCCACTGTGGCGTATGTCCAGCATGGCCACGGGGGCATATGTCCAGCAGGGCCACAGTGGCGTATGTCCTGCATGGCCACTGTGGCGTATGCGTAACATTTTTCGTATGGTAGAGGAGGCAGTCTTGAGAGCTGTCCTGCATGGCCACGGTGGCATATGTCCAGCAGGGCCACTGTGGCGTATGTCCAGCATGGCCACTGTGGCGTATGTCCAGCAGGGCCACAGTGACGTATGTCCTGCATGGCCACTGTGGCGTATGCGTAACATTTTTCGTATGGTAGAGGAGGCAGTCTTGAGAGCTGTCCTGCATGGCCACGGTGGCATATGTCCAGCAAGGCCACTGTGGCGTATGTCAAGCATGGCCACTGTGGCGTATGCGTAACATTTTTCGTATGGTAGAGGAGGCAGTCTTGAGAGCTGTCCTGCGTGGCCACGGTGGCATATGTCCTGCAGGGCCACTGCGGCGTATGTCCAGCAGGGCCACAGTGGCGTATGTCCTGCATGGCCACTGTGGCGTATGCGTAACATTTTTCGTATGGTAGAGGAGGCAGTCTTGAGAGCTGTCCTGCATGGCCACGGTGGCATATGTCCAGCAGGGCCACTGTGGCGTATGTCCAGCATGGCCACTGTGGCGTATGTCCAGCAGGGCCACAGTGACGTATGTCCTGCATGGCCACTGTGGCGTATGCGTAACATTTTTCGTATGGTAGAGGAGGCAGTCTTGAGAGCAGTCCTGCATGGCCACGGTGGCATATGTCCAGCAGGGCCACTGTGGCGTATGTCCAACATGGCCACTGTGGCGTATGTCCAGCAGGGCCACAGTGGCGTATGTCCTGCATGGCCACTGTGGCGTATGCGTAACATTTTTCGTATGGTAGAGGAGGCAGTCTTGAGAGCTGTCCTGCATGGCCACGGTGGCATATGTAAAGCATGGCCACTGTGGCGTATGTCCTGCAGGACCACTGCGGCGTATGTCTAGCAGGGCCACTGTGGCGTATGCGTAACATTTTTCGTATGGTAGAGGAGGTAGTCTTGAGAGCTGTCCTGCATGGCCACTGTGGCGTATGTCCAGCAGAGCCACTGTGGCGTATGTCCTGCATGGCCACGGGGGCATATGTCCAGCAGGGCCACTGCGGCGTATGTCCAGCATGGCCACTATGGCGTATGTCCAGCAGGGCCACTGTGGCGTATGTCCAGCATGGCCACGGGGGCATATGTCCAGCAGGGCCACTGCGGCGTATGTCCAGCATGGCCACTATGGCGTATGTCCAGCAGGGCCACTGTGGGGTATGTCCAGCATGGACACAGTGGCGTATGTCCAGCAGGGCCACTGTGGCGTATGTCCAGCATGGCCACTGTGGCGTATGTCCAGCAGGGCCACAGTGGCGTATGTCCTGCATGGCCACTGTGGCGTATGCGTAACATTTTTCGTATGGTAGAGGAGGCAGTCTTGAGAGCTGTCCTGCATGGCCACGGTGGCATATGTAAAGCATGGCCACTGTGGCGTATGTCCTGCAGGACCACTGCGGCGTATGTCTAGCAGGGCCACTGTGGCGTATGCGTAACATTTTTCGTATGGTAGAGGAGGTAGTCTTGAGAGCTGTCCTGCATGGCCACGGTGGCATATGTCCAGCAAGGCCACTGTGGCGTATGTCCAGCATGGCCACAGTGGCGTATGTCCAGCAGGGCCACAGTGGCGTATGTCCTGAAGGGCCACAGTGGCGTATGTCCTGCAGTGCCACTGCGGCGTATGTCCAGCAGGGCCACAGTGGCGTATGTCCTGCATGGCCACTGTGGCGTATGCGTAACATTTTTCGTATGGTAGAGGAGGCAGTCTTGAGAGCTGCCCTGCATGGCCACGGTGGCATATGTCCAGCAGGGCCACTGTGGCGTATGTCCAGCATGGCCACTGTGGCGTATGTCCAGCAGGGCCACAGTGGCGTATGTCCTGCATGGCCACTGTGGCGTATGCGTAACATTTTTCGTATGCGTAACATTTTTCGTATGGTAGAGGAGGCAGTCTTGAGAGCTGTCCTGCTTGGCCACGGTGGCATATGTCCAGCATGGCCACTGTGGCGTATGTCCAGCAGGGCCACAGTGGCGTATGTCCAGCAGGGCCACAGTGGCGTATGTCCAGCATGGCCACAGTGGCGTATGTCCAGCAGGGCCACGGTGGCATATGTCCAGCAAGGCGACCGTGGCGTATGTCCAGCATGGCTACAGTGGCGTATGTCCAGCAGGACCACAGTGGCGTATGTCCTGCATGGCCACTGTGGCGTATGCGTAACATTTTTCGTATGCGTAACATTTTTCGTATGGTAGAGGAGGCAGTCTTGAGAGCTGTCCTGCTTGGCCACGGTGGCATATGTCCAGCATGGCCACTGTGGCGTATGTCCAGCAGGGCCACAGTGGCGTATGTCCAGCAGGGCCACAGTGGCGTATGTCCAGCATGGCCACAGTGGCGTATGTCCAGCAGGGCCACGGTGGCATATGTCCAGCAAGGCGACCGTGGCGTATGTCCAGCATGGCTACAGTGGCGTATGTCCAGCAGGACCACAGTGGCGTATGTCCAGCATGGCCACTGTGGCGTATGTCCAGCAGGGCCACAGTGGCGTATGTCCTGCATGGCCACTGTGGCGTATGCGTAACATTTTTCGTATGGTAGAGGAGGCAGTCTTGAGAGCTGTCCTGCATGGCCACGGTGGCATATGTAAAGCATGGCCACTGTGGCGTATGTCCTGCAGGGCCACTGCGGCGTATGTCTAGCAGGGCCACTGTGGCGTATGCGTAACATTTTTCGTATGGTAGAGGAGGTAGTCTTGAGAGCTGTCCTGCATGGCCACGGTGGCATATGTCCAGCAAGGCCACTGTGGCGTATGTCCAGCATGGCCACAGTGGCGTATGTCCAGCAGGGCCACAGTGGCGTATGTCCTGAAGGGCCACAGTGGCGTATGTCCTGCAGTGCCACTGCGGCGTATGTCCAGCAGGGCCACAGTGGCGTATGTCCTGCATGGCCACTGTGGCGTATGCGTAACATTTTTCGTATGGTAGAGGAGGCAGTCTTGAGAGCTGTCCTGCATGGCCACGGTGGCATATGTCCAGCAGGGCCACTGCGGCGTATGTCCAGCAGGGCCACAGTGGCGTATGTCCAGCATGGCCACAGTGGCGTATGTCCAGCAGGGCCACAGTGGCGTACATCCTGAAGGGCCACAGTGGCGTATGTCCTGCAGTGCCACTGCGGCGTATGTCCAGCAGGGCCACTGCGGCGTATGTCCAGCAGGGCCACTGTGGCGTATGTCCAGCATGGCCACTGTGGCGTATGTCCAGCAGGGCCACAGTGGCGTATGTCCTGAAGGGCCACTGTGGCGTATGTCCTGCAGTGCCACTGTGGCGTATGTCCAGCATGGCCACTGTGGCGTATGCGTAACATTTTTCGTATGGTAGAGGAGGCAGTCTTGAGAGCTGTTCTGCATGGCCACGGTGGCATATGTCCAGCATGGCCACTATGGCGTATGTCCAGCAGGGCCACTGTGGCATATGTCCTGCAGGGCCACTGCGGCGTATGTCCAGCAGGGCCACAGTGGCGTATGTCCTGCATGGCCACTATGGCGTATGTCCAGCAGGGCCACAGTGGCGTATGTCCTGCATGGCCACTATGGCGTATGTCCAGCAGGGCCACAGTGGCGTATGTCCTGCATGGCCACTGTGGCATATGTCCAGCAGGGCCACTGCGGCGTATGTCCAGTATGGCCACTATGGCGTATGTCCAGTAGGGCCACTGTGGCATATGTCCTGCAGGGCCACTGCGGCGTATGTTCAGCAGGGCCACAGTGGCGTATGTCCTGCATGGCCACTGTGGCGTATGCGTAACATTTTTCGTATGGTAGAGGAGGCAGTCTTGAGAGCTGTCCTGCATGGCCACTGTGGCATATGTCCAGCAAGGCCACTGTGGCGTATGTCCAGCATGGCCACAGTGGCGTATGTCCAGCAGGGTCACAGTGGCATATATCCTGCAGGGCCACTGCGGCGTATGTCCAGCAGGGCCACAGTGGCGTATGTCCTGCATGGCCACTGGAGGCAGTCTTGAGAGTTGTCCTGCATGGCCACTGTGGCGTATGTCCAGCAGGGCCACAGTGGCGTATGTCCAGCATGGCCACAGTGGCGTATGTCCAGCAGGGTCACAGTGGCGTATGTCCTGCATGGCCACTGTGGAGTATGCGTAACATTTTTCGTATGGTAGAGGAGGCAGTCTTGAGAGCTGTCCTGCATGGCCACGGTGGCATATGTCTTGCAACGCCACTGCGGCGTATGTCCAGCAAGGCCACTGTGGCGTATGTCCAGCAGGGCCACAGTGGCGTATGTCCTGCATGGCCACTGTGGCGTATGCGTAACATTTTTCGTATGGTAGAGGAGGCAGTCTTGAGAGCTGTCCTGCATGGCCACGGTGGCATATGTCCTGCAGCGCCACTGCGGCGTATGTCCAGCAGGGCCACAGTGGCGTATGTCCAGCAGGGCCACAGTGGCGTATGTCCTGCATGGCCACTGAGGCGTATGCGTAACATTTTTCGTATGGTAGAGGAGGCAGTCTTGAGAGTTGTCCAGCAGGGCCACTATGGCGTATGTCCAGCATGGCCACAGTGGCGTATGTCCAGCAGGGCCACAGTGGCGTATGTCCTGCAGTGCCACTGCGGCGTATGTCCAGAAGGGCCACTGTGGCGTATGTCCAGCATGGCCACTGTGGCGTAAGTCCAGCGGGGCCACAGTGGCGTATGTCCTGCATGGCCACTGAGGCGTATGCGTAACATTTTTCGTATGGTAGAGGAGGCAGTCTTGAGAGTTGTCCTGCATGGCCACTGTGGTGTATGTCCAGCAGGGCCACTATGGCGTATGTCCAGCATGGCCACAGTGGCGTATGTCCTGCAGCGCCACTGCGGCGTATGTCCAGCAGGGCCACTATGGCGTATGTCCTGCAGGGCCACTGTGGCGTATGTCCAGCATGGCCACTGTGGCGTAAGTCCAGCGGGGCCACAGTGGCGTATGTCCTGCATGGCCACTGTGGGGTATGCGTAACATTTTTCGTATGGTAGAGGAGGCAGTCTTGAGACCTGTCCTGCATGGCCACAGTGGCGTATGTCCAGCATGGCCACTGTGGCGTATGTCCAGCATGGCCACTGTGGCGTATGTCCAGCAGGGCCACAGTGGCGTATGTCCTGCAGTGCCACTGCGGCGTATGTCCAGAAGGGCCACAGTGGCGTATGTCCTGCAGGGCCACTGTGGCGTATGCGTAACATTTTTCGTATGGTAGAGGAGGCAGTCTTGAGAGCTGTCCAGCATGGCCAGGGTGGCATATGTCCAGCAGGGCCACTGTGGCGTATGTCCTGCAGCGCCACTGCGGCGTATGTCCAGCAGGGCCACAGTGGCGTATGTCCAGCAGGGCCACAGTGGCGTATGTCCTGCATGGCCACTGTGGAGTATGCGTAACATTTTTCGTATGGTAGAGGAGGCAGTCTTGAGAGCTGTCCTGCATGGCCACGGTGGCATATGTCCAGCATGGCCACTGTGGCGTATGTCCAGCAGGGCCACAGTGGCGTATGTCCAGCAGGGCCACAGTGGCGTATGTCCTGCATGGCCACTGAGGCGTATGCGTAACATTTTTCGTATGGTAGAGGAGGCAGTCTTGAGAGCTGTCCTGCATGGCCACAGTGGCGTATGTCCAGCAGGGCCACTGTGGCGTATGTCCAGCATGGCCACAGTGGCGTATGTCATGCATGGCCACTGTGGCGTATGCGTAACATTTTTCGTATGGTAGAGGAGGCAGTCTTGAGAGCTGTCCTGCATGGCCACGGTGGCATATGTCCAGCAAGGCCACAGTGGCGTATGTCCAGCAGGGCCACAGTGGCGTATGTCCTGCATGGCCACTGTGGCGTATGTCCAGCATGGCCACTGTGGCGTATGTCAAGCAGGGCCACAGTGGCGTATGTCCAGCAGGGCCACAGTGGCGTATGTCCAGCAGGGCCACAGTGGCGTATGTCCTGCATGGCCACTGTGGCGTATGCGTAACATTTTTCGTATGGTAGAGGAGGCAGTCTTGAGAGTTGTCCGGCATGGCAACTGTGGCGTGTATCCAGCATGGCCACTGTGGCGTATGTCCAGGGCCACAGTGGCGTATGTCCAGCATGGCCACTGTGGCGTATGTCCAGCATGGCCACTGTGGCGTAAGTCAAGCAGGGCCACAGTGGCGTATGTCCAGCAGGGCCACAGTGGCGTATGTCCTGCAGGGCCACAGTGGCGTATGTCCTGAATGGCCACTGTGGCGTATGCGTAACATTTTTCGTATGGTAGAGGAGGCAGTCTTGAGAGCTGTCCTGCATGGCCACGGTGGCATATGTCCAGCAAGGCCACTGTGGCGTATGTCAAGCATGGCCACTGTGGCGTATGCGTAACATTTTTCGTATGGTAGAGGAGGCAGTCTTGAGAGCTGTCCTGCGTGGCCACGGTGGCATATGTCCTGCAGGGCCACTGCGGCGTATGTCCAGCAGGGCCACAGTGGCGTATGTCCTGCATGGCCACTGTGGCGTATGTGTAACATTTTTCGTATGGTAGAGGAGGCAGTCTTGAGAGTTGTCCTGCATGGCCACTGTGGCGTATGTCCAGCAGAGCCACTGTGGCGTATGTCCTGCATGGCCACGGGGGCATATGTCCAGCAGGGCCACTGCGGCGTATGTCCAGCATGGCCACTATGGCGTATGTCCAGCACTGTGGCGTGGTCCAGCAGGGCCACAGTGGCGTATGTCCTGCATGGCCACTGTGGCGTATGCGTAACGTTTTTCGTATGGTAGAGGAGGCAGTCTTGAGAGCTGTCCTGCATGGCCACGGTGGCATATGTCCAGCAGGGCCACTGTGGCGTATGTCCAGCATGGCCACTGTGGCGTATGTCCAGCAGGGCCACAGTGACGTATGTCCTGCATGGCCACTGTGGCGTATGCGTAACATTTTTCGTATGGTAGAGGAGGCAGTCTTGAGAGCAGTCCTGCATGGCCACGGTGGCATATGTCCAGCAGGGCCACTGTGGCGTATGTCCAACATGGCCACTGTGGCGTATGTCCAGCAGGGCCACAGTGGCGTATGTCCTGCATGGCCACTGTGGCGTATGCGTAACATTTTTCGTATGGTAGAGGAGGTAGTCTTGAGAGCTGTCCTGCATGGCCACGGTGGCATATGTCCAGCAAGGCCACTGTGGGGTATGTCCAGCATGGACACAGTGGCGTATGTCCAGCAGGGCCACTGTGGCGTATGTCCAGCATGGCCACTGTGGCGTATGTCCAGCAGGGCCACAGTGGCGTATGTCCTGCATGGCCACTGTGGCGTATGCGTAACATTTTTCGTATGGTAGAGGAGGCAGTCTTGAGAGCTGTCCTGCATGGCCACGGTGGCATATGTAAAGCATGGCCACTGTGGCGTATGTCCTGCAGGGCCACTGCGGCGTATGTCTAGCAGGGCCACTGTGGCGTATGCGTAACATTTTTCGTATGGTAGAGGAGGTAGTCTTGAGAGCTGTCCTGCATGGCCACGGTGGCATATGTCCAGCAAGGCCACTGTGGCGTATGTCCAGCATGGCCACAGTGGCGTATGTCCAGCAGGGCCACAGTGGCGTATGTCCTGAAGGGCCACAGTGGCGTATGTCCTGCAGTGCCACTGCGGCGTATGTCCAGCAGGGCCACAGTGGCGTATGTCCTGCATGGCCACTGTGGCGTATGCGTAACATTTTTCGTATGGTAGAGGAGGCAGTCTTGAGAGCTGTCCTGCATGGCCACGGTGGCATATGTCCAGCAGGGCCACTGTGGCGTATGTCCAGCATGGCCACTGTGGCGTATGTCCAGCAGGGCCACAGTGGCGTATGTCCTGCATGGCCACTGTGGCGTATGCGTAACATTTTTCGTATGCGTAACATTTTTCGTATGGTAGAGGAGGCAGTCTTGAGAGCTGTCCTGCTTGGCCACGGTGGCATATGTCCAGCATGGCCACTGTGGCGTATGTCCAGCAGGGCCACAGTGGCGTATGTCCAGCAGGGCCACAGTGGCGTATGTCCAGCATGGCCACAGTGGCGTATGTCCAGCAGGGCCACGGTGGCATATGTCCAGCAAGGCGACCGTGGCGTATGTCCAGCATGGCTACAGTGGCGTATGTCCAGCAGGACCACAGTGGCGTATGTCCTGCATGGCCACTGTGGCGTATGCGTAACATTTTTCGTATGCGTAACATTTTTCGTATGGTAGAGGAGGCAGTCTTGAGAGCTGTCCTGCTTGGCCACGGTGGCATATGTCCAGCATGGCCACTGTGGCGTATGTCCAGCATGGCCACAGTGGCGTATGTCCAGCAGGGCCACAGTGGCGTATGTCCAGCAGGGCCACAGTGGCGTATGTCCAGCATGGCCACAGTGGCGTATGTCCAGCAGGGCCACGGTGGCATATGTCCAGCAAGGCGACCGTGGCGTATGTCCAGCATGGCTACAGTGGCGTATGTCCAGCATGGCCACAGTGGCGTATGTCCAGCAGGGCCACGGTGGCATATGTCCAGCAAGGCGACCGTGGCGTATGTCCAGCATGGCTACAGTGGCGTATGTCCAGCAGGACCACAGTGGCGTATGTCCTGCATGGCCACTGTGGCGTATGCGTAACATTTTTCGTATGCGTAACATTTTTCGTATGGTAGAGGAGGCAGTCTTGAGAGCTGTCCTGCTTGGCCACGGTGGCATATGTCCAGCATGGCCACTGTGGCGTATGTCCAGCAGGGCCACAGTGGCGTATGTCCAGCAGGGCCACAGTGGCGTATGTCCAGCATGGCCACAGTGGCGTATGTCCAGCAGGGCCACGGTGGCATATGTCCAGCAAGGCGACCGTGGCGTATGTCCAGCATGGCTACAGTGGCGTATGTCCAGCAGGACCACAGTGGCGTATGTCCAGCATGGCCACTGTGGCGTATGTCCAGCAGGGCCACAGTGGCGTATGTCCTGCATGGCCACTGTGGCGTATGCGTAACATTTTTCGTATGGTAGAGGAGGCAGTCTTGAGAGCTGTCCTGCATGGCCACGGTGGCATATGTAAAGCATGGCCACTGTGGCGTATGTCCTGCAGGACCACTGCGGCGTATGTCTAGCAGGGCCACTGTGGCGTATGCGTAACATTTTTCGTATGGTAGAGGAGGCAGTCTTGAGAGCTGTCCTGCATGGCCACGGTGGCATATGTAAAGCATGGCCACAGTGGCGTATGTCCAGCAGGGCCACAGTGGCGTATGTCCAGCAGGGCCACAGTGGCGTATGTCCAGCATGGCCACAGTGGCGTATGTCCAGCAGGGCCACGGTGGCATATGTCCAGCAAGGCGACCGTGGCGTATGTCCAGCAGGGCCACAGTGGCGTATGTCCAGCATGGCCACAGTGGCGTATGTCCAGCAGGGCCACAGTGGCGTATGTCCTGCATGGCCACTGTGGCGTATGCGTAACATTTTTCGTATGGTAGAGGAGGCAGTCTTGAGAGCTGTCCTGCATGGCCACGGTGGCATATGTAAAGCATGGCCACTGTGGCGTATGTCCTGCAGGACCACTGCGGCGTATGTCTAGCAGGGCCACTGTGGCGTATGCGTAACATTTTTCGTATGGTAGAGGAGGTAGTCTTGAGAGCTGTCCTGCATGGCCACGGTGGCATATGTCCAGCAAGGCCACTGTGGCGTATGTCCAGCATGGCCACAGTGGCGTATGTCCAGCAGGGCCACAGTGGCGTATGTCCTGAAGGGCCACAGTGGCGTATGTCCTGCAGTGCCACTGCGGCGTATGTCCAGCAGGGCCACAGTGGCGTATGTCCTGCATGGCCACTGTGGCGTATGCGTAACATTTTTCGTATGGTAGAGGAGGCAGTCTTGAGAGCTGCCCTGCATGGCCACGGTGGCATATGTCCAGCAGGGCCACTGTGGCGTATGTCCAGCATGGCCACTGTGGCGTATGTCCAGCAGGGCCACAGTGGCGTATGTCCTGCATGGCCACTGTGGCGTATGCGTAACATTTTTCGTATGCGTAACATTTTTCGTATGGTAGAGGAGGCAGTCTTGAGAGCTGTCCTGCTTGGCCACGGTGGCATATGTCCAGCATGGCCACTGTGGCGTATGTCCAGCAGGGCCACAGTGGCGTATGTCCAGCAGGGCCACAGTGGCGTATGTCCAGCATGGCCACAGTGGCGTATGTCCAGCAGGGCCACGGTGGCATATGTCCAGCAAGGCGACCGTGGCGTATGTCCAGCATGGCTACAGTGGCGTATGTCCAGCAGGACCACAGTGGCGTATGTCCTGCATGGCCACTGTGGCGTATGCGTAACATTTTTCGTATGCGTAACATTTTTCGTATGGTAGAGGAGGCAGTCTTGAGAGCTGTCCTGCTTGGCCACGGTGGCATATGTCCAGCATGGCCACTGTGGCGTATGTCCAGCAGGGCCACAGTGGCGTATGTCCAGCAGGGCCACAGTGGCGTATGTCCAGCATGGCCACAGTGGCGTATGTCCAGCAGGGCCACGGTGGCATATGTCCAGCAAGGCGACCGTGGCGTATGTCCAGCATGGCTACAGTGGCGTATGTCCAGCAGGACCACAGTGGCGTATGTCCAGCATGGCCACTGTGGCGTATGTCCAGCAGGGCCACAGTGGCGTATGTCCTGCATGGCCACTGTGGCGTATGCGTAACATTTTTCGTATGGTAGAGGAGGCAGTCTTGAGAGCTGTCCTGCATGGCCACGGTGGCATATGTAAAGCATGGCCACTGTGGCGTATGTCCTGCAGGGCCACTGCGGCGTATGTCTAGCAGGGCCACTGTGGCGTATGCGTAACATTTTTCGTATGGTAGAGGAGGTAGTCTTGAGAGCTGTCCTGCATGGCCACGGTGGCATATGTCCAGCAAGGCCACTGTGGCGTATGTCCAGCATGGCCACAGTGGCGTATGTCCAGCAGGGCCACAGTGGCGTATGTCCTGAAGGGCCACAGTGGCGTATGTCCTGCAGTGCCACTGCGGCGTATGTCCAGCAGGGCCACAGTGGCGTATGTCCTGCATGGCCACTGTGGCGTATGCGTAACATTTTTCGTATGGTAGAGGAGGCAGTCTTGAGAGCTGTCCTGCATGGCCACGGTGGCATATGTCCAGCAGGGCCACTGCGGCGTATGTCCAGCAGGGCCACAGTGGCGTATGTCCAGCATGGCCACAGTGGCGTATGTCCAGCAGGGCCACAGTGGCGTACATCCTGAAGGGCCACAGTGGCGTATGTCCTGCAGTGCCACTGCGGCGTATGTCCAGCAGGGCCACTGCGGCGTATGTCCAGCAGGGCCACTGTGGCGTATGTCCAGCATGGCCACTGTGGCGTATGTCCAGCAGGGCCACAGTGGCGTATGTCCTGAAGGGCCACTGTGGCGTATGTCCTGCAGTGCCACTGTGGCGTATGTCCAGCATGGCCACTGTGGCGTATGCGTAACATTTTTCGTATGGTAGAGGAGGCAGTCTTGAGAGCTGTTCTGCATGGCCACGGTGGCATATGTCCAGCATGGCCACTATGGCGTATGTCCAGCAGGGCCACTGTGGCATATGTCCTGCAGGGCCACTGCGGCGTATGTCCAGCAGGGCCACAGTGGCGTATGTCCTGCATGGCCACTATGGCGTATGTCCAGCAGGGCCACAGTGGCGTATGTCCTGCATGGCCACTATGGCGTATGTCCAGCAGGGCCACAGTGGCGTATGTCCTGCATGGCCACTGTGGCATATGTCCAGCAGGGCCACTGCGGCGTATGTCCAGTATGGCCACTATGGCGTATGTCCAGTAGGGCCACTGTGGCATATGTCCTGCAGGGCCACTGCGGCGTATGTTCAGCAGGGCCACAGTGGCGTATGTCCTGCATGGCCACTGTGGCGTATGCGTAACATTTTTCGTATGGTAGAGGAGGCAGTCTTGAGAGCTGTCCTGCATGGCCACTGTGGCATATGTCCAGCAAGGCCACTGTGGCGTATGTCCAGCATGGCCACAGTGGCGTATGTCCAGCAGGGTCACAGTGGCATATATCCTGCAGGGCCACTGCGGCGTATGTCCAGCAGGGCCACAGTGGCGTATGTCCTGCATGGCCACTGGAGGCAGTCTTGAGAGTTGTCCTGCATGGCCACTGTGGCGTATGTCCAGCAGGGCCACAGTGGCGTATGTCCAGCATGGCCACAGTGGCGTATGTCCAGCAGGGTCACAGTGGCGTATGTCCTGCATGGCCACTGTGGAGTATGCGTAACATTTTTCGTATGGTAGAGGAGGCAGTCTTGAGAGCTGTCCTGCATGGCCACGGTGGCATATGTCTTGCAACGCCACTGCGGCGTATGTCCAGCAAGGCCACTGTGGCGTATGTCCAGCAGGGCCACAGTGGCGTATGTCCTGCATGGCCACTGTGGCGTATGCGTAACATTTTTCGTATGGTAGAGGAGGCAGTCTTGAGAGCTGTCCTGCATGGCCACGGTGGCATATGTCCTGCAGCGCCACTGCGGCGTATGTCCAGCAGGGCCACAGTGGCGTATGTCCAGCAGGGCCACAGTGGCGTATGTCCTGCATGGCCACTGAGGCGTATGCGTAACATTTTTCGTATGGTAGAGGAGGCAGTCTTGAGAGTTGTCCAGCAGGGCCACTATGGCGTATGTCCAGCATGGCCACAGTGGCGTATGTCCAGCAGGGCCACAGTGGCGTATGTCCTGCAGTGCCACTGCGGCGTATGTCCAGAAGGGCCACTGTGGCGTATGTCCAGCATGGCCACTGTGGCGTAAGTCCAGCGGGGCCACAGTGGCGTATGTCCTGCATGGCCACTGAGGCGTATGCGTAACATTTTTCGTATGGTAGAGGAGGCAGTCTTGAGAGTTGTCCTGCATGGCCACTGTGGTGTATGTCCAGCAGGGCCACTATGGCGTATGTCCAGCATGGCCACAGTGGCGTATGTCCTGCAGCGCCACTGCGGCGTATGTCCAGCAGGGCCACTATGGCGTATGTCCTGCAGGGCCACTGTGGCGTATGTCCAGCATGGCCACTGTGGCGTAAGTCCAGCGGGGCCACAGTGGCGTATGTCCTGCATGGCCACTGTGGGGTATGCGTAACATTTTTCGTATGGTAGAGGAGGCAGTCTTGAGACCTGTCCTGCATGGCCACAGTGGCGTATGTCCAGCATGGCCACTGTGGCGTATGTCCAGCATGGCCACTGTGGCGTATGTCCAGCAGGGCCACAGTGGCGTATGTCCTGCAGTGCCACTGCGGCGTATGTCCAGAAGGGCCACAGTGGCGTATGTCCTGCAGGGCCACTGTGGCGTATGCGTAACATTTTTCGTATGGTAGAGGAGGCAGTCTTGAGAGCTGTCCAGCATGGCCAGGGTGGCATATGTCCAGCAGGGCCACTGTGGCGTATGTCCTGCAGCGCCACTGCGGCGTATGTCCAGCAGGGCCACAGTGGCGTATGTCCAGCAGGGCCACAGTGGCGTATGTCCTGCATGGCCACTGTGGAGTATGCGTAACATTTTTCGTATGGTAGAGGAGGCAGTCTTGAGAGCTGTCCTGCATGGCCACGGTGGCATATGTCCAGCATGGCCACTGTGGCGTATGTCCAGCAGGGCCACAGTGGCGTATGTCCAGCAGGGCCACAGTGGCGTATGTCCTGCATGGCCACTGAGGCGTATGCGTAACATTTTTCGTATGGTAGAGGAGGCAGTCTTGAGAGCTGTCCTGCATGGCCACAGTGGCGTATGTCCAGCAGGGCCACTGTGGCGTATGTCCAGCATGGCCACAGTGGCGTATGTCATGCATGGCCACTGTGGCGTATGCGTAACATTTTTCGTATGGTAGAGGAGGCAGTCTTGAGAGCTGTCCTGCATGGCCACGGTGGCATATGTCCAGCAAGGCCACAGTGGCGTATGTCCAGCAGGGCCACAGTGGCGTATGTCCTGCATGGCCACTGTGGCGTATGTCCAGCATGGCCACTGTGGCGTATGTCAAGCAGGGCCACAGTGGCGTATGTCCAGCAGGGCCACAGTGGCGTATGTCCAGCAGGGCCACAGTGGCGTATGTCCTGCATGGCCACTGTGGCGTATGCGTAACATTTTTCGTATGGTAGAGGAGGCAGTCTTGAGAGTTGTCCGGCATGGCAACTGTGGCGTGTATCCAGCATGGCCACTGTGGCGTATGTCCAGGGCCACAGTGGCGTATGTCCAGCATGGCCACTGTGGCGTATGTCCAGCATGGCCACTGTGGCGTAAGTCAAGCAGGGCCACAGTGGCGTATGTCCAGCAGGGCCACAGTGGCGTATGTCCTGCAGGGCCACAGTGGCGTATGTCCTGAATGGCCACTGTGGCGTATGCGTAACATTTTTCGTATGGTAGAGGAGGCAGTCTTGAGAGCTGTCCTGCATGGCCACGGTGGCATATGTCCAGCAAGGCCACTGTGGCGTATGTCAAGCATGGCCACTGTGGCGTATGCGTAACATTTTTCGTATGGTAGAGGAGGCAGTCTTGAGAGCTGTCCTGCGTGGCCACGGTGGCATATGTCCTGCAGGGCCACTGCGGCGTATGTCCAGCAGGGCCACAGTGGCGTATGTCCTGCATGGCCACTGTGGCGTATGTGTAACATTTTTCGTATGGTAGAGGAGGCAGTCTTGAGAGCTGTCCTGCATGGCCACAGTGGCGTATGTCCAGCAGGGCCACTGTGGCGTATGTCCAGCATGGCCACAGTGGCGTATGTCATGCATGGCCACTGTGGCGTATGCGTAACATTTTTCGTATGGTAGAGGAGGCAGTCTTGAGAGCTGTCCTGCATGGCCACGGTGGCATATGTCCAGCAAGGCCACAGTGGCGTATGTCCAGCAGGGCCACAGTGGCGTATGTCCTGCATGGCCACTGTGGCGTATGTCCAGCATGGCCACTGTGGCGTATGTCAAGCAGGGCCACAGTGGCGTATGTCCAGCAGGGCCACAGTGGCGTATGTCCAGCAGGGCCACAGTGGCGTATGTCCTGCATGGCCACTGTGGCGTATGCGTAACATTTTTCGTATGGTAGAGGAGGCAGTCTTGAGAGCTGTCCTGCATGGCCACGGTGGCATATGTCCAGCAAGGCCACAGTGGCGTATGTCCAGCAGGGCCACAGTGGCGTATGTCCTGCATGGCCACTGTGGCGTATGTCCAGCATGGCCACTGTGGCGTATGTCAAGCAGGGCCACAGTGGCGTATGTCCAGCAGGGCCACAGTGGCGTATGTCCAGCAGGGCCACAGTGGCGTATGTCCTGCATGGCCACTGTGGCGTATGCGTAACATTTTTCGTATGGTAGAGGAGGCAGTCTTGAGAGTTGTCCGGCATGGCAACTGTGGCGTGTATCCAGCATGGCCACTGTGGCGTATGTCCAGGGCCACAGTGGCGTATGTCCAGCATGGCCACTGTGGCGTATGTCCAGCATGGCCACTGTGGCGTAAGTCAAGCAGGGCCACAGTGGCGTATGTCCAGCAGGGCCACAGTGGCGTATGTCCTGCAGGGCCACAGTGGCGTATGTCCTGAATGGCCACTGTGGCGTATGCGTAACATTTTTCGTATGGTAGAGGAGGCAGTCTTGAGAGCTGTCCTGCATGGCCACGGTGGCATATGTCCAGCAAGGCCACTGTGGCGTATGTCAAGCATGGCCACTGTGGCGTATGCGTAACATTTTTCGTATGGTAGAGGAGGCAGTCTTGAGAGCTGTCCTGCGTGGCCACGGTGGCATATGTCCTGCAGGGCCACTGCGGCGTATGTCCAGCAGGGCCACAGTGGCGTATGTCCTGCATGGCCACTGTGGCGTATGTGTAACATTTTTCGTATGGTAGAGGAGGCAGTCTTGAGAGTTGTCCTGCATGGCCACTGTGGCGTATGTCCAGCAGAGCCACTGTGGCGTATGTCCTGCATGGCCACGGGGGCATATGTCCAGCAGGGCCACTGCGGCGTATGTCCAGCATGGCCACTATGGCGTATGTCCAGCACTGTGGCGTGGTCCAGCAGGGCCACAGTGGCGTATGTCCTGCATGGCCACTGTGGCGTATGCGTAACGTTTTTCGTATGGTAGAGGAGGCAGTCTTGAGAGCTGTCCTGCATGGCCACGGTGGCATATGTCCAGCAGGGCCACTGTGGCGTATGTCCAGCATGGCCACTGTGGCGTATGTCCAGCAGGGCCACAGTGACGTATGTCCTGCATGGCCACTGTGGCGTATGCGTAACATTTTTCGTATGGTAGAGGAGGCAGTCTTGAGAGCAGTCCTGCATGGCCACGGTGGCATATGTCCAGCAGGGCCACTGTGGCGTATGTCCAACATGGCCACTGTGGCGTATGTCCAGCAGGGCCACAGTGGCGTATGTCCTGCATGGCCACTGTGGCGTATGCGTAACATTTTTCGTATGGTAGAGGAGGTAGTCTTGAGAGCTGTCCTGCATGGCCACGGTGGCATATGTCCAGCAAGGCCACTGTGGGGTATGTCCAGCATGGACACAGTGGCGTATGTCCAGCAGGGCCACTGTGGCGTATGTCCAGCATGGCCACTGTGGCGTATGTCCAGCAGGGCCACAGTGGCGTATGTCCTGCATGGCCACTGTGGCGTATGCGTAACATTTTTCGTATGGTAGAGGAGGCAGTCTTGAGAGCTGTCCTGCATGGCCACGGTGGCATATGTAAAGCATGGCCACTGTGGCGTATGTCCTGCAGGGCCACTGCGGCGTATGTCTAGCAGGGCCACTGTGGCGTATGCGTAACATTTTTCGTATGGTAGAGGAGGTAGTCTTGAGAGCTGTCCTGCATGGCCACGGTGGCATATGTCCAGCAAGGCCACTGTGGCGTATGTCCAGCATGGCCACAGTGGCGTATGTCCAGCAGGGCCACAGTGGCGTATGTCCTGAAGGGCCACAGTGGCGTATGTCCTGCAGTGCCACTGCGGCGTATGTCCAGCAGGGCCACAGTGGCGTATGTCCTGCATGGCCACTGTGGCGTATGCGTAACATTTTTCGTATGGTAGAGGAGGCAGTCTTGAGAGCTGTCCTGCATGGCCACGGTGGCATATGTCCAGCAGGGCCACTGTGGCGTATGTCCAGCATGGCCACTGTGGCGTATGTCCAGCAGGGCCACAGTGGCGTATGTCCTGCATGGCCACTGTGGCGTATGCGTAACATTTTTCGTATGCGTAACATTTTTCGTATGGTAGAGGAGGCAGTCTTGAGAGCTGTCCTGCTTGGCCACGGTGGCATATGTCCAGCATGGCCACTGTGGCGTATGTCCAGCAGGGCCACAGTGGCGTATGTCCAGCAGGGCCACAGTGGCGTATGTCCAGCATGGCCACAGTGGCGTATGTCCAGCAGGGCCACGGTGGCATATGTCCAGCAAGGCGACCGTGGCGTATGTCCAGCATGGCTACAGTGGCGTATGTCCAGCAGGACCACAGTGGCGTATGTCCTGCATGGCCACTGTGGCGTATGCGTAACATTTTTCGTATGCGTAACATTTTTCGTATGGTAGAGGAGGCAGTCTTGAGAGCTGTCCTGCTTGGCCACGGTGGCATATGTCCAGCATGGCCACTGTGGCGTATGTCCAGCATGGCCACAGTGGCGTATGTCCAGCAGGGCCACAGTGGCGTATGTCCAGCAGGGCCACAGTGGCGTATGTCCAGCATGGCCACAGTGGCGTATGTCCAGCAGGGCCACGGTGGCATATGTCCAGCAAGGCGACCGTGGCGTATGTCCAGCATGGCTACAGTGGCGTATGTCCAGCAGGACCACAGTGGCGTATGTCCAGCATGGCCACTGTGGCGTATGTCCAGCAGGGCCACAGTGGCGTATGTCCTGCATGGCCACTGTGGCGTATGCGTAACATTTTTCGTATGGTAGAGGAGGCAGTCTTGAGAGCTGTCCTGCATGGCCACGGTGGCATATGTAAAGCATGGCCACTGTGGCGTATGTCCTGCAGGGCCACTGCGGCGTATGTCTAGCAGGGCCACTGTGGCGTATGCGTAACATTTTTCGTATGGTAGAGGAGGTAGTCTTGAGAGCTGTCCTGCATGGCCACGGTGGCATATGTCCAGCAAGGCCACTGTGGCGTATGTCCAGCATGGCCACAGTGGCGTATGTCCAGCAGGGCCACAGTGGCGTATGTCCTGAAGGGCCACAGTGGCGTATGTCCTGCAGTGCCACTGCGGCGTATGTCCAGCAGGGCCACAGTGGCGTATGTCCTGCATGGCCACTGTGGCGTATGCGTAACATTTTTCGTATGGTAGAGGAGGCAGTCTTGAGAGCTGTCCTGCATGGCCACGGTGGCATATGTCCAGCAGGGCCACTGCGGCGTATGTCCAGCAGGGCCACAGTGGCGTATGTCCAGCATGGCCACAGTGGCGTATGTCCAGCAGGGCCACAGTGGCGTACATCCTGAAGGGCCACAGTGGCGTATGTCCTGCAGTGCCACTGCGGCGTATGTCCAGCAGGGCCACTGCGGCGTATGTCCAGCAGGGCCACTGTGGCGTATGTCCAGCATGGCCACTGTGGCGTATGTCCAGCAGGGCCACAGTGGCGTATGTCCTGAAGGGCCACTGTGGCGTATGTCCTGCAGTGCCACTGTGGCGTATGTCCAGCATGGCCACTGTGGCGTATGCGTAACATTTTTCGTATGGTAGAGGAGGCAGTCTTGAGAGCTGTTCTGCATGGCCACGGTGGCATATGTCCAGCATGGCCACTATGGCGTATGTCCAGCAGGGCCACTGTGGCATATGTCCTGCAGGGCCACTGCGGCGTATGTCCAGCAGGGCCACAGTGGCGTATGTCCTGCATGGCCACTATGGCGTATGTCCAGCAGGGCCACAGTGGCGTATGTCCTGCATGGCCACTATGGCGTATGTCCAGCAGGGCCACAGTGGCGTATGTCCTGCATGGCCACTGTGGCATATGTCCAGCAGGGCCACTGCGGCGTATGTCCAGTATGGCCACTATGGCGTATGTCCAGTAGGGCCACTGTGGCATATGTCCTGCAGGGCCACTGCGGCGTATGTTCAGCAGGGCCACAGTGGCGTATGTCCTGCATGGCCACTGTGGCGTATGCGTAACATTTTTCGTATGGTAGAGGAGGCAGTCTTGAGAGCTGTCCTGCTTGGCCACGGTGGCATATGTCCAGCATGGCCACTGTGGCGTATGTCCAGCAGGGCCACAGTGGCGTATGTCCAGCAGGGCCACAGTGGCGTATGTCCAGCATGGCCACAGTGGCGTATGTCCAGCAGGGCCACGGTGGCATATGTCCAGCAAGGCGACCGTGGCGTATGTCCAGCATGGCTACAGTGGCGTATGTCCAGCAGGACCACAGTGGCGTATGTCCAGCATGGCCACTGTGGCGTATGTCCAGCAGGGCCACAGTGGCGTATGTCCTGCATGGCCACTGTGGCGTATGCGTAACATTTTTCGTATGGTAGAGGAGGCAGTCTTGAGAGCTGTCCTGCATGGCCACGGTGGCATATGTAAAGCATGGCCACTGTGGCGTATGTCCTGCAGGGCCACTGCGGCGTATGTCTAGCAGGGCCACTGTGGCGTATGCGTAACATTTTTCGTATGGTAGAGGAGGTAGTCTTGAGAGCTGTCCTGCATGGCCACGGTGGCATATGTCCAGCAAGGCCACTGTGGCGTATGTCCAGCATGGCCACAGTGGCGTATGTCCAGCAGGGCCACAGTGGCGTATGTCCTGAAGGGCCACAGTGGCGTATGTCCTGCAGTGCCACTGCGGCGTATGTCCAGCAGGGCCACAGTGGCGTATGTCCTGCATGGCCACTGTGGCGTATGCGTAACATTTTTCGTATGGTAGAGGAGGCAGTCTTGAGAGCTGTCCTGCATGGCCACGGTGGCATATGTCCAGCAGGGCCACTGCGGCGTATGTCCAGCAGGGCCACAGTGGCGTATGTCCAGCATGGCCACAGTGGCGTATGTCCAGCAGGGCCACAGTGGCGTACATCCTGAAGGGCCACAGTGGCGTATGTCCTGCAGTGCCACTGCGGCGTATGTCCAGCAGGGCCACTGCGGCGTATGTCCAGCAGGGCCACTGTGGCGTATGTCCAGCATGGCCACTGTGGCGTATGTCCAGCAGGGCCACAGTGGCGTATGTCCTGAAGGGCCACTGTGGCGTATGTCCTGCAGTGCCACTGTGGCGTATGTCCAGCATGGCCACTGTGGCGTATGCGTAACATTTTTCGTATGGTAGAGGAGGCAGTCTTGAGAGCTGTTCTGCATGGCCACGGTGGCATATGTCCAGCATGGCCACTATGGCGTATGTCCAGCAGGGCCACTGTGGCATATGTCCTGCAGGGCCACTGCGGCGTATGTCCAGCAGGGCCACAGTGGCGTATGTCCTGCATGGCCACTATGGCGTATGTCCAGCAGGGCCACAGTGGCGTATGTCCTGCATGGCCACTATGGCGTATGTCCAGCAGGGCCACAGTGGCGTATGTCCTGCATGGCCACTGTGGCATATGTCCAGCAGGGCCACTGCGGCGTATGTCCAGTATGGCCACTATGGCGTATGTCCAGTAGGGCCACTGTGGCATATGTCCTGCAGGGCCACTGCGGCGTATGTTCAGCAGGGCCACAGTGGCGTATGTCCTGCATGGCCACTGTGGCGTATGCGTAACATTTTTCGTATGGTAGAGGAGGCAGTCTTGAGAGCTGTCCTGCATGGCCACTGTGGCATATGTCCAGCAAGGCCACTGTGGCGTATGTCCAGCATGGCCACAGTGGCGTATGTCCAGCAGGGTCACAGTGGCATATATCCTGCAGGGCCACTGCGGCGTATGTCCAGCAGGGCCACAGTGGCGTATGTCCTGCATGGCCACTGGAGGCAGTCTTGAGAGTTGTCCTGCATGGCCACTGTGGCGTATGTCCAGCAGGGCCACAGTGGCGTATGTCCAGCATGGCCACAGTGGCGTATGTCCAGCAGGGTCACAGTGGCGTATGTCCTGCATGGCCACTGTGGAGTATGCGTAACATTTTTCGTATGGTAGAGGAGGCAGTCTTGAGAGCTGTCCTGCATGGCCACGGTGGCATATGTCTTGCAACGCCACTGCGGCGTATGTCCAGCAGGGCCACAGTGGCGTATGTCCAGCAGGGCCACAGTGGCGTATGTCCTGCATGGCCACTGAGGCGTATGCGTAACATTTTTCGTATGGTAGAGGAGGCAGTCTTGAGAGTTGTCCAGCAGGGCCACTATGGCGTATGTCCAGCATGGCCACAGTGGCGTATGTCCAGCAGGGCCACAGTGGCGTATGTCCTGCAGTGCCACTGCGGCGTATGTCCAGAAGGGCCACTGTGGCGTATGTCCAGCATGGCCACTGTGGCGTAAGTCCAGCGGGGCCACAGTGGCGTATGTCCTGCATGGCCACTGAGGCGTATGCGTAACATTTTTCGTATGGTAGAGGAGGCAGTCTTGAGAGTTGTCCTGCATGGCCACTGTGGTGTATGTCCAGCAGGGCCACTATGGCGTATGTCCAGCATGGCCACAGTGGCGTATGTCCTGCAGCGCCACTGCGGCGTATGTCCAGCAGGGCCACTATGGCGTATGTCCTGCAGGGCCACTGTGGCGTATGTCCAGCATGGCCACTGTGGCGTAAGTCCAGCGGGGCCACAGTGGCGTATGTCCTGCATGGCCACTGTGGGGTATGCGTAACATTTTTCGTATGGTAGAGGAGGCAGTCTTGAGACCTGTCCTGCATGGCCACAGTGGCGTATGTCCAGCATGGCCACTGTGGCGTATGTCCAGCATGGCCACTGTGGCGTATGTCCAGCAGGGCCACAGTGGCGTATGTCCTGCAGTGCCACTGCGGCGTATGTCCAGAAGGGCCACAGTGGCGTATGTCCTGCAGGGCCACTGTGGCGTATGCGTAACATTTTTCGTATGGTAGAGGAGGCAGTCTTGAGAGCTGTCCAGCATGGCCAGGGTGGCATATGTCCAGCAGGGCCACTGTGGCGTATGTCCTGCAGCGCCACTGCGGCGTATGTCCAGCAGGGCCACAGTGGCGTATGTCCAGCAGGGCCACAGTGGCGTATGTCCTGCATGGCCACTGTGGAGTATGCGTAACATTTTTCGTATGGTAGAGGAGGCAGGCTTGAGAGCTGTCCAGCATGGCCAGGGTGGCATATGTCCAGCATGGCCACTGTGGCGTATGTCCAGCAGGGCCACAGTGGCGTATGTCCAGCAGGGCCACAGTGGCGTATGTCCTGCATGGCCACTGAGGCGTATGCGTAACATTTTTCGTATGGTAGAGGAGGCAGTCTTGAGAGCTGTCCTGCATGGCCACAGTGGCGTATGTCCAGCATGGCCACGGTGGCATATGTCCAGCAGGGCCACTGTGGCGTATGTCCAGCATGGCCACAGTGGTGTATGTCCAGCAGGGCCACAGTGGCGTATGTCCTGCATGGCCACTGTGGAGTATGCGTAACATTTTTCGTATGGTAGAGGAGGCAGTCTTGAGAGCTGTCCTGCATGGCCACGGTGGCATATGTCCAGCATGGCCACTGTGGCGTATGTCCAGCAGGGCCACAGTGGCGTATGTCCAGCAGGGCCACAGTGGCGTATGTCCTGCATGGCCACTGAGGCGTATGCGTAACATTTTTCGTATGGTAGAGGAGGCAGTCTTGAGAGCTGTCCTGCATGGCCACAGTGGCGTATGTCCAGCAGGGCCACTGTGGCGTATGTCCTGCAGCGCCACTGCGGCGTATGTCCAGCAGGGCCACAGTGGCGTATGTCCTGCAGGGCCACTGTGGCGTATGCGTAACATTTTTCGTATGGTAGAGGAGGCAGTCTTGAGTGCTGTCCTGCATGGCCACGGTGGCATATGTCCTGCAGGGCCACTGCGCCGTATGACCTGCAGGGCCACTATGGCGTATCTCCTGCAGGGCCACAGTGGCGTATGTCCTGCAGTGCCACTGCGGCGTATGTCCAGCAGGGCCACAGTGGCGTATGTCCTGCAGGGCCACTGTGGCGTATGTCCAGCATGGTCACTGTGGCGTATGTCCAGCGTGGCCACTGTGGCGTATACGTAACATTTTTCGTATGGTAGAGGAGGCAGTCTTGAGAGCTGTCCTGCATGGCCACGGTGGCATATGTCCCGCAGGGCCACTGTGGCGTATGTCCTGCAGCGCCACTGCGGCGTATGTCGAGCAGGGCCACAGTGGCGTATGTCCTGCATGGCCACGGTGGCATATGTCCAGCAGGGCCACCGTGGCGTATGTCCAGCATGGCCACTGTGGCGTATGTCCAGCAGGGCCACAGTGGCGTATGTCCTGCAGGGCCACTGTGGCGTATGTCCTGCAGCGCCACTGCGGAGTATGTCCAGCAGGGCCACAGTGGCGTATGTCCTGCATGGCCACGGTGGCATATGTCCAGCAGGGCCACCATGGCGTATGTCCAGCATGGCCACTGTGGCGTATGTCCAGCAGGGCCACAGTGGCGTATGCCCTGCAGGGCCACAGTGGCGTATGTCCTGCATGGCCACTGTGGCGTATGCGTAACATTTTTCGTATGGTAGAGGAGGCAGTCTTGAGTGCTGTCCTGCATGGCCACGGTGGCATATGTCCTGCAGGGCCACTGCGCCGTATGTCCAGCAGGGCCACAGTGGCGTATGTCCTGCAGGGCCACTGTGGCGTATGTCCAGCATGGCCACTGTGGCATATGTCCTGCCGCGCCACTGCGGCGTATGTCCAGCAGGGCCACAGTGGCGTATGTCCTGCAGGGCCACTGTGGCGTATGTCCAGCATGGCCATTGTGGCGTATGTCCAGCAGGGCCACAGTGGCGTATGTCCTGCAGCGCCACTGCGGCGTATGTCCAGCAGGGCCACAGTGGCGTATGTCCTGCATGGCCACTGTGGCGTTTGCGTAACATTTTTCGTATGGTAGAGGAGGCAGTCTTGAGTGCTGTCCTGCATGGCCACGGTGGCATATGTCCAGCAGGGCCACTGTGGCGTATGTCCAGCATGGCCACAGTGGCGTATGTCCAGCAGGGCCACAGTGGCGTATGTCCTGCATGGCCACTGTGGCGTATGCGTAACATTTTTCGTATGGTAGAGGAGGCAGTCTTGAGAGTTGTCCTGCATGGCCATTGTGGCGTATGTCCAGCAGGGCGTATGACCTGCAGGGCCACTATGGCGTATGTCCTGCATGGCCACTATGGCGTATGTCCAGCATGGCCACTGTGGCGTATGTCCAGCAGGGCCACAGTGGCGTATGTCCTGCATGGCCACTGTGGCGTATGCGTAACATTTTTCGTATGGTAGAGGATGCAGTCTTGAGAGCTGTCCTGCATGGCCACGGTGGCATATGTCCAGCAAGGCCACTGTGGCGTATGTCCAGCATGGCCACAGTGGCGTATGTCCAGCAGGGCCACAGTGGCGTATGTCCAGCAGGGCCATAGTGGCGTATGTCCTGCAGGGCCACTGTGGCGTATGTCCTGCAGGGCCACTGTGGCGTATGTCCAGCATGGCCACTGTGGCGTATGTCCAGCAGGCCCACAGTGGCGTATGTCCTGCATGGCCACTGTGGCGTATGGGTAACATTTTTCGTATGGTAGAGGAGGCAGTCTTGAGAGTTGTCCTGTATGGCAACTGTGGCGTATGTCCTGCATGGCCACTGTGGCGTATGCGTAACATTTTTCGTATGGTAGAGGAGGCAGTCTTGAGAGCTGTCCTGCATGGCCACGGTGGCATATGTCCCGCAGGGCCACTGTGGCGTATGTCCTGCAGCGCCACTGCGGCGTATGTCGAGCAGGGCCACAGTGGCGTATGTCCTGCATGGCCACGGTGGCATATGTCCAGCAGGGCCACCGTGGCGTATGTCCAGCATGGCCACTGTGGCGTATGTCCAGCAGGGCCACAGTGGCGTATGTCCTGCAGGGCCACTGTGGCGTATGTCCTGCAGCGCCACTGCGGAGTATGTCCAGCAGGGCCACAGTGGCGTATGTCCTGCATGGCCACGGTGGCATATGTCCAGCAGGGCCACCATGGCGTATGTCCAGCATGGCCACTGTGGCGTATGTCCAGCAGGGCCACAGTGGCGTATGCCCTGCAGGGCCACAGTGGCGTATGTCCTGCATGGCCACTGTGGCGTATGCGTAACATTTTTCGTATGGTAGAGGAGGCAGTCTTGAGTGCTGTCCTGCATGGCCACGGTGGCATATGTCCTGCAGGGCCACTGCGCCGTATGTCCAGCAGGGCCACAGTGGCGTATGTCCTGCAGGGCCACTGTGGCGTATGTCCAGCATGGCCACTGTGGCATATGTCCTGCCGCGCCACTGCGGCGTATGTCCAGCAGGGCCACAGTGGCGTATGTCCTGCAGGGCCACTGTGGCGTATGTCCAGCATGGCCATTGTGGCGTATGTCCAGCAGGGCCACAGTGGCGTATGTCCTGCAGCGCCACTGCGGCGTATGTCCAGCAGGGCCACAGTGGCGTATGTCCTGCATGGCCACTGTGGCGTTTGCGTAACATTTTTCGTATGGTAGAGGAGGCAGTCTTGAGTGCTGTCCTGCATGGCCACGGTGGCATATGTCCAGCAGGGCCACTGTGGCGTATGTCCAGCAGGGCCACTGTGGCGTATGCGTAACATTTTTCGTATGGTAGAGGAGGCAGTCTTGAGAGTTGTCCTGCATGGCCACTGTGGCATATGTCCAGCAGGGCCACTGCGGCGTATGTCCAGCATGGCCACTATGGCGTATCTCCTGCAGGGCCACAGTGGCGTATGTCCTGCAGTGCCACTGCGGCGTATGTCCAGCAGGGCCACAGTGGCGTATGTCCTGCAGGGCCACTGTGGCGTATGTCCAGCATGGCCACTGTGGCGTATGCGTAACATTTTTCGTATGGTAGAGGAGGCAGTCTTGAGAGTTGTCCTGCATGGCCACTGTGGCGTATGTCCAGCAGGGCCACAGTGGCGTATGTCCTGCATGGCCACGGTGGCGTATGACCTGCAGGGCCACTATGGCGTATGTCATGCATGGCCACTGTGGCGTATGCGTAACATTTTCGTATAATAGAGTAGGCAGTCTTGAGAGCTGTCCTGCACGGTGGCATATGTCCAGCAGGGCAACTGTGGCGTATGTCCAGCATGGCCACTGTGGCGTATGTCCTGCATGGCCACGGTGGCGTATGACCTGCAGGGCCACTATGGCGTATGTCATGCATGGCCACTGAGGCGTATGCGTAACATTTTTCGTATGGTAGAGGAGGCAGTCTTGAGAGCTGTCCTGCACGGTGGCATATGTCCAGCAGGGCAACTGTGGCGTATGTCCAGCATGGCCACTGTGGCGTATGTCCAGCAGGGCCACAGTGGCGTATGTCCTGCAGCGGCACTGCGGCGTATGTCCAGCATGGCCACTGTGGCGTATGTCCAGCAGGGCCACTGTGGCGTATGTCCAGCAGGGCCACAGTGGCGTATGTCCTGCATGGCCACTGAGGCGTATGCGTAACATTTTTCGTATGGTAGAGGAGGCAGTTTTGAGAGCTGTCCTGCACGGTGACATATGTCCAGCAGGGCAACTGTGGCGTATGTCCAGCATGGCCACTGTGGCGTATGTCCAGCAGGGCCACTGTGGCGTATGTCCAGCAGGGCCACAGTGGCGTATGTCCTGCATGGCCACTGTGGCGTATGCGTAACATTTTTCGTATGGTAGAGGAGGCAGTCTTGAGAGCTGTCCTGCATGGCCACGTTGGCATGTGTCCAGCATGGCCACTGTGGCGTATGTCCAGCAGGGCCACAGTGGCGTATGTCCAGCAGGGCCACAGTGGCGTATGGCCAGAAGGGCCACAGTGGCGTATGTCCTGCAGGGCCACAGTGGCGTATGTCCTGCAGCGCCACTGCGGCGTATGTCCAGCAGGAACACAGTGGCGTATGTCCAGCAGGGCCACAATGGCGTATGTCCTGCATGGCCACTGAGGCGTATGCGTAACATTTTTCGTATGGTAGAGGAGGCAGTTTTGAGAGCTGTCCTGCACGGTGGCATATGTCCAGCAGGGCAACTGTGGCGTATGTCCAGCATGGCCACTGTGGCGTATGTCCTGCAGGGCCACAGTGGCGTATGTCCTGCAGCGCCACTGCGGCGTATGTCCAGCATGGCCACTGTGGCGTATGTCCAGCAGGGCCACTGTGGCGTATGTCCAGCAGGGCCACTGTGGCGTATGTCCAGCATGGCCACTGTGGCGTATGTCCAGCATGGCTACTGTGGCGTATGTCCTGCAGCGCCACTGCGGCGTATGTCCAGCAGGGCCACTGTGGCGTATGTCCAGCATGGCCACTGTGGCGTATGTCCAGCATGGCCACAGTGGCGTATGTCCAGCAGGGCCACAGTGGCGTATGTCCAGCAGGGCCACAGTGGCGTATGTCCTGCATGGCCATGGTGGCGTATGCGTAACATTTTTCGTATGGTAGAGGAGGCAGTCTTGAGAGCTGTCCTGCATGGCCACGGTGGCATATGTCCAGCATGGCCACTGTGTCGTATGTCCAGCATGGCCACTGTGGCGTATGTCCTGCAGCGCCACTGCGGCGTATGTCCAGCAGGGCCACAGTGGCGTATGTCCTGCAGGGCCACTGTGGCGTATGTCCAGCATGGCCACTGTGGCGTATGTCCAGCAGGGCCACAGTGGCGTATGTCCTGCATGGCCACTGTGGCGTTTGCGTAACATTTTTCGTATGGTAGAGGAGGCAGTCTTGAGTGCTGTCCTGCATGGCCACGGTGGCATATGTCCAGCAGGGCCACTGTGGCGTATGTCCAGCAGGGCCACTGTGGCGTATGCGTAACATTTTTCGTATGGTAGAGGAGGCAGTCTTGAGAGTTGTCCTGCATGGCCACTGTGGCATATGTCCAGCAGGGCCACTGCGGCGTATGTCCAGCATGGCCACTATGGCGTATCTCCTGCAGGGCCACAGTGGCGTATGTCCTGCAGTGCCACTGCGGCGTATGTCCAGCAGGGCCACAGTGGCGTATGTCCTGCAGGGCCACTGTGGCGTATGTCCAGCATGGTCACTGTGGCGTATGTCCAGCATGGCCACTGTGGCGTATGCGTAACATTTTTCGTATGGTAGAGGAGGCAGTCTTGAGAGTTGTCCTGCATGGCCACTGTGGCGTATGTCCAGCAGGGCCACAGTGGCGTATGTCCTGCATGGCCACGGTGGCGTATGACCTGCAGGGCCACTATGGCGTATGTCATGCATGGCCACTGTGGCGTATGCGTAACATTTTTCGTATAATAGAGTAGGCAGTCTTGAGAGCTGTCCTGCACGTTGGCATATGTCTAGCAGGGCCACTGTGGCGTATGTCCAGCATGGCCACTGTGGCGTATGTCAAGCAGGGCCACTGTGGCGTATGTCCAGCAGGGCCACAGTGGCGTATGTCCTGCAGCGGCACTGCGGCGTATGTCCAGCATGGCCACTGTGGCGTATGTCCAGCAGGGCCACTGTGGCGTATGTCCAGCAGGGCCACAGTGGCGTATGTCCTGCATGGCCACTGAGGCGTATGCGTAACATTTTTCGTATGGTAGAGGAGGCAGTCTTGAGAGCTGTCCTGCACGGTGGCATATGTCCAGCAGGGCAACTGTGGCGTATGTCCAGCATGGCCACTGTGGCGTATGTCCAGCAGAGCCACAGTGGCGTATGTCCTGCAGCGGCACTGCGGCGTATGTCCAGCATGGCCACTGTGGCGTATGTCCAGCAGGGCCACTGTGGCGTATGTCCAGCAGGGCCACAGTGGCGTATGTCCTGCATGGCCACTGAGGCGTATGCGTAACATTTTTCGTATGGTAGAGGAGGCAGTCTTGAGAGCTGTCCTGCACGGTGGCATATGTCCAGCAGGGCAACTGTGGCGTATGTCCAGCATGGCCACTGTGGCGTATGTCCAGCAGGGCCACAGTGGCGTATGTCCTGCAGCGCCACTGCGGCGTATGTCCAGCAGGAACACAGTGGCGTATGTCCAGCAGGGCCACAATGGCGTATGTCCTGCATGGCCACTGAGGCGTATGCGTAACATTTTTCGTATGGTAGAGGAGGCAGTTTTGAGAGCTGTCCTGCACGGTGGCATATGTCCAGCAGGGCAACTGTGGCGTATGTCCAGCATGGCCACTGTGGCGTATGTCCTGCAGGGCCACAGTGGCGTATGTCCTGCAGCGCCACTGCGGCGTATGTCCAGCATGGCCACTGTGGCGTATGTCCAGCAGGGCCACTGTGGCGTATGTCCAGCAGGGCCACAGTGGCGTATGTCCTGCATGGCCACTGTGGCGTATGCGTAACATTTTTCGTATGGTAGAGGAGGCAGTCTTGAGAGCTGTCCTGCATGGCCACGTTGGCATGTGTCCAGCATGGCCACTGTGGCGTATGTCCAGCAGGGCCACAGTGGCGTATGTCCAGCAGGGCCACAGTGGCGTATGGCCAGAAGGGCCACAGTGGCGTATGTCCTGCAGGGCCACAGTGGCGTATGTCCTGCATGGCCACTGTGGCGCATGCGTAACATTTTTCGTATGGTAGAGGAGGCAGTCTTGAGAGCTCTCCTGCATGGCCACGGTAGCATATGTCCAGCATGGCCACTGTGGCGTATGTCCAGCATGGCCACTGTGGCGTATGTCCTGCAGCGCCACTGCGGCGTATGTCCAGCAGGGCCACTGTGGCGTATGTCCAGCATGGCCACTGTGGCGTATGTCCAGCATGGCCACAGTGGCGTATGTCCAGCAGGGCCACAGTGGCGTATGTCCAGCAGGGCCACAGTGGCGTATGTCCTGCATGGCCATGGTGGCGTATGCGTAACATTTTTCGTATGGTAGAGGAGGCAGTCTTGAGAGCTGTCCTGCATGGCCACGGTGGCATATGTCCAGCATGGCCACTGTGGCGTATGTCCAGCATGGCCACTGTGGCGTATGTCCTGCAGCGCCACTGCGGCGTATGTCCAGCAGGGCCACAGTGGCGTATGTCCTGCAGGGCCACTGTGGCGTATGTCCAGCATGGCCACTGTGGCGTATGTCCAGCAGGGCCACAGTGGCGTATGTCCTGCAGGGCCACTGTGGCGTATGTCCAGCATGGCCACTGTATCGTATGTCCAGCAGGGCCACAGTGGCGTATGTCCTGCAGCGCCACTGCGGCGTATGTCCAGCAGGGCCACAGTGGCGTATGTCCAGCAGGGCCACAGTGGCGTATGTCCAGCATGGCCACTGTGGCGTATGTCCAGCAGGGCCACAGTGGCGTATGTCCTGCAGCGCCACTGCGGCGTATGTCCAGCAGGGCCACAGTGGCGTATGTCCTGCAGGGCCACTGTGGCGTATGTCCAGCATGGCCACTGTGGCGTATGTCCAGCAGGGCCACAGTGGCGTATGTCCTGCAGCGCCACTGCGGCGTATGTCCAGAAGGGCCACAGTGGCGTATGTCCAGCATGGCCACTGTGGCGTATGTCCAGCAGGGCCACAGTGGCGTATGTCCTGCAGCGCCACTGTGGCGTATGTCCAGCATGGCCACTGTGGCGTATGTCCAGCAGGGCCACAGTGGCGTATGTCCTGCAGCGCCACTGCGGCGTATGTCCAGCAGGGCCACAGTGGCGTATGTCCAGCAGGGCCACAGTGGCATATGTCCTGCATGGCCACTGTGGCGTATGCGTAACATTTTTCGTATGGTAGAGGAGGCAGTCTTGAGAGCTGTCCTGCATGGCCACGGTGGCATATGTCCCGCAGGGCCACTGTGGCGTATGTCCAGCATGGCCACTGTGGCGTATGTCCAGCATGGCCACAGTGGCGTATGTCCAGCAGGGCCACTGCGGCGTATGTCCAGCATGGCCACTATGGCGTATCTCCTGCAGGGCCAAAGTGGCGTATGTCCTGCAGTGCCACTGCGGCGTATGTCCAGCAGGGCCACAGTGGCGTATGTCCTGCAGGGCCACTGTGGCGTATGTTCAGCATGGTCACTGTGGGGTATGTCCAGCATGGCCACTGTGGCGTGTGCGTAACATTTTTCGTATGGTAGAGGAGGCAGTCTTGAGAGTTGTCCTGCATGGCCATTGTGGCGTATGTCCAGCAGGGCGTATGACCTGCAGGGCCACTATGGCGTATGTCCTGTATGGCCACTGTGGCGTATGTCCAGCAGGGCCACAGTGGCGTATGTCCAGCATGGCCACAGTGGCGTATGTCCAGCAGGGCCACAGTGGCGTATGTCCAGCAGGGCCATAGTGGCGTATGTCCTGCAGGGCCACTGTGGCGTATGTCCTGCAGGGCCACTGTGGCGTATGTCCAGCATGGCCACTGTGGCGTATGTCCAGCAGGCCCACAGTGGCGTATGTCCTGCATGGCCACTGTGGCGTATGCGTAACATTTTTCGTATGGTAGAGGAGGCAGTCTTGAGAGTTGTCCTGTATGGCAACTGTGGCGTATGTCCTGCATGGCCACTGTGGCGTATGCGTAACATTTTTCGTATGGTAGAGGAGGCAGTCTTGAGAGCTGTCCTGCATGGCCACGGTGGCATATGTCCCGCAGGGCCACTGTGGCGTATGTCCTGCAGCGCCACTGCGGCGTATGTCGAGCAGGGCCACAGTGGCGTATGTCCTGCATGGCCACGGTGGCATATGTCCAGCAGGGCCACCGTGGCGTATGTCCAGCATGGCCACTGTGGCGTATGTCCAGCAGGGCCACAGTGGCGTATGTCCTGCAGTGCCACTGCATGGCCATAGTGGCGTATGTCCAGCAGGGCCACAGTGGCGTATGTCCTGCAGCGCCACTGCGGCGTATGTCCAGCAGGGCCACAGTGGCGTATGTCCTGCATGGCCACTGTGGCGTTTGCGTAACATTTTTCGTATGGTAGAGGAGGCAGTCTTG
The DNA here is from genome assembly GCA_964034865.1 of Eristalis intricaria. NCBI lineage: Eukaryota > Metazoa > Arthropoda > Insecta > Diptera > Syrphidae > Eristalis > Eristalis intricaria. The sequence continues at coordinate 56,310,113 of OZ035876.1, forward strand.
AGTGCTGTCCTGCATGGCCACGGTGGCATATGTCCAGCAGGGCCACTGTGGCGTATGTCCAGCAGGGCCACTGTGGCGTATGCGTAACATTTTTCGTATGGTAGAGGAGGCAGTCTTGAGAGTTGTCCTGCATGGCCACTGTGGCATATGTCCTGCAGCGCCACTGCGGCGTATGTCCAGCATACCACGTATGGTAGAGGAGGCAGTCTTGAGAGCTGTCCTGCATGGCCACAGTGGCATATGTCCTGCAGCGCCACTGCGGCGTATGTCCAGCAGGGCCACTGTGGCGTATGTCCTGCAGGGCCACTGTGGCGTATGTCCAGCATGGCCACTATGGCGTATCTCCTGCAGGGCCACAGTGGCGTATGTCCTGCAGTGCCACTGCGGCGTATGTCCAGCAGGGCCACAGTGGCGTATGTCCTGCAGGGCCACTGTGGCGTATGTCCTGCAGCGCCACTGCGGCGTATGTCGAGCAGGGCCACAGTGGCGTATGTCCTGCATGGCCACTGTGGCATATGTCCCGCAGGGCCACTGTGGCGTATGTCCAGCATGGCCACAGTGGCGTATGTCCAGCAGGGCCACTGTGCCGTATGTCCTGCAGCGCCACTGCGGCGTATGTCGAGCAGGGCCACAGTGGCGTATGTCCTGCATGGCCACGGTGGCATATGTCCAGCAGGGCCACCGTGGCGTATGTCCAGCATGGCCACTGTGGCGTATGTCCAGCAGGGCCACAGTGGCGTATGTCCTGCAGGGCCACTGTGGCGTATGTCCTGCAGCGCAACTGCGGCGTATGTCCAGCAGGGCCACAGTGGCGTATGTCCTGCATGGCCACGGTGGCATATGTCCAGCAGGGCCACTGTGGCGTATGTCCAGCATGGCCACAGTGGCGTATGTCCTGCATGGCCACGGTGGCATATGTCCAGCATGGCCACTGTGGCGTATGTCCAGCAGGGCCACAGTGGCGTATGTCCTGCAGGGCCACTGTGGCGTATGTCCTGCAGCGCAACTGCGGCGTATGTCCAGCAGGGCCACAGTGGCGTATGTCCTGCATGGCCACGGTGGCATATGTCCAGCAGGGCCACCGTGGCGTATGTCCAGCATGGCCACTGTGGCGTATGTCCAGCAGGGCCACAGTGGCGTATGTCCTGCAGGGCCACTGTGGCGTATGTCCTGCAGCGCAACTGCGGCGTATGTCCAGCAGGGCCACAGTGGCGTATGTCCTGCATGGCCACGGTGGCATATGTCCAGCAGGGCCACTGTGGCGTATGTCCAGCATGGCCACAGTGGCGTATGTCCTGCATGGCCACGGTGGCATATGTCCAGCATGGCCACTGTGGCGTATGTCCAGCAGGGCCACAGTGGCGTATGTCCTGCAGGGCCACTGTGGCGTATGTCCTGCAGCGCAACTGCGGCGTATGTCCAGCAGGGCCACAGTGGCGTATGTCCTGCATGGCCACGGTGGCATATGTCCAGCAGGGCCACCGTGGCGTATGTCCAGCATGGCCACAGTGGCGTATGTCCAGCAGGGCCACTGTGGCGTATGTCCTGCAGCGCCACTGCGGCGTATGTCGAGCAGGGCCACAGTGGCGTATGTCCTGCATGGCCACTGTGGCATATGTCCCGCAGGGCCACTGTGGCGTATGTCCAGCATGGCCACAGTGGCGTATGTCCAGCAGGGCCACTGTGCCGTATGTCCTGCAGCGCCACTGCGGCGTATGTCGAGCAGGGCCACAGTGGCGTATGTCCTGCATGGCCACGGTGGCATATGTCCAGCAGGGCCACCGTGGCGTATGTCCAGCATGGCCACTGTGGCGTATGTCCAGCAGGGCCACAGTGGCGTATGTCCTGCAGGGCCACTGTGGCGTATGTCCTGCAGCGCAACTGCGGCGTATGTCCAGCAGGGCCACAGTGGCGTATGTCCTGCATGGCCACGGTGGCATATGTCCAGCAGGGCCACTGTGGCGTATGTCCAGCATGGCCACTGTGGCGTATGTCCTGCAGGGCCACTGTGGCGTATGTCCAGCATGGCCATTGTGGCGTATGTCCAGCAGGGCCACAGTGGCGTATGCGTAACATTTTTCGTATGGTAGAGGAGGCAGTCTTGAGAGTTGTCCTGCATGGCTACTGTGGCATATGTCCAGCAGGGCCACTGCGGCGTATGTCCTGCAGGGCCACTGTGGCGTATGTCCAGCATGGTCACTGTGGCGTATGTCCAGCATGGCCACTGTGGCGTATGCGTAACATTTTTCGTATGGTAGAGGAGGCAGTCTTGAGAGTTGTCCTGCATGGCCACTGTGGCGTATGTCCAGCAGGGCCACAGTGGCGTATGTCCTGCATGGCCACGGTGGCGTATGACCTGCAGGGCCACTATGGCGTATGTCCTGCATGGCCACTGTGGCGTATGTCCAGCAGGGCCACAGTGGCGTATGTCCTGCATGGCCACGGTGGCATATGTCCAGCAGGGCCACTGTGGCGTATGTCCAGCATGGCCACTGTGGCGTATGCGTAACATTTTTCGTATGGTAGAGGAGGCAGTCTTGAGAGTTGTCCTGCATGGCCACTGTGGCGTATGTCCAGCAGGGCCACAGTGGCGTATGTCCTGCATGGCCACGGTGGCGTATGACCTGCAGGGCCACTATGGCGTATGTCCTGCATGGCCACTGTGGTGTATGTCCTGCATGGCCACGGTGGCATATGTCAAGCAGGGCCACTGTGGCGTATGTCCAGCAGGGCCACAGTGGCGTATGTCCAGCATGGTCACTGTGGCGTATGTCCAGCATGGCCACTGTGGCGTATGCGTAACATTTTTCGTATGGTAGAGGAGGCAGTCTTGAGAGTTGTCCTGCATGGCCACTGTGGCGTATGTCCAGCAGGGCCACAGTGGCGTATGTCCTGCATGGCCACTGTGGCGTATGCGTAACATTTTTCGTATGGTAGAGTAGGCAGTCTTGAAAGCTGTCCTGCACGTTGGCATATGTCCAGCAGGGCCACTGTGGCGTATGTCCAGCATGGCCACTGTGGCGTATGTCAAGCAGGGCCACTGTGGCGTATGTCCAGCAGGGCCACAGTGGCGTATGTCCTGCATGGCCACTGTGGCGCATGCGTAACATTTTTCGTATGGTAGAGGAGGCAGTCTTGAGAGCTGTCCTGCACGGTGGCATATGTCCAGCAGGGCCACTGTGGCGTATGTCCAGCATGGCCACTGTGGCGTATGTCCAGCAGGGCCACAGTGGCGTATGTCCTGCATGGCCACTGTGGCGTATGCGTAGCATTTTTCGTATGGTAGAGGAGGCAGTCTTGAGTGCTGTCCTGCATGGCCACGGTGGCATTTGTCCAGCAGGGCCACTGTGGCGTATGTCCAGCAGGGCCACTGTGGCGTATGCGTAACATTTTTTGTATGGTAGAGGAGGCAGTCTTGAGAGTTGTCCTGCATGGCTACTGTGGCATATGTCCAGCAGGGCCACTGCGGCGTATGTCCTGCAGGGCCACTGTGGCGTATGTCCAGCATGGTCACTGTGGCGTATGTCCAGCATGGCCACTGTGGCGTATGCGTAACATTTTTCGTATGGTAGAGGAGGCAGTCTTGAGAGTTGTCCTGCATGGCCACTGTGGCGTATGTCCTGCATGGCCACGGTGGCATATGTCAAGCAGGGCCACTGTGGCGTATGTCCAGCAGGGCCACAGTGGCGTATGTCCAGCATGGTCACTGTGGCGTATGTCCAGCATGGCCACTGTGGCGTATGCGTAACATTTTTCGTATGGTAGAGGAGGCAGTCTTGAGAGTTGTCCTGCATGGCCACTGTGGCGTATGTCCTGCATGGCCACGGTGGCATATGTCAAGCAGGGCCACTGTGGCGTATGTCCAGCAGGGCCACAGTGGCGTATGTCCAGCATGGTCACTGTGGCGTATGTCCAGCATGGCCACTGTGGCGTATGCGTAACATTTTTCGTATGGTAGAGGAGGCAGTCTTGAGAGTTGTCCTGCATGGCCACTGTGGCGTATGTCCAGCAGGGCCACAGTGGCGTATGTCCTGCATGGCCACTGTGGCGTATGCGTAGCATTTTTCGTATGGTAGAGGAGGCAGTCTTGAGTGCTGTCCTGCATGGCCACGGTGGCATATGTCCAGCAGGGCCACTGTGGCGTATGTCCTGCATGGCCACTGTGGCGTATGCGTAGCATTTTTCGTATGGTAGAGGAGGCAGTCTTGAGTGCTGTCCTGCATGGCCACGGTGGCATATGTCCAGCATGGCCACTGTGGCGTATGTCCAGCAGGGCCACAGTGGCGTATGTCCTGCATGGCCACGGTGGCGTATGACCTGCAGGGCCACAATGGCGTATGTCCTGCATGGCCACTGTGGCGTATGTCCAGCAGGGCCACAGTGGCGTATGTCCTGCATGGCCACGGTGGCATATGTCCAGCAGGGCCACTGCGGCGTATGTCCAGCATGGCCACAGTGGCGTATGTCCAGCAGGGCCACAGTGGCGTATGTCCTGCATGGCCACTGTGGCGTATGCGTAACATTTTTCGTATGGTAGAGGAGGCAGTCTTGAGAGCTGTCCTGCATGGCCACGGTGGCATATGTCCAGCAGGGCCACTGTGGCGTATGTCCTGAAGCGCCACTGCGGCGTATGTCCAGCATGGCCACTGTGGCGTATGTCCTGAAGCGCCACTGCGGCGTATGTCCAGCATGGCCACTGTGGCGTATGTCGAGCCGGGCCACTGTGGCGTATGTCCTGCATGGCCACAGTGGCGTATGTCCTGCTTGGCCACTGTGTCGTATGCGTAACATTTTTCGTATGGTAGAGGAGGCGGTCTTGAGAGTTGTCCTGCATGGCAACTGTGGCGTATATCCAGCATGGCCACTGTGGCGTATGTCCAGCAGGGCCACAGTGGCGTATGTCCTGCAGCGCAACTGTGGCGTACGTCCTGCTAGGCCACTGTGGCGTATGCGTAACATTTTTCGTATGGTAGAGGAGGCAGTCTTGAGAGTTGTCCTGCATGGCAACTGTGGCGTATGTCCAGCATGGCCACAGTGGCGTATGTCCTGCAGCGCAACTGTGGCGTACGTCCTGCATGGCCACTGTGGCGTATGCGTAACATTTTTCGTATGGTAGAGGAGGCAGTCTTGAGAGCTGTCCTGCATGGCCACGGTGGCATATGTCCAGCAGGGCCACTGTGGCGTATGTCCTGAAGCGCCACTGCGGCGTATGTCCAGCATGGCCACTGTGGCGTATGTCCAGCCGGGCCACTGTGGCGTATGTCCTGCAGGGCCACTGCAGCGTATGTCCAGCAGGGCCACAGTGGCGTATGTCCTGCATGGCCACTGTGGCGTATGCGTAACATTTTTCGTATGGTAGAGGAGGCAGTCTTGAGAGCTGTCCTGCATGGCCACGGTGGCATATGTCCAGCAGGGCCACTGTGGCGTATGTCAAGCAGGGCCACAGTGGCGTATGTCCTACATGGCCACTGTGGAGTATGCGTAACATTTTTCGTATGGTAGAGGAGGCAGTCTTGAGAGCTGTCCTGCATGGCCACGGCGGCATATGTCCAGCAGGGCCACAGTGGCGTATGTCCAGCATGGCCACTGTGGCGTATGTCCAGCAGGGCCACAGTGGTGTATGTCCAGCATGGCCACTGTGGCGTATGCGTAACATTTTTCGTATGGTAGAGGAGGCAGTCTTGAGAGCTGTCCTGCATGGCCACGGTGGCATATGTCCAGCAGGGCCACTGTGGGGTATGTCCAGCAGGGCCACAGTGGCGTATGTCCAGTAGGGCCACAGTGGCGTATGTCCTGCATGGCCACTGTGGCGTATGCGTAACATTTATCGTATGGTAGAGGAGGCAGTCTTGAGAGTTGTCCTGCATGGCAACTGTGGCGTATGTCCAGCATGGTCACTGTGGCGTATGCGTAACATTTTTCGTATGGTAGAGGAGGCAGTCTTGAGAGCTGTCCTGCATGGCCACGGTGGCATATGTCCAGCAGGGCCACTGTGGCGTATGTCCTGCAGCGCCACTGCGGCGTATGTCCAGTAGGGCCACAGTGGCGTATGTCCTGCATGGCCACTGTGGCGTATGCGTAACATTTTTCGTATGGTAGAGGAGGCAGCCTTGAGAGCTGTCCTGCATGGCCACGGTGGCATATGTCCAGCAGGGCCACTGTGGCGTATGTCAAGCAGGGCCACAGTGGCGTATGTCCTACATGGCCACTGTGGCGTATGCGTAACATTTTTCGTATGGTAGAGGAGTCAGCCTTGAGAGCTGTCCTGCATGGCCACGGTGGCATATGTCCAGCAGGGCCACTGTGGCGTATGTCAAGCAGGGCCACAGTGGCGTATGTCCTACATGGCCACTGTGGCGTATGCGTAACATTTTTCGTATGGTAGAGGAGGCAGCCTTGAGAGCTGTCCTGCATGGCCACGGTGGCATATGTCCAGCAGGGCCACTGTGGCGTATGTCAAGCAGGGCCACAGTGGCGTATGTCCTGGAGCGCAACTGTGGCGTACGTCCTGCATGGCCACTGTGGCGTATGCGTAACATTTTTCGTATGGTAGAGGAGGCAGTCTTGAGAGCTGTCCTGCATGGCCACGGTGGCATATGTCCAGCAGGGCCACTGTGGCGTATGTCCTGCAGCGCCACTGCGGCGTATGTCCAGTAGGGCCACAGTGGCGTATGTCCTGGAGCGCAACTGTGGCGTACGTCCTGCATGGCCACTGTGGCGTATGCGTAACATTTTTCGTATGGTAGAGGAGGCAGCCTTGAGAGCTGTCCTGCATGGCCACGGTGGCATATGTCCAGCAGGGCCACTGTGGCGTATGTCAAGCAGGGCCACAGTGGCGTATGTCCTACATGGCCACTGTGGCGTATGCGTAACATTTTTCGTATGGTAGAGGAGGCAGTCTTGAGAGCTGTCCTGCATGGCCACGGTAGCATATGTCCAGCAGGGCCACTGTGGCGTATGTCCTGCAGCGCCACTGCGGCGTATGTCGAGCAGGGCCACAGTGGCGTATGTCCTGCATGGCCACTGTGGCGTATGCGTAACATTTTTCGTATGGTAGAGGAGGCAGTCTTGAGAGCTGTCCTGCATGGCCACGGTGGCATTTGTCCAGCAGGGCCACTGTGGCGTATGTCCTGCATGGCCACTGTGGCGTATGCGTAACATTTTTCGTATGGTAGAGGAGGCAGTCTTGAGAGCTGTCCTGCATGGCCACTGTGGCGTATGTCCAGCATGGCCACAGTGGCGTATGTCCAGCAGGGCCGCAGTGGCGTATGTCCTGCATGGCCACGGTGGCGTATGCGTAACATTTTTCGTATGGTAGAGGAGGCAGTCTTGAGAGCTGTCCTGCATGGCCACGGTGGCATATGTCCAGCAGGGCCACTGTGGCGTATGTCCTGCATGGCCACTGTGGCGTATGCGTAACATTTTTCGTATGGTAGAGGAGGCAGTCTTGAGAGCTGTCCTGCATGGCCATTGTGGCGTATGTCCAGCATGGCCACAGTGGCGTATGTCCAGCAGGGCCGCAGTGGCGTATGTCCTGCATGGCCACTGTGGCGTATGCGTAACATTTTTCGTATGGTAGAGGAGGCAGTCTTGAGAGCTGTCCTGCATGGCCACAGTGGCGTATGTCCAGCAGGGCCACAGTGGCGCATGTCCTACATGGCCACTGTGGCGTATGTCCAGCAGGGCCGCAGTGGCATATGTCCTGCATGGCCACTGTGGCGTATGCGTAACATTTTTCGTATGGTAGAGGAGGCAGTCTTGAGAGCTGTCCTGCATGGCCACGGTGGCATATGTCCAGCAGAGTCACTGTGGCGTATGTCCAGCAGGGCCACAGTGGCGTATGTCCTGCATGGCCACTGTGGCGTATGCGTAACATTTTTCGTATGGTAGAGGAGGCAGTCTTGAGAGCTGTCCTGCATGGCCATGGTGGCATATGTCCTGCAGGGCCACTGCGGCGTATGTCCAGCAGGGCCACTGTGGCGTATGCGTAACATTTTTCGTATGGTAGACGAGGCAGTCTTGAGAGCTGTCGTGCATGGCCACGGTGGCATATGTCCAGCAGGGCCACTGTGGCGTATGTCCTGCAGCGCCACTGCGGCGTATGTCCAGTAGGGCCACAGTGGCGTATGTTCTGCATGGCCACTGTGGCGTATGCGTAACATTTTTCGTATGGTAGAGGAGGCAGTCTTGAGAGCTGTCCTGCATGGCCACGGTTTCATATGTCCAGCAGGGCCACTGTGGCGTATGTCCTGCATGGCCACTGTGGCGTATGCGTAACATTTTTCGTATGGTAGAGGAGGCAGTCTTGAGAGCTGTCCTGCATGGCCATGGTGGCATATGTCCTGCAGGGCCACTGCGGCGTATGTCCAGCAGGGCCACTGTGGCGTATGCGTAACATTTTTCGTATGGTAGAGGAGGCAGTCTTGAGAGCTGTCGTGCATGGCCACGGTGGCATATGTCCAGCAGGGCCACTGTGGCGTATGTCCTGCAGCGCCACTGCGGCGTATGTCCAGTAGGGCCACAGTGGCGTATGTTCTGCATGGCCACTGTGGCGTATGCGTAACATTTTTCGTATGGTAGAGGAGGCAGTCTTGAGAGCTGTCCTGCATGGCCACGGTGGCATATGTCCAGCAGGGCCACTGTGGCGTATGTCCTGCATGGCCACTGTGGCGTATGCGTAACATTTTTCGTATGGTAGAGGAGGCAGTCTTGAGAGCTGTCCTGCATGGCCACGGTGGCATATGTCCAGCAGGGCCACTGTGGCGTATGTCCTGCAGCGCCACTGCGGCGTATGTCCAGTAGGGCCACAGTGGCGTATGTCCTGCATGGCCACTGTGGCGTATGCGTAACATTTTTCGTATGGTAGAGGAGGCAGTCTTGAGAGCTGTCCTGCATGGCCACGGTGGCATTTGTCCAGCAGGGCCACTGTGGCGTATGTCCTGCATGGCCACTGTGGCGTATGCGTAACATTTTTCGTATGGTAGAGGAGGCAGTCTTGAGAGCTGTCCTGCATGGCCACGGTGGCATATGTCCAGCAGGGCCACTGTGGCGTATGTCCTGCATGGCCACTGTGGCGTATGCGTAACATTTTTCGTATGGTAGAGGAGGCAGTCTTGAGAGCTGTCCTGCATGGCCACGGTGGCATATGTCCAGCAGGGCCACTGTGGCGTATGTCCTGCATGGCCACTGTGGCGTATGCGTAACATTTTTCGTATGGTAGAGGAGGCAGTCTTGAGAGCTGTCCTGCATGGCCACGGTGGCATATGTCCAGCAGGGCCACTGTGGCGTATGTCCTGCAGGGCCACTGTGGCGTATGTCCTGCATGGCCACTGTGGCGTATGCGTAACATTTTTCGTATGGTAGAGGAGGCAGTCTTGAGAGCTGTCCTGCATGGCCACGGTGGCATATGTCCAGCAGGGCCACTGTGGCGTATGTCCAGCAGGGCCACAGTGGCGTATGTCCTGCATGGCCACTGTGGCGTATGCGTAACATTTTTCGTATGGTAGAGGAGGCAGTCTTGAGAGCTGTCCTGCATGGCCACGGTGGCATATGTCCAGCAGGGCCACTGTGGCGTATGTCCTGCAGGGCCACTGTGGCGTATGTCCTGCATGGCCACTGTGGCGTATGCGTAACATTTTTCGTATGGTAGAGGAGGCAGTCTTGAGAGCTGTCCTGCATGGCCACAGTGGCGTATGTCCAGCAGGGCCACAGTGGCGCATGTCCTGCATGGCCACTGTGGCGTATGTCCAGCAGGGCCGCAGTGGCATATGTCCTGCATGGCCACTGTGGCGTATGCGTAACATTTTTCGTATGGTAGAGGAGGCAGTCTTGAGAGCTGTCCTGCATGGCCACGGTGGCATATGTCCAGCAGGGCCACTGTGGCGTATGTCCAGCAGGGCCACAGTGGCGTATGTCCTGCATGGCCACTGTGGCGTATGCGTAACATTTTTCGTATGGTAGAGGAGGCAGTCTTGAGAGCTGTCCTGCATGGCCACGGTGGCATATGTCCAGCAGGGCCACTGTGGCGTATGTCCTGCAGGGCCACTGTGGCGTATGTCCTGCATGGCCACTGTGGCGTATGCGTAACATTTTTCGTATGGTAGAGGAGGCAGTCTTGAGAGCTGTCCTGCATGGCCACAGTGGCGTATGTCCAGCAGGGCCACAGTGGCGCATGTCCTGCATGGCCACTGTGGCGTATGTCCAGCAGGGCCGCAGTGGCATATGTCCTGCATGGCCACTGTGGCGTATGCGTAACATTTTTCGTATGGTAGAGGAGGCAGTCTTGAGAGCTGTCCTGCATGGCCACGGTGGCATATGTCCAGCAGGGCCACTGTGGCGTATGTCCAGCAGGGCCACAGTGGCGTATGTCCTGCATGGCCACTGTGGCGTATGCGTAACATTTTTCGTATGGTAGAGGAGGCAGTCTTGAGAGCTGTCCTGCAGGGCCACTGCGGCGTATGTCCAGCAGGGCCACAGTGGCGTATGTCCTGCAGGGCCACTGTGGCGTATGTCCTGCATGGCCACTGTGGCGTATGCGTAACATTTTTCGTATGGTAGAGGAGGCAGTCTTGAGAGCTGTCCTGCATGGCCACGGTGGCATATGTCCAGCAGGGCCACTGTGGCGTATGTCCTGCAGCGCCACTGCGGCGTATGTCCAGTAGGGCCACAGTGGCGTATGTCCTGCATGGCCACTGTGGCGTATGCGTAACATTTTTCGTATGGTAGAGGAGGCAGTCTTGAGAGCTGTCCTGCATGGCGACAGTGGCGTATGTCCAGCAGGGCCGCAGTGGCTTATGTCCTGCATGGCCACTGTGGCGTATGCGTAACATTTTTCGTATGGTAGAGGAGGCAGTCTTGAGAGCTGTCCTGCATGGCCACAGTGGCGTATGTCCAGCAGGGCCACAGTGGCGCATGTCCTGCATGGCAACTGTGGCGTATGTCCAGCAGGGCCGCAGTGGCGTATGTCCTGCATGGCCACTGTGGCGTATGCGTAACATTTTTTATGGTAGAGGAGGCAGTCTTGAGAGCTGTCCTGCATGGCCACGGTGGCATATGTCCAGCATGGCCACAGTGGCGTATGTCCAGCAGGGCCACAGTGGCGTATGTCCTGCAGCGCCACTGCGGCGCATGTCCAGCAGGGCCGCAGTGGCGTATGTCCTGCAGGGCCACTGTGGCGTATGTCTAGCATGGCCACTGTGGCGTATGTCCAGCAGGGCCACAGTGGCGTATGTCCTGCAGGGCCACTGTGGCGTATGTCCTGCATGGCCACTGTGGCGTATGCGTAACATTTTTCGTATGGTAGAGGAGGCAGTCTTGAGAGCTGTCCTGCAGGGCCACAGTGGCGTATGTCCCGCATGGCCACTGTGGCGTATGCGCAACATTTTTCGTATGGTAGAGGAGGCAGTCTTGAGAGCTGTCCTGCATGGCCACGGTGGCATATGTCCAGCAGGGCCACTGTGGCGTATGTCCTGCATGGCCACTGTGGCGTATGCGTAACATTTTTCGTATGGTAGAGGAGGCAGTCTTGAGAGCTGTCCTGCATGGCCACGGTGGCGTATGTCCAGCATGGCCACAGTGGCGTATGTCCAGCAGGGCCACAGTGGCGTATGTCCTGCAGCGCCACTGCGGCGTATGTCCAGCAGGGCCGCAGTGGCGTATGTCCTGCAGGGCCACTGTGGCGTATGTCTAGCATGGCCACTGTGGCGTATGTCCAGCAGGGCCACAGTGGCGTATGTCCTGCAGGGCCACTGTGGCGTATGTCCTGCATGGCCACTGTGGCGTATGCGTAACATTTTTCGTATGGTAGAGGAGGCAGTCTTGAGAGCTGTCCTGCAGGGCCACAGTGGCGTATGTCCTGCATGGCCACTGTGGCGTATGCGCAAGATTTTTCGTATGGTAGAGGAGGCAGTCTTGAGAGCTGTCCTGCATGGCCACTGTGGCGTATGTCCAGCATGGCCACTGTGGCGTATGTCAAGCATGGCCACTGCGGCGTATGTCCTGCATGGCCACTGTGGCGTATGTCCAGCAGGGCCACTGTGGCGTAGGTCTTGCAGCGCCACTGCGGCGTATGTCCAGCAGGGCCACAGTGGCGTATGTCCAGCATGGCCACTGTGGCGTATGTCCTGCATGGCCACTGTGGCGTATGCGTAACATTTTTCGTATGGTAGAGGAGGCAGTCTTGAGAGCTGTCCTGCATGGCCACGGTGGCATATGTCCAGCAGGGCCACTGTGGCGTATGTCCAGCATGGCCACTGTGGCGTATGTCCAGCAGGGCCACAGTGGCGTATGTCTAGCATGGCCACTGTGGCGTATGCGTAACATTTTTCGTATGGTAGAGGAGGCAGTCTTGAGAGTTGTCCTGCATGGCAACTGTGGCGTATGTCCAGCATGGCCACTGTGGCGTATGTTCTGCAGGGCCACAGTGGCGTATGTCCTGAAGGGCCATAGTGGCGTATGTCCTGCAGTGCCACTGCGGCGTATGTCCAGCAGGGCCCTTGTGGCGTATGTCCAGCATGGCCACTGTGGCGTATGTCCAGCAGGGCCACAGTGGCGTATGTCTAGCATGGCCACTGTGGCGTATGCGTAACATTTTTCGTATGGTAGAGGAGGCAGTCTTGAGAGTTGTCCTGCATGGCAACTGTGGCGTATGTCCAGCATGGCCACTGTGGCGTATGTTCTGCAGGGCCACAGTGGCGTATGTCCTGAAGGGCCATAGTGGCGTATGTCCTGCAGTGCCACTGCGGCGTATGTCCAGCAGGGCCCTTGTGGCGTATGTCCAGCATGGCCACTGTGGCGTATGTCCAGCATGGCCACAGTGGCGTATGTCCTGCAGGGCCACTGTGGCGTGTGTCCAGCAGGGCCACTGCGGCGTATGTCCAGTATGGCCACTATGGCGTATGTCCAGCAAGGCCACTGTGGCGTATGTCCAGCATGGCCACAGTGGCGTATGTCCAGCAGGGTCACAGTGGCATATGTCCTGCAGGGCCACTGCGGTGTATGTCCAGCAGGGCCACAGTGGCGTATGTCCTGATGGGCCACAGTGGCGTATGTCCAGCGGGGCCACAGTGGCATATGTCCTGCATGGCCACGGGGGCATATGTCCAGCAGGGCCACTGTGGCGTATGTCCTGCAGCGCCACTGCGGCGTATGTCCTGCAGCGCCACTGCGGCGTATGTCCTGCAGCGCCACAGTGGCGTATGTCCTGCAGTGCCACTGCGGCGTATGTCCAGCAGGGCCACAGTGGCGTATGTCCAGCAGGGCCACAGTGGCGAATGTCCAGCAGGGCCACAGTGGCGTATGTCCAGCAGGGCCACAGTGGCGTATGTCCTGAAGGGCCATAGTGGCGTATGTCCTGCAGTGCCACTGCGGCGTATGTCCAGCAGGGCCACAGTGGCGTATGTCCTGATGGGCCACTGTGGCGTATGTCCAGCATGGCCACTGTGGCGTACGTCCAGCGGGGCCACAGTGGCGTATGTCCTGCATGGCCACTGTGGCGTATGCGTAACATTTTTCGTATGGTAGAGGAGGCAGTGTTGAGAGCTGTCCTGCATGGCCACGGTGGGATATGTCCAGCAGGGCCACAGTGGCGTATGTCCTGCATGGCCACTGTGGCGTATGTGTAACATTTTTCGTATGGTAGAGGAGGCAGTCTTGAGAGCTGTCCTGCATGGCCACGGTGGCATATGTCCAGCAGGGCCACAGTGGCGTATGTCCTGAAGGGCCACAGTGGCGTATGTCCTGCAGTGCCACTGCGGCGTATGTCCAGCAGGGCTACAGTGGCGAATATCCAGCAGGGCCACAGTGGCGTATGTCCTGCATGGCCACTGTGGCGTATGCGTAACATTTTTCGTATGGTAGAGGAGGCAGTGTTGAGAGCTGTCCTGCATGGCCACGGTGGGATATGTCCAGCAGGGCCACTGTGGCGTATGTCCAGCAGGGCCACAGTGGCGTATGTCCAGCATGGCCACAGTGGCGTATGTCCAGCAGGGCCACAGTGGCGTATGTCCTGCATGGCCACTGTGGCGTATGCGTAACATTTTTCGTATGGTAGAGGAGACAGTCTTGAGATCTGTCCTGTATGGCCACGGTGGCATATGTCCAGCAGGGCCACAGTGGCGTATGTCCTGCATGGCCACTGTGGCGTATGTGTAACATTTTTCGTATGGTAGAGGAGGCAGTCTTGAGAGCTGTCCTGCATGGCCACGGTGGGATATGTCCAGCAGGGCCACTGTGGCGTATGTCCAGCAGGGCCACAGTGGCGTATGTCCAGCATGGCCACAGTGGCGTATGTCCTGCATGGCCACTGTGGCGTATGCGTAACATTTTTCGTATGGTAGAGGAGGCAGTCTTGAGAGCTGTCCTGCATGGCCACGGTGGGATATGTCCAGCAGGGCCACTGTGGCGTATGTCCAGCAGGGCCACAGTGGCGTATGTCCAGCATGGCCACAGTGGCGTATGTCCTGCATGGCCACTGTGGCGTATGCGTAACATTTTTCGTATGGTAGAGGAGGCAGTCTTGAGAGCTGTCCTGCATGGCCACGGTGGGATATGTCCAGCAGGGCCACTGTGGCGTATGTCCAGCAGGGCCACAGTGGCGTATGTCCAGCATGGCCACAGTGGCGTATGTCCAGCAGGGCCACAGTGGCGTATATCCTGAAGGGCCACAGTGGCGTATGTCCTGCAGTGCCACTTTGGCGTATGTCCAGCAGGGCCACTGAGGCGTATGTCCAGCATGGCCACTATGGCGTATGTCCAGCAGGGCCACTGTGGCGTATGTCCAGCATGGCCACTGTGGCGTATGTCCAGCAGGGCCACAGTGGCGTATATCCTGAAGGGCCACTTTGGCGTATGTCCAGCAGGGCCACTGCGGCGTATGTCCAGCATGGCCACTATGGCGTATGTCCAGCAGGGCCACTGTGGCGTATGTCCAGCATGGCCACTGCAGCGTATGTCCAGCAGGGCCACTGTGGCGTATGTCCAGCATGGCCACTGTGGCGTATGCGTAACATTTTTCGTATGGTAGAGGAGGCAGTCTTGAGAGCTGTCCTGCATGGCCACGGTGGCATATGTCCAGCAGGGCCACTGCGGCGTATGTCCAGCATGGCCACTATGGCGTATGTCCAGCAGGGCCACTGTGGCGTATGTCCAGCATGGCCACTGTGGCGTATATCCAGCAGGGCCACAGTGGCGTATGTCCTGAAGGGCCACAGTGGCGTATGTCCTGCAGTGCGACTGCGGCGTATGTCCAGCAGGGCCACAGTGGCGTATGTCCTGCAGGGCCACTGTGGCGTATGTCCAGCATGGCCACTGTGGCGTATGCGTAACATTTTTCGTATGGTAGAGGAGGCAGTCTTGAGAGCTGTCCTGCATGGCCACGGTGGCATATGTCCAGCAGGGCCACTGCGGCGTATGTCCAGCATGGCCACTATGGCGTATGTCCAGCAGGGCCACTGTGGCGTATGTCCAGCATGGCCACAGTGGCGTATGTCCTGAAGGGCCACAGTGGCGTATGTCCTGCAGTGCCACTGCGGCGTATGTCCAGCAGGGCCACAGTGGCGTATGTCCTGCATGGCCACGGTGGCATATGTCCAGCAGGGCCACTGCGGCGTATGTCCAGTATGGCCACTATGGCGTATGTCCAGCAGGGCCACTGTGGCATATGTCCAGCAGGGCCACTGCGGCGTATGTCCAGCAGGGCCACAGTGGCGTATGTCCTGCATGGCCACTGTGGCGTATGTGTAACATTTTTCGTATGGTAGAGGAGGCAGTCTTGAGAGCTGTCCTGCATGGCCACGGTGGCATATGTCCAGCAGGGCCACAGTGGCGTATGTCCTGAAGGGCCACAGTGGCGTATGTCCTGCATGGCCACTGTGGCGTATGTGTAACATTTTTCGTATGGTAGAGGAGGCAGTCTTGAGAGCTGTCCTGCATGGCCACGGTGGCATATGTCCAGCAGGGCCACAGTGGCGTATGTCCTGAAGGGCCACAGTGGCGTATGTCCTGCAGTGCCACTGCGGCGTATGTCCAGCAGGGCTACAGTGGCGAATATCCAGCAGGGCCACAGTGGCGTATGTCCTGCATGGCCACTGTGGCGTATGCGTAACATTTTTCGTATGGTAGAGGAGGCAGTGTTGAGAGCTGTCCTGCATGGCCACGGTGGGATATGTCCAGCAGGGCCACTGTGGCGTATGTCCAGCAGGGCCACAGTGGCGTATGTCCAGCATGGCCACAGTGGCGTATGTCCAGCAGGGCCACAGTGGCGTATGTCCTGCATGGCCACTGTGGCGTATGCGTAACATTTTTCGTATGGTAGAGGAGACAGTCTTGAGATCTGTCCTGTATGGCCACGGTGGCATATGTCCAGCAGGGCCACAGTGGCGTATGTCCTGCATGGCCACTGTGGCGTATGTGTAACATTTTTCGTATGGTAGAGGAGGCAGTCTTGAGAGCTGTCCTGCATGGCCACGGTGGGATATGTCCAGCAGGGCCACTGTGGCGTATGTCCAGCAGGGCCACAGTGGCGTATGTCCAGCATGGCCACAGTGGCGTATGTCCTGCATGGCCACTGTGGCGTATGCGTAACATTTTTCGTATGGTAGAGGAGGCAGTCTTGAGAGCTGTCCTGCATGGCCACGGTGGGATATGTCCAGCAGGGCCACTGTGGCGTATGTCCAGCAGGGCCACAGTGGCGTATGTCCAGCATGGCCACAGTGGCGTATGTCCAGCAGGGCCACAGTGGCGTATATCCTGAAGGGCCACAGTGGCGTATGTCCTGCAGTGCCACTTTGGCGTATGTCCAGCAGGGCCACTGCGGCGTATGTCCAGCATGGCCACTATGGCGTATGTCCAGCAGGGCCACTGTGGCGTATGTCCAGCATGGCCACTGTGGCGTATGTCCAGCAGGGCCACAGTGGCGTATATACTGAAGGGCCACAGTGGCGTATGTCCTGCAGTGCCACTTTGGCGTATGTCCAGCAGGGCCACTGCGGCGTATGTCCAGCATGGCCACTATGGCGTATGTCCAGCAGGGCCACTGTGGCGTATGTCCAGCATGGCCACTGCAGCGTATGTCCAGCAGGGCCACTGTGGCGTATGTCCAGCATGGCCACTGTGGCGTATGCGTAACATTTTTCGTATGGTAGAGGAGGCAGTCTTGAGAGCTGTCCTGCATGGCCACGGTGGCATATGTCCAGCAGGGCCACTGCGGCGTATGTCCAGCATGGCCACTATGGCGTATGTCCAGCATGGCCACTGTGGCGTATATCCAGCAGGGCCACAGTGGCGTATGTCCTGAAGGGCCACAGTGGCGTATGTCCTGCAGTGCGACTGCGGCGTATGTCCAGCAGGGCCACAGTGGCGTATGTCCTGCAGGGCCACTGTGGCGTATGTCCAGCATGGCCACTGTGGCGTATGCGTAACATTTTTCGTATGGTAGAGGAGGCAGTCTTGAGAGCTGTCCTGCATGGCCACGGTGGCATATGTCCTGCAGGGCCACTGCGGCGTATGTCCAGCAGGGCCACAGTGGCGTATGTCCAGCATGGCCACAGTGGCGTATGTCCAGCAGGGCCACAGTGGCGTATATCCTGAAGGGCCACAGTGGCGTATGTCCTGCAGTGCCACTGCGGCGTATGTCCTGCAGTGCCACTGCAGCGTATGTCCAGCAGGGCCACAGTGGCGTATGTCCTGCAGAGCCACTGTGGCGTATGTCCAGCATGGCCACTGTGGCGTATGCGTAACATTTTTCGTATGGTAGAGGAGGCAGTCTTGAGAGTTGTCCTTCATGGCCACTGTGGCGTATGTCCAGCATGGCCACTGCAGCGTATGTCCAGCAGGGCCACTGTGGCGTATGTCCAGCATGGCCACTGTGGCGTATGCGTAACATTTTTCGTATGGTAGAGGAGGCAGTCTTGAGAGCTGTCCTGCATGGCCACGGTGGCATATGTCCAGCAGGGCCACTGCGGCGTATGTCCAGCATGGCCACTATGGCGTATGTCCAGCAGGGCCACTGCGGCGTATGTCCAGCATGGCCACTATGGCGTATGTCCAGCAGGGCCACTGTGGCGTATGTCCAGCATGGCCACTGTGGCGTATGTCCAGCAGGGCCACAGTGGCGTATATACTGAAGGGCCACAGTGGCGTATGTCCTGCAGTGCCACTTTGGCGTATGTCCAGCATTGCCACTGCGGCGTATGTCCAGCATGGCCACTATGGCGTATGTCCAGCAGGGCCACTGTGGCGTATGTCCAGCATGGCCACTGCAGCGTATGTCCAGCAGGGCCACTGTGGCGTATGTCCAGCATGGCCACTGTGGCGTATGCGTAACATTTTTCGTATGGTAGAGGAGGCAGTCTTGAGAGCTGTCCTGCATGGCCACGGTGGCATATGTCCAGCAGGGCCACTGCGGCGTATGTCCAGCATGGCCACTATGGCGTATGTCCAGCAGGGCCACTGTGGCGTATATCCAGCAGGGCCACAGTGGCGTATGTCCTGAAGGGCCACAGTGGCGTATGTCCTGCAGTGCGACTGCGGCGTATGTCCAGCAGGGCCACAGTGGCGTATGTCCTGCAGGGCCACTGTGGCGTATGTCCAGCATGGCCACTGTGGCGTATGCGTAACATTTTTCGTATGGTAGAGGAGGCAGTCTTGAGAGCTGTCCTGCATGGCCACGGTGGCATATGTCCTGCAGGGCCACTGCGGCGTATGTCCAGCAGGGCCACAGTGGCGTATGTCCAGCATGGCCACAGTGGCGTATGTCCAGCAGGGCCACAGTGGCGTATATCCTGAAGGGCCACAGTGGCGTATGTCCTGCAGTGCCACTGCGGCGTATGTCCTGCAGTGCCACTGCAGCGTATGTCCAGCAGGGCCACAGTGGCGTATGTCCTGCAGAGCCACTGTGGCGTATGTCCAGCATGGCCACTGTGGCGTATGCGTAACATTTTTCGTATGGTAGAGGAGGCAGTCTTGAGAGTTGTCCTTCATGGCCACTCTGGCGTATGTCCAGCAGGGCCACAGTGGCGTATGTCCTGCATGGCCACAGTGGCGTATGTCCAGCAGGGCCACAGTGGCGTATATCCTGAAGGGCCACAGTGGCGTATGTCCTGCAGTGCCACTGCGGCGTATGTCCTGCAGTGCCACTGCAGCGTATGTCCAGCAGGGCCACAGTGGCGTATGTCCTGCAGAGCCACTGTGGCGTATGTCCAGCATGGCCACTGTGGCGTATGCGTAACATTTTTCGTATGGTAGAGGAGGCAGTCTTGAGAGCTGTCCTGCATGGCCACGGTGGCATATGTCCAGCAGGGCCACTGCGGCGTATGTCCAGCATGGCCACTATGGCGTATGTCCAGCAGGGCCACTGTGGCGTATGTCCAGCATGGCCACTGTGGCGTATATCCAGCAGGGCCACAGTGGCGTATGTCCTGAAGGGCCACAGTGGCGTATGTCCTGCAGTGCCACTGCGGCGTATGTCCAGCAGGGCCACAGTGGCGTATGTCCTGCATGGCCACGGTGGCATATGTCCAGCAGGGCCACTGCGGCGTATGTCCAGTATGGCCACTATGGCGTATGTCCAGCAGGGCCACTGTGGCATATGTCCAGCAGGGCCACTGCGGCGTATGTCCAGCAGGGCCACAGTGGCGTATGTCCTGCATGGCCACTGTGGCGTATGTGTAACATTTTTCGTATGGTAGAGGAGGCAGTCTTGAGAGCTGTCCTGCATGGCCACGGTGGCATATGTCCAGCAGGGCCACAGTGGCGTATGTCCTGAAGGGCCACAGTGGCGTATGTCCTGCATGGCCACTGTGGCGTATGTGTAACATTTTTCGTATGGTAGAGGAGGCAGTCTTGAGAGCTGTCCTGCATGGCCACGGTGGCATATGTCCAGCAGGGCCACAGTGGCGTATGTCCTGAAGGGCCACAGTGGCGTATGTCCTGCAGTGCCACTGCGGCGTATGTCCAGCAGGGCTACAGTGGCGAATATCCAGCAGGGCCACAGTGGCGTATGTCCTGCATGGCCACTGTGGCGTATGCGTAACATTTTTCGTATGGTAGAGGAGGCAGTGTTGAGAGCTGTCCTGCATGGCCACGGTGGGATATGTCCAGCAGGGCCACTGTGGCGTATGTCCAGCAGGGCCACAGTGGCGTATGTCCAGCATGGCCACAGTGGCGTATGTCCAGCAGGGCCACAGTGGCGTATGTCCTGCATGGCCACTGTGGCGTATGCGTAACATTTTTCGTATGGTAGAGGAGACAGTCTTGAGATCTGTCCTGTATGGCCACGGTGGCATATGTCCAGCAGGGCCACAGTGGCGTATGTCCTGCATGGCCACTGTGGCGTATGTGTAACATTTTTCGTATGGTAGAGGAGGCAGTCTTGAGAGCTGTCCTGCATGGCCACGGTGGGATATGTCCAGCAGGGCCACTGTGGCGTATGTCCTGCAGTGCCACTGTGGCGTATGCGTAACATTTTTCGTATGGTAGAAGAGGCAGTCTTGAGAGCTGTCCTGCATGGCCACGGTGGGATATGTCCAGCAGGGCCACTGTGGCGTATGTCCAGCAGGGCCACAGTGGCGTATGTCCAGCATGGCCACAGTGGCGTATGTCCTGCATGGCCACTGTGGCGTATGCGTAACATTTTTCGTATGGTAGAGGAGGCAGTCTTGAGAGCTGTCCTGCATGGCCACGGTGGGATATGTCCAGCAGGGCCACTGTGGCGTATGTCCAGCAGGGCCACAGTGGCGTATGTCCAGCATGGCCACAGTGGCGTATGTCCTGCATGGCCACTGTGGCGTATGCGTAACATTTTTCGTATGGTAGAGGAGGCAGTCTTGAGAGCTGTCCTGCATGGCCACGGTGGGATATGTCCAGCAGGGCCACTGTGGCGTATGTCCAGCAGGGCCACAGTGGCGTATGTCCAGCATGGCCACAGTGGCGTATGTCCAGCAGGGCCACAGTGGCGTATATCCTGAAGGGCCACAGTGGCGTATGTCCTGCAGTGCCACTTTGGCGTATGTCCAGCAGGGCCACTGCGGCGTATGTCCAGCATGGCCACTATGGCGTATGTCCAGCAGGGCCACTGTGGCGTATGTCCAGCATGGCCACTGTGGCGTATGTCCAGCAGGGCCACAGTGGCGTATATCCTGAAGGGCCACAGTGGCGTATGTCCTGCAGTGCCACTTTGGCGTATGTCCAGCAGGGCCACTGCGGCGTATGTCCAGCATGGCCACTATGGCGTATGTCCAGCAGGGCCACTGTGGCGTATGTCCAGCATGGCCACTGCAGCGTATGTCCAGCAGGGCCACTGTGGCGTATGTCCAGCATGGCCACTGTGGCGTATGCGTAACATTTTTCGTATGGTAGAGGAGGCAGTCTTGAGAGCTGTCCTGCATGGCCACGGTGGCATATGTCCAGCAGGGCCACTGCGGCGTATGTCCAGCATGGCCACTATGGCGTATGTCCAGCAGGGCCACTGTGGCGTATGTCCAGCATGGCCACTGTGGCGTATATCCAGCAGGGCCACAGTGGCGTATGTCCTGAAGGGCCACAGTGGCGTATGTCCTGCAGTGCGACTGCGGCGTATGTCCAGCAGGGCCACAGTGGCGTATGTCCTGCAGGGCCACTGTGGCGTATGTCCAGCATGGCCACTGTGGCGTATGCGTAACATTTTTCGTATGGTAGAGGAGGCAGTCTTGAGAGCTGTCCTGCATGGCCACGGTGGCATATGTCCTGCAGGGCCACTGCGGCGTATGTCCAGCAGGGCCACAGTGGCGTATGTCCAGCATGGCCACAGTGGCGTATGTCCAGCAGGGCCACAGTGGCGTATATCCTGAAGGGCCACAGTGGCGTATGTCCTGCAGTGCCACTGCGGCGTATGTCCTGCAGTGCCACTGCAGCGTATGTCCAGCAGGGCCACAGTGGCGTATGTCCTGCAGAGCCACTGTGGCGTATGTCCAGCATGGCCACTGTGGCGTATGCGTAACATTTTTCGTATGGTAGAGGAGGCAGTCTTGAGAGTTGTCCTTCATGGCCACTCTGGCGTATGTCCAGCAGGGCCACAGTGGCGTATGTCCTGCATGGCCACAGTGGCGTATGTCCAGCAGGGCCACAGTGGCGTATATCCTGAAGGGCCACAGTGGCGTATGTCCTGCAGTGCCACTGCGGCGTATGTCCTGCAGTGCCACTGCAGCGTATGTCCAGCAGGGCCACAGTGGCGTATGTCCTGCAGAGCCACTGTGGCGTATGTCCAGCATGGCCACTATGGCGTATGTCCAGCATGGCCACTGTGGCGTATATCCAGCAGGGCCACAGTGGCGTATGTCCTGAAG
The DNA here is from genome assembly GCA_964034865.1 of Eristalis intricaria. Classification (NCBI taxonomy): domain Eukaryota; kingdom Metazoa; phylum Arthropoda; class Insecta; order Diptera; family Syrphidae; genus Eristalis; species Eristalis intricaria. The sequence continues at coordinate 56,332,432 of OZ035876.1, forward strand.
GGCCACAGTGGCGTATGTCCTGCAGTGCCACTGCGGCGTATGTCCAGCATGGCCACTATGGCGTATGTCCAGCAGGGCCACTGTGGCGTATGTCCAGCATGGCCACTGCAGCGTATGTCCAGCAGGGCCACTGTGGCGTATGTCCAGCATGGCCACTGTGGCGTATGCGTAACATTTTTCGTATGGTAGAGGAGGCAGTCTTGAGAGCTGTCCTGCATGGCCACGGTGGCATATGTCCAGCAGGGCCACTGCGGCGTATGTCCAGCATGGCCACTATGGCGTATGTCCAGCAGGGCCACTGTGGCGTATGTCCAGCATGGCCACTGTGGCGTATATCCAGCAGGGCCACAGTGGCGTATGTCCTGAAGGGCCACAGTGGCGTATGTCCTGCAGTGCCACTGCGGCGTATGTCCAGCAGGGCCACAGTGGCGTATGTCCTGCATGGCCACGGTGGCATATGTCCAGCAGGGCCACTGCGGCGTATGTCCAGTATGGCCACTATGGCGTATGTCCAGCAGGGCCACTGTGGCATATGTCCAGCAGGGCCACTGCGGCGTATGTCCAGCAGGGCCACAGTGGCGTATGTCCTGCATGACCACTGTGGCGTATGCGTAACATTTTTCGTATGGTAGAGGAGGCAGTCTTGAGAGCTGTCCTGCATGGCCACGGTGGCATAAGTCCAGCAAGGCCACTGTGGCGTATGTCCAGCATGGCCACAGTGGCGTATGTCCAGCAGGTTCACAGTGGCATATGTCCTGCAGGGCCACGGGGGCATATGTCCAGCAGGGCCACTGCGGCGTATGTCCAGTATGGCCACTATGGCGTATGTCCAGCAGGGCCACTGTGGCGTATGTCCTGCAGGGCCACTGCGGCGTATGTCTAGCAGGGCCTCAGTGGCGTATGTCCTGCATGGCCACTGTGGCGTATGCGTAACATTTTTCGTATGGTAGAGGAGGCAGTCTTGAGAGCTGTCCTGCATGGCCACGGTGGCATATGTCCAGCAAGGCCACTGTGGCGTATGTCCAGCATGGCCACAGTGGCGTATGTCCAGCAGGGTCACAGTGGCGTGTGTCCTGCATGGCCACTGTGGCGTATGCGTAACATTTTTCGTATGGTAGAGGAGGCAGTCTTGAGAGCTGTCCTGCATGGCCACGGTGGCATATGTCCTGCAGGGCCACTGCGGTGTATGTCCAGCAGGGCCACAGTGGCGTATGTCCTGCATGGCCACGGGGGCATATGTCCAGCAGGGCCACTGCGGCGTATGTCCAGCAGGGCCACAGTGGCGTATGTCCTGCATGGCCACGGGGCATATGTCCAGCAGGGCCACTGCGGCGTATGTCCAGTATGGCCACTATGGCGTACGTCCAGCAAGGCCACTGTGGCGTATGTCCAGCATGGCCACAGTGGCGTATGTCCAGCAGGGTCACAGTGGCATATGTCCTGCAGGGCCACTGCGGTGTATGTCCAGCAGGGCCACAGTGGCGTATGTCCTGCATGGCCACGGGGGCATATGTCCAGCAGGGCCACTGCGGCGTATGTCCAGTATGGCCACTGTGGCGTATGTCCAGCAGGGCCACAGTGGGGTATGTCCAGCAGGGTCACAGTGGCGTGTGTCCTGCATGGCCACTGTGGCGTATGCGTAACATTTTTCGTATGGTAGAGGAGGCAGTCTTGAGAGCTGTCCTGCATGGCCACGGTGGCATATGTCCAGCAGGGCCACAGTGGCGTATGTCCTGAAGGGCCACAGTGGCGTATGTCCTGCAGTGCCACTGCGGCATATGTCCAGCAGGGCCACAGTGGCGTATGTCCTGCAGGGCCACAGTGGCGTATGTCCAGCATGGCCACTGTGGCGTATGTCCAGCAGGGCCACAGTGGGGTATGTCCTGAAGGGCCACAGTGGCGTATGTCCTGCAGTGCCACTGCGGCATATGTCCAGCAGGGCCACAGTGGCGTATGTCCTGCAGGGCCACAGTGGCGTATGTCCAGCATGGCCACTGTGGCGTATGTCCAGCAGGGCCACAGTGGGGTATGTCCTGAAGGGCCACAGTGGCGTATGTCCAGCAGGGCCACAGTGGCGTATGTCCTGAAGGGCCACAGTGGCGTATGTCCTGCAGTGCCACTGCGGCATATGTCCAGCAGGGCCACAGTGGCGTATGTCCTGCAGGGCCACAGTGGCGTATGTCCAGCATGGCCACTGTGGCGTATGTCCAGCAGGGCCACAGTGGGGTATGTCCTGAAGGGCCACAGTGGCGTATGTCCTGCAGTGCCACTGCGGCGTATGTCCTGCAGTGCCACTGCGGCGTATGTCCAGCAGGGCTACAGGGGCGAATGTCCAGCAGGGCCACAGTGGCGTATGTCCTGCATGGCCACTGTGGCGTATGCGTAACATTTTTCGTATGGTAGAGGAGGCAGTGTTGAGAGCTGTCCTGCATGGCCACGGTGGGATATGTCCAGCAGGGCCACAGTGGCGTATGTCCAGCATGGCCACAGTGGCGTATGTCCAGCAGGGCCACAGTGGCGTATGTCCAGCAGGGCCACAGTGGCGTATGTCCTGCATGGCCACTGTGGCGTATGCGTAACATTTTTCGTATGGTAGAGGAGGCAGTGTTGAGAGCTGTCCTGCATGGCCACGGTGGGATATGTCCAGCAGGGCCACTGTGGCGTATGTCCAGCAGGGCCACAGTGGCGTATGTCCAGCAGGGCCACAGTGGCGTATGTCCTGCATGGCCACTGAGGCGTATGCTTAACATTTTTCGTATGGTAGAGGAGGCAGTCTTGAGAGCTGTCCTGCATGGCCACGGTGGCATATGTCCCGCAGCGCCACTGCGGCGTATGTCCAGCAGGGCCACAGTGGCGTATGTCCAGCAGGGCCACAGTGGCGTATGTCCTGCATGGCCACTGTGGCGTATGCGTAACATTTTTCGTATGGTAGAGGAGGCAGTCTTGAGAGCTGTCCTGCATGGCCACGGTGGCATATGTCCCGCAGCGCCACTGCGGCGTATGTCCAGCAGGGCCACAGTGGCGTATGTCCAGCAGGGCCACAGTGGCGTATGTCCTGCATGGCCACTGTGGCGCATGCGTAACATTTTTCGTATGGTAGAGGAGGCAGTCTTGAGAGCTGTCCTGCATGGCCACAGTGGCGTATGTCCAGCATGGCCACGGTGGCATATGTCCAGCAGGGCCACTGTGGCGTATGTCCAGCATGGCCACAGTGGCGTATGTCCAGCAGGGCCACAGTGGCGTATGTCCTGCATGGCCACTGTGGCGTATGCGTAACATTTTTCGTATGGTAGAGGAGGCAGTCTTGAGAGCTGTCCTGCATGGCCACTGCGGCGTATGTCCAGCAGCGCCACTGGGGCGTATGTCCAGCATGGCCACTGTGGCGTATATCCAGCAGGGCCACAGTGGCGTATGTCCAGCAGGGCCACAGTGGCGTATGTCCTGCATGGCCACTGAGGCGTATGCGTAACATTTTTCGTATGGTAGAGTTGGCAGTCTTGAGAGCTGTCCTGCATGGCCACAGTGGCATATGTCCAGCATGGCCACTGTGGCGTATGTCCAGCAGGGCCACAGTGGCGTATGTCCAGCAGGGCCACTGTGGCGTATGTCCAGCAGGGCCACAGTGGCGTATGTCCTGCATGGCCACTGTGGCGTATGCGTAACATTTTTCGTATGGTAGAGGAGGCAGTCTTGAGAGCTGTCCTGCATGGCCACAGTGGCGTATGTCCAGCATGGCCACGGTGGCATATGTCCAGCAGGGCCACTGTGGCGTATGTCCAGCATGGCCACTGTGGCGTATGTCCTGCAGCGCCACTGCGGCGTATGTCCAGCAGCGCCACTGCGGCGTATGTCCAGCATGGCCACTGTGGCGTATATCCAGCAGGGCCACAGTGGCGTATGTCCAGCAGGGCCACAGCGGCGTATGTCCTGCATGGCCACTGAGGCGTATGCGTAACATTTTTCGTATGGTAGAGTTGGCAGTCTTGAGAGCTGTCCTGCATGGCCACAGTGGCGTATGTCCAGCAGGGCCACTGTGGCGTATGTCCAGCATGGCCACTGTGGCGTATGTCCTGCAGCGCCACTGCGGCGTATGTCCAGCAGGGCCACAGTGGCGTATGTCCAGCAGGGCCACAGTGGCGTATGTCCAGCAGGGCCACAGTGGCGTATGTCCAGCAGGGCCACAGTGGCGTATGTCTTGCAGGGCCACAGTGGCATATGTCCAGCATGGCCACTGTGGCGTATGTCCAGCAGGGCCACAGTGGCGTATGTCCAGCAGGGCCACAGTGGCGTATGTCCTGCATGGCCACTGTGGCGTATGTCAAGCAGGGCCACTGTGGCGTATGTCCAGCAGGGTCACAGTGGCGTATGTCCTGCTTGGCCACTGAGGCGTATGCGTAACATTTTTCGTATGGTAGAGGAGGCAGTCTTGAGAGCTGTCCTGCACGGTGGCATATGTCCAGCAGGGCAACTGTGGCGTATGTCCAGCATGGCCACTGTGGCGTATGTCCAGCAGGGCCACTGTGGCGTATGTCCAGCAGGGCCACAGTGGCGTATGTCCTGCATGGCCACTGAGGCGTATGTCCAGCATGGCCACAGTGGCGTATGTCCAGCAGGGCCACAGTGGCGTATGTCCTGCAGGGCCACAGTGGCATATGTCCAGCAGGGCCACAGTGGCGTATGTCCTGCATGGCCACTGAGGCGTATGCGTAACATTTTTCGTATGGTAGAGTTGGCAGTCTTGAGAGCTGTCCTGCATGGCCACTGTGGCGTATGTCCAGCATGGCCACAGTGGCATATGTCCAGCATGGCCACTGTGGCGTATGTCCAGCAGGGCCACAGTGGCGTATGTCCAGCAGGGCCACAGTGGCGTATGTCCTGCATGGCCACTGTGGCGTATGCGTAACATTTTTCGTATGGTAGAGGAGGCAGTCTTGAGAGCTGTCCTGCACGGTGGCATATGTCCAGCAGGGCCACTGTGGCGTATGTCCAGCATGGCCACTGTGGCGTATGTCAAGCAGGGCCACTGTGGCGTATGTCCAGCAGGGCCACAGTGGCGTATGTCCTGCATGGCCACTGAGGCGTATGCGTAACGTTTTTCGTATGGTAGAGGAGGCAGTCTTGAGAGCTGTCCTGCATGGCCACGTTGGCATATGTCCAGCATGGCCACTGTGGCGTATGTCCGGCAGGGCCACAGTGGCGTATGTCCAGCAGGGCCACAGTGGCGTATGTCCAGCAGAGCCACAGTGGCGTATGTCCAGCAGGGCCACAGTGGCGTATGTCCTGCAGCGCCACTGTGGCGTATGTCCAGCAGGGCCACAGTGGCGTATGTCCAGCAGGGCCACAGTGGCGTATGTCCTGCAGCGCCACTGCGGCGTATGTCCAGCAGGGCCACAGTGGCGTATGTCCTGCAGGGCCACTGTGGCGTGTGTCAAGCAGGGCCACAGTGGCGTATGTCCAGCAGGGCCACAGTGGCGTATGTCCTGCATGGCCACGGTGGCGTATGCATAACATTTTTCGTATGGTAGAGGAGGCAGTCTTGAGAGCTGTCCTGCATGGCCACGGTGGCATATGTCCAGCATGGCCACTGTGGCGTATGTCCAGCAGGGCCACAGTGGCGTATGTCCTGCATGGCCACTGTGGCGTATGTCCAGCAGGGCCACAGTGGCGTATGTCCAGCAGGGCCACAGTGGCGTATGTCCAGCAGGGCCACAGTGGCGTATGTCCAGCAGGGCCACAGTGGCGTATGTCCAGCAGGGCCACAGTGGCGTATGTCCAGCAGGGCCACAGTGGCGTATGTCCAGCAGGGCCACAGTGGCGTATGTCCAGCAGGGCCACAGTGGCGTATGTCCTGCAGCGCCACTGCGGCGTATGTCCAGCAGGGCCACAGTGGCGTATGTCCAGCAGGGCCACAGTGGCGTATGTCCCGCAGCGCCACTGCGGCGTATGTCCAGCAGGGCCACAGTGGCGTATGTCCAGCAGGGCCACAGTGGCGTATGTCCTGCATGGCCACTGTGGCGTATGCGTAACATTTTTCGTATGGTAGAGGAGGCAGTCTTGAGAGCTGTCCTGCATGGCCACGGTGGCATATGTCCCGCAGCGCCACTGCGGCGTATGTCCAGCATGGCCACAGTGGCGTATGTCCAGCAGGGCCACAGTGGCGTATGTCCTGCATGGCCACTGTGGCGTATGCGTAACATTTTTCGTATGGTAGAGGAAGCAGTCTTGAGAGCTGTCCTGCATGGCCACAGTGGCATATGTCCAGCATGGCCACTGTGGCGTATGTCCAGCATGGCCACTGTGGCGTATGTCCAGCAGGGCCACAGTGGCGTATGTCCAGCAGGGCCACAGTGGCGTATGTCCTGCATGGCCACTGAGGCGTATGCTTAACATTTTTCGTATGGTAGAGGAGGCAGTCTTGAGAGCTGTCCTGCATGGCCACGGTGGCGTATGTCCAGCATGGCCACTGTGGCGTATGTCCAGCAGGGCCACAGTGGCGTATGTCCTGCATGGCCACTGTGGCGTATGCGTAACATTTTTCGTATGGTAGAGGAGGCAGTCTTGAGAGCTGTCCTGCATGGCCACAGTGGCGTATGTCCAGCATGGCCACGGTGGCATATGTCCAGCAGGGCCACTGTGGCGTATGTCCAGCATGGCCACTGTGGCGTATGTCCTGCAGCGCCACTGCGGCGTATGTCCAGCAGCGCCACTGCGGCGTATGTCCAGCATGGCCACTGTGGCGTATATCCAGCAGGGCCACAGTGGCGTATGTCCAGCAGGGCCACAGTGGCGTATGTCCTGCATGGCCACTGAGGCGTATGCGTAACATTTTTCGTATGGTAGAGTTGGCAGTCTTGAGAGCTGTCCTGCATGGCCACAGTGGCGTATGTCCAGCATGGCCACGGTGGCATATGTCCAGCAGGGCCACTGTGGCGTATGTCCAGCATGGCCACTGTGGCGTATGTCCTGCAGCGCCACTGCGGCGTATGTCCAGCAGGGCCACAGTGGCGTATGTCCAGCAGGGCCACAGTGGCGTATGTCCAGCAGGGCCACAGTGGCGTATGTCCAGCAGGGCCACAGTGGCGTATGTCTTGCAGGGCCACAGTGGCATATGTCCAGCATGGCCACTGTGGCGTATGTCCAGCAGGGCCACAGTGGCGTATGTCCAGCAGGGCCACAGTGGCGTATGTCCTGCATGGCCACTGAGGCGTATGCGTAACATTTTTCGTATGGTAGAGTTGGCAGTCTTGAGAGCTGTCCTGCATGGCCACGGTGGCATATGTCCAGCTTGGCCACTGTGGCGTATGTCCAGCAGGGCCACAGTGGTGTATGTCCAGCAGGGCCACAGTGGCGTATGTCCAGCAGGGCCACAGTGGCATATAGCCAGCATGGCTATTGTGGCGTATGTCCAGCAGGGCCACAGAGGCGTATGTCCAGCAGGGCCACTGTGGCGTATGTCCAGCATGGCCACTGTGGCGTATGTCAAGCAGGGCCACTGTGGCGTATGTCCAGCAGGGTCACAGTGGCGTATGTCCTGCTTGGCCACTGAGGCGTATGCGTAACATTTTTCGTATGGTAGAGGAGGCAGTCTTGAGAGCTGTCCTGCACGGTGGCATATGTCCAGCAGGGCAACTGTGGCGTATGTCCAGCATGGCCACTGTGGCGTATGTCCTGCAGGGCCACTGTGGCGTATGTCCAGCATTGCCACAGTGGCGTATGTCCTGCATGGCCACTGAGGCGTATGTCCAGCATGGCCACAGTGGCGTATGTCCAGCAGGGCCACAGTGGCGTATGTCCTGCAGGGCCACAGTGGCATATGTCCAGCAGGGCCACAGTGGCGTATGTCCTGCATGGCCACTGAGGCGTATGCGTAACATTTTTCGTATGGTAGAGTTGGCAGTCTTGAGAGCTGTCCTGCATGGCCACTGTGGCGTATGTCCAGCATGGCCACAGTGGCGTATGTCCAGCAGGGCCACAGTGGCGTATGTCCTGCATGGCCACTGTGGCGTATGCGTAACATTTTTCGTATGGTAGAGGAGGCAGTCTTGAGAGCTGTCCTGCATGGCCACAGTGGCGTATGTCCAGCAGGGCCACTGTGGCGTATGTCCAGCATGGCCACTGTGGCGTATGTCCTGCAGCGCCACTGCGGCGTATGTCCAGCAGCGCCACTGCGGCGTATGTCCAGCATGGCCACTGTGGCGTATATCCAGCAGGGCCACAGTGGCGTATGTCCAGCAGGGCCACAGTGGCGTATGTCCTGCATGGCCACTGAGGCGTATGCGTAACATTTTTCGTATGGTAGAGTTGGCAGTCTTGAGAGCTGTCCTGCATGGCCACAGTGGCGTATGTCCAGCATGGCCACGGTGGCATATGTCCAGCAGGGCCACTGTGGCGTATGTCCAGCATGGCCACTGTGGCGTATGTCCTGCAGCGCCACTGCGGCGTATGTCCAGCAGGGCCACAGTGGCGTATGTCCAGCAGGGCCACAGTGGCGTATGTCCAGCAGGGCCACAGTGGCGTATGTCCAGCAGGGCCACAGTGGCGTATGTCTTGCAGGGCCACAGTGGCATATGTCCAGCATGGCCACTGTGGCGTATGTCCAGCAGGGCCACAGTGGCGTATGTCCAGCAGGGCCACAGTGGCGTATGTCCTGCATGGCCACTGAGGCGTATGCGTAACATTTTTCGTATGGTAGAGTTGGCAGTCTTGAGAGCTGTCCTGCATGGCCACGGTGGCATATGTCCAGCTTGGCCACTGTGGCGTATGTCCAGCAGGGCCACAGTGGTGTATGTCCAGCAGGGCCACAGTGGCGTATGTCCAGCAGGGCCACAGTGGCATATAGCCAGCATGGCTATTGTGGCGTATGTCCAGCAGGGCCACAGAGGCGTATGTCCAGCAGGGCCACTGTGGCGTATGTCCAGCATGGCCACTGTGGCGTATGTCCAGCAGGGCCACAGTGGCGTATGTCCAGCAGGGCCACAGTGGCGTATGTCCTGCATGGCCACTGAGGCGTATGCGTAACATTTTTCGTATGGTAGAGTTGGCAGTCTTGAGAGCTGTCCTGCATGGCCACGGTGGCATATGTCCAGCTTGGCCACTGTGGCGTATGTCCAGCAGGGCCACAGTGGTGTATGTCCAGCAGGGCCACAGTGGCGTATGTCCAGCAGGGCCACAGTGGCGTATGTCCTGCATGGCCACTGAGGCGTATGCGTAACATTTTTCGTATGGTAGAGTTGGCAGTCTTGAGAGCTGTCCTGCATGGCCACTGTGGCGTATGTCCAGCATGGCCACAGTGGCGTATGTCCAGCAGGGCCACAGTGGCGTATGTCCTGCAGGGCCACAGTGGCATATGTCCAGCATGGCCACTGTGGCGTATGTCCAGCAGGGCCACAGTGGCGTATGTCCAGCAGGGCCACAGTGGCGTATGTCCTGCATGGCCACTGTGGCGTATGCGTAACATTTTTCGTATGGTAGAGGAGGCAGTCTTGAGAGCTGTCCTGCACGGTGGCATATGTCCAGCAGGGCCACTGTGGCGTATGTCCAGCATGGCCACTGTGGCGTATGTCCAGCAGGGCCACTGTGGCGTATGTCCAGCAGGGCCACAGTGGCGTATGTCCTGCATGGCCACTGAGGCGTATGTCCAGCATGGCCACAGTGGCGTATGTCCAGCAGGGCCACAGTGGCGTATGTCCTGCAGGGCCACAGTGGCATATGTCCAGCATGGCCACTGTGGCGTATGTCCAGCAGGGCCACAGTGGCGTATGTCCAGCAGGGCCACAGTGGCGTATGTCCTGCATGGCCACTGTGGCGTATGCGTAACATTTTTCGTATGGTAGAGGAGGCAGTCTTGAGAGCTGTCCTGCACGGTGGCATATGTCCAGCAGGGCCACAGTGGCGTATGTCCAGCATGGCCACTGTGGCGTATGTCAAGCAGGGCCACTGTGGCGTATGTCCAGCAGGGCCACAGTGGCGTATGTCCTGCATGGCCACTGAGGCGTATGCGTAACGTTTTTCGTATGGTAGAGGAGGCAGTCTTGAGAGCTGTCCTGCATGGCCACGTTGGCATATGTCCAGCATGGCCACTGTGGCGTATGTCCGGCAGGGCCACAGTGGCGTATGTCCAGCAGGGCCACAGTGGCGTATGTCCAGCAGAGCCACAGTGGCGTATGTCCAGCAGGGCCACAGTGGCGTATGTCCTGCAGCGCCACTGTGGCGTATGTCCAGCAGGGCCACAGTGGCGTATGTCCAGCAGGGCCACAGTGGCGTATGTCCTGCAGCGCCACTGCGGCGTATGTCCAGCAGGGCCACAGTGGCGTATGTCCTGCAGGGCCACTGTGGCGTGTGTCAAGCAGGGCCACAGTGGCGTATGTCCAGCAGGGCCACAGTGGCGTATGTCCTGCATGGCCACGGTGGCGTATGCATAACATTTTTCGTATGGTAGAGGAGGCAGTCTTGAGAGCTGTCCTGCATGGCCACGGTGGCATATGTCCAGCATGGCCACTGTGGCGTATGTCCAGCAGGGCCACAGTGGCGTATGTCCTGCATGGCCACTGTGGCGTATGTCCAGCAGGGCCACAGTGGCGTATGTCCAGCAGGGCCACAGTGGCGTATGTCCAGCAGGGCCACAGTGGCGTATGTCCTGCAGCGCCACTGTGGCGTATGTCCAGCAGGGCCACAGTGGCGTATGTCCAGCAGGGCCACAGTGGCGTATGTCCAGCAGGGCCACAGTGGCGTATGTCCAGCAGGGCCACAGTGGCGTATGTCCAGCAGGGCCACAGTGGCGTATGTCCTGCAGCGCCACTGCGGCGTATGTCCAGCAGGGCCACAGTGGCGTATGTCCTGCAGGGCCACTGTGGCGTGTGTCAAGCAGGGCCACAGTGGCGTATGTCCAGCAGGGCCACAATGGCGTATGTCCTGCATGGCCACGGTGGCGTATGCGTAACATTTTTCGTATGGTAGAGGAGGCAGTCTTGAGAGCTGTCCTGCATGGCCACGGTGGCATATGTCCAGCATGGCCACTGTGGCGTATGTCCAGCAGGGCCACAGTGGCGTATGTCCTGCAGGGCCACTGTGGCGTATGTCCTGCAGGGCCACCGTGGCGTATGTCCAGCATGGCCACTGTGGCGTATGTCCAGCAGGGCCACAGTGGCGTATGTCCTGCAGGGCCACAGTGGCGTATGTCCTGCAGGGCCACTGTGGCGTATGTCCTGCAGCGCCACAGTGGCGTATGTCCTGCAGGGCCACTGTGGCGTATGCGTAACATTTTTCGTATGGTAGAGGTGGCAGTCTTGAGAGTTGTCCTGCATGGCCACTGTGGCGTATGTCCAGCAGGGCCACAGTGGCGTATGTCCTGCATGGCCACGGTGGCGTATGACCTGCAGGGCCACTATGGCGTATGTACTGCATGGCCACTGTGGCGTATGTCCAGCATGGTCACTGTGGCGTATGTCCAGCATGGCCACTGTGGCGTATGCGTAACATTTTTCGTATGGTAGAGGTGGCAGTCTTGAGAGTTGTCCTGCATGGCCACTGTGGCGTATGTCCAGCAGGGCCACAGTGGCGTATGTCCTGCATGGCCACGGTGGCGTATGACCTGCAGGGCCACTATGGCGTATGTACTGCATGGCCACTGTGGCGTATGCGTAACATTTTTCGTATGGGAGAGGATGCAGTCTTGAGAGCTGTCCTGCATGGCCACGGTGGCATATGTCCAGCAAAGCCACTGTGGCGTATGTCCAGCATGGCCACAGTGGCGTATGTCCTGCAGTGCCACTGCGGCGTATGTCCAGCAGGGCCACTATGGCGTATGTACTGCATGGCCACTGTGGCGTATGTCCAGCAGGCCCACAGTGGCGTATGACCTGCAGGGCCACTATGGCGTATGTCCAGCATGGCCACTGTGGCGTATGTCTAGCAGGGCCACAGTGGCGTATGTCCTGCATGGCCACTGTGGCGTATGCGTAACATTTTTCGTATGGTAGAGGAGGCAGTCTTGAGAGTTGTCCTGCATGGCCACTGTGGCGTATGTCCAGCAGGGCCACAGTGGCGTATGTCCTGCAGGGCCACTGTGGCGTATGCGTAACATTTTTCGTATGGTAGAGGAGGCAGTCTTGAGAGTTGTCCTGCATGGCCACTGTGGCGTATGTCCAGCAGGGCCACAGTAGCGTATGTCCAGCATGGCCACTGTGGCGTATGTCCAGCAGGGCCACAGTGGCGTATGCTCTGCAGGGCCACTGTGGCGTATGCGTAACATTTTTCGTATGGTAGAGGAGGCAGTCTTGAGAGTTGTCCTGCATGGCCACTGTGGCGTATGTCCAGCAGGGCCACAGTGGCGTATGTCCTGCAGGGCCACTGTGGCGTATGTCCAGCAGGGCCACAGTGGCGTATGTCCTGCATGGCCACGGTGGCGTATGACCTGCAGGGCCACTATGGCGTATGTACTGCATGGCCACTGTGGCGTATGTCCAGCATGGTCACTGTGGCGTATGTCCAGCATGGCCACTGTGGCGTATGCGTAACATTTTTCGTATGGTAGAGGTGGCAGTCTTGAGAGTTGTCCTGCATGGCCACTGTGGCGTATGTCCAGCAGGGCCACAGTGGCGTATGTCCTGCATGGCCACGGTGGCGTATGACCTGCAGGGCCACTATGGCGTATGTACTGCATGGCCACTGTGGCGTATGCGTAACATTTTTCGTATGGGAGAGGATGCAGTCTTGAGAGCTGTCCTGCATGGCCACGGTGGCATATGTCCAGCAAAGCCACTGTGGCGTATGTCCAGCATGGCCACAGTGGCGTATGTCCTGCAGTGCCACTGCGGCGTATGTCCAGCAGTTCCACTATGGCGTATGTACTGCATGGCCACTGTGGCGTATGTCCAGCAGGCCCACAGTGGCGTATGTCCTGCAGTGCCACTGCGGCGTATGTCCAGCAGTTCCACTATGGCGTATGTCCAGCATGGCCACTGTGGCGTATGTCCAGCAGGGCCACAGTGGCGTATGTCCTGCATGGCCACTGTGGCGTATGCGTAACATTTTTCGTATGGTAGAGGAGGCAGTCTTGAGAGTTGTCCTGCATGGCCACTGTGGCGTATGTCCAGCAGGGCCACAGTGGCGTATGTCCTGCAGGGCCACTGTGGCGTATGCGTAACATTTTTCGTATGGTAGAGGAGGCAGTCTTGAGAGTTGTCCTGCATGGCCACTGTGGCGTATGTCCAGCATGGCCACAGTGGCGTATGCTCTGCAGGGCCACTGTGGCGTATGCGTAACATTTTTCGTATGGTAGAGGAGGCAGTCTTGAGAGTTGTCCTGCATGGCCACTGTGGCGTATGTCCAGCAGGGCCACAGTGGCGTATGTCCTGCAGGGCCACTGTGGCGTATGCGTAACATTTTTCGTATGGTAGAGGAGGCAGTCTTGAGAGTTGTCCTGCATGGCCACTGTGGCGTATGTCCAGCATGGCCACTGTGGCGTATGCTCTGCAGGGCCACTGTGGCGTATGCGTAACATTTTTCGTATGGTAGAGGAGGCAGTCTTGAGAGTTGTCCTGCATGGCCACTGTGGCGTATGTCCAGCAGGGCCACAGTGGCGTATGTCCTGCAGGGCCACTGTGGCGTATGCGTAACATTTTTCGTATGGTAGAGGAGGCAGTCTTGAGAGTTGTCCTGCATGGCCACTGTGGCGTATGTCCAGCATGGCCACTGTGGCGTATGTCCAGCAGGGCCACAGTAGCGTATGTCCAGCATGGCCACTGTGGCGTATGTCCAGCAGGGCCACAGTAGCGTATGTCCAGCATGGCCACTGTGGCGTATGTCCAGCAGGGCCACAGTGGCGTATGTCCTGCAGGGCCACCGTGGCGTATGTCCAGCATGGCCACTGTGGCGTATGTCCAGCAGGGCCACAGTGGCGTATGTCCTGCAGGGCCACAGTGGCGTATGTCCTGCAGGGCCACTGTGGCGTATGTCCTGCAGGGCCACCGTGGCGTATGTCCAGCATGGCCACTGTGGCGTATGTCCAGCAGGGCCACAGTGGCGTATGTCCAGCAGGGCCACAGTGGCGTATGTCCTGCAGCGCCACTGCGGCGTATGTCCAGCAGGGCCACAGTGGCGTATGTCCTGCAGGGCCACTGTGGCGTGTGTCAAGCAGGGCCACAGTGGCGTATGTCCAGCAGGGCCACAGTGGCGTATGTCCTGCAGGGCCACTGTGGCGTATGTCCTGCAGGGCCACCGTGGCGTATGTCCAGCAGGGCCACAGTGGCGTATGTCCTGCAGGGCCACTGTGGCGTATGTCCTGCAGGGCCACCGTGGCGTATGTCCAGCATGGCCACTGTGGCGTATGTCCAGCAGGGCCACAGTGGCGTATGTCCTGCAGGGCCACAGTGGCGTATGTCCTGCAGGGCCACTGTGGCGTATGTCCTGCAGGGCCACCGTGGCGTATGTCCAGCATGGCCACTGTGGCGTATGTCCAGCAGGGCCACAGTGGCGTATGTCCTGCAGGGCCACTGTGGCGTATGTCCTGCAGGGCCACCGTGGCGTATGTCCTGCAGGGCCACTGTGGCGTATGTCCTGCAGGGCCACCGTGGCGTATGTCCAGCATGGCCACTGTGGCGTATGTCCAGCATGGCCACTGTGGCGTATGTCCAGCAGGGCCACAGTGGCGTATGTCCTGCAGGGCCACTGTGGCGTATGTCCTGCAGGGCCACCGTGGCGTATGTCCAGCATGGCCACTGTGGCGTATGTCCTGCAGGGCCACCGTGGCGTATGTCCAGCATGGCCACTGTGGCGTATGTCCAGCAGGGCCACAGTGGCGTATGTCCTGCAGGGCCACTGTGGCGTATGTCCTGCAGCGCCACAGTGGCGTATGTCCTGCAGGGCCACTGTGGCGTATGCGTAACATTTTTCGTATGGTAGAGGAGGCAGTCTTGAGAGTTGTCCTGCATGGCCACTGTGGCGTATGTCCAGCAGGGCCACAGTGGCGTATGTCCTGCAGGGCCACTGTGGCGTATGCGTAACATTTTTCGTATGGTAGAGGAGGCAGTCTTGAGAGTTGTCCTGCATGGCCACTGTGGCGTATGTCCAGCAGGGCCACAGTGGCGTATGTCCTGCAGGGCCACTGTGGCGTATGCGTAACATTTTTCGTATGGTAGAGGAGGCAGTCTTGAGAGTTGTCCTGCATGGCCACTGTGGCGTATGTCCAGCATGGCCACAGTGGCGTATGTCCTGCAGTGCCACTGCGGCGTATGTCCAGCAGGGCCACTATGGCGTATGTACTGCATGGCCACTGTGGCGTATGTCCAGCAGGCCCACAGTGGCGTATGACCTGCAGGGCCACTATGGCGTATGTCCAGCATGGCCACTGTGGCGTATGTCCACCAGGGCCACAGTAGCGTATGTCCAGCATGGCCACTGTGGCGTATGTCCAGCAGGGCCACAGTGGCGTATGTCCTGCAGGGCCACAGTGGCGTATGCTCTGCAGGGCCACTGTGGCGTATGCGTAACATTTTTCGTATGGTAGAGGAGGCAGTCTTGAGAGTTGTCCTGCATGGCCACTGTGGCGTATGTCCAGCAGGGCCACAGTGGCGTATGTCCTGCAGGGCCACTGTGGCGTATGCGTAACATTTTTCGTATGGTAGAGGAGGCAGTCTTGAGAGTTGTCCTGCATGGCCACTGTGGCGTATGTCCAGCATGGCCACTGTGGCGTATGCTCTGCAGGGCCACTGTGGCGTATGCGTAACATTTTTCGTATTGTAGAGGAGGCAGTCTTGAGAGTTGTCCTGCATGGCCACTGTGGCGTATGTCCAGCAGGGTCACAGTGGCGTATGTCCTGCAGGGCCACAGTGGCGTATGTCCTGCAGGGCCACTGTGGCGTATGCGTAACATTTTTCGTATGGTAGAGGAGGCAGTCTTGAGAGTTGTCCTGCATGGCCACTGTGGCGTATGTCCAGCATGGCCACTGTGGCGTATGTCCAGCAGGGCCACAGTAGCGTATGTCCAGCATGGCCACTGTGGCGTATGTCCAGC
This sequence comes from Eristalis intricaria, assembly GCA_964034865.1. Taxonomy (NCBI): domain Eukaryota; kingdom Metazoa; phylum Arthropoda; class Insecta; order Diptera; family Syrphidae; genus Eristalis; species Eristalis intricaria. Next base: position 56,348,443 of record OZ035876.1, read on the forward strand.
AGGCCCACAGTAGCGTATGTCCAGCATGGCCACTGTGGCGTATGTCCAGCAGGGCCACAGTGGCATATGCCCTGCAGGGCCACTGTGGCGTATGTCCTGCAGGGCCACCGTGGCGTATGTCCAGCATGGCCACTGTGGCGTATGTCCAGCAGGGCCACAGTGGCGTATGTCTTGCAGGGCCACTGTGGCGTATGTCCTGCAGGGCCACTGTGGCGTATGTCCTGCAGGGCCACCGTGGCGTATGTCCAGCATGGCCACTGTGGCGTATGTCCAGCAGGGCCACAGTGGCGTATGTCCTGCAGGGCCACTGTGGCGTATGTCCTGCAGGGCCACCGTGGCGTATGTCCAGCATGGCCACTGTGGCGTATGTCCAGCAGGGCCACAGTGGCGTATGTCCTGCAGGGCCACAGTGGCGTATGTCCTGCAGGGCCACTGTGGCGTATGTCCTGCAGCGCCACAGTGGCGTATGTCCTGCAGGGCCACAGTGGCGTATGTCCTGCAGGGCCACTGTGGCGTATGTCCTGCAGCGCCACTGCGGCGTATGTCGAGCAGGGCCACAGTGGCGTATGTCCTGCATGGCCACGGTGGCATATGTCCAGCAGGGCCACTGCGGCGTATGTCCAGCAGGGCCACAGTGGCGTATGTCCTGCAGGGCCACTGTGGCGTATGTCCTGCAGCGCCACAGTGGCGTATGTCCTGCAGGGCCACAGTGGCGTATGTCCTGCAGGGCCACTGTGGCGTATGTCCTGCAGCTTCACTGCGGCGTATGTCGAGCAGGGCCACAGTGGCGTATGTCCTGCATGGCCACGGTGGCATATGTCCAGCAGGGCCACCGTGGCGTATGTCCAGCATGGCCACTGTGGCGTATGTCCAGCAGGGCCACAGTGGCGTATGTCCTGCAGGGCCACTGTGGCGTATGTCCTGCAGCGCCACTGCGGCGTATGTCCAGCAGGGCCACAGTGGCGTATGTCCTGCATGGCCACGGTGGCATATGTCCAGCAGGGCCACTGTGGCGTATGTCCACCATGGCCACTGTGGCGTATGTACAGCAGGGCCACAGTGGCGTATGTCCTGCAGGGCCACAGTGGCGTATGTCCTGCAGGGCCACTGTGGCGTATGCGTAACATTTTTCGTATGGTAGAGGAGGCAGTCTTGAGAGCTGTCCTGCATGGCCACAGTGGCATATGTCCAGCAGGGCCACTGTGGCGTATGTCCAGCATGGCCACTGTGGCGTATGTCCTGCAGCGCCACTGCGGCGTATGTCCAGCAGGGCCACAGTGGCGTATGTCCTGCATGGCCACGGTGGCATATGTCCCGCAGGGCCACTGTGGCGTATGTCCAGCATGGCCACTGTGGCGTATGTCCAGCAGGGCCACAGTGGCGTATGTCCTGCAGGGCCACTGTGGCGTATGTCCTGCATGGCCACTGTGGCGTATGCGTAACATTTTTCGTATGGTAGAGGAGGCAGTCTTGACAGCTGTCCTGCATGGCCACAGTGGCGTATGTCCTGCAGGGCCACTGTGGCGTATGTCCAGCATGGCCACTGTGGCGTATGTCCAGCAGGGCCACAGTGGCGTATGTCCTGCAGGGCCACTGTGGCGTATGCGTAACATTTTTCGTATGGTAGAGGAGGCAGTCTTGACAGCTGTCCTGCATGGCCACAGTGGCGTATGTCCTGCAGGGCCACTGTGGCGTATGTCCTGCAGCGTCACTGCGGCGTATGTCCAGCATGGCCACTGCGACGTATGTCCAGCAGGGCCACAGTGGCGTATGTCCAGCAGGGCTACAGTGGCTTATGTCCTGCATAGCCACTGTGGCGTATGCGTAACATTTTTCGTATGGTAGAGGAGGCAGTCTTGAGAGCTGTGCTGCATGGCCACGGTGGCATATGTCCTGCACCGCCACTGCGGCGTATGTCCAGCAGGGTCACAGTGGCGTATGTCCTGCAGGGCCACTGTGGCGTATGTCCTGCAGCGCCACTGCGACGTATATCCAGCAGGGCCACATTGGCGTATGTCCTGCATGGCCACTGTGGCGTATGCGTAACATTTTTCGTATGGTAGAGGAGGCAGTCTTGAGTGCGCCGTATGTCCAGCAGGGTCACAGTGGCGTATGTCCTGCAGGGCCACTGTGGCGTATGTCCTGCAGCGCCACTGCGGCGTATGTCCAGCATGGCCACGGTGGCATATGTCCCGCAGGGGCCACAGTGGCGTATGTCCAGCAGGGCTACAGTGGCTTATGTCCTGCATGGCCACTGTGGCGTATGCGTAACATTTTTCGTATGGTAGAGGAGGCAGTCTTGAGAGTTGTCCTGTATGGCAACTGTGGCGTATGTCCTTCATGGCCACTGTGGCGTATGCGTAACATTTTTCGTATGGTAGAGGAGGCAGTCTTGAGAGTTGTCCTGTATGGCAACTGTGGCGTATGTCCTTCATGGCTACTGTGGCGTATGCGTAACATTTTTCGTATGGTAGAGGAGGCAGTCTTGAGAGCTGTGCTGCATGGCCACGGTGGCATATGTCCAGCAGGGCCACCGTGGCGTATGTCCAGCATGGCCACTGTGGCGTATGTCCAGCAGGACCACAGTGGCGTATGTCCTGCAGGGCCACTGTGGCGTATGCGTAACATTTTTCGTATGGTAGAGGAGGCAGTCTTGAGAGCTGTCCTGCATGGCCACAGTGGCGTATGTCCTGCAGGGCCACTGTGGCGTATGTCCTGCAGCGTCACTGCGGCGTATGTCCAGCAGGGCCACTGCGACGTATGTCCAGCAGGGCCACAGTGGCGTATGTCCAGCAGGGCTACAGTGGCTTATGTCCTGCATGGCCACTGTGGCGTATGCGTAACATTTTTCGTATGGTAGAGGAGGCAGTCTTGAGAGCTGTGCTGCATGGCCACGGTGGCATATGTCCTGCACCGCCACTGCGGCGTATGTCCAGCAGGGTCACAGTGGCGTATGTCCTGCAGGGCCACTGTGGCGTATGTCCTGCAGCGCCACTGCGACGTATGTCCAGCAGGGCCACATTGGCGTATGTCCTGCATGGCCACTGTGGCGTATGTCCAGCAGGGCCACCGTAGCGTATGTCCAGCGTAGCCACTGTGGCGCATGTCCAGCAGGGTCACAGTGGCGTATGTCCTGCAGGGCCACTGTGGCGTATGTCCTGCAGCGCCACTGCGGCGTATGTCCAGCAGGGCCACAGTGGCGTATGTCCTGCATGGCCACGGTGGCATATGTCCCGCAGGGCCACAGTGGCGTATGTCCAGCAGGGCTACAGTGGCTTATGTCCTGCATGGCCACTGTGGCGTATGCGTAACATTTTTCGTATGGTAGAGGAGGCAGTCTTGAGAGCTGTCCTGCATGGCAACTTTAGCGTATGTCCTTCATGGCCACTGTGGCGTATGCGTAACATTTTTCGTATGGTAGAGGAGGCAGTCTTGAGAGTTGTCCTGTATGGCAACTGTGGCGTATGTCCTTCATGGCCACTGTGGCGTATGCGTAACATTTTTCGTATGGTAGAGGAGGCAGTCTTGAGAGTTGTCCTGTATGGCAACTGTGGCGTATGTCATTCATGGCCACTGTGGCGTATGCGTAACATTTTTCGTATGGTAGAGGAGGCAGTCTTGAGAGTTGTCCTGTATGGCAACTGTGGCGTATGTCCTTCATGGCCACTGTGGCGTATGCGTAACATTTTTCGTATGGTAGAGAAGGCAGTCTTGAGAGCTGTCCTGCATGGCAACTGTGGCGTATGTCCAGCAGGGCCACAGTGGCGTATGTCCAGCAGGGCCACCGTGGCGTAAGTCCAGCATAGCCACTGTGGCGTATGTCCAGCAGGGCCACAGTGGCGTATGTCCTGCAGCGCCACTGCGGCGTATGTCCAGCAGGGCCACAGTGGCGTATGTCCTGCATGGGCACTGTGGCGTATGTCCAGCATGGGCACTGTGGCGTATGTCCTGCATGGCCACGGTGGCGTATGTCCAGCATGGCCACTGTGGCGTATGTCTAGCAGGGCCACTGCGGCATATGTCCAGCAGGGCCACAGTGGCGTATGTCCTGCAGCGCAACTGTGGCGTATGTCCAGCATGGCCACCGTGGCGTATGTCCAGCAGGGCCACCGTGGCGTATGTCCAGCAGGGCCACCGTGGCGTATGTCCAGCAGGGCCACCGTGGCGTATGTCCAGCAGGGCCACCGTGGCGTATGTCCAGCAGGGCCACAGTGGCGTATGTCCTGCAGCGCCACTGTGGCGTATGTCCAGCAGGGCCACCGTGGCGTATGTCCAGCAGGGCCACAGTGGCGTATGTCCTGCAGGGCCACAGTGGCGTATGTCCTGCAGCGCCACTGCGGCGTATGTCCTGCATGGCCACCGTGGCGTATGTCCAGCAGGGCCACAGTGGCGTATGTCCTGCATGGCCACTGTGTCGTATGTCCAGCATGGCCACCGTGGCGTATGTCCAGCAGGGCCACCGTGGCGTATGTCCAGCAGGGCCACTGCGGCGTATGTCCAGCAGGGCCACAGTGGCGTATGTCCTGCAGGGCCACCGTGGCGTATGTCCAGCATGGCCACTGTGGCGTATGTCCAGCAGGGCCACAGTGGCGTATGTCCAGCAGGGCCACAGTGGCGTATGTCCTGCAGCGCCACTGCGGCGTATGTCCAGCAGAGCCACTGTGGCATATGTCCAGCAGGGCCACTGTGGCGTATGTCCAGCAGGGCCACTATGGCGTATATCCAGCATGGCCACTGTGGCGTATGTCCAGCAGGGCCACACTGGCGTATGTCCTGCAGCGCAACTGTGGCGTATGTCCAGCATGGCCACTGTGGCGTATGTCCAGCAGGGCCACCGTGGCGTATGTCCAGCAGGGCCACAGTGGCGTATGTCCTGCAGCGTCACTGTGGCGTATGTCCAGCAGGGCCACCGTGGCGTATGTCCAGCAGGGCCACAGTGGCGTATGTCCTGCAGCGCCACTGTGGCGTATGTCCAGCAGGGCCACCGTGGCGTATGTCCAGCAGGGCCACAGTGGCGTATGTCCTGAAGCGCCACTGCGGCGTATGTCCAGCAGGGCCACAGTGGCGTATGTCCAGCAGGGCCACAGTGGCGTATGTCCTGCAGCGCCACTGTGGCGTATGTCCAGCAGGGCCACAGTGGCGTATGTCCTGCAGGGCCACTGTGGCGTATGTCCAGCATGGCCACTGTGGCGTATGCGTAACATTTTTCGTATAGTAGAGGAGGCAGTCTTGAGAGCTGTCCTGCATGGCCACGGTGGCATATGTCCTGCAGGGCCACTGCGGCGTATGTCCAGCAGGGCCACAGTGGCGTATGTCCTGCATGGCCACTATGGCGTATGTCCAGCAGGGCCACTGTGGCGTATGTCCTGAAGGGCCACAGTGGCGTATGTCCTGCAGTGCCACTGCGGCGTATGTCCAGCAGGGCCACAGTGGCGTATGTCCTGCAGGGCCACTGTGGCGTATGTCCAGCATGGCCACTGTGGCGTATGCGTAACATTTTTCTTATGGTAGAGGAGGCAGTCTTGAGAGCTGTCCTGCATGGCCACGGTGGCGTATGTCCAGCAAGGCCACTGTGGCGTATATCCAGCATGGCCACAGTGGCGTATGTCCAGCAGTATGGCCACTATGGCGTATGTCCAGCAGGGCCAATGTGGCGTATGTCCTGCAGGGCCACTGCGGCGTATGTCTAGCAGGGCCTCAGTGGCGTATGTCCTGCATGGCCACTGTGGCGTATGCGTAACATTTTTCGTATGGTAGAGGAGGCAGTCTTGAGAGCTGTCCTGCATGGGCACGGTGGCATATGTCCAGCAAGGCCACTGTGGCGTATGTCCAGCATGGCCACAGTGGCGTATGTCCAGCAGGGTCACAGTGGCGTGTGTCCTGCATGGCCACTGTGGCGTATGCGTAACATTTTTCGTATGGTAGAGGAGGCAGTCTTGAGAGCTGTCCTGCATGGCCACGGTGGCATATGTCCAGCAAGGCCACTGTGGCGTATGTCCAGCATGGCCACAGTGGCGTATGTCCAGCAGGTTCACAGTGAGATATGTCCTGCAGGGCCACTGCGGCGTATGTCCTGCAGGGCCACAGTGGCGTATGTCCTGCATGGCCACGGGGGCATATGTCCAGCAGGGCCACTGCGGCGTATGTCCAGTATGGCCACTATGGCGTATGTCCAGCAAGGCCACTGTGGCGTATGTCCAGCATGGCCACAGTGGCGTATGTCCTGCATGGCCACTGGAGGCAGTCTTGGGAGTTGTCCTGCATGGCCACGGTGGCATATGTCCAGCAAGGCCACTGTGGCGTATGTCCAGCATGGCCACAGTGGCGTATGTCCAGCAGGGTCACAGTGGCGTGTGTCCTGCATGGCCACTGTGGCGTATGCGTAACATTTTTCGTATGTTAGAGGAGGCAGTCTTGAGAGCTGTCCTGCATGGCCACGGTGGCATATGTCCAGCATGGCCACAGTGGCGTATGTACAGCAGGGTCACAGTGGCGTATGTCCTGCATGGCCACAGTGGCGTATGTCCTGCATGGCCACGGGGGCATATGTCCAGCAGGGCCACTGTGGCGTATGTCCTGCAGGGCCACTGCGGCGTATGTCTAGCAGGGCCGCAGTGGCGTATGTCCTGCATGGCTACTGTGGCGTATGCGTAACATTTTTCGTATGTTAGAGGAGGCAGTCTTGAGAGCTGTCCTGCATGGCCACGGTGGCATATGTCCAGCATGGCCACAGTGGCGTATGTACAGCAGGGTCACAGTGGCGTATGTCCTGCATGGCCACTGTGGCGTATGCGTAACATTTTTCGTATGGTAGAGGAGGCAGTCTTGAGAGCTGTCCTGCATGGCCACGGTGGCATACGTCCAGCAGGGCCACTGTGGCGTCCAGCATGGCCACAGTGGCGTATGTCCAGAAGGGCCACAGTGGCGTATGTCCTGCATGGCCACTGTGGCGTATGCGTAACATTTTTCGTATGGTAGAGGAGGCAGTCTTGAGAGCTGTCCTGCATGGCCACGGTGGCATATGTCCCGCAGCGCCACTGCGGCGTATGTCCAGCATGGCCACAGTGGCGTATGTCCAGCAGGGCCACAGTGGCGTGTGTCCTGCATGGCCACTGTGGCGTATGCGTAACATTTTTCGTATGGTAGAGGAAGCAGTCTTGAGAGCTGTCCTGCATGGCCACAGTGGCATATGTCCAGCATGGCCTCTGTGGCGTATGTCCAGCAGGGCCACAGTGGCGTATGTCCAGCAGGGCCACAGTGGCGTATGTCCTGCATGGCCACTGAGGCGTATGCTTAACATTTTTCGTATGGTAGAGGAGGCAGTCTTGAGAGCTGGCCTGCATGGCCACAGTGGCGTATGTCCAGCATGGCCACTGTGGCGTATGTCCAGCAGGGCCACAGTGGCGTATGTCCTGCATGGCCACTGTGGCGTATGCGTAACATTTTTCGTATGGTAGAGGAGGCAGTCTTGAGAGCTGTCCTGCATGGCCACAGTGGCGTATGTCCAGCATGGCCACTGTGGCGTATGTCCTGCATGGCCACTGTGGCGTATGCGTAACATTTTTCGTATGGTAGAGGAGGCAGTCTTGAGAGCTGTCCAGCACGGCCACGGTGGCATGTGTCCAGCAGGGCCACTGTGGCGTATGTCCTGCAGCGCCACTGCGGCGTATGTCCAGCAGGGCCACTATGGCGTATGTCCTGCAGGGCCACTGTGGCGTATGTCCAGCATGGCCACTGTGGCGTATGTCCAGCGGGGCCACAGTGGCGTATGTCCTGCATGGCCACTGTGGCGTATGCGTAACATTTTTCGTAGTATAGAGGAGGCAGTCTTGAGAGCTGTCCTGCATGGCCACGGTGGCATATGTCAAGCAGGGCCACTGTGGCGTATGTCCAGCATGGCCACAGTGTCGTATGTCCAGCAGGGCCACTGTGGCGTATGTCCAGCAGGGCCACAGTGGCGTATGTCCTGCATGGCCACTGAGGCGTATGCGTAACATTTTTGTATGGTAGAGTTGGCAGTCTTGAGAGCTGTCCTGCATGGCCACAGTGGCGTATGTCCAGCATGGCCACGGTGGCATATGTCAAGCAGGGCCACTGTGGCGTATGTCCAGCATGGCCACGGTGGCATATGTCCTGCAGCGCCACTGCGACGTATGTCCGTATGCGTAACATTTTTCGTATGGTAGAGGACGCAGTCTTGAGAGCTGTCCTGCATGGCCACGGTGGCATATGTCCTGCAGCGCCACTGCGGCGTATGTCCAGCATGGCCACTGTGGCGTATATCCAGCAGGGCCACTGTGGCGTATGTCCAGCAAGGCCACAGTGGCGTATGTCCTGCATGGCCACTGAGGCGTATGCGTAACATTTTTGTATGGTAGAGTTGGCAGTCTTGAGAGCTGTCCTGCATGGCCACAGTGGCGTATGTCCAGCATGGCCACGGTGGCATATGTCAAGCAGGGCCACTGTGGCGTATGTCCAGCATGGCCACGGTGGCATATGTCCTGCAGCGCCACTGCGACGTATGTCCGTATGCGTAACATTTTTCGTATGGTAGAGGACGCAGTCTTGAGAGCTGTCCTGCATGGCCACAGTGGCGTATGTCCAGCATGGCCACGGTGGCATATGTCCAGCAGGGCCACTGTGGCGTATGTCCAGCATGGCCACTGTGGCGTATGTCCTGCAGCGCCACTGCGGCGTATGTCCAGCAGGGCCACAGTGGCGTATGTCCAGCAGGGCCACAGTGGCGTATGTCCAGCAGGGCCACAGTGGCGTATGTCCAGCAGGGCCACAGTGGCGTATGTCTTGCAGGGCCACAGTGGCATATGTCCAGCATGGCCACTGTGGCGTATGTCCAGCAGGGCCACAGTGGCGTATGTCCAGCAGGGCCACAGTGGCGTATGTCCTGCATGGCCACTGAGGCGTATGCGTAACATTTTTCGTATGGTAGAGTTGGCAGTCTTGAGAGCTGTCCTGCATGGCCACGGTGGCATATGTCCAGCTTGGCCACTGTGGCGTATGTCCAGCAGGGCCACAGTTTCGTATGTCCAGCAGGGCCACAGTGGCGTATGTCCAGCAGGGCCACAGTGGCATATAGCCAGCATGGCTATTGTGGCTTTTGTCCAGCAGGGCCACAGAGGCGTATGTCCAGCAGGGCCACTGTGGCGTATGTCCAGCAGGGCCACTGTGGCGTATGTCCTGCATGGCCACTGAGGCGTATACGTAACATTTTTCGTATGGTAGAGTAGGCAGTCTTGAGAGCTGTCCTGCACGGTGGCATATGTCCAGCAGGGCCACTGTGGCGTATGTCCAGCATGGCCACTGTGGCGTATGTCAAGCAGGGCCACTGTGGCGTTTGTCCAGCAGGGTCACAGTGGCGTATGTCCTGCTTGGCCACTGAGGCGTATGCGTAACATTTTTCGTATGGTAGAGGAGGCAGTCTTGAGAGCTGTTCTGCACGGTGGCATATGTCCAGCAGGGCAACTGTGGCGTATGTCCAGCATGACCACTGTGGCGTATGTCCAGCAGGGCCACGGTGGCGTATGTCCTGCAGCACCACTGCGGCGTATGTCCAGCATGGCCACTGTGGCGTATGTCCAGTATAGCCACAGTGGCGTATGTCCAGCAGGGCCACAGTGGCGTATGTCCTGCAGGGCCACAGTGGCATATGTCCAGTATGGCCACTGTGGCGTATGTCCAGCAGGGCCACAGTGGCGTATGTCCAGCACGGCCACAGTGGCGTATGTCCTGCATGGCCACTGTGGCGTATGCGTAACATTTTTCGTATGGTAGAGGAGGCAGTCTTGAGAGCTGTCCTGCACGGTGGCATATGTCCAGCAGGGCCACTGTGGCGTATGTCCAGCATGGCCACTGTGGCGTATGTCAAGCAGGGCCACTGTGGCGTATGTCCAGCAGGGCCACAGTGGCGTATGTCCTGCATGGCCACTGAGGCGTATGCGTAACGTTTTTCGTATGGTAGAGGAGGCAGTCTTGAGAGCTGTCCTGCATGGCCACGTTGGCATATGTCCAGCATGGCCACTGTGGCGTATGTCCAGCAGGGCCACAGTGGCGTATGTCCAGCAGGGCCACAGTGGCGTATGTCCAGCAGAGCCACAGTGGCGTATGTCCAGCAGGGCCACAGTGGCGTATGTCCTGCAGCGCCACTGCGGCGTATGTCCAGCAGGGCCACAGTGGCGTATGTCCAGCATGGCCACTGTGGCGTATGTCCAGCAGGGCCACAGTGGCGTATGTCCAGCAGGGCCACAGTGGCGTATGTCCAGCAGGGCCACAGTGGCGTATGTCCAGCAGAGCCACAGTGGCGTATGTCCAGCAGGGCCACAGTGGCGTATGTCCTGCAGCGCCACTGCGGCGTATGTCCAGCAGGGCCACAGTGGCGTATGTCCTGCAGGGCCACTGTGGCGTGTGTCAAGCAGGGCCACAGTGGCGTATGTCCAGCAGGGCCACAGTGGCGTATGTCCTGCATGGCCACGGTGGCGTATGCGTAACATTTTTCGTATGGTAGAGGAGGCAGTCTTGAGAGCTGTCCTGCATGGCCACGGTGGCATATGTCCAGCATGGCCACTGTGGCGTATGTCCAGCAGGGCCACAGTGGCGTATGTCCAGCAGTGCCACAGTGGCGTATGTCCTGCATGGCCACTGAGGCGTATGCGTAACATTTTTCGTGTGGTAGAGGAGGCAGTTTTGAGAGCTGTCCTGCATGGCCACGGTGGCTTATGTCCAGCAGGGCCACTGTGGCGTATGTCCAGCATTGCCACTGTTCCGTATGTCCTGCAGCGCCACTGCGGCGTATGTCCAGCAGGGCCACAGTGGCGTATGTCCAGCAGGGCCACAGTGGCGTATGTCCTGCATGGCCACTGTGGCGTATGCGTAACATTTTTCGTATGGTAGAGGAGGCAGTCTTGAGAGCTGTCCTGCATGGCCACGGTGGCATATGTCCAGCAGGGCCACTGTGGCGTATGTCCAGCATGGCCACTGTGGCGTATGTCCTGCAGCGCCACTGCGGCGTATGTCCAGCAGGGCCACAGTGGCGTATGTCCTGCAGGGCCACTGTGGCGTATGTCCAGCATTGCCACTGTTCCGTATGTCCTGCAGCGCCACTGTGGCGTATGTCCAGCAGGGCCACAGTGGCGTATGTCCAGCAGGGCCACAGTGGCGTATGTCCTGCATGGCCACTGAGGCGTATGCGTAACATTTTTCGTATGGTAGAGGAGGCAGTCTTGAGAGCTGTCCTGCATGGCCACGGTGGCATATGTCCAGCAGGGCCACTGTGGCGTATGTCCAGCATGGCCACTGTGGCGTATGTCCTGCAGCGCCACTGCGGCGTATGTCCAGCAGGGCCACAGTGGCGTATGTCCAGCAGGGCCACTGTGGCGTATGTCCTGCAGCGCCACTGCGGCGTATGTCCAGCAGGGCCACAGTGGCGTATGTCCTGCAGGGACACTGTGGCGTATGTCCTGCATGGCCACTGTGGCGTATGCGTAACATTTTTCGTATGGTAGAGGAGGCAGTCTTAAGAGCTGTCCAGCATGGCCACTGTGGCGTATGTCCAGCATGGCCACTGTGGCGTATGTCCAGCAGGGCCACAGTGGCGTATGTCCTGCAGCGCCACTGCGGCGTATGTCCAGCAGGGTCACAGTGGCGTATGTCCTGCATGGCCACTGTGGCGTATGCGTAACATTTTTCGTATGGTAGAGGAGGCAGTCTTGAGAGTTGTCCTGCATGGCAACTGTGGCGTATGTCCTGCATGGCCTCTGTGGCGTACGTCCAGCAGGGCTACTGTGGCGTATGTCCTGCAGGGCCACAGTGGCGTATGTCCTGCATGGCCACTGAGGCGTATGCGTAACATTTTTCGTGTGGTAGAGGAGGCAGTCTTGAGAGCTGTCCTGCATGGCCACGGTGGCATATGTCCAGCAGGGCCACTGTGGCGTATGTCCAGCATTGCCACTGTTCCGTATGTCCTGCAGCGCCACTGCGGCGTATGTCCAGCAGGGCCACAGTGGCGTATGTCCAGCAGGGCCACAGTGGCGTATGTCCTGCATGGCCACTGTGGCGTATGCGTAACATTTTTCGTATGGTAGAGGAGGCAGTCTTGAGAGCTGTCCTGCATGGCCACGGTGGCATATGTCCAGCATGGCCACTGTGGCGTATGTCCAGCAGGGCCACAGTGGCGTATGTCCAGCAGGGCCACAGTGGCGTATGTCCTGCATGGCCACTGTGGCGTATGCGTAACATTTTTCGTATGGTAGAGGAGGCAGTCTTGAGAGCTGTCCTGCATGGCCACGGTGGCATAAGTCCAACAGGGCCACTCTGGCGTATGCGTAACATTTTTCGTATGGTAGAGGAGGCAGTCTTGAGAGCTGTAATGCATGGCCACGGTGGCATATGTCCAGCAGGGCCACTGCGGCGTATGTCCAGCATGGCCACTATGGCGTATGTCCAGCAGCGCCACTGCGGCGTATGTCCAGCAGGGCCACAGTGGCGTATGACCTGCAGGGCCACTATGGCGTATGTCCAGCATGGCCACTGCGGCGTATGTCCAGCAGGGCCACAGTGGCGTATGACCTGCAGGGCCACTATGGCGTATGTCCAGCATGGCCACTGTGGCGTATGTCCAGCAGGGCCACAGTGGCGTATGTCCTGCATGGCCACTGTGGCGTATGCGTAACATTTTTCGTATAGTAGAGGATGAAGTCTTGAGAGCTGTCCTGCATGGCCACGGTGGCATATGTCCAGCAGGGCCACTGTGGCGTATGTCCAGCATGGCCACAGTGGCGTATGTCCAGCAGGGCCACAGTGGCGTATGTCCTGCATGGCCACTGTGGCGTATGCGTAACATTTTTCGTATGGTAGAGGAGGCAGTCTTGAGAGCTGTCCTGCATGGCCACGGTGGCATATGTCCAGCAGGGCCACTGTGGCGTATGTCCAGCATGGCCACAGTGGCGTATGTCCAGCAGGGCCACAGTGGCGTATGTCCTGCATGGCCACTGTGGCGTATGCGTAACATTTTTCGTATGGTAGAGGAGGCAGTCTTGAGAGCTGTCCTGCATGGCCACGGTGGCATATGTCCAGCAGGGCCACTGTAGCGTATGCGTAACATTTTTCGTATGGTAGAGGAGGCAGTCTTGAGAGCTGTCCTGCATGGCAACTGTGGCGTATGTCCAGCATGGCCACTGTGGCGTATGTCCAGCAGGGCCACAGTGGCGTATGTCCTGCAGGGCCACTGTGGCGTATGTCCGGCATGGCCACTGTGGCGTAAGTCCTGCCGCGCCACTCCGGCGTATGTCCAGCATGGCCACGACGATGCTAGCTATACAAAAGTAGCAAAAAATTCAGATGTCCTGAAATGCGCTCCAACGCATCGGATTCTGTTAATACACACACAAAGGTGTTTTTAAGTCCTAGATAGGTCTAATAGGGCAGATATGGCAGTTGGAGGATTACCTGACAAAACGCTCCTACACGACGAAGCTAGCTATACAAAAGTAGCAAAAAATTCAGATGTCCTGAAATGCGCTCCAACGCATCGGATTCTGTTAATACACACACAAAGGTGTTTTTAAGTCCTAGATAGGTCTAATAGGGCAGATATGGCAGTTGGAGGATTACCTGACAAAACGCTCCTACACGACGAAGCTAGCTATACAAAAGTAGCAAAAAATTCAGATGTCCTGAAATGCGCTCCAACGCATCGGATTCTGTTAATACACGCACGAACAAATCACCAAAGGTGTTTTTAAGTCCTAGATAGGTCTAATAGGGCAGATATGGCAGTTGGAGGATTACCTGACAAAACGCTCCTACACGACGATGCTAGCTATACAAAAGTAGCAAAAAATTCAGATGTCCTGAAATGCGCTCCAACGCATCGGATTCTGTTAATACACACACGAACACATCACCAAAGGTGTTTTTAAGTCCTAGATAGGTCTAATAGGGCAGATATGGCAGTTGGAGGATTACCTGACAAAACGCTCCTACACGACGAAGCTAGCTATACAAAAGTAGCAAAAAATTCAGATGTCCTGAAATGCGCTCCAACGCATCGGATTCTGTTAATACACACACGAACACATCACCAAAGGTGTTTTTAAGTCCTAGATAGGTCTAATAGGGCAGATATGGCAGTTGGAGGATGATGTGACAAAAGGCTCCAACACGACGATGCTAGCTATACAAAAGTAGCCAAAAATTCAGATGTCCTGAAATGCGCTCCAACGCATCGGATTCTGTTAATACACACACGAACACATCACCAAATGTGTTTTTAAGTCCTAGATAGGTCTAATAGGGCAGATATGGCAGTTGGAGGATTACCTGACAATTACCTGACAAAACGACGATGCTAGCTATACAAAAGTAGCAAAAAATTCAGATGTCCTGAAATGCGCTCCAACGCATCGGATTCTGTTAATACACACACGAACACATCACCAAAGGTGTTTTTAAGTCCTAGATAGGTCTAATAGGGCAGATATGGCAGTTGGAGGATGATGTGACAAAAGGCTCCAACACGACGATGCTAGCTATACAAAAGTAGCCAAAAATTCAGATGTCCTGAAATGCGCTCCAACGCATCGGATTCTGTTAATACACACACAAAGGTGTTTTTAAGTCCTAGATAGGTCTAATAGGGCAGATATGGCAGTTGGAGGATGATGTGACAAAAGGCTCCAACACGACGATGCTAGCTATACAAAAGTAGCCAAAAATTCAGATGTCCTGAAATGCGCTCCAACGCATCGGATTCTGTTAATACACACACAAAGGTGTTTTTAAGTCCTAGATAGGTCTAATAGGGCAGATATGGCAGTTGGAGGATGATGTGACAAAAGGCTCCAACACGACGATGCTAGCTATACAAAAGTAGCCAAAAATTCAGATGTCCTGAAATGCGCTCCAACGCATCGGATTCTGTTAATACACACACGAACACATCACCAAATGTGTTTTTAAGTCCTAGATAGGTCTAATAGGGCAGATATGGCAGTTGGAGGATTGCCTGACAATTACCTGACAAAACGACGATGCTAGCTATAAAAAAGTAGCAAAAAATTCAGATGTCCTGAAATGCGCTCCAACGCATCGGATTCTGTTAATACACACACGAACACATCACCAAAGGTGTTTTTAAGTCCTAGATAGGTCTAATAGGGCAGATATGGCAGTTGGAGGATGATGTGACAAAAGGCTCCAACACGACGATGCTAGCTATACAAAAGTAGCAAAAAATTCAGATGTCCTGAAATGCGCTCCAACGCATCGGATTCTGTTAATACACACACAAAGGTGTTTTTAAGTCCTAGATAGGTCTAATAGGGCAGATATGGCAGTTGGAGGATGATGTGACAAAAGGCTCCAACACGACGATGCTAGCTATACAAAAGTAGCCAAAAATTCAGATGTCCTGAAATGCGCTCCAACGCATCGGATTCTGTTAATACACACACGAACACATCACCAAATGTGTTTTTAAGTCCTAGATAGGTCTAATAGGGCAGATATGGCAGTTGGAGGATTGCCTGACAATTACCTGCCAAAACGACGATGCTAGCTATAAAAAAGTAGCAAAAAATTCAGATGTCCTGAAATGCGCTCCAACGCATCGGATTCTGTTAATACACACACAAAGGTGTTTTTAAGTCCTAGATAGGTCTAATAGGGCAGATATGGCAGTTGGAGGATTACCTGACAAAACGCTCCTACACGACGATGCTAGCTATACAAAAGTAGCAAAAAATTCAGATGTCCTGAAATGCGCTCCAACGCATCGGATTCTGTTAATACACACACGAACACATCACCAAAGGTGTTTTTAAGTCCTAGATAGGTCTAATAGGGCAGATATGGCAGTTGGAGGATTACCTGACAAAACGCTCCTACACGACGAAGCTAGCTATACAAAAGTAGCAAAAAATTCAGATGTCCTGAAATGCGCTCCAACGCATCGGATTCTGTTAATACACACACGAACACATCACCAAAGGTGTTTTTAAGTCCTAGATAGGTCTAATAGGGCAGATATGGCAGTTGGAGGATGATGTGACAAAAGGCTCCAACACGACGATGCTAGCTATACAAAAGTAGCCAAAAATTCAGATGTCCTGAAATGCGCTCCAACGCATCGGATTCTGTTAATACACACACGAACACATCACCAAAGGTGTTTTTAAGTCCTAGATAGGTCTAATAGGGCAGATATGGCAGTTGGAGGATGATGTGACAAAAGGCTCCAACACGACGATGCTAGCTATACAAAAGTAGCAAAAAATTCAGATGTCCTGAAATGCGCTCCAACGCATCGGATTCTGTTAATACACACACGGACACTTCACCAAAGGTGTTTTTAAGTCCTAGATAGGTCTAATAGGGCAGATATGGCAGTTGGAGGATTACCTGACAGTTACCTGACAAAACGACGATGCTAGCTATAAAAAAGTAGCAAAAAATTCAGATGTCCTGAAATGCGCTCCAACGCATCGGATTCTGTTAATACACACACGAACACATCACCAAAGGTGTTTTTAAGTCCTAGATAGGTCTAATAGGGCAGATATGGCAGTTGGAGGATTACCTGACAAAACGCTCCTACACGACGAAGCTAGCTATACAAAAGTAGCAAAAAATTCAGATGTCCTGAAATGCGCTCCAACGCATCGGATTCTGTTAATACACACACGAACACATCACCAAAGGTGTTTTTAAGTCCTAGATAGGTCTAATAGGGCAGATATGGCAGTTGGAGGATTACCTGACAAAACGCTCCTACACGACGAAGCTAGCTATACAAAAGTAGCAAAAAATTCAGATGTCCTGAAATGCGCTCCAACGCATCGGATTCTGTTAATACACACACGGACACTTCACCAAAGGTGTTTTTAAGTCCTAGATAGGTCTAATAGGGCAGATATGGCAGTTGGAGGATGATGTGACAAAAGGCTCCAACACGACGATGCTAGCTATACAAAAGTAGCAAAAAATTCAGATGTCCTGAAATGCGCTCCAACGCATCGGATTCTGTTAATACACACACGAACACATCACCAAAGGTGTTTTTAAGTCCTAGATAGGTCTAATAGGGCAGATATGGCAGTTGGAGGATTACCTGACAAAACGCTCCTACACGACGAAGCTAGCTATACAAAAGTAGCAAAAAATTCAGATGTCCTGAAATGCGCTCCAACGCATCGGATTCTGTTAATACACACACGAACACATCACCAAAGGTGTTTTTAAGTCCTAGATAGGTCTAATAGGGCAGATATGGCAGTTGGAGGATTACCTGACAAAACGCTCCTACACGACGATGCTAGCTATACAAAAGTAGCAAAAAATTCAGATGTCCTGAAATGCGCTCCAACGCATCGGATTCTGTTAATACACACACGAACACATCACCAAAGGTGTTTTTAAGTCCTAGATAGGTCTAATAGGGCAGATATGGCAGTTGGAGGATTACCTGACAAAACGCTCCTACACGACGATGCTAGCTATACAAAAGTAGCAAAAAATTCAGATGTCCTGAAATGCGCTCCAACGCATCGGATTCTGTTAATACACACACGAACACATCACCAAAGGTGTTTTTAAATCCTAGATAGGTCTAATAGGGCAGATATGGCAGTTGGAGGATTACCTGACAAAACGCTCCTACACGACGATGCTAGCTATACAAAAGTAGCAAAAAATTCAGATGTCCTGAAATGCGCTCCAACGCATCGGATTCTGTTAATACACACACGAACACATCACCAAAGGTGTTTTTAAGTCCTAGATAGGTCTAATAGGGCAGATATGGCAGTTGGAGGATTACCTGACAAAACGCTCCTACACGACGAAGCTAGCTATACAAAAGTAGCAAAAAATTCAGATGTCCTGAAATGCGCTCCAACGCATCGGATTCTGTTAATACACACACGGACACTTCACCAAAGGTGTTTTTAAGTCCTAGATAGGTCTAATAGGGCAGATATGGCAGTTGGAGGATGATGTGACAAAAGGCTCCAACACGACGATGCTAGCTATACAAAAGTAGCCAAAAATTCAGATGTCCTGAAATGCGCTCCAACGCATCGGATTCTGTTAATACACACACGGACACTTCACCAAAGGTATTTTTAAGTCCTAGATAGGTCTAATAGGGCAGATATGGCAGTTGGAGGATGATGTGACAAAAGGCTCCAACACGACGATGCTAGCTATACAAAAGTAGCAAAAAATTCAGATGTCCTGAAATGCGCTCCAACGCATCGGATTCTGTTAATACACACACGAACACATCACCAAAGGTGTTTTTAAGTCCTAGATAGGTCTAATAGGGCAGATATGGCAGTTGGAGGATTACCTGACAAAACGCTCCTACACGACGATGCTAGCTATACAAAAGTAGCAAAAAATTCAGATGTCCTGAAATGCGCTCCAACGCATCGGATTCTGTTAATACACACACGGACACTTCACCAAAGGTATTTTTAAGTCCTAGATAGGTCTAATAGGGCAGATATGGCAGTTGGAGGATGATGTGACAAAAGGCTCCAACACGACGATGCTAGCTATACAAAAGTAGCAAAAAATTCAGATGTCCTGAAATGCGCTCCAACGCATCGGATTCTGTTAATACACACACGGACACTTCACCAAAGGTGTTTTTAAGTCCTAGATAGGTCTAATAGGGCAGATATGGCAGTTGGAGGATGATGTGACAAAAGGCTCCAACACGACGATGCTAGCTATACAAAAGTAGCCAAAAATTCAGATGTCCTGAAATGCGCTCCAACGCATCGGATTCTGTTAATACACACACGGACACTTCACCAAAGGTATTTTTAAGTCCTAGATAGGTCTAATAGGGCAGATATGGCAGTTGGAGGATGATGTGACAAAAGGCTCCAACACGACGATGCTAGCTATACAAAAGTAGCAAAAAATTCAGATGTCCTGAAATGCGCTCCAACGCATCGGATTCTGTTAATACACACACGAACACATCACCAAAGGTGTTTTTAAGTCCTAGATAGGTCTAATAGGGCAGATATGGCAGTTGGAGGATTACCTGACAAAACGCTCCTACACGACGATGCTAGCTATACAAAAGTAGCAAAAAATTCAGATGTCCTGAAATGCGCTCCAACGCATCGGATTCTGTTAATACACACACGAACACATCACCAAAGGTGTTTTTAAGTCCTAGATAGGTCTTATAGGGCAGATATGGCAGTTGGAGGATGATGTGACAAAAGGCTCCAACACGACGATGCTAGCTATACAAAAGTAGCAAAAAATTCAGATGTCCTGAAATGCTCTCCAACGCATCAGATTCTGTTAATACACACACGAACACATCACCAAAGGTGTTTTTAAGTCCTAGATAGGAGTAATAGGGCAGATATGGCAGTTGGAGGATTACCTGACAAAACGCTCCTACACGACGATGCTAGCTATACAAAAGTAGCAAAAAATTCAGATGTCCTGAAATGCGCTCCAACGCATCGGATTCTGTTAATACACACGCGGACACTTCACCAAAGGTGTTTTTAAGTCCTAGATAGGTCTAATAGGGCAGATATGGCAGTTGGAGGGTTACCTGACAAAACGCTCCTACACGACGATGCTAGCTATACAAAAGTAGCAAAAAATCCAGATGTTCTGAAATGCGCTCCAACGCATCGGATTCTGTTAATACACACACGGACACTTCACCAAAGGTGTTTTTAAGCCCTAGATAGGTCTAATAGGGCAGATATGGCAGTTGGAGGATTACCTGACAAAACGCTCCTACACGACGATGCTAGCTATACAAAAGTAGCCAAAAATTCAGATGTCCTGAAATGCGCTCCAACGCATCGGATTCTGTTAATACACACACGAACACATCACCAAAGGTGTTTTTAAGTCCTAGATAGGTCTAATAGGGCAGTTATGGCAGTTGGAGGATTACCTGACAAAACGCTCCTACACGACGATGCTAGCTATACAAAAGTAGCCAAAAATTCAGATGTCCTGAAATGCGCTCCAACGCTTCGGATTCTGTTAATACACACACGGACACTTCACCAAAGGTGTTTTTAAGTCCTAGATAGGTCTAATAGGGCAGATATGGCAGTTGGAGGATTACCTGACAAAACGCTCCTACACGACGATGCTAGCTATACAAAAGTAGCCAAAAATTCAGATGTCCTGAAATGCGCTCCAACGCATCGGATTCTGTTAATACACACACGAACACATCACCAAAGGTGTTTTTAAGTCCTAGATAGGTCTAATAGGGCAGATATGGCAGTTGGAGGATTACCTGACAAAACGCTCCTACACGACGATGCTAGCTATACAAAAGTAGCCAAAAATTCAGATGTCCTGAAATGCGCTCCAACGCATCGGATTCTGTTAATACACACACGAACACATCACCAAAGGTGTTTTTAAGTCCTAGATAGGTCTAATAGGGCAGATATGGCAGTTGGAGGATTACCTGACAAAACGCTCCTACACGACGATGCTAGCTATACAAAAGTAGCCAAAAATTCAGATGTCCTGAAATGCGCTCCAACGCATCGGATTCTGTTAATACACACACGAACACATCACCAAAGGTGTTTTTAAGTCCTAGATAGGTCTAATAGGGCAGATATGGCAGTTGGAGGATTACCTGACAAAACGCTCCTACACGACGATGCTAGCTATACAAAAGTAGCCAAAAATTCAGATGTCCTGAAATGCGCTCCAACGCATCGGATTCTGTTAATACACACACGGACACTTCACCAAAGGTGTTTTTAAGTCCTAGATAGGTCTAATAGGGCAGATATGGCAGTTGGAGGATTACCTGACAAAACGCTCCTACACGACGATGCTAGCTATACAAAAGTAGCCAAAAATTCAGATGTCCTGAAATGCGCTCCAACGCTTCGGATTCTGTTAATACACACACGGACACTTCACCAAAGGTGTTTTTAAGTCCTAGATAGGTCTAATAGGGCAGATATGGCAGTTGGAGGATTACCTGACAAAACGCTCCTACACGACGATGCTAGCTATACAAAAGTAGCCAAAAATTCAGATGTCCTGAAATGCGCTCCAGCGCATCGGATTCTGTTAACACACACACGAACACATCACCAAAGGTGTTTTTAAATCCTAGATAGGTCTAATAGGGCAGATATGGCAGTTGGAGGATTACCTGACAGTTACCTGACAAAACGACGATGCTAGCTATACAAAAGTAGCAAAAAATTCAGATGTCCTGAAATGCGCTCCAACGCATCGGATTCTGTTAACACACACACGAACACATCACCAAAGGTGTTTTTAAGTCCTAGATAGGTCTTATAGGGCAGATATGGCAGTTGGAGGATTACCTGACAATTACCTGACAAAACGACGACGCTAGCTATACAAAAGTAGCAAAAAATTCAGATGTCCTGAAATGCGCTCCAACGCATCGGATTCTGTTAATACACTCACGAACACATCACCAAAGGTGTTTTTAAGTCCTAGATAGGTCTAATAGGGCAGATATGGCAGTTGGAGGATTACCTGACAAAACGCTCCTACACGACGATGCTAGCTATACAAAAGTAGCCAAAAATTCAGATGTCCTGAAATGCGCTCCAACGCATCGGATTCTGTTAATACACACACGGACACTTCACCAAAGGTGTTTTTAAGTCCTAGATAGGTCTAATAGGGCAGATATGGCAGTTGGAGGATTACCTGACAAAACGCTCCTACACGACGATGCTAGCTATACAAAAGTAGCAAAAAATTCAGATGTCCTGAAATGCGCTCCAACGCATCGGATTCTGTTAACACACACACGAACACATCACCAAAGGTGTTTTTAAATCCTAGATAGGTCTAATAGGGCAGATATGGCAGTTGGAGGATTACCTGACAGTTACCTGACAAAACGACGATGCTAGCTATACAAAAGTAGCAAAAAATTCAGATGTCCTGAAATGCGCTCCAACGCATCGGATTCTGTTAATACACACACGAACACATCACCAAAGGTGTTTTTAAGTCCTAGATAGGTCTAATAGGGCAGATATGGCAGTTGGAGGATTACCTGACAAAACGCTCCTACACGACGATGCTAGCTATACAAAAGTAGCCAAAAATTCAGATGTCCTGAAATGCGCTCCAACGCTTCGTATTCTGTTAATACACACACGGACACTTCACCAAAGGTGTTTTTAAGTCCTAGATAGGTCTAATAGGGCAGATATGGCAGTTGGAGGATTACCTGACAAAACGCTCCTACACGACGATGCTAGCTATACAAAAGTAGCCAAAAATTCAGATGTCCTGAAATGCGCTCCAGCGCATCGGATTCTGTTAATACACACACGAACACATCACCAAAGGTGTTTTTAAGTCCTAGATAGGTCTAATAGGGCAGATATGGCAGTTGGAGGATTGCCTGACAATTACCTGACAAAACGACGATGCTAGCTATACAAAAGTAGCAAAAAATTCAGATGTCCTGAAATGCGCTCCAACGCATCGGATTCTGTTAATACACACACAAAGGTGTTTTTAAGTCCTAGATAGGTCTAATAGGGCAGATATGGCAGTTGGAGGATGATGTGACAAAAGGCTCCAACACGACGATGCTAGCTATACAAAAGTAGCCAAAAATTAAGATGTCCTGAAATGCGCTCCAGCGCATCGGATTCTGTTAATACACACACGAACACATCACCAAAGGTGTTTTTAAGTCCTAGATAAGTCTAATAGGGCAGATATGGCAGTTGGAGGATTACCTGACAATTACCTGACAAAACGACGATGCTAGCTATACAAAAGTAGCAAAAAATTCAGATGTCCTGAAATGCGCTCCAGCGCATCGGATTCTGTTAATACACACACGAACACATCACCAAAGGTGTTTTTAAGTCCTAGATAGGTCGAATAGGGCAGATATGGCAGTTGGAGGATTACCTGACAATTACCTGACAAAACGACGACGCTAGCTATACAAAAGTAGCAAAAAATTCAGATGTCCTGAAATGCGCTCCAGCGCATCGGATTCTGTTAACACACACACGAACACATCACCAAAGGTGTTTTTAAGTCCTAGATAGGTCTAATAGGGCAGATATGGCAGTTGGAGGATGATGTGACAAAAGGCTCCAACACGACGATGCTAGCTATACAAAAGTAGCCAAAAATTAAGATGTCCTGAAATGCGCTCCAGCGCATCGGATTCTGTTAATACACACACGAACACATCACCAAAGGTGTTTTTAAGTCCTAGATAAGTCTAATAGGGCAGATATGGCAGTTGGAGGATTACCTGACAATTACCTGACAAAACGACGATGCTAGCTATACAAAAGTAGCCAAAAATTCAGATGTCCTGAAATGCGCTCCAGCGCATCGGATTCTGTTAATACACACACGAACACATCACCAAAGGTGTTTTTAAGTCCTAGATAAGTCTAATAGGGCAGATATGGCAGTTGGAGGATTACCTGACAAAACGCTCCTACACTACGATGCTAGCTATACAAAAGTAGCAAAAAATTCAGATGTCCTGAAATGCGCTCCAACGCATCGGATTCTGTTAATACACACACGAACACATCACCAAAGGTGTTTTTAAGTCCTAGATATGTCTAATAGGGCAGATATGGCAGTTGGAGGATTACCTGACAAAACGCTCCTACACGACGATGCTAGCTATACAAAAGTAGCAAAAAATTCAGATGTCCTGAAATGCGCTCCAACGCATCGGATTCTGTTAACACACACACGAACACATCACCAAAGGTGTTTTTAAGTCCTAGATATGTCTAATAGGGCAGATATGGCAGTTGGAGGATTACCTGACAAAACGCTCCTACACGACGATGCTAGCTATACAAAAGTAGCAAAAAATTCAGATGTCCTGAAATGCGCTCCAACGCATCGGATTCTGTTAATACACACACGAACACATCACCAAAGATGTTTTTAAGTCCTAGATAAGTCTAATAGGGCAGATATGGCAGTTGGAGGATTACCTGACAAAACGCTCCTACACTACGATGCTAGCTATACAAAAGTAGCAAAAAATTCAGATGTCCTGAAATGCGCTCCAACGCATCGGATTCTGTTAATACACACACGGACACTTCACCAAAGGTGTTTTTAAGTCCTAGATAGGTCTAATAGGGCAGATATGGCAGTTGGAGGATTACCTGACAAAACGCTCCTACACGACGATGCTAGCTATACAAAAGTAGCAAAAAATTCAGATGTCCTGAAATGCGCTCCAACGCATCGGATTCTGTTAATACACACACGAACACATCACCAAAGGTGTTTTTAAGTCCTAGATATGTCTAATAGGGCAGATATGGCAGTTGGAGGATTACCTGACAAAACGCTCCTACACGACGATGCTAGCTATACAAAAGTAGCAAAAAATTCAGATGTCCTGAAATGCGCTCCAACGCATCGGATTCTGTTAACACACACACGAACACATCACCAAAGGTGTTTTTAAGTCCTAGATATGTCTAATAGGGCAGATATGGCAGTTGGAGGATTACCTGACAAAACGCTCCTACACGACGATGCTAGCTATACAAAAGTAGCAAAAAATTCAGATGTCCTGAAATGCGCTCCAACGCATCGGATTCTGTTAATACACACACGAACACATCACCAAAGGTGTTTTTAAGTCCTAGATATGTCTAATAGGGCAGATATGGCAGTTGGAGGATTACCTGACAAAACGCTCCAACACGACGATGCTAGCTATACATAAGTAGCAAAAAATTCAGATGTCCTGAAATGCGCTCCAACGCATCGGATTCTGTTAATACACACACGAACACATCACAAAAGGTGTTTTTAAGTCCTAGATAGGGCTAATAGGGCAGATATGGCAGTTGGAGGATTACCTGACAATTACCTGACAAAACGACGATGCTAGCTATACAAAAGTAGCAAAAAATTCAGATGTCCTGAAATGCGCTCCAGCGCATCGGATTCTGTTAATACACACACGAACACATCACCAAAGGTGTTTTTAAGTCCTAGATAGGTCGAATAGGGCAGATATGGCAGTTGGAGGATTACCTGACAATTACCTGACAAAACGACGATGCTAGCTATACAAAAGTAGCAAAAAATTCAGATGTCCTGAAATGCGCTCCAGCGCATCGGATTCTGTTAATACACACACGAACACATCACCAAAGGTGTTTTTAAGTCCTAGATAGGTCGAATAGGGCAGATATGGCAGTTGGAGGATTACCTGACAATTACCTGACAAAACGACGATGCTAGCTATACAAAAGTAGCAAAAAATTCAGATGTCCTGAAATGCGCTCCAGCGCATCGGATTCTGTTAATACACACACGAACACATCACCAAAGGTGTTTTTAAGTCCTAGATAGGTCGAATAGGGAAGATATGGCAGTTGGAGGATTACCTGACAAAACGACGATGCTAGCTATACAAAAGTAGCAAAAAATTCAGATGTCCTGAAATGCGCTCCAGCGCATCGGATTCTGTTAATACACACACGAACACATCACCAAAGATGTTTTTAAGTCCTAGATAAGTCTAATAGGGCAGATATGGCAGTTGGAGGATTACCTGACAAAACGCTCCTACACTACGATGCTAGCTATACAAAAGTAGCAAAAAATTCAGATGTCCTGAAATGCGCTCCAACGCATCGGATTCTGTTAATACACACACGAACACATCACAAAAGGTGTTTTTAAGTCCTAGATAGGGCTAATAGGGCAGATATGGCAGTTGGAGGATTACCTGACAAAACGCTCCTACACGACGATGCTAGCTATACAAAAGTAGCAAAAAATTCAGATGTCCTGAAATGCGCTCCAACGCATCGGATTCTGTTAATACACACACGAACACATCACAAAAGGTGTTTTTAAGTCCTAGATAGGGCTAATAGGGCAGATATGGCAGTTGGAGGATTACCTGACAAAACGCTCCTACACGACGATGCTAGCTATACAAAAGTAGCAAAAAATTCAGATGTCCTGAAATGCGCTCCAACGCATCGGATTCTGTTAATACACACACGAACACATCACCAAAGGTGTTTTTAAGTCCTAGATATGTCTAATAGGGCAGATATGGCAGTTGGAGGATTACCTGACAATTACCTGACAAAACGACGATGCTAGCTATACAAAAGTAGCCAAAAATTCAGATGTCCTGAAATGCGCTCCAACGCATCGGATTCTGTTAACACACACACGAACACATCACCAAAGGTGTTTTTAAGTCCTAGATATGTCTAATAGGGCAGATATGGCAGTTGGAGGATTACCTGACAAAACGCTCCTACACGACGATGCTAGCTATACAAAAGTAGCAAAAAATTCAGATGTCCTGAAATGCGCTCCAACGCATCGGATTCTGTTAATACACACACGAACACATCACCAAAGGTGTTTTTAAGTCCTAGATAGGTCTAATAGGGCAGATATGGCAGTTGGAGGATTACCTGACAATTACCTGACAAAACGACGATGCTAGCTATACAAAAGTAGCCAAAAATTCAGATGTCCTGAAATGCGCTCCAACGCATCGGATTCTGTTAACACACACACGAACACATCACCAAAGGTGTTTTTAAGTCCTAGATAGGGCTAATAGGGCAGATATGGCAGTTGGAGGATTACCTGACAATTACCTGACAAAACGACGATGCTAGCTATACAAAAGTAGCCAAAAATTCAGATGTCCTGAAATGCGCTCCAACGCTTCGGATTCTGTTAATACACACACGGACACTTCACCAAAGGTGTTTTTAAGTCCTAGATAGGTCTAATAGGGCAGATATGGCAGTTGGAGGATTACCTGACAATTACCTGACAAAACGACGATGCTAGCTATACAAAAGTAGCAAAAAATTCAGATGTCCTGAAATGCGCTCCAGCGCATCGGATTCTGTTAATACACACACGAACACATCACCAAAGGTGTTTTTAAGTCCTAGATTAGTCTAATAGGGCAGATATGGCAGTTGGAGGATGATGTGACAAAATGCTCCAACACGACGATGCTAGCTATACAGAAGTAGCAAAAAATTCAGATGTCCTGAAATGCGCTCCAACGCTTCGGATTCTGTTAATACACACACGGACACTTCACCAAAGGTGTTTTTAAGTCCTAGATTAGTCTAATAGGGCAGATATGGCAGTTGGAGGATTACCTGACAATTACCTGACAAAACGACGATGCTAGCTATACAGAAGTAGCAAAAAATTCAGATGTCCTGAAATGCGCTCCAACGCATCGGATTCTGTTAATACACACACGGACACTTCACCAAAGGTGTTTTTAAGTCCTAGATAGGTCTAATAGGGCAGATATGGCAGTTGGAGGATTACCTGACAATTACCTGACAAAACGACGATGCTAGCTATACAAAAGTAGCCAAAAATTCAGATGTCCTGAAATGCGCTCCAACGCTTCGGATTCTGTTAATACACACACGGACACTTCACCAAAGGTGTTTTTAAGTCCTAGATTAGTCTAATAGGGCAGATATGGCAGTTGGAGGATGATGTGACAAAATGCTCCAACACGACGATGCTAGCAATACAGAAGTAGCAAAAAATTCAGATGTCCTGAAATGCGCTCCAACGCATCGGATTCTGTTAATACACACACGGACACTTCACCAAAGGTGTTTTTAAGTCCTAGATAGGTCTAATAGGGCAGATATGGCAGTTGGAGGATTACCTGACAATTACCTGACAAAACGACGATGCTAGCTATACAAAAGTAGCAAAAAATTCAGATGTCCTGAAATGCGCTCCAGCGCATCGGATTCTGTTAATACACACACGAACACATCACCAAAGGTGTTTTTAAGTCCTAGATAAGTCTAATAGGGCAGATATGGCAGTTGGAGGATTACCTGACAATTACCTGACAAAACGACGATGCTAGCTATACAAAAGTAGCCAAAAATTCAGATGTCCTGAAATGCGCTCCAACGCTTCGGATTCTGTTAATACACACACGGACACTTCACCAAAGGTGTTTTTAAGTCCTAGATTAGTCTAATAGGGCAGATATGGCAGTTGGAGGATTACCTGACAATTACCTGACAAAACGACGATGCTAGCTATACAAAAGTAGCCAAAAATTCAGATGTCCTGAAATGCGCTCCAACGCATCGGATTCTGTTAATACACACACGAACACATCACTAAAGGTGTTTTTAAGTCCTAGATAGGTCTAATAGGGCAGATATGGCAGTTGGAGGATTACCTGACAAAACGCTCCTACACGACGATGCTAGCTATACAAAAGTAGCCAAAAATTCAGATGTCCTGAAATGCGCTCCAACGCATCGGATTCGTTAATACACACACGAACACATCACCAAAGGTGTTTTTAAGTCCTAGATAGGTCTAATAGGGCAGATATGGCAGTTGGATGATGATGTGACAAAAGGCTCCAACACGACGATGCTAGCTATACAAAAGTAGCCAAAAATTCAGATGTCCTGAAATGCGCTCCCACGCATCGGATTCTGTTAATACACACACGAACACATCACCAAAGGTGTTTTTAAGTCCTAGATAGGTCTAATAGGGCAGATATGGCAGTTGGAGGATTACCTGACAAAACGCTCCTACACGACGATGCTAGCTATACAAAAGTAGCCAAAAATTCAGATGTCCTGAAATGCGCTCCAGCGCATCGGATTCTGTTAATACACACACGAACACATCACCAAAGGTGTTTTTAAGTCCTAGGTAGGTCGAATAGGGCAGATATGGCAGTTGGAGGATTACCTGACAATTACCTGACAAAACGACGATGCTAGCTATACAAAAGTAGCAAAAAATTCAGATGTCCTGAAATGCGCTCCAGCGCATCGGATTCTGTTAATACACACACGAACACATCACCAAAGGTGTTTTAAGTCCTAGATAGGTCGAATAGGGAAGATATGGCAGTTGGAGGATTACCTGACAAAACGACGATGCTAGCTATACAAAAGTAGCAAAAAATTCAGATGTCCTGAAATGCGCTCCAGCGCATCGGATTCTGTTAATACACACACGAACACATCACCAAAGATGTTTTTAAGTCCTAGATAAGTCTAATAGGGCAGATATGGCAGTTGGAGGATTACCTGACAAAACGCTCCTACACTACGATGCTAGCTATACAAAAGTAGCAAAAAATTCAGATGTCCTGAAATGCGCTCCAACGCATCGGATTCTGTTAATACACACACGGACACTTCACCAAAGGTGTTTTTAAGTCCTAGATAGGTCTAATAGGGCAGATATGGCAGTTGGAGGATTACCTGACAAAACGCTCCTACACGACGATGCTAGCTATACAAAAGTAGCAAAAAATTCAGATGTCCTGAAATGCGCTCCAACGCATCGGATTCTGTTAATACACACACGAACACATCACAAAAGGTGTTTTTAAGTCCTAGATAGGGCTAATAGGGCAGATATGGCAGTTGGAGGATTACCTGACAAAACGCTCCTACACGACGATGCTAGCTATACAAAAGTAGCAAAAAATTCAGATGTCCTGAAATGCGCTCCAACGCATCGGATTCTGTTAATACACACACGAACACATCACAAAAGGTGTTTTTAAGTCCTAGATAGGGCTAATAGGGCAGATATGGCAGTTGGAGGATTACCTGACAAAACGCTCCTACACGACGATGCTAGCTATACAAAAGTAGCAAAAAATTCAGATGTCCTGAAATGCGCTCCAACGCATCGGATTCTGTTAATACACACACGAACACATCACCAAAGGTGTTTTTAAGTCCTAGATATGTCTAATAGGGCAGATATGGCAGTTGGAGGATTACCTGACAAAACGCTCCTACACGACGATGCTAGCTATACAAAAGTAGCAAAAAATTCAGATGTCCTGAAATGCGCTCCAACGCATCGGATTCTGTTAATACACACACGAACACATCACCAAAGGTGTTTTTAAGTCCTAGATAGGTCTAATAGGGCAGATATGGCAGTTGGAGGATTACCTGACAATTACCTGACAAAACGACGATGCTAGCTATACAAAAGTAGCCAAAAATTCAGATGTCCTGAAATGCGCTCCAACGCATCGGATTCTGTTAACACACACACGAACACATCACCAAAGGTGTTTTTAAGTCCTAGATATGTCTAATAGGGCAGATATGGCAGTTGGAGGATTACCTGACAAAACGCTCCTACACGACGATGCTAGCTATACAAAAGTAGCAAAAAATTCAGATGTCCTGAAATGCGCTCCAACGCATCGGATTCTGTTAATACACACACGAACACATCACCAAAGGTGTTTTTAAGTCGTAGACAGGTCTAATAGGGCAGATATGGCAGTTGGAGGATTACCTGACAAAACGCTCCTACACGACGATGCTAGCTATACAAAAGTAGCAAAAAATTCAGATGTCCTGAAATGCGCTCCAACGCATCGGATTCTGTTAATACACACACGGACACTTCACCAAAGGTGTTTTTAAGTCCTAGATAGGTCTAATAGGGCAGATATGGCAGTTGGAGGATTACCTGACAAAACGCTCCTACACGACGATGCTAGCTATACAAAAGTAGCAAAAAATTCAGATGTCCTGAAATGCGCTCCAACGCATCGGATTCTGTTAATACACACTCGAACATATCACCAAAGGTGTTTTTAAGTCCTAGATAGGTCTAATAGGGCAGATATGGCAGTTGGAGGATTACCTGACAAAACGCTCCAACACGACGATGCTAGCTATACAAAAGTAGCAAAAAATTCAGATGTCCTGAAATGCGCTCCAACGCATCGGATTCTGTTAATACACACACGGACACTTCACCAAAGGTGTTTTTAAGTCCTAGATAGGTCTAATAGGGCAGATATGGCAGTTGGAGGATTACCTGACAAAACGCTCCTACACGACGATGCTAGCTATACAAAAGTAGCAAAAAATTCAGATGTCCTGAAATGCGCTCCAACGCATCGGATTCTGTTAATACACACACGGACACTTCACCAAAGGTGTTTTTAAGTCCTAGATAGGTCTAATAGGGCAGATATGGCAGTTGGAGGATTACCTGACAAAACGCTCCTACACGACGATGCTAGCTATACAAAAGTAGCAAAAAATTCAGATGTCCTGAAATGCGCTCCAACGCATCGGATTCTGTTAATACACACTCGAACATATCACCAAAGGTGTTTTTAAGTCCTAGATAGGTCTAATAGGGCAGATATGGCAGTTGGAGGATTACCTGACAAAACGCTCCAACACGACGATGCTAGCTATACAAAAGTAGCAAAAAATTCAGATGTCCTGAAATGCGCTCCAACGCATCGGATTCTGTTAATACACACACGGACACTTCACCAAAGGTGTTTTTAAGTCCTAGATAGGTCTAATAGGGCAGATATGGCAGTTGGAGGATTACCTGACAAAACGCTCCTACACGACGATGCTAGCTATACAAAAGTAGCAAAAAACTCAGATGTCCTGAAATGCGCTCCAACGCATCGGATTCTGTTAATACACACACGAACACTTCACCAAAGGTGTTTTTAAGTCCTAGATAGGTCTAATAGGGCAGATATGGCAGTTGGAGGATTACCTGACAAAACGCTCCTACACGACGATGCTAGCTATACAAAAGTAGCCAAAAATTCAGATGTCCTGAAATGCGCTCCAACGCATCGGATTCTGTTAATACACACACGGACACTTCACCAAAGGTGTTTTTAAGTCCTAGATAGGTCTAATAGGGCAGATATGGCAGTTGGAGGATTACCTGACAAAACGCTCCAACACGACGATGCTAGCTATACAAAAGTAGCAAAAAATTCAGATGTCCTGAAATGCGCTCCAACGCATCGGATTCTGTTAATACACACACGAACACATCACCAAAGGTGTTTTTAAGTCCTAGATAGGTCTAATAGGGCAGATATGGCAGTTGGAGGATTACCTGACAAAACGCTCCAACACGACGATGCTAGCTATACAAAAGTAGCAAAAAATTCAGATGTCCTGAAATGCGCTCCAACGCATCGGATTCTGTTAATACACACACGGACACTTCACCAAAGGTGTTTTTAAGTCCTAGATAGGTTTAATAGGGCAGATATGGCAGTTGGAGGATTACCTGACAAAACGCTCCTACACGACGATGCTAGCTATACAAAAGTAGCAAAAAATTCAGATGTCCTGAAATGCGCTCCAACGCATCGGATTCTGTTAATACACACTCGAACATATCACCAAAGGTGTTTTTAAGTCCTAGATAGGTCTAATAGGGCAGATATGGCAGTTGGAGGATTACCTGACAAAACGCTCCAACACGACGATGCTAGCTATACAAAAGTAGCAAAAAATTCAGATGTCCTGAAATGCGCTCCAACGCATCGGATTCTGTTAATACACACACGGACACTTCACCAAAGGTGTTTTTAAGTCCTAGATAGGTTTAATAGGGCAGATATGGCAGTTGGAGGATTACCTGACAAAACGCTCCTACACGACGATGCTAGCTATACAAAAGTAGCAAAAAATTCAGATGTCCTGAAATGCGCTCCAACGCATCGGATTCTGTTAATACACACTCGAACATATCACCAAAGGTGTTTTTAAGTCCTAGATAGGTCTAATAGGGCAGATATGGCAGTTGGAGGATTACCTGACAAAACGCTCCAACACGACGATGCTAGCTATACAAAAGTAGCAAAAAATTCAGATGTCCTGAAATGCGCTCCAACGCATCGGATTCTGTTAATACACACTCGAACATATCACCAAAGGTGTTTTTAAGTCCTAGATAGGTCTAATAGGGCAGATATGGCAGTTGGAGGATTACCTGACAAAACGCTCCAACACGACGATGCTAGCTATACAAAAGTAGCCAAAAATTCAGATGTCCTGAAATGCGCTCCAACGCATCGGATTCGTTAATACACACACGAACACATCACCAAAGGTGTTTTTAAGTCCTAGATAGGTCTAATAGGGCAGATATGGCAGTTGGATGATGATGTGACAAAAGGCTCCAACACGACGATGCTAGCTATACAAAAGTAGCCAAAAATTCAGATGTCCTGAAATGCGCTCCAACGCATCGGATTCTGTTAATACACACACGAACACATCACCAAAGGTGTTTTTAAGTCCTAGATAGGTCTAATAGGGCAGATATGGCAGTTGGAGGATTACCTGACAATTACCTGACAAAACGACGATGCTAGCTATACAAAAGTAGCCAAAAATTCAGATGTCCTGAAATGCGCTCCAACGCATCGGATTCTGTTAATAAACACACGAACACATCACCAAAGGTGTTTTTAAGTCCTGAATAGGTCTAGTAGGGCAGATATGGCAGTTGGAGGATTACCTGACAATTACCTGACAAAACGACGATGTTAGCTATACAAAAGTAGCCAAAAATTCAGATGTCCTGAAATGCGCTCCAACGCATCGGATTCTGTTAATACACACACGAACACATCACCAAAGGTGTTTTTAAGTCCTAGATAGGTCTAATAGGGCAGATATGGCAGTTGGAGGATTACCTGACAATTACCTGACAAAACGACGATGTTAGCTATACAAAAGTAGCAAAAAATTCAGATGTCCTGAAATGCGCTCCAACGCATCGGATTCTGTTAATACACACACGAACACATCACCAAAGGTGTTTTTAAGTCCTAGATAGGTCTAATAGGGCAGATATGGCTGTTGGAGGATTACCTGACAATTACCTGACAAAACGACGATGTTAGCTATACAAAAGTAGCAAAAAATTCAGATGTCCTGAAATGCGCTCCAACGCATCGGATTCTGTTAATACACACACGAACACATCACCAAAGGTGTTTTTAAGTCCTAGATAGGTCTAATAGGGCAGATATGGCAGTTGGAGGATTACCTGACAATTACCTGACAAAACGACGATGTTAGCTATACAAAAGTAGCAAAAAATTCAGATGTCCTGAAATGCGCTCCAACGCATCGGATTCTGTTAATACACACACGAACACATCACCAAAGGTGTTTTTAAGTCCTAGATAGGTCTAATAGGGCAGATATGGCTGTTGGAGGATGATGTGATAAAAGGCTTCAACACGACGATGCTAGCTATACAAAAGTAGCCAAAAATTCAGATGTCCTGAAATGCGCTCCAACGCATCGGCCCTGCTGGACATACGCCACCGTGGCCATGCTGGACATACGCCACAGTGGCCCTGCTGGACATACGCCACCGTTGCCATGCACGACATACGCCACAGTGGCCATGCTGGACATACGCCACAGTTGTCATGCAGGACAACTCTCAAGACTGCCTCCTCTACCATAAGCAAAATGTTACGCATACGCCACAGTGGCCATGCAAGACAAACGCCACTGTGGCCCTGCTGGACATACGCCGCAGTGGCGCTGCAGGACATACGCCACAGTGGCCATGCTAGACATACGCCACTGTGGCCCTGCTGGACATACGCCACCGTGGCCATGCAGGACATACGCCACTGTGGCCCTGCTGGACATACGCCACAGTGGCCATGCTGCACATACGCCACAGTGGCCCTGCTGGACATACGCCACAGTGGCCATGCTGGACATACGCCACAGTTGTCATGCAGGACAACTCTCAAGACTGCCTCCTCTACCATAAGCAAAATGTTACGCATACGCCACAGTGGCCATGCAGGACATACGCCACAGTGGCCCTGCTGGACATACGCCACAGTGGCCATGCAGGACATGCGACACCGTGGCCCTGCTGGACATACGCCACAGTGGCCATGCTGGACATACGCCACAGTTGTCATGCAGGACAACTCTCAAGACTGCCTCCTCTACCATAAGCAAAATGTTACGCATACGCCACAGTGGCCATGCAGGACATACGCCACAGTGGCCCTGCTGGACATACGCCACAGTGGCCATGCAGGACATGCGACACCGTGGCCCTGCTGGACATACGCCACAGTGGCCATGCTGGACGTACGCCACAGTTGCCATGCAGGACAACTCTCAAGACTGCCTCCTCTACCTTACGATAAATGTTACGCATACGCCACAGTGGCCATGCAGGACAAACGCCACTGTGGCCCTGCTGGACATACGCCGCAGTGGCGCTGCAGGACATACGCCACTGTGGCCATGCTGGACGTACGCCACAGTTGCCATGCAGGACAACTCTCAAGACTGCCTCCTCTACCTTACGATAAATGTTACGCATACGCCACAGTGGCCATGCAGGACATACGCCACTGTGGCCCTGCTGGACATACGCCACAGTGGCCATGCTGGACGTACGCCATAGTTGCCATGCAGGACAACTCTCAAGACTGCCGCCTCTACCATACGAAAAATGTGACGCATACGCCGCAGTGGCGCTGCAGGACATACGCCACTGTGGCCATGCTGGACGTACGCCACAGTTGCCATGCAGGACAACTCTCAAGACTGCCTCCTCTACCTTACGATAAATGTTACGCATACGCCACAGTGGCCATGCAGGACATACGCCACTGTGGCCCTGCTGGACATACGCCCCAGTGGCCCTGCAGAACATATGCCACCGAGGCCATGCAGGACAGCTCTCAAGACTGCCTCCTCTACCATACGAAAAATGTTACGCATACGCCACAGTGGCCATGCAGGACATACGCCACTGTGGCCCTGCTGGACATACGCCACAGTGGCCATGCTGGACGTACGCCACAGTTGCCATGCAGGACAACTCTCAAGACTTCCTCCTCTACCATACGAAAAATGTTACGCATACGCCACAGTGGCCATGCAGGACATACGCCACAGTGGCCCTGCTGGACATACGCCACAGTGGCCATGCAGGACATACGCCACTGTGGCCCTGCTGGACATACGCCACAGTGGCCATGCAGGACATACGCCACTGTGGCCCTGCTGGACATACGCCACAGTGGCCATGCAGGACATACGCCACTGTGGCCCTGCTGGACATACGCCACAGTGGCCATGCTGGACATACGCCACAGTGGCCCTGCTGGACATACGCCACTGTGGCCCTGCTCGACATACGCCACAGTGGCCATGCTGGACGTACGCCACAATTGCCATGCAGGACAACTCTCAAGACTGCCTCCTCTACCATACGAAAAATGTTACGCATACGCCACAGTGGCCATGCAGGACGTACGCCACTGTGGCCCTGCTGGGCATACGCCGAAGTGGCGCCGCAGGACGTACGCCACTGTGGCCATGCTGGACGTACGACACAGTTGCCATGCAGGACAACTCTCAAGACTTCCTCCTCTACCATACGAAAAATGTTACGCATACGCCACAGTGGCCATGCAGGACATACGCCACTGTGGCCCTGCTGGACATACGCCACAGTGGCCATGCAGGACATACGCCACTGTGGCCCTGCTGGACATACGCCACAGTGGCCATGCTGGACATACGCCACAGTGGCCCTGCTGGACATACGCCACTGTGGCCCTGCTCGACATACGCCACAGTGGCCATGCTGGACGTACGCCACAATTGCCATGCAGGACAACTCTCAAGACTGCCTCCTCTACCATACGAAAAATGTTACGCATACGCCACAGTGGCCATGCAGGACGTACGCCACTGTGGCCCTGCTGGGCATACGCCGAAGTGGCGCCGCAGGACGTACGCCACTGTGGCCATGCTGGACATACGCCACAGTGGCCCTGCTGGACATACGCCACTGTGGCCCTGCTCGACATACGCCACAGTGGCCATGCTGGACGTACGCCACAATTGCCATGCAGGACAACTCTCAAGACTGCCTCCTCTACCATACTAAAAATGTTACGCATACGCCACAGTGGCCATGCAGGACATACGCCACAGTGGCCGTGCTGGACATACGCCACAGTGGCCATGCTGGACATACGCCACAGTGGCCCTGCTGGACATACGCCACAGTGGCCATGCTGGACGTACGCCACAGTTGCCACGCAGGACAACTCTCAAGACTTCCTCCTCTACCATACGAAAAATGTTACGCATATGCCACAGTGGCCATGCAGGACATACGCCACAGTGGCCATGCTGGACGTACGCCACAGTGGCCTTGCAGGACATACGCCACAGTGGCCCTGCTGGACATACGCCACAGTGGCCATGCTGGACGTACGCCATAGTTGCCATGCAGGACAACTCTCAAGACTTCCTCCTCTACCATACGAAAAATGTTACGCATACGCCACAGTGGCCATGCAGGACATACGCCACTGTGGCCCTGCTGGACATACGCGGCTGTGGCCATGCAGGACATACGCCACAGTGGCCATGCAGGACATACGCCACTGTGGCCATGCTGGACATACGCCACAGTGGCCCTGCTGGACATACGCCACAGTGGCCATGCAGGACATACGCCACTGTGGCCCTGCTGGACATACGCCACCATGGCCATGCAGGACATACGCCACCGTGGCCATGCAGGACATACACCACTGTGGCCCTGCTGGGCATACGCCACTGTGGCCCTGCTGGACATACGCCACAGTGGCCATGCTGGACATACGCCACAGTGGCCTTGCAGGACATACGCCACAGTGGCCCTGCTGGACATACGCCACAGTGGCGATGCTGGACGTACGCCACAGTTGCCATGCAGGACAACTCTCAAGACTGCCTCCTCTACCATACGAAAAATTTTACGCATACGCCACAGTGGCCATGCAGGACATACGCCACTGTGGCCCTGCTGGACATACGCCACTGTGGCCCTGCTGGACATACGCCACAGTGGCCCTGCTGGACATACGACACCGTGGCCATGCTGGACATACGCCACAGTGGCCCTGCTGGACATACGCCACAGTGGCCATGATGGACATACGCCACAGTGGCCTTGCTGGACATACGCCACAGTGGCCCTGCTGGACATACGCCACTGTGGCCCTGCTGGACATACGCCACAGTGGCCCTGCTGGACATACGCCACAGTGGCCATGCTGGACATACGCCACAGTGGTCCTGCTGGACATACGCCACAGTGGCCATGCTGGACATACGCCACAGTGGCCCTGCTAGACATACGCCACAGTGGCCCTGCTGGACATACGCCACAGTGGCGCTGCAGGACATACGCCACCGTGGCCATGCAGGACATACGCCACTGTGGCCCTGCAGGGCATACGCCACTGTGGCCCTGCTGGACATACGCCACAGTGGCCATGCTGGACATACGCCGCAGTGGCCTTGCTGGACATACGCCACAGTGTCCATGCTGAACGTACGCCACCGTGGCTATGCTGGACATACGCCACAGTGGCCATGCTGGACATACGCCACAGTTGCCATGCAGGACAACTCTCAAGACTGCCTCCTCTACCATACTAAAAATGTTACGCATACGCCACAGTGGCGCTGCAGGACATACGCCACTGTGGCCCTGCTGGACATACGCCACAGTGGCCCTGCTGGACATACGCCACAGTGGCGCTGCAGGACATACGCCACCGTGGCCATGCAGGACATACGCCACTGTGGCCCTGCAGGGCATACGCCACTGTGGCCCTGCTGGACATACGCCACAGTGGCCATGCTGGACATACGCCGCAGTGGCCTTGCTGGACATACGCCACAGTGTCCATGCTGAACGTACGCCACCGTGGCTATGCTGGACATACGCCACAGTGGCCATGCTGGACATACGCCACAGTTGCCATGCAGGACAACTCTCAAGACTGCCTCCTCTACCATACTAAAAATGTTACGCATACGCCACCGTGGCTATGCTGGACATACGCCACAGTGGCCATGCTGGACATACGCCACAGTTGCCATGCAGGACAACTCTCAAGACTGCCTCCTCTACCATACTAAAAATGTTACGCATACGCCACAGTGGCGCTGCAGGACATACGCCACTGTGGCCCTGCTGGACATACGCCACAGTGGCGCTGCAGGACATACGCCACAGTGGCCATGCTGGACATACGCCACAGTTGCCATGCAGGACAACTCTCAAGACTGCCTCCTCTACCATACTAAAAATGTTACGCATACGCCACAGTGGCGCTGCAGGACATACGCCACAGTGGCCCTGCTGGACATACGCCACAGTGGCCATGCCGGACATACGCCACAGTGGCCCTGCTGGACATACGCCACAGTGGCCATGCTGGACGTACGCCACAGTGGCCATGCTAGACATACGCCACTGTGGCCCTGCTGGACATGCGCCACAGTGGCGCTGCTGGACATACGCCACCGTGGCCATGCAGGACATACGCCACTGTGGCCCTGCAGGGCATACGCCACTGTGGCCCTGCAGGACATATGCCACAGTGGCTGAAATAATACGAAAGATTATTGTATTATTATATTATACTCGCATTATATATAAGCTGGAGTAAAAATATATATATATATATATATATATATATATCCGCGAACAAAAAAAAATCTTTTGAAGCGTAATAACTTTAGCTTTATTGTTCGTGTCTGAACACCCTTTGTGTTAATAAGCGAATGAAAATAATATATTCTTAGTTTGACAATTACATATATGTCATATGTACTAAATATACAGATTTGGGTTTACATCATTTACTATATGGAAATTCTGCTGGTAATGCAGTGTGCTTACGAAATTTAATATTTGTTTTTAATAAATTCTTTTTCAATATAATATAATCTTCAATAATAATATAATGTTTCATTCTTCAACATCCTCCCCGGCTCTGAACGGAGTTCGAAATGTGCAAATGAGTATATGAAACGAACATTGCTAATTTTCGCCCATGACGCGAACCTCCTTCATGACAAATATTCGAAGTTCATTATCGCGTCATTCCTCTCGCTGACATTTCGATTTCGATCATGATGTTGCTCTCCTCTTCGCATTGCAGTGTGTTGTGTATTGATGTGTAATGTGTTTACTTCTCGTGTATAGTCGAGTGCTACGTGATTTTCAGGGAGTGAATGTGCATTTTATGTTGGGTTGTGTGTTGTTTCGGCCACGTTTACGAACTGTTGTCCCAAGCCTCAATGGAAACGCAATTCCATTGAATATGCTGGGTGTAATTATGTTTGTGTAAAGTCGGTGACGAGTGGCATATTTCGCAAAAGAGGACTTGCTGGGTTATTATATGCCCGCATACAGTGGTTTGTGCAGTGTAGTGTCCGACCTCCAAAGATTTACCAAAAGAGTACCTGGTAAAATAAACTTAAAGGAATTGGATTAATTATATATTTTTTTTTTGTTTTTGAGTAATAGTGAGAAAAAAAGTGCATAAGAAAAAAAAGGAGACGGCGATTCATGTTTATGTGTGTGTGTGTGTGTTCGAATCGCGTCGAGTTATTCGTTTTGCATTTTGTTTTTGCTAATCGGATTATGTGTTGATTTATGTACATAAATGTGTGATTTGGTGCCAATGAACTTGACTTACATATGTACATATGTAATGCGATGGAACCGCTGTGTTCTAAATTATGACAGATGATTCGTTTGATAATGTATGATAATGCAGTAGTTCTGCTTTGATGGTTATGTGTAATTATTGTGTATTTCGGTTTTAACTGTTGAATTAAATGTGTTTGTTGTATAAATTGTCTTGAGACTTGTAAATTATAGACTAGTGGGGTGTGCAATGTAGTTTAGTAAAAGTTTGGCATGAAAATTAAATTGTATGACTGCATATGAATATGTTTTCTTTTCCAATTACTGTTGATTCAATTGTGTTTGGTTTATATGAGTACATTGTTTTGTGCCGCTGACATTTTGGTCCCGAAAAGTTTCGCGCTGCAATATAATTATGATTCTTCATATGATTCGTTCGAAGGAAGTAAACAAATTTTGTTGATGCAACGTTTGACTTGGCCGTTCGCAGTTTTGATTGTGACGACTCGAATCAGCTCATCCTTACCTGGATGTGTGTCGATGATTCGGCCCAAACTCCATTTGGATGGTGGGAGATTGTCTTCCTTGATCAAGACCAAATCATTTAACTTCGGCTGAGTCTCGACTTGTTGCCATTTTGGTCGTTGTTGCAGCCGATTGAGATAATCTGATGACCATCGCTTCCAAAATGTTTGCTTGACCTTTTGAATTTGTTGCCAGCGTTGTAGAGGTCCGACTGTAGTGTCCAGTAAACGTTCTTCTGGGATGGTGGTTAGAGCACGGCCAATGAGGAAGTGTCCTGGTGTTAAGACGTTGAAATCGTCAGGATTTTCTGTCATGGGGCACAGTGGCCTTGAATTTAAACACGCTTCGATTTGGCTTAAAAGGGTGTTCAACTCTTCGAACGTAAAAATTTCAGCTCCGATCATCCGTTTGAGGTGATGTTTTATAGATTTTACCCCCGCTTCCCAAAGTCCGCCGAAGTGAGGGGAGGCAGGCGGTATGAAATGCCACTGAATACTCTCGTTGGCCAGAGTCTCAGCTACATTTGTCCAATCGAATTTCGCAGCTTCCAGCAACTTCTTCAATTCTCGGTTTGCTCCTACGAAATTGGTCGCGTTGTCACTGAAGATGTGTGAGCACATTCCTCTGCGTGCTGTGAACCGTCTAAGAGCTGCGATGAACGCCTGTGTAGTGAGATCACTGACCAACTCCACATGTATAGCTTTAGTGGCCAAGCAGATGAATATCGAAAAATATGCCTTCAATCGTTTTGCGTTGCGACCTCTCCATGCTTTGATGTCAATTGGCCCAGCATAATCGACCCCGGTATGTGTAAACGCTGGGGACATGCAAACTCTCGGTGCTGGTAGGTTGCCCATAAGCTGGTGCGATAACTGTGCACGATGCCTATAGCATATAACACATCGGTTTATGACGCCTTTAACCGAATTTTTAAATTTCAGTATCCAATATTTGTTTCGTAGGTATCGGATTGTTTGCTGAAGTCCGCCATGCAGTGTTCTCAGGTGTGCATCCACAATCAGTAACTTAGAGAACTGGTGATTCCCTCTGAGGATGATTGGGTGTTGTTGTGTCCAGGTGAGTTCTGCGTTTTCCAGTCGTCCTCCTATTCTCAGGATACCTTCAGGATCGGTGAACGCGCATAGAGATTTAGGGACTTCGAATTGGTCGCCGGCATGGAACATTTCCGATTGAGCAATTTTCGTTATAATCGAACGTGCAGCGTTGAGTTCATTTGGTGCTAATGGATTGAAATTCCGTAGTTGAGGTACACTTCGGGCATTTGTACTGAAACGCCGACAATAGGCCACGACTCTCACAAGCTTTCCTAAATTAGAAACTGTTTTTATGAATGTGTTGAATTCGTTTGTTACCTGTCGAATAGTGTGAACCTTCACAGGACGTGTCTCTTCTTCTGTTACGAGGTTCGTCGGCTGGTGTGGACACTCGAATTCCCATGATTCGCTCAGAAATCTGGGACCGTTCCACCAGAGGGTGTTAGCTTGCAGAGCAGAAGGCATTACCCCCCTTGATGCGAGATCTGCTGGGTTTAGCGCGCTTGGAATGTGTTTCCACTTCTCTTGCGTTACTAGCCGCTGTATTTCTGCGACCCTGTGGTTGACAAATGTAGCCCATTTCGTCGGAGAGGCAGCAATCCATGCCAACGTTATCATGGAATCTGTCCATGCGTATTGTTTCGCGTCTCTCAGCCCTAAGACCCCGGCTGTGTAGTCTAGTAGTGTGGCTAGCATCACGGCTCCACAAAGCTCCAGTCGTGGAAGTGTTTGAGTTTTTACTGGAGCGACTCTCGTCTTTGCTAACAATAGGTTGACGTGGATCTGGTTTTGAGCATCGATCACACGGAGATATACTGCAGCTCCGTACGCCTTTTCCGACGCATCGCTAAACCCATGCAGCTCCAGACCCTTACAGGTATCGCTCATATGGATCCAACGCGGTATGCGTATCTGTTCGAAGTGTGGTAGTTCTTCACGAAAGGCAGTCCACTCTTTATTTAACTCCACTGAAATATGGTCGTCCCACTCTAGTCCACTTTTCCAAAGTTGTTGCATCATAATTTTTCCTTTGATGATGCATGGTGAGATCCATCCAAGAGGATCATAGAGCTTGGCGATTGTCGAGAGGATGCTCCTTTTTGTTGGTTCTGCTGATTCGGATTGAACGCTCTGAAAAGAAAGCCTATCTTCTTTTGGATACCATTTGATTCCTAGAGCTTTTATATGATCTGGATGCTTGAAAGGTACGGAAAATTCTGGGGTATCTGACGGTAATGTAAAATCAACTTCCCTCTGTTCTGCAGGAATGTTATCTAAGATTTCATTTTCATTACTAGCCCATTTGCGGAGGTTAAAGCCTCCCGCCAGCAACAAATTGTTGACCTCGTGACGTTTAACTAATGCCTCATGGATTGTGTCGGCCCCAGCGAAGAGATCATCAACGTAAACATCTTCCCTGACCATACGTGAACCTAAAGGAAACCTGTCTTCTTCATCCGCAGCCAGCTGATTAAGAGCTCGAATGGCAAGATATGGCGCACACGTTGTACCGAAAGTTACTGTCTGCAAACGATAAACCTTGATGGGTTCGGTGTTATCATTTCGCCAGACTATCAACTGATAGTACGAATCCGTGGCGTTCACGCGTATCTGTCGATACATCTTCTCTATATCTGCTGTGAAAGTATATTTTCGTCTTCTCCACCTCAGAACAACATCCATAATGTCTATTTGCGTCTTAGGTCCTGTCATCAAATGCTGATTTAAAGATGTCCCGTCCGTTGATTTGGCTGCAGCATCAAATACCACCCGGAGCTTCGTTGTGGAACTTGATTCCTTAAAGACCGCATGATGGGGCAAGAAAAAATGATGAGGAGTGCTGAGAATTTCGTCCAGATTGACATCAACTTCTTCCATATGTTCCAGACGTAAGTACTCATTTATGCATTTTTTGTATTCCTCATGCAATTTAGGGTTGAATGCAAAACGTCGTTCCAGCTGACCAAACCTACGCAAGGCGCCTTGCTTCGAGGATCCAAGCGCAGGTCTGATGGCTCCCTTAAATGGTAATGAAACCTCGTACCGTCCATTTGCTAACCTCTTCGTCGTATCGCTGAAGAACTTCTCGCATGCTGCATCTTCCGTATTCTTGTGTCCTTTGTAGGGTACTTCTTCTACCTCCCAGAACCTTTGTAACTGCCGGCTGATATCAACTACTTGATGAAAAGTTCTTATGCATCGTCTGTTCTGATGAACTTTGCCCATTAAGATCCATCCAAGCAGCGTGTTCTGAGCAATTGGGGTCATTGCTCCTTCGCCCCGTATCACTTCCGGTAGTACGATTTCTGCGTAGACATCTGCTCCTAATAGGACGTCAATCTCCGCCGGTTTGTAAAATGTAGGGTCGGCCAGAGACAAACCTCGAATGTGACT
Organism: Eristalis intricaria; assembly: GCA_964034865.1. NCBI lineage: Eukaryota > Metazoa > Arthropoda > Insecta > Diptera > Syrphidae > Eristalis > Eristalis intricaria. The sequence continues at coordinate 56,392,791 of OZ035876.1, forward strand.
CCACTTCGACGATCTCAACTCGTGGGCTGGAAGAAAGCCAGTCAGTGACTCAAAGATTAAAAGACGGGTTTCTGTCTCGAAGCCCGAATGAAGCGACCCAAACCTAAGGTCAACGTAGCTATGACAATTGCCACTGCTGACCTTCCCTAACCCCGAAACATTGATGGACGTTCTTTTGGCTTTCACACCCAAGCGTTTGGCTGCCTTTTCGGTAATAAATGATGCTTCTGAGCCTGCATCCACCAACCCTCGTAGTACGACGTCAAGTCCTGAAGCTGCTCTGACTCTTAAAAGTGTTGTTGCCAGGAGAACTTCTGTGGTGTCTTGAGTCGCCAAAAAACTACTGAGATTTTGGGGATCGTATGGTCTAGCTGCGGTTGATAAGTGTGATTGGGTAGATTGGAATGACTGTTGATTGCCTGTGATCAGACTAGGTGCTGAATGTGTGAAATTGTGTGGTGTATTTTGTGTGTGTAAAGTGTGTTGAGATGTGCTACTTTGTTGTATTTGTGTGGTGGAAGGGTTATGCAAAAGAGTATGATGAGGCTGCTGACAGACGTAACATCGGGTTTTGCTGGGACACTGTTGGGTTGCATGGCTATAAGCCAAACAGTTCTCGCAGACACCGATCCTTCTGACTGTATCTCTACGCGATGCGACATCCATTTTTTCAAAGCGCCTACAGACGCGAAGTGAGTGTGGCCCTTTGTTACAAACCTTGCATTTATATTGGCTATTTTGTACTTGCGTAGTATGAAAAGTATTTGCTTTCACTACCTGTGACTTACCAAGCTTACTGCTACTTGCAGCTTGTTGTATACCAACGGCCTCTAACGTGCGAAACCTGCTTTCTAAGAACTCTTGAAAACTCTTGAACTTAGGCAGTTCCTTACTCGACCCTAACTTCTCTTCCCATAGTTGTTGTGTATTCATGGGGAGTTTCTTGGTAAGAAGAAATATAATAATTACGTCCCAATGATCTATAGCAACCCCGAGATTTCGCAACGCATGTCTACATTCGACCGATGTATCCAACAAACTTTTCAGTGATGAAGCTGTCTCGTGGACGATGGATTCCTGACCGAGAAAAATGTTAAGTTGGGCATTAACGAGAACGCGTTTGTGGTCATAGCGTGAAGTTAAAATGTCCCAAGCTGGACCGTAATTATTTTTGTTGATAGCCAAATGCTGTAACAGGCGCTCCGCCTCACCCCCTAAACTAGATTTCAAATAATGTAGTTTTTCTACGTCCGTTAAAGTTGTATTCTTTCGAACTAGTGAATCAAATAGGTCGTGAAATGATGTCCATGATTGGTAATCCCCGGTAAAGGTTGGTATATTTATTTTGGGCAAGCGTACAATTGTATTTTCTATGCTACCTAACCTAGCACTTACCGCTTGAGTCCCACTTTGCTGTGCTGTGTCCAAACTGTCCAAGAGCGCTGCTTTGTACTTGAAGTAAGTTTCCTTAATCTTCTCAAAGACTTCTTCTATTTCTTCTTCCTTTCCAACCTCGACTGAAGAAATTCCTTCTGTATTATACTTGGTACTCATTTTGAAATGTTCTTCCAGCACTGCAATCCTGCCAGAGACGTAATTTCTCGTCCGTTCCTTTTGTGATCGCTTGGAGAAGTTATCCAAATCTTTACCGATTTGCTTCAGCAAATTGGTTTGAAGTCTCATTGTTTCATCCATTGTTGAGGATAATTAAAGAAAATCCGGGTAAGAGAAAAAAATGTAATTGGGTCTATTTCAACTTACGTTCTTCTAGGTTAAGCTCTTGAAGAAATTCACCGGTATGTGATGTTGCACGTAGCTGTATGTTATGTAGCACCGTTGAAGCAGTATACTATGTATCACCGTTGAAGCAGTATGCTATGTAGCACCGTTGAAGCAGTATGCTGAACCGTTATTGCGGCTATTGGTGATTCCCGTACGCTAATTTGCACAGCAAAATTACCCTTTAAATTGCCTTTTAAAATTTGATTAAAATTGCACGACGCGTAAATCCGTTTTGCACTTAAGAAAAAACTCACTAAATTGTCAAGTGTATGTTTTAACTTGTATATACATGTATGTATATAAGTTCAAGTCGTATTCACGATTTTATTCTTTAAGTTAGATTCTTAGTTTTACATATGTATATAAGTTTTCACTATTTGTAATTTAGTGTTAATGTTTAATATTAATGTTTAATTAATTTTACACACACAATGTAAATGGCTCGAAGGACCATGAAATAATACGAAAGATTATTGTATTATTATATTATACTCGCATTATATATAAGCTGGAGTAAAAATATATATATATATATATATATATATATATCCGCGAACAAAAAAAAATCTTTTGAAGCGTAATAACTTTAGCTTTATTGTTCGTGTCTGAACACCCTTTGTGTTAATAAGCGAATGAAAATAATATATTCTTAGTTTGACAATTACATATATGTCATATGTACTAAATATACAGATTTGGGTTTACATCATTTACTATATGGAAATTCTGCTGGTAATGCAGTGTGCTTACGAAATTTAATATTTGTTTTTAATAAATTCTTTTTCAATATAATATAATCTTCAATAATAATATAATGTTTCATTCTTCAACATCCTCCCCGGCTCTGAACGGAGTTCGAAATGTGCAAATGAGTATATGAAACGAACATTGCTAATTTTCGCCCATGACGCGAACCTCCTTCATGACAAATATTCGAAGTTCATTATCGCGTCATTCCTCTCGCTGACATTTCGATTTCGATCATGATGTTGCTCTCCTCTTCGCATTGCAGTGTGTTGTGTATTGATGTGTAATGTGTTTACTTCTCGTGTATAGTCGAGTGCTACGTGATTTTCAGGGAGTGAATGTGCATTTTATGTTGGGTTGTGTGTTGTTTCGGCCACGTTTACGAACTGTTGTCCCAAGCCTCAATGGAAACGCAATTCCATTGAATATGCTGGGTGTAATTATGTTTGTGTAAAGTCGGTGACGAGTGGCATATTTCGCAAAAGAGGACTTGCTGGGTTATTATATGCCCGCATACAGTGGTTTGTGCAGTGTAGTGTCCGACCTCCAAAGATTTACCAAAAGAGTACCTGGTAAAATAAACTTAAAGGAATTGGATTAATTATATATTTTTTTTTTGTTTTTGAGTAATAGTGAGAAAAAAAGTGCATAAGAAAAAAAAGGAGACGGCGATTCATGTTTATGTGTGTGTGTGTGTGTTCGAATCGCGTCGAGTTATTCGTTTTGCATTTTGTTTTTGCTAATCGGATTATGTGTTGATTTATGTACATAAATGTGTGATTTGGTGCCAATGAACTTGACTTACATATGTACATATGTAATGCGATGGAACCGCTGTGTTCTAAATTATGACAGATGATTCGTTTGATAATGTATGATAATGCAGTAGTTCTGCTTTGATGGTTATGTGTAATTATTGTGTATTTCGGTTTTAACTGTTGAATTAAATGTGTTTGTTGTATAAATTGTCTTGAGACTTGTAAATTATAGACTAGTGGGGTGTGCAATGTAGTTTAGTAAAAGTTTGGCATGAAAATTAAATTGTATGACTGCATATGAATATGTTTTCTTTTCCAATTACTGTTGATTCAATTGTGTTTGGTTTATATGAGTACATTGTTTTGTGCCGCTGACATTTTGGTCCCGAAAAGTTTCGCGCTGCAATATAATTATGATTCTTCATATGATTCGTTCGAAGGAAGTAAACAAATTTTGTTGATGCAACGTTTGACTTGGCCGTTCGCAGTTTTGATTGTGACGACTCGAATCAGCTCATCCTTACCTGGATGTGTGTCGATGATTCGGCCCAAACTCCATTTGGATGGTGGGAGATTGTCTTCCTTGATCAAGACCAAATCATTTAACTTCGGCTGAGTCTCGACTTGTTGCCATTTTGGTCGTTGTTGCAGCCGATTGAGATAATCTGATGACCATCGCTTCCAAAATGTTTGCTTGACCTTTTGAATTTGTTGCCAGCGTTGTAGAGGTCCGACTGTAGTGTCCAGTAAACGTTCTTCTGGGATGGTGGTTAGAGCACGGCCAATGAGGAAGTGTCCTGGTGTTAAGACGTTGAAATCGTCAGGATTTTCTGTCATGGGGCACAGTGGCCTTGAATTTAAACACGCTTCGATTTGGCTTAAAAGGGTGTTCAACTCTTCGAACGTAAAAATTTCAGCTCCGATCATCCGTTTGAGGTGATGTTTTATAGATTTTACCCCCGCTTCCCAAAGTCCGCCGAAGTGAGGGGAGGCAGGCGGTATGAAATGCCACTGAATACTCTCGTTGGCCAGAGTCTCAGCTACATTTGTCCAATCGAATTTCGCAGCTTCCAGCAACTTCTTCAATTCTCGGTTTGCTCCTACGAAATTGGTCGCGTTGTCACTGAAGATGTGTGAGCACATTCCTCTGCGTGCTGTGAACCGTCTAAGAGCTGCGATGAACGCCTGTGTAGTGAGATCACTGACCAACTCCACATGTATAGCTTTAGTGGCCAAGCAGATGAATATCGAAAAATATGCCTTCAATCGTTTTGCGTTGCGACCTCTCCATGCTTTGATGTCAATTGGCCCAGCATAATCGACCCCGGTATGTGTAAACGCTGGGGACATGCAAACTCTCGGTGCTGGTAGGTTGCCCATAAGCTGGTGCGATAACTGTGCACGATGCCTATAGCATATAACACATCGGTTTATGACGCCTTTAACCGAATTTTTAAATTTCAGTATCCAATATTTGTTTCGTAGGTATCGGATTGTTTGCTGAAGTCCGCCATGCAGTGTTCTCAGGTGTGCATCCACAATCAGTAACTTAGAGAACTGGTGATTCCCTCTGAGGATGATTGGGTGTTGTTGTGTCCAGGTGAGTTCTGCGTTTTCCAGTCGTCCTCCTATTCTCAGGATACCTTCAGGATCGGTGAACGCGCATAGAGATTTAGGGACTTCGAATTGGTCGCCGGCATGGAACATTTCCGATTGAGCAATTTTCGTTATAATCGAACGTGCAGCGTTGAGTTCATTTGGTGCTAATGGATTGAAATTCCGTAGTTGAGGTACACTTCGGGCATTTGTACTGAAACGCCGACAATAGGCCACGACTCTCACAAGCTTTCCTAAATTAGAAACTGTTTTTATGAATGTGTTGAATTCGTTTGTTACCTGTCGAATAGTGTGAACCTTCACAGGACGTGTCTCTTCTTCTGTTACGAGGTTCGTCGGCTGGTGTGGACACTCGAATTCCCATGATTCGCTCAGAAATCTGGGACCGTTCCACCAGAGGGTGTTAGCTTGCAGAGCAGAAGGCATTACCCCCCTTGATGCGAGATCTGCTGGGTTTAGCGCGCTTGGAATGTGTTTCCACTTCTCTTGCGTTACTAGCCGCTGTATTTCTGCGACCCTGTGGTTGACAAATGTAGCCCATTTCGTCGGAGAGGCAGCAATCCATGCCAACGTTATCATGGAATCTGTCCATGCGTATTGTTTCGCGTCTCTCAGCCCTAAGACCCCGGCTGTGTAGTCTAGTAGTGTGGCTAGCATCACGGCTCCACAAAGCTCCAGTCGTGGAAGTGTTTGAGTTTTTACTGGAGCGACTCTCGTCTTTGCTAACAATAGGTTGACGTGGATCTGGTTTTGAGCATCGATCACACGGAGATATACTGCAGCTCCGTACGCCTTTTCCGACGCATCGCTAAACCCATGCAGCTCCAGACCCTTACAGGTATCGCTCATATGGATCCAACGCGGTATGCGTATCTGTTCGAAGTGTGGTAGTTCTTCACGAAAGGCAGTCCACTCTTTATTTAACTCCACTGAAATATGGTCGTCCCACTCTAGTCCACTTTTCCAAAGTTGTTGCATCATAATTTTTCCTTTGATGATGCATGGTGAGATCCATCCAAGAGGATCATAGAGCTTGGCGATTGTCGAGAGGATGCTCCTTTTTGTTGGTTCTGCTGATTCGGATTGAACGCTCTGAAAAGAAAGCCTATCTTCTTTTGGATACCATTTGATTCCTAGAGCTTTTATATGATCTGGATGCTTGAAAGGTACGGAAAATTCTGGGGTATCTGACGGTAATGTAAAATCAACTTCCCTCTGTTCTGCAGGAATGTTATCTAAGATTTCATTTTCATTACTAGCCCATTTGCGGAGGTTAAAGCCTCCCGCCAGCAACAAATTGTTGACCTCGTGACGTTTAACTAATGCCTCATGGATTGTGTCGGCCCCAGCGAAGAGATCATCAACGTAAACATCTTCCCTGACCATACGTGAACCTAAAGGAAACCTGTCTTCTTCATCCGCAGCCAGCTGATTAAGAGCTCGAATGGCAAGATATGGCGCACACGTTGTACCGAAAGTTACTGTCTGCAAACGATAAACCTTGATGGGTTCGGTGTTATCATTTCGCCAGACTATCAACTGATAGTACGAATCCGTGGCGTTCACGCGTATCTGTCGATACATCTTCTCTATATCTGCTGTGAAAGTATATTTTCGTCTTCTCCACCTCAGAACAACATCCATAATGTCTATTTGCGTCTTAGGTCCTGTCATCAAATGCTGATTTAAAGATGTCCCGTCCGTTGATTTGGCTGCAGCATCAAATACCACCCGGAGCTTCGTTGTGGAACTTGATTCCTTAAAGACCGCATGATGGGGCAAGAAAAAATGATGAGGAGTGCTGAGAATTTCGTCCAGATTGACATCAACTTCTTCCATATGTTCCAGACGTAAGTACTCATTTATGCATTTTTTGTATTCCTCATGCAATTTAGGGTTGAATGCAAAACGTCGTTCCAGCTGACCAAACCTACGCAAGGCGCCTTGCTTCGAGGATCCAAGCGCAGGTCTGATGGCTCCCTTAAATGGTAATGAAACCTCGTACCGTCCATTTGCTAACCTCTTCGTCGTATCGCTGAAGAACTTCTCGCATGCTGCATCTTCCGTATTCTTGTGTCCTTTGTAGGGTACTTCTTCTACCTCCCAGAACCTTTGTAACTGCCGGCTGATATCAACTACTTGATGAAAAGTTCTTATGCATCGTCTGTTCTGATGAACTTTGCCCATTAAGATCCATCCAAGCAGCGTGTTCTGAGCAATTGGGGTCATTGCTCCTTCGCCCCGTATCACTTCCGGTAGTACGATTTCTGCGTAGACATCTGCTCCTAATAGGACGTCAATCTCCGCCGGTTTGTAAAATGTAGGGTCGGCCAGAGACAAACCTCGAATGTGACTCCACTTCGACGATCTCAACTCGTGGGCTGGAAGAAAGCCAGTCAGTGACTCAAAGATTAAAAGACGGGTTTCTGTCTCGAAGCCCGAATGAAGCGACCCAAACCTAAGGTCAACGTAGCTATGACAATTGCCACTGCTGACCTTCCCTAACCCCGAAACATTGATGGACGTTCTTTTGGCTTTCACACCCAAGCGTTTGGCTGCCTTTTCGGTAATAAATGATGCTTCTGAGCCTGCATCCACCAACCCTCGTAGTACGACGTCAAGTCCTGAAGCTGCTCTGACTCTTAAAAGTGTTGTTGCCAGGAGAACTTCTGTGGTGTCTTGAGTCGCCAAAAAACTACTGAGATTTTGGGGATCGTATGGTCTAGCTGCGGTTGATAAGTGTGATTGGGTAGATTGGAATGACTGTTGATTGCCTGTGATCAGACTAGGTGCTGAATGTGTGAAATTGTGTGGTGTATTTTGTGTGTGTAAAGTGTGTTGAGATGTGCTACTTTGTTGTATTTGTGTGGTGGAAGGGTTATGCAAAAGAGTATGATGAGGCTGCTGACAGACGTAACATCGGGTTTTGCTGGGACACTGTTGGGTTGCATGGCTATAAGCCAAACAGTTCTCGCAGACACCGATCCTTCTGACTGTATCTCTACGCGATGCGACATCCATTTTTTCAAAGCGCCTACAGACGCGAAGTGAGTGTGGCCCTTTGTTACAAACCTTGCATTTATATTGGCTATTTTGTACTTGCGTAGTATGAAAAGTATTTGCTTTCACTACCTGTGACTTACCAAGCTTACTGCTACTTGCAGCTTGTTGTATACCAACGGCCTCTAACGTGCGAAACCTGCTTTCTAAGAACTCTTGAAAACTCTTGAACTTAGGCAGTTCCTTACTCGACCCTAACTTCTCTTCCCATAGTTGTTGTGTATTCATGGGGAGTTTCTTGGTAAGAAGAAATATAATAATTACGTCCCAATGATCTATAGCAACCCCGAGATTTCGCAACGCATGTCTACATTCGACCGATGTATCCAACAAACTTTTCAGTGATGAAGCTGTCTCGTGGACGATGGATTCCTGACCGAGAAAAATGTTAAGTTGGGCATTAACGAGAACGCGTTTGTGGTCATAGCGTGAAGTTAAAATGTCCCAAGCTGGACCGTAATTATTTTTGTTGATAGCCAAATGCTGTAACAGGCGCTCCGCCTCACCCCCTAAACTAGATTTCAAATAATGTAGTTTTTCTACGTCCGTTAAAGTTGTATTCTTTCGAACTAGTGAATCAAATAGGTCGTGAAATGATGTCCATGATTGGTAATCCCCGGTAAAGGTTGGTATATTTATTTTGGGCAAGCGTACAATTGTATTTTCTATGCTACCTAACCTAGCACTTACCGCTTGAGTCCCACTTTGCTGTGCTGTGTCCAAACTGTCCAAGAGCGCTGCTTTGTACTTGAAGTAAGTTTCCTTAATCTTCTCAAAGACTTCTTCTATTTCTTCTTCCTTTCCAACCTCGACTGAAGAAATTCCTTCTGTATTATACTTGGTACTCATTTTGAAATGTTCTTCCAGCACTGCAATCCTGCCAGAGACGTAATTTCTCGTCCGTTCCTTTTGTGATCGCTTGGAGAAGTTATCCAAATCTTTACCGATTTGCTTCAGCAAATTGGTTTGAAGTCTCATTGTTTCATCCATTGTTGAGGATAATTAAAGAAAATCCGGGTAAGAGAAAAAAATGTAATTGGGTCTATTTCAACTTACGTTCTTCTAGGTTAAGCTCTTGAAGAAATTCACCGGTATGTGATGTTGCACGTAGCTGTATGTTATGTAGCACCGTTGAAGCAGTATACTATGTATCACCGTTGAAGCAGTATGCTATGTAGCACCGTTGAAGCAGTATGCTGAACCGTTATTGCGGCTATTGGTGATTCCCGTACGCTAATTTGCACAGCAAAATTACCCTTTAAATTGCCTTTTAAAATTTGATTAAAATTGCACGACGCGTAAATCCGTTTTGCACTTAAGAAAAAACTCACTAAATTGTCAAGTGTATGTTTTAACTTGTATATACATGTATGTATATAAGTTCAAGTCGTATTCACGATTTTATTCTTTAAGTTAGATTCTTAGTTTTACATATGTATATAAGTTTTCACTATTTGTAATTTAGTGTTAATGTTTAATATTAATGTTTAATTAATTTTACACACACAATGTAAATGGCTCGAAGGACCATGAAATAATACGAAAGATTATTGTATTATTATATTATACTCGCATTATATATAAGCTGGAGTAAAAATATATATATATATATATATATATATATATATCCGCGAACAAAAAAAAATCTTTTGAAGCGTAATAACTTTAGCTTTATTGTTCGTGTCTGAACACCCTTTGTGTTAATAAGCGAATGAAAATAATATATTCTTAGTTTGACAATTACATATATGTCATATGTACTAAATATACAGATTTGGGTTTACATCATTTACTATATGGAAATTCTGCTGGTAATGCAGTGTGCTTACGAAATTTAATATTTGTTTTTAATAAATTCTTTTTCAATATAATATAATCTTCAATAATAATATAATGTTTCATTCTTCAACAGTGGCCATGCTGGACATACGCCGCAGTGGCCTTGCTGGACATACGCCACAGTGTCCATGCTGGACGTACGCCACCGTGGCTATGCTGGACATACGCCACAGTGGCCATGCTGGACATACGCCACAGTTGCCATGCAGGACAACTCTCAAGACTGCCTCCTCTACCATACTAAAAATGTTACGCATACGCCACAGTGGCGCTGCAGGACATACGCCACAGTGGCCTTGCTGGACATACGCCACAGTGGCCCTGCTGGACATACGCCACAGTGGCCATGCCGGACATACGCCACAGTGGCCCTGCTGGACATACGCCACAGTGGCCATGCTGGACGTACGCCACAGTGGCCATGCTAGACATACGCCACTGTGGCCCTGCTGGACATACGCCACAGTGGCCCTGCTGGACATACGCCACAGTGGCCATGCCGGACATACGCCACAGTGGCCCTGCTGGACATACGCCACAGTGGCCATGCTGGACGTACGCCACAGTGGCCATGCTAGACATACGCCACTGTGGCCCTGCTGGACATACGCCACAGTGGCGCTGCTGGACATACGCCACCGTGGCCATGCAGGACATACGCCACTGTGGCCCTGCAGGGCATACGCCACTGTGGCCCTGCAGGACATATGCCACAGTGGCCATGCTGGACATACGCCGCAGTGGCCTTGCTGGACATACGCCACAGTGTCCATGCTGGACGTACGCCACCGTGGCTATGCTGGACATACGCCACAGTGGCCATGCTGGACATACGCCACAGTTGCCATGCAGGACAACTCTCAAGACTGCCTCCTCTACCATACTAAAAATGTTACGCATACGCCACAGTGGCGCTGCAGGACATACGCCACTGTGGCCTTGCTGGACATACGCCACAGTGTCCATGCTGGACGTACGCCACCGTGGCTATGCTGGACATACGCCACAGTGGCCATGCTGGACATACGCCACAGTTGCCATGCAGGACAACTCTCAAGACTGCCTCCTCTACCATACTAAAAATGTTACGCATACGCCACAGTGGCCCTGCTGGACATACGCCACAGTGGCAATGCTGGACATACGCCACAGTGGCCATGCTGGACATACGCCACAGTGGCCTTGCTGGACATACGCCACAGTGGCCATGCTGGACATACGCCACTGTGGCCCTGCTGGACATACGCCACCGTGGCCATGCAGGACATACGCCACAGTGGCGCTGCAGGACATACGCCACTGTGGCCCTGCTGGACATACGCCACAGTGGCCCTGCAGGGCATACGCCACTGTGGCCCTGCTGGACATACGCCACAGTGTCCATGCTGGACGTACGCCACCGTGGCTATGCTGGACATACGCCACAGTGGCCATGCTGGACATACGCCACAGTTGTCATGCAGGACAACTCTCAAGACTGCCTCCTCTACCATACTAAAAATGTTACGCATACGCCACAGTGGCGCTGCAGGACATACGCCACTGTGGCCCTGCTGGACATACGCCACAGTGGCGCTGCAGGACATACGCCACTGTGGCCCTGCTGGACATACGCCACAGTGGCCATGCTGGACATACGCCACCGTGGCTATGCTGGACATACGCCACAGTGGCCATGCTGGACGTACGCCACAGTGGCGCTGCAGGACATACGCCACAGTGGCGCTGCAGGACATACGCCACTGTGGCCCTGCTGGACATACGCCACAGTGGCCCTGCAGGGCATACGCCACTGTGGCCCTGCTGGACATACGCCACAGTGTCCATGCTGGACGTACGCCACCGTGGCCTTGCTGGACATACGCCACAGTGGCCATGCTGGACGTACGCCACAGTTGCCATGCAGGACAACTCTCAAGACTGCCTCCTCTACCATACTAAAAATGTTACGCATACGCCACAGTGGCCATGCAGGACATACGCCACAGTGGCCATGCTGGACATACGCCACCGTGGCTATGCTGGACATACGCCACAGTGGCCATGCTGGACGTACGCCACAGTTGCCATGCAGGACAACTCTCAAGACTGCCTCCTCTACCATACTAAAAATGTTACGCATACGCCACAGTGGCCATGCAGGACATACGCCACTGTGACCCTGCAGGGCATACGCCACTGTGGCCCTGCTGGACATACGCCACAGTGGCCATGCTGGACATACGCCGCAGTGGCCTTGCTGGACATACGCCACAGTGTCCATGCTGAACGTACGCCACCGTGGCTATGCTGGACATACGCCACAGTGGCCATGCTGGACATACGCCACAGTTGCCATGCAGGACAACTCTCAAGACTGCCTCCTCTACCATACTAAAAATGTTACGCATACGCCACAGTGGCGCTGCAGGACATACGCCACTGTGGCCCTGCTGGACATACGCCACAGTGGCCCTGCAGGGCATACGCCACTGTGGCCCTGCTGGACATACGCCACAGTGTCCATGCTGGACGTACGCCACCGTGGCCTTGCTGGACATACGCCACAGTGGCCATGCTGGACATACGCCACAGTTGCCATGCAGGACAACTCTCAAGACTGCCTCCTCTACCATACTAAAAATGTTACGCATACGCCACAGTGGCCCTGCTGGACATACGCCACAGTGGCAATGCTGGACATACGCCACAGTGGCCATGCTGGACATACGCCACAGTGGCCTTGCTGGACATACGCCACAGTGGCGCTGCAGGACATACGCCACTGTGGCCCTGCTGGACATACGCCACAGTGGCCCTGCAGGGCATACGCCACTGTGGCCCTGCTGGACATACGCCACAGTGTCCATGCTGGACGTACGCCACCGTGGCTATGCTGGACATACGCCACAGTGGCCATGCTGGACATACGCCACAGTTGTCATGCAGGACAACTCTCAAGACTGCCTCCTCTACCATACTAAAAATGTTACGCATACGCCACAGTGGCGCTGCAGGACATACGCCACTGTGGCCCTGCTGGACATACGCCACAGTGGCCATGCTGGACATACGCCACTGTGGCCCTGCTGGACATACGCCACAGTGGCCATGCTGGACATACGCCACAGTGTCCATGCTGGACGTACGCCACCGTGGCTATGCTGGACATACGCCACAGTGGCCATGCTGGACGTACGCCACAGTGGCGCTGCAGGACATACGCCACTGTGGCCCTGCTGGACATACGCCACAGTGGCCCTGCAGGGCATACGCCACTGTGGCCCTGCTGGACATACGCCACAGTGTCCATGCTGGACGTACGCCACCGTGGCCTTGCTGGACATACGCCACAGTGGCCATGCTGGACGTACGCCACAGTTGCCATGCAGGACAACTCTCAAGACTGCCTCCTCTACCATACTAAAAATGTTACGCATACGCCACAGTGGCCATGCAGGACATACGCCACTGTGGCCCTGCTGGACATACGCCACAGTGGCCATGCTGGACATACGCCACCGTGGCTATGCTGGACATACGCCACAGTGGCCATGCTGGACATTCGCCACTGTGGCCATGCATTACATACGCCACTGTGGCCCTTCTGGACATACGCCACCGTGGCCATGCAGGACATACACCACTGTGGCCATGCAGGACATACGCCACAGTGGCCATGCTGGACAACTCTCAAGACTGCCTCCTCTACCATACTAAAAATGTTACGCATACGCCACAGTGGCCATGCAGGACATACGCCACTGTGGCCCTGCTGGACTTACGCCACTGTGGCCATGCTGGACATACGCCACTGTGTCCCTGCTGGACATGCGCCACTGTGGCCATGCAGGACATACGCCACTGTGGCCATGCAGGACATTCGCCACTGTGGCCATGCATTACATACGCCACTGTGGCCCTTCTGGACATACGCCACCGTGGCCATGCAGGACATACACCACTGTGGCCATGCAGGACGTACGCCACAGTTGCCATGCAGGACAACTCTCAAGACTGCCTCCTCTACCATACTAAAAATGTTACGCATACGCCACAGTGGCCATGCAGGACATACGCCACTGTGGCCCTGCTGGACATACGCCACCGTGGCCATGCAGGACATACGCCACTGTGGCCATGCAGGACATACGCCACTGTGGCCATACAGGACATACGCCACAGTGGCCCTGCTGGACATACGCCACTGTGGCCATGCTGGACATACGCCGCAGTGGCCCTGCTGGACATGCGCCACCGTGGCCATGAAGGACATACGCCACTGTGGCCATACAGGACATACGCCACAGTGGCCCTGCTGGACATTCGCCACTGTGGCCATGCTGGACATACGCCACTGTGTCCCTGCTGGACATGCGCCACTGTGGCCATGCAGGACATACGCCACTGTGGCCATGCTGGACATACGCCACTGTGTCCCTGCTGGACATGCGCCACTGTGGCCATGCAGGACATACGCCACTGTGGCCCTGCTGGACATGCGCCACCGTGGCCATGAAGGACATACGCCACTGTGGCCATACAGGACATACGCCACAGTGGCCCTGCTGGACATACGCCACAGTGGCCCTGCTGGACTTACGCCACTGTGGCCATGCTGGACATACGCCACTGTGTCCCTGCTGGACATGCGCCACTGTGGCCATGCAGGACATACGCCACTGTGGCCATGCAGGACATTCGCCACTGTGGCCATGCAGGACATACGCCACTGTGGCCATGCTGGACATACGCCACTGTGTCCCTGCTGGACATGCGCCACTGTGGCCATGCAGGACATACGCCACTGTGGCCCTGCTGGACATGCGCCACCGTGGCCATGAAGGACATACGCCACTGTGGCCATACAGGACATACGCCACAGTGGCCCTGCTGGACATACGCCACAGTGGCCCTGCTGGACTTACGCCACTGTGGCCATGCTGGACATACGCCACTGTGTCCCTGCTGGACATGCGCCACTGTGGCCATGCAGGACATACGCCACTGTGGCCATGCAGGACATTCGCCACTGTGGCCATGCAGGACATACGCCACAGTGGCCCTGCTGGACATACGCCACCGTGGCCATGCAGGACATACGCCACAGTGGCCATGCAGGACATACGCCACTGTGGCCATGCTGGACATACGCCACTGTGTCCCTGCTGGACATACGCCACCGTGGCCATGCAGGACATACGCCACAGTGGCCATGCAGGACATACGCCACTGTGGCCATGCTGGACATACGCCACTGTGTCCCTGCTGGACATGCGCCACTGTGGCCATGCAGGACATACGCCACTGTGGCCATGCAGGACATTCGCCACTGTGGCCATGCAGGACATACGCCACAGTGGCCCTGCTGGACATACGCCACCGTGGCCATGCAGGACATACGCCACTGTGGCCATGCAGGACATTCGCCATTGTGGCCATGCAGGACATACGCCACTGTGTCCCTGCTGGACATACGCCACCGTGGCCATGCAGGACATACGCCACAGTGGCCATGCAGGACATACGCCACTGTGGCCATGCTGGACATACGCCACTGTGTCCCTGCTGGACATGCGCCACTGTGGCCATGCAGGACATACGCCACTGTGGCCATGCAGGACATTCGCCACTGTGGCCATGCAGGACATACGCCACTGTGGCCATGCAGGACATTCGCCACTGTGGCCATGCAGGAGATACGCCACAGTGGCCATGCTGGACATACGCCACAGTGGCCCTGCTGGACATACGTCACAGTTGCCATGCTGGACATACGCCACTGTGGCCATGCAGGACATTCGCCATTGTGGCCATGCAGGACATACGCCACTGTGTCCCTGCTGGACATACGCCACCGTGGCCATGCAGGACATACGCCACAGTGGCCATGCAGGACATACGCCACTGTGGCCATGCTGGACATACGCCACTGTGTCCCTGCTGGACATGCGCCACTGTGGCCATGCAGGACATACGCCACTGTGGCCATGCAGGACATTCGCCACTGTGGCCATGCAGGAGATACGCCACAGTGGCCATGCTGGACATACGCCACAGTGGCCCTGCTGGACATACGTCACAGTTGCCATGCTGGACATACGCCACTGTGGCCATGCAGGACATTCGCCATTGTGGCCATGCAGGACATACGCCACTGTGTCCCTGCTGGACATACGCCACTGTGTCCCTGCTGGACATACGCCACCGTGGCCATGCAGGACATACGCCACTGTGGCCATGCTGGACATACGCCACTGTGTCCCTGCTGGACATGCGCCACTGTGGCCATGCAGGACATACGCCACTGTGGCCATGCAGGACATTCGCCACTGTGGCCATGCAGGAGATACGCCACAGTGGCCATGCTGGACATACGCCACAGTGGCCCTGCTGGACATACGTCACAGTTGCCATGCTGGACATACGCCACTGTGGCCATGCAGGACATTCGCCATTGTGGCCATGCAGGACATACGCCACTGTGTCCCTGCTGGACATACGCCACCGTGGCCATGCAGGACATACGTCACAGTTGCCATGCTGGACATACGCCACTGTGGCCATGCAGGACATTCGCCACTGTGGCCATGCAGGAGATACGCCACAGTGGCCATGCTGGACATACGCCACAGTGGCCCTGCTGGACATACGTCACAGTTGCCATGCTGGACATACGCCACTGTGGCCATGCAGGACATTCGCCATTGTGGCCATGCAGGACATACGCCACTGTGTCCCTGCTGGACATACGCCACCGTGGCCATGCAGGACATACGCCACTGTGTCCCTGCTGGACATGCGCCACTGTGGCCATGCAGGACATACGCCACTGTGGCCATGCAGGACATTCGCCACTGTGGCCATGCAGGAGATACGCCACAGTGGCCATGCTGGACATACGCCACAGTGGCCCTGCTGGACATACGTCACAGTTGCCATGCTGGACATACGCCACTGTGGCCATGCAGGACATTCGCCATTGTGGCCATGCAGGACATACGCCACTGTGTCCCTGCTGGACATACGCCACTGTGTCCCTGCTGGACATACGCCACCGTGGCCATGCAGGACATACGCCACTGTGGCCATGCTGGACATACGCCACTGTGTCCCTGCTGGACATGCGCCACTGTGGCCATGCAGGACATACGCCACTGTGGCCATGCAGGACATTCGCCACTGTGGCCATGCAGGACATTCGCCACTGTGGCCATGCAGGAGATACGCCACAGTGGCCATGCTGGACATACGCCACAGTTGCCATGCTGGACATACGCCACTGTGTCCCTACTGGACATGCGCCACTGTGGCCATGCAGGACATACGCCACTGTGTCCCTGCTGGACATGCGCCACTGTGGCCATGCAGGACATACGCCACTGTGGCCATGCTGGACGTACGCCACAGTTGCCATGCAAGACAACTCTCAAGACTGCCTCCTCTACCATACGAAAAATGTTACGCATACGCCACAGTGGCCTTGCAGGACATACGCCACTGTGGCCCTGCTGGACATACGCCACAGTGGCCATGCTGGACATACGCCACAGTGGCCCTGCTGGACATACGCCACCGTGGCCATGCAGGACATACGCCACTGTGGCCATGCTGGACATACGCCACTGTGTCCCTGCTGGACATACGCCACCGTGGCCATGCAGGACATACGCCACAGTGGCCATGCAGGACATACGCCACTGTGGCCATGCAGGACATACGCCACTGTGTCCCTGCTGGACATGCGCCACCGTGGCCATGCAGGACATACGCCACTGTGGCCATGCTGGACATACGCCACTGTGTCCCTGCTGGACATGCGCCACTGTGGCCATGCAGGACATTCGCCACTGTGGCCATGCAGGACATTCGCCACTGTGGCCATGCAGGAGATACGCCACAGTGGCCATGCTGGACATACGCCACAGTGGCCATGCAGGACATACGCCACTGTGGCCATGCTGGACATACGCCACTGTGTCCCTGCTGGACATGCGCCACTGTGGCCATGCAGGACATACGCCACTGTGGCCATGCTGGACGTACGCCACAGTTGCCATGCAAGACAACTCTCAAGACTGCCTCCTCTACCATACGAAAAATGTTACGCATACGCCACAGTGGCCTTGCAGGACATACGCCACTGTGGCCCTGCTGGACATACGCCACAGTGGCCATGCTGGACATACGCCACAGTGGCCCTGCTGGACATACGCCACAGTGGCCCTGCTGGACATACGCCACTGTGGCCATGCTGGACATACGCCACTGTGTCCCT
The DNA here is from genome assembly GCA_964034865.1 of Eristalis intricaria. NCBI lineage: Eukaryota > Metazoa > Arthropoda > Insecta > Diptera > Syrphidae > Eristalis > Eristalis intricaria. Next base: position 56,410,851 of record OZ035876.1, read on the forward strand.
GCTGGACATGCGCCACTGTGGCCATGCAGGACATACGCCACTGTGGCCATGCAGGACATACGCCACTGTGGCCATGCAGGACATTCGCCACTGTGGCTATGCAGGACATACGCCACTGTGTCCCTGCTGGACATACGCCACCGTGGCCATGCAGGACATACGCCACAGTGGCCACGCAGGAGATACGCCACAGTGGCCATGCTGGACATACGCCACAGTGGCCATGCTGGACATACGCCACAGTGGCCCTGCTGGACATACGCCACAGTGGCCATGCTGGACATACGCCACTGTGGCCCTGCTGGACATACGCCATAGTGGCCAAGCTGGACATACGCCACTGTGGCCATGCTGGACATACGCCACCGTGGCCATGCTGGACGTACGCCACAGTTGCCATGCAGGACAACTCTCAAGACTGCCTCCTCTACCATACGAAAAATGTTACGCATACGCCACTGTGGCCATGCTGGACATACGCCACTGTGGCCCTGCTGGACATACGCCACCGTGGTCATGCTGGACATACGCCACAGAGGCCCTGCTGGACATACGCCACAGCGGCGCTGCAGGACATACGCCACTGTGGCCCTGCTGGACATACGCCACAGTCGCCCTGCAGGGCATACGCCACTGTGGCCCTGCTGGACATACGCCACAGTGGCCATGCTGGACCTACGCCACAGTGGCCCTGCTGGACATACGCCACTGCGGCCCTGCTGGACATACGCCACAGTTGCCATGCAGGACAACTCTCAAGACTGCCTCCTCTCCCATACGAAAAATGTTACGTATACGCCACCGTGGCCATGCAGGACATACGCCACTGTGGGCCTGCTGGATATACTGTGGCCCTGCTGGACATACGCCACAGTGGCCATGCTAGACATACGCCACTGTGGCCATGCTGGACATACGCCACAGTGGCCATGCTGGACATACGCCACAGTGGCCCTGCTGGACATACGCCACAGTGGCCCTGCTGGACATACGCCACAGTGGCCCTGCTGGACATACGCCACTGTGGGCCTGCTGGATATACTGTGCCCCTGCTGGACATACGCCACAGTGGCCATGCTAGACATACGCCACTGTGGCCATGCTGGACATACGCCACAGTGGCCCTGCTAGACATACGCCACAGTGGCCATGATGGACATACGCCACAGTGGCCCTGCTGGACATACGCCACAGTGGCCATGCTGGACATACGGCACAGTGGCCCTGCAGGATATAGGCCACTGTGGCCCTGCAGGACATACGCCACTGTGGCCCTGCTGGACATACGCCACAGTGGGCCTGCAGGGCATACGCCACTGTGGCCCTGCTGGACATACGCCACAGTGGCCATGCTGGACATACGCCACAGTGGCCCTGCTGGACATACGCCACAGTGGCCCTGCTGGACATACGTCACAGTGGCCCTGATGGACATACGCCACTGTGGCGCTGCAGGACATACGCCACTGTGGCTCTGCTGGACATACGCCACAGTAGCCATGCTGGACAACTCTCAAGACTGCCTCCTCTCCCATACGAAAAATGTTACACATACGCCACCGTGGCCATGCAGGACATATGTCACTGTGGCCCTGCTGGACATACGCCACTGTGGCCCTGCTGGACATACGCCACAGTGGGCCTGCAGGGCATACGCCACTGTGGCCCTGCTGGACATACGCCACAGTGGCCATGCTGGACATACGCCACAGTGGCCCTGCTGGACATACGCCACAGTGGCCATGCTGGACATACGCCACAGTGGCCCTGCTGGACATACGCCACAGTGGGCCTGCAGGGCATACGCCACTGTGGCCCTGCTGGACATACGCCACAGTGGCCATGCTGGACAACTCTCAAGACTGCCTCCTCTCCCATACGAAAAATGTTACGCATACGCCACCGTGGCCATGCAGGACATACGCCACTGTGGGCCTGCAGGGCATACGCCACTGTGGCCCTGCTGGGCATACACCACAGTGGCCATGCTGGACATACGCCACTGTGGCCCTGCTGGACATACGCCACTGTGGCCCTGCTGGACATACGCCACAGTGGCCATGCTGGACATACGTCACAGTGGCCCTGATGGACATACGCCACAGTGGCCATGCTGGACATACGTCACAGTGGCCCTGATGGACATACGCCACTGTGGCCATGAAGGACATACGCCACAGTGGCCATGCAGGACATACGCCACTATGGCCCTGCTGGACATACGCCACTGTGGGCCTGCAGGGCATACGCCACTGTGGCCCTGCTGGGCATACACCACAGTGGCCATGCTGGACATACGCCACTGTGGCCCTGCTGGACATACGCCACTGTGGCCCTGCTGGACATACGCCACAGTGGCCATGCTGGACATACGCCACTGTGGCCCTGCTGGACATACGCCGCAGTGGCGCAGCAGGACATACGCCACAGTGGCCATGCTAGACATACACCACTGTAGCCCTGCTGGACATACGCCACAGTGGCCAAGCTAGACATACACCACTGTGGCCCTGCTGGACATACGCCACAGTGGCCATGCTAGACATACGCCACTGTGGCCCTGCTGGACATACGCCACTGTGGCCATGAAGGACATACGCCACAGTGGCCATGCAGGACATACGCCACTATGGCGCTGCAGGACATACGCCACAGTGGCCATGGTGGACATACGCCACAGTGGTCATGGTGGACATACGCCACAGTGGCCCTGCTGGACATACGCCGCAGTGGCGCAGCAGGACATACGCCACAGTGGCCATGCTAGACATACACCACTGTAGCCCTGCTGGACATACGCCACAGTGGCCATGCTAGACATACACCACTGTGGCCCTGCTGGACATACGCCACAGTGGCCATGCTAGACATACGCCACTGTGGCCCTGCTGGACATACGCCACAGTGGCCATGCTAGACATACGCCACAGTGGCCCTGCTGGACATACGCCACAGTGGCCATGCTGGACATACGTCACAGTGGCCCTGATGGACATACGCCACTGTGGCCATGAAGGACATACGCCACAGTGGCCATGCAGGACATACGCCACTATGGCGCTGCAGGACATACGCCACAGTGGCCATGGTGGACATACGCCACAGTGGCCCTGCTGGACATACGCCACAGTGGCCATGCTGGACATACGCCACAGTTGCCATGCAGGACAACTCTCAAGACTACCTCCTCTACCATACGAAAAATGTAACGCATACGCCACAGTGGCCATGCTAGACATACGCCACTGTGGCCCTGCTGGACATACGTCACAGTGGCCCTGATGGACATACGCCACTGTGGCCATGCTGGACATACGTCACAGTGGCCCTGATGGACATACGCCACTGTGGCCATGAAGGACATACGCCACAGTGGCCATGGTGGACATACGCCACAGTGGCCCTGCTGGACATACGCCACAGTGGTCATGGTGGACATACGCCACAGTGGCCATGCTAGACATACGCCACTGTGGCCCTGCTGGACATACGCCACAGTGGCCATGCAGGACATACGCCACTGTGGCCCTGCTGGACATACGCCACAGTTGCCCTGCTGGGACATACGCCACAGTGGCCATGCTGGACATATGCCACTGTGGCCTTGCAGGACATACGCCACAGTGGCCATGCTAGACATACGCCACTGTGGCCCTGCTGGACATACGCCACAGTGGCCATGCTGGACGTACGCCACAGTTGCCATGCAGGACAACTCTCAAGACTACCTCCTCTACCATACGAAAAATGTAACGCATACGCCACAGTGGCCATGCTAGACATACGCCACTGTGGCCCTGCTGGACATACGTCACAGTGGCCCTGATGGACATACGCCACTGTGGCCATGCTGGACATACGTCACAGTGGCCCTGATGGACATACGCCACTGTGGCCATGAAGGACATACGCCACAGTGGCCATGGTGGACATACGCCACAGTGGCCCTGCTGGACATACGCCACAGTGGTCATGGTGGACATACGCCACAGTGGCCATGCTAGACATACGCCACTGTGGCCCTGCTGGACATACGCCACAGTGGCCATGCAGGACATACGCCACTGTGGCCCTGCTGGACATACGCCACAGTTGCCCTGCTGGGACATACGCCACAGTGGCCATGCTGGACATATGCCACTGTGGCCTTGCAGGACATACGCCACAGTGGCCATGCTAGACATACGCCACTGTGGCCCTGCTGGACATACGCCACAGTGGCCATGCTGGACGTACGCCACAGTTGCCATGCAGGACAACTCTCAAGACTACCTCCTCTACCATACGAAAAATGTAACGCATACGCCACAGTGGCCATGCTAGACATACGCCACTGTGGCCCTGCTGGACATACGTCACAGTGGACATGCTGGACATACGCCACAGTGGCCATGCTGGACATACGCCACTATGGCGCTGCAGGACATACGCCACAGTGGCCATGGTGGACATACGCCACAGTGGTCATGGTGGACATACGCCACAGTGGCCATGCTAGACATACGCCACAGTGGCCATGCTGGACATACGCCACAGTGGCCCTGCTGGACATACGCCACAGTGGCGATGCTAGACATACCCCACTGTGGCCCTGCTGGACACACGCCACAGTGGCCATGCTAGACATACGCCACTGTGGCCCTGCTGGACATACGCCATAGTGGCGCTGCAGGACATACGCCACTGTGGCCCTGCTGGACATACGCCACAGTGGCCATGCTGGACATACGCCACAGTGGCCCTGCTGGACATACGCCACAGTGGCCATGCTGGACATACGCCGCAGTGGCGCTGCAGGACATACGCCACAGTGGCCATGGTGGACATACGCCACAGTGGCCCTGCTGGACATACGCCACAGTGGCCCTGCTGGACATACGCCACAGTGGCCATGCTGGACATACGCCACAGTGGCCCTGCTGGACATACGCCACAGTGGCGATGCTAGACATACGCCACTGTGGCCCTGCTGGACACACGCCACAGTGGCCATGCTAGACATACGCCACTGTGGCCCTGCTGGACATACGCCATAGTGGCGCTGCAGGACATACGCCACTGTGGCCCTGCTGGACATACGCCACAGTGGCCATGCTGGACATACGCCACAGTGGCCCTGCTGGACATACGCCACAGTGGCCATGCTAGACATACGCCACAGTGGCCCTGCTGGACATACACCACAGTGGCCATGCTAGACATACGCCACTGTGGCCCTGCTGGACATACGCCACAGTGGCCATGCAGGACATACGCCATAGTGGCGCTGCAGGACATACGCCACTGTGGCCCTGCTGGACATACACCACAGTGGCCATGCAGGACATACGCCACTGTGGCCCTGCTGGACATACGCCACAGTGGCCATGCAGGACATACGCCATAGTGGCGCTGCAGGACATACGCCACTGTGGCCCTGCTGGACATACGCCACAGTGGCCATGCTGGACATACGCCACAGTGGCCCTGCTGGACATACGCCACAGTGGCCATGGTGGACATACGCCACAGTGGCCCTGCTGGACATACGCCACAGTGGCCCTGCTGGACATACGCCACAGTGGCCCTGCTGGACATACACCACAGTGGCCATGCAGGACATACGCCACTGTGGCCCTGCTGGACATACGCCACAGTGGCCATGCAGGACATACGCCATAGTGGCGCTGCAGGACATACGCCACTGTGGCCCTGCTGGACATACGCCACAGTGGCCATGCTGGACATACGCCACAGTGGCCCTGCTGGACATACGCCACAGTGGCCATGGTGGACATACGCCACAGTGGCCCTGCTGGACATACGCCACAGTGGCCCTGCTGGACATACGCCACAGTGGCCCTGCTGGACATACGCCACAGTGGCCCTGCAGGACATACGCCACAGTGGCCATGCTGGACATACGCCACACTGGCCCTGCTGGACATACGCCACAGTGGCCATGCTGGACATACGCCGCAGTGGCGCTGCAGGACATACGCCACAGTGGCCATGCTGGACATACGCCACAGTGGCCATGCTGGACATACGCCACACTGGCCCTGCTGGACATACGCCACAGTGGCCATGCTGGACATACGCCGCAGTGGCGCTGCAGGACATACGCCACAGTGGCCATGCTGGACATACGCCACACTGGCCCTGCTGGACATACGCCACAGTGGCCATGCTGGACATACGCCGCAGTGGCGCTGCAGGACATACGCCACAGTGGCCATTGTGGACATACGCCACAGTGGCCCTGCTGGACATACGCCACAGTGGCCCTGCTGGACATACGCCACAGTGGCCATGCTAGACATACGCCACTGTGGCCCTGCTGGACATACGCCACAGTGGCCATGCTGGACATACGCCACACTGGCCCTGCTGGACATACGCCACAGTGGCCATGCTGGACATACGCCACAGTGGCCCTGCTGGACATACGCCACAGTGGCCATGGTGGACATACGCCACAGTGGCCCTGCTGGACATACGCCACAGTGGCCCTGCTGGACATACGCCACAGTGGCCATGCTAGACATACGCCACTGTGGCCCTGCTGGACATACGCCACAGTGGCCCTGCTGGACATACACCACAGTGGCCATGCTAGACATACGCCACTGTGGCCCTGCTGGACATACGCAACAGTGGCCATGCAGGACATACGCCTAAGTGGCCCTGCTGGACATACGCCACAGTGGCCATGCTAGACATACGCCACTGTGGCCCTGCTGAACATACGCCACAGTGGCCATGCAGGACATACGCCTAAGTGGCCCTGCTGGACATACGCCACAGTGGCCCTGCTGGACATACGCCACAGTGGCCCTGCAGGACATACGCCACAGTGGCCCTGCAGGACATACGCCACTGTGGCCCTGCAGGACATACGCCACTGTGGCCCTGCTGGACATACGCCACAGTGGCCATGCTGGACATACGCCACAGTGGCCCTGCTGGACATACGCCACAGTGGCCATGCTGGACATACGCCACAGTGGCCCTGCTGGACATACGCCACAGTGGCCATGCTGGACATACGCCGCAGTGGCGCTGCAGGACATACGCCACAGTGGCCATGGTGGACATACGCCACAGTGGCCCTGCTGGACATACGCCACAGTGGCCCTGCTGGACATACGCCACAGTGGCCATGCTAGACATACGCCACTGTGGCCCTGCTGGACATACGCCATAGTGGCGCTGCAGGACATACGCCACTGTGGCCCTGCTGGACATACGCCACAGTGGCCCTGCTGGACATACGCCACAGTGGCCATGCTGGACATACGCCGCAGTGGCGCTGCAGGACATACGCCACAGTGGCCATGGTGGACATACGCCACAGTGGCCCTGCTGGACATACGCCACAGTGGCCCTGCTGGACATACGCCACAGTGGCCATGCTAGACATACGCCACTGTGGCCCTGCTGGACATACGCCATAGTGGCGCTGCAGGACATACGCCACTGTGGCCCTGCTGGACATACGCCACAGTGGCCCTGCTGGACATACGCCACAGTGGCCATGCTGGACAACTCTCAAGACTGCCTCCTCTCCCATACGAAAAATGTTACGCATACGCCACCGTGGCCATGCAGGACATATGCCACTGTGGCGCTGCAGGACATACGCCACTGTGGCCCTGCAGGACATACGCCACTGTGGCCCTGCAGGACATACGCCACTGTGGCCCTGCTGGACATACGCCACAGTGGCCATGCTGGACATACGCCACACTGGCCCTGCTGGACATACGCCACAGTGGCCATGCTGGACATACGCCGCAGTGGCGCTGCAGGACATACGCCACAGTGGCCATGGTGGACATACGCCACAGTGGCCCTGCTGGACATACGCCACAGTGGCCCTGCTGGACATACGCCACAGTGGCCATGCTAGACATACGCCACTGTGGCCCTGCTGGACATACGCAACAGTGGCCATGCAGGACATACGCCTAAGTGGCCCTGCAGGACATACGCCACAGTGGTCATGCTAGACATACGCCACTGTGGCCCTGCTGGACATACGCCACAGTGGCCATGCTAGACATACGCCACTGTGGCCCTGCTGAACATACGCAACAGTGGCCATGCAGGACATACGCCACTGTGGCCCTGCAGGACATACGCCACTGTGGCCCTGCAGGACATACGCCACTGTGGCCCTGCTGGACATACGTCACAGTGGCCCTGATGGACATACGCCACTGTGGCGCTGCAGGACATACGCCACTGTGGCGCTGCAGGACATACGCCACTGTGTCTCTGCTGGACATACGCCACAGTAGCCATGCTGGACAACTCTCAAGACTGCCTCCTCTCCCATACGAAAAATGTTACGCATACGCCACCGTGGCCATGCAGGACATATGCCACTGTGGCGCTGCAGGACATACGCCACTGTGGCCCTGCTGGACATACGCCACTGTGGCCCTGCTGGACATACGCCACAGTGGCCATGCAGGACATACGCCACAGTGGCCATGCAGGACATACGCCACTGTGGCCCTGCTGGACATACGCCACGGTGGCCATGCTGGACATACGCCACCGTGGCCATGCAGGACATACGCCACCGTGGCCATGCACGACATACGCCACTGTGGCCCTGCTGGACATACGCCACCATGGCCATGTAGGACATACGCCACTGTGGCGCTGCAGGACATACGCCACAGTGGCCATGCTGGACATACGCCACAGTGGCCCTGCTGGACATACGCCACTGTGGCCCAGCTAGACATACGCCACAGTGGCCATGCTGGACATACGCCACAGTGGCCCTGCTGGACATACGCCACAGTGGCCCTGCAGGGCATGCGCCACAGCCACTGTGGCCCTGCTGGACATACGCCACAGTGGCCCTGCTGGACATACGCCACAGTGGCCATGCTGGACATACGCCACAGTGGCCATGCTGGACATACGCCGCAGTGGCGCTGCAGGACATACGCCACAGTGGCCCTGCAGGGCATGCGCCACAGCCACTGTGGCCCTGCTGGACATACGCCACAGTGGCCCTGCTGGACATACGCCACAGTGGCCATGCTGGACATACGCCACAGTGGCCATGCTGGACATACGCCACAGTGGCCCTGCTGGACATACGCCACAGTGGCCATGCTGGACATACGCCGCAGTGGCGCTGCAGGACATACGCCACAGTGGCCATGGTGGACATACGCCACAGTGGCCCTGCTGGACATACGCCACAGTGGCCCTGCTGGACATACGCCACAGTGGCCCTGCAGGACATACGCCACAGTGGCCCTGCAGGACATACGCCACTGTGGCCCTGCTGGACATACGCCACTGTGGCCCTGCTGGACATACGCCACAGTGGCCATGCTGGACATACGCCACACTGGCCCTGCTGGACATACGCCACAGTGGCCATGGTGGACATACGCCACAGTGGCCCTGCTGGACATACGCCACAGTGGCCCTGCTGGACATACGCTACAGTGGCCATGCTGGACATACGCCGCAGTGGCGCTGCAGGACATACGCCACAGTGGCCCTGCTGGACATACGCCACAGTGGCCCTGCTGGACATACGCCACAGTGGCCATGCTGGACAACTCTCAAGACTGCCTCCTCTCCCATACGAAAAATGTTACGCATACGCCACCGTGGCCATGCAGGACATATGTCACTGTGGCCCTGCTGGACATACGCCACAGTGGCCATGCTGGACATATGCCACTGTGGCCCTGCTGGACATACGCCACAGTGACGCTGCAGGACATACGCCACAGTGGCGCTGCTGGACATACGCCACAGTGGCCATGCTGGACAACTCTCAAGACTGCCTCCTCTCCCATACGAAAAATGTTACGCATACGCCACCGTGGCCATGCAGGACATACGCCACAGTGGCCCTGCTGGACATACGCCACAGTGGCCCTGCTGGACATACGCCACAGTGGCCATGCTGGACAACTCTCAAGACTGCCTCCTCTCCCATACGAAAAATGTTACGCATACGCCACCGTGGCCATGCAGGACATATGCCACTGTGGCCCTGCTGGACATACGCCACAGTGGCGCTGCAGGACATACGCCACTGTGGCCCTGCTGGACATACGCCACAGTGGCCATGCTAGACATACGCCACTGTGGCCCTGCTGGACATACGCCACTGTGGCCCTGCTGGACATACGCCACAGTGGCCATGCTGGACAACTCTCAAGACTGCCTCCTCTCCCATACGAAAAATGTTACGCATACGCCACCGTGGCCATGCAGGACATATGTCACTGTGGCCCTGCTGGACATACGCCACAGTGGCCATGCAGGACATACGCCACAGTGGCCATGCAGGACATACGCCACTGTGGCCCTGCTGGACATACGCCGCAGTGGCGCTGCAGGACATACGCCACAGTGGCCCTGCTGGACATACGCCACAGTGGCCATGCAGGACATACGCCACAGTGGCCATGCAGGACATACGCCACAGTGGCCATGCAGGACATACGCCACAGTGGCCATGCAGGACATACGCCACTGTGGCCCTGCTGGACATACGCCACAGTGGCCATGCTGGACATACGCCACACTGGCCCTGCTGGACATACGCCACAGTGGCCATGGTGGACATACGCCACAGTGGCCCTGCTGGACATACGCCACAGTGGCCCTGCTGGACATACGCTACAGTGGCCATGCTGGACATACGCCACAGTGGCCCTGCTGGACATACGCCACAGTGGCCCTGCAGGACATACGCCACAGTGGCCCTGCAGGACATACGCCACTGTGGCCCTGCAGGCAATACGCCACTGTGGCCCTGCTGGACATATGCCACAGTGGCCCTGCAGGGCATGCGCCACTGCCACTGTGGCCCTGCTGGACATACGCCACAGTGGCCCTGCAGGGCATGCGCCACTGTGGCCCTACTGGACATACGCCACGGTGGCCATGCTGGACATACGCCACCGTGGCCATGCAGGACATACGCCACCGTGGCCATGCACGACATACGCCACTGTGGCCCTGCTGGACATACGCCACCATGGCCATGTAGGACATACGCCACTGTGGCGCTGCAGGACATACGCCACAGTGGCCATGCTGGACATACGCCACAGTGGCCCTGCTGGACATACGCCACAGTGGCCATGCTGGACATACGCCACAGTGGCCCTGCTGGACATACGCCACCGTGGCCATGCACGACATACGCCACTGTGGCCCTGCAGGGCATACGCCACTGTGGTCCTACTGGGCATACGCCACAGTGGCCATGCTGGACATACGCCACCGTGGCCCTGCTGGACATACGCCACAGTGGCCATGCTGGACATACGCCACAGTTGCCATGCAGGACAACTCCCAAGACTGCCTCCTCTACCATACGAAAAATGTTACGCATACGCCACAGTGGCCCTGCAGGACATACGCCACAGTGGCCATGGTGGACATACGCCACAGTGGCCCTGCTGGACATACGCCACAGTGGCCCTGCTAGACATACGCCACTGTGGCCTTGCTGGACATACGCCACAGTGACGCTGCAGGACATACGCCACTGTGGCCCTGCTGGACATACGCCACAGTGGCCCTGCTGGACATACGCCACAGTGGCCATGCTGGACAACTCTCAAGACTGCCTCCTCTCCCATACGAAAAATGTTACGCATACGCCACCGTGGCCATGCAGGACATATGTCACTGTGGCCCTGCTGGACATACGCCACAGTGGCCATGCTGGACATATGCCACTGTGGCCCTGCTGGACATACGCCACAGTGACGCTGCAGGACATACGCCACAGTGGCGCTGCAGGACATACGCCACTGTGGCCCTGCTGGACATACGCCACAGTGGCCCTGCTGGACATACGCCACAGTGGCCATGCTGGACAACTCTCAAGACTGCCTCCTCTCCCATACGAAAAATGTTACGCATACGCCACCGTGGCCATGCAGGACATATGCCACTGTGGCCCTGCTGGACATACGCCACAGTGGCGCTGCAGGACATACGCCACTGTGGCCCTGCTGGACATACGCCACAGTGGCCATGCTAGACATACGCCACTGTGGCCCTGCTGGACATACGCCACTGTGGCCCTGCTGGACATACGCCACAGTGGCCATGCTGGACATATGCCACTGTGGCCCTGCTGGACATACGCCACAGTGACGCTGCAGGACATACGCCACAGTGGCGCTGCAGGACATACGCCACTGTGGCCCTGCTGGACATACGCCACAGTGGCCATGCTGGACATACGCCGCAGTGGCCCTGCTGGACATACGCCATAGTGGCGCTGCAGGACATACGCCACTGTGGCCCTGCTGGACATACGCCACAGTGGCCCTGCTGGACATACGCCACAGTGGCCCTGCTGGACATACGCCACAGTGGCCCTGCAGGACATACGCCACTGTGGCCCTGCAGGACATACGCCACTGTGGCCCTGCTGGACATACGCCACAGTGGCCATGCTGGACATACGCCACACTGGCCCTGCTGGACATACGCCACAGTGGCCATGCTGGACATACGCCGCAGTGGCGCTGCAGGACATACGCCACAGTGGCCATGGTGGACATACGCCACAGTGGCCCTGCTGGACATACGCCACAGTGGCCCTGCTGGACATACGCCACAGTGGCCATGCAGGACATACGCCTAAGTGGCCCTGCAGGACATACGCCACAGTGGTCATGCTAGACATACGCCACTGTGGCCCTGCTGGACATACGCCACAGTGGCCATGCTAGACATACGCCACTGTGGCCCTGCTGAACATACGCAACAGTGGCCATGCAGGACATACGCCTAAGTGGCCCTGCAGGACATACGCCACAGTGGTCATGCTAGACATACGCCACTGTGGCCCTGCTGGACATACGCCACAGTGGCCATGCTAGACATACGCCACTGTGGCCCTGCTGAACATACGCAACAGTGGCCATGCAGGACATACGCCTAAGTGGCCCTGCAGGACATACGCCACTGTGGCCCTGCTGGACATACGTCACAGTGGCCCTGATGGACATACGCCACTGTGGTGCTGCTGGACATACGCCACAGTAGCCATGCTGGACAACTCTCAAGACTGCCTCCTCTCCCATACAAGAAATGTTACGCATACGCCACCGTGGCCATGCAGGACATATGCCACTGTGGCCCTGCTGGACATACGCCACAGTGACGCTGCAGGACATACGCCACAGTGGCCATGGTGGACATACGCCACAGTGGCCCTGCTGGACATACGCCACAGTGGCCCTGCTGGACATACGCCACAGTGGCCATGCAGGACATACGCCTAAGTGGCCCTGCAGGACATACGCCACAGTGGTCATGCTAGACATACGCCACTGTGGCCCTGCTGGACATACGCCACAGTGGTCATGCTAGACATACGCCACTGTGGCCCTGCTGGACATACGCCACAGTGGCCATGCTAGACATACGCCACTGTGGCCCTGCTGAACATACGCAACAGTGGCCATGCAGGACATACGCCTAAGTGGCCCTGCAGGACATACGCCACTGTGGCCCTGCTGGACATACGTCACAGTGGCCCTGATGGACATACGCCACTGTGGTGCTGCTGGACATACGCCACTGTGGCCCTGCTGGACATACGTCACAGTGGCCCTGATGGACATACGCCACTGTGGTGCTGCTGGACATACGCCACAGTGGCCATGCTGGACAACTCTCAAGACTGCCTCCTCTCCCATACGAAAAATGTTACGCATACGCCACCGTGGCCATGCAGGACATATGCCACTGTGGCCCTGCTGGACATACGTCACAGTGGCCCTGATGGACATACGCCACTGTGGCGCTGCTGGACATACGCCACAGTAGCCATGCTGGACAACTCTCAAGACTGCCTCCTCTCCCATACGAAAAATGTTACGCATACGCCACCGTGGCCATGCAGGACATATGCCACTGTGGCGCTGCAGGACATACGCCACTGTGGCCCTGCTGGACATACGCCACTGTGGCCCTGCTGGACATACGCCACAGTGGCCATGCAGGACATACGCCACAGTGGCCATGCAGGACATACGCCACTGTGGCCCTGCTGGACATACGCCACAGTGGCCATGCAGGACATACGCCACTGTGGCCCTGCTGGACATACGCCACTGTGGCCCAGCTAGACATACGCCACAGTGGCCATGCTGGACATACGCCACAGTGGCCCTGCTGGACATACGCCACAGTGGCCCTGCAGGGCATGCGCCACAGCCACTGTGGCCCTGCTAGACATACGCCACAGTGGCCCTGCTGGACATACGCCACAGTGGCCATGCTGGACATACGCCACAGTGGCCATGCTGGACATACGCCGCAGTGGCGCTGCAGGACATACGCCACAGTGGCCATGCTGGACATACGCCACAGTGGCCCTGCTGGACATACGCCACAGTGGCCATGCTGGACATACGCCGCAGTGGCCATGGTGGACATACGCCACAGTGGCCCTGCTGGACATACGCCACAGTGGCCCTGCTGGACATACGCCACAGTGGCCCTGCAGGACATACGCCACAGTGGCCCTGCAGGACATACGCCACTGTGGCCCTGCAGGACATACGCCACTGTGGCCCTGCTGGACATACGCCACAGTGGCCATGCTGGACATACGCCACAGTGGCCATGCTGGACATACGCCACAGTGGCCATGCTGGACATACGCCACAGTGGCCCTGCTGGACATACGCCACCGTGGCCATGCACGACATACGCCACTGTGGCCCTGCAGGGCATACGCCACTGTGGTCCTACTGGGCATACGCCACAGTGGCCATGCTGGACATACGCCACCGTGGCCCTGCTGGACATACGCCACAGTGGCCATGCTGGACATACGCCACAGTTGCCATGCAGGACAACTCCCAAGACTGCCTCCTCTACCATACGAAAAATGTTACGCATACGCCACAGTGGCCCTGCAGGACATACGCCACTGTGGCCCTGCTGGACATAAGCTACAGTGGCCATGCTGGACATACGCCGCAGTGGCGCAGCAGGACATACGCCACAGTTGCCCGAAAAATGTTACGCATACGCCACTGTGGCAATGCTGGACATACGCCACAGTGGCCATGCTGGACATACGCCACAGTTGCCATGCAGGACCACTCTCAAGACTGCCTCCTCTACCATACGAAAAATGTTACGCATACGCCACAGTGGCCCTGCAGGACATACGCCACTGTGGCCCTGCTGGACATAAGCTACAGTGGCCATGCTGGACATACGCCGCAGTGGCGCAGCAGGACATACGCCACAGTGGCCATGCTGGACATACGCCACAGTTGCCATGCTGGACATACGCCACAGTGGCCCTGCTGGACATACGCCACAGTGGCCCTGCAGGACATACGCCACAGTGGCCCTGCAGGACATACGCCACTGTGGCCCTGCAGGACATACGCCACTGTGGCCCTGCTGGACATACGCCACAGTGGCCATGCTGGACATACGCCACAGTGGCCATGCTGGACATACGCCACAGTGGCCCTGCTGGACATACGCCACAGTGGCCATGCTGGACAACTCTCAAGACTGCCTCCTCTCCCATACGAAAAATGTTACGCATACGCCACCGTGGCCATGCAGGACATATGCCACTGTGGCCCTGCTGGACATACGCCACAGTGGCGCTGCAGGACATACGCCACTGTGGCCCTGCTGGACATACGCCACAGTGGCCATGCTAGACATACGCCACTGTGGCCCTGCTGGACATACGCCACTGTGGCCCTGCTGGACATACGCCACAGTGGCCATGCTGGACAACTCTCAAGACTGCCTCCTCTCCCATACGAAAAATGTTACGCATACGCCACCGTGGCCATGCAGGACATATGTCACTGTGGCCCTGCTGGACATACGCCACAGTGGCCATGCTGGACATATGCCACTGTGGCCCTGCTGGACATACGCCACAGTGACGCTGCAGGACATACGCCACAGTGGCGCTGCAGGACATACGCCCCTGTGGCCCTGCTGGACATACGCCACAGTGGCCATGCTGGACATACGCCACAGTGGCCCTGCTGGACATACGCCACAGTGGCGATGCTAGACATACGCCACTGTGGCCCTGCTGGACATACGCCACAGTGGCCCTGCTGGACATACGCCATAGTGGCGCTGCAGTACATACGCCACTGTGGCCCTGCTGGACATACGCCACAGTGGCCCTGCTGGACATACAACAAAGTGGCCATGCTAGACATACGCCACTGTGGCCCTGCTGGACATACGCCATAGTGGCGCTGCAGGACATACGCCACTGTGGCCCTGCTGGACATACGCCACAGTGGCCATGCTAGACATACGCCACTGTGGCCCTGCTGAACATACGCAACAGTGGCCATGCAGGACATACGCCTAAGTGGCCCTGCAGGACATACGCCACTGTGGCCCTGCTGGACATACGTCACAGTGGCCCTGATGGACATACGCCACTGTGGCGCTGCAGGACATACGCCACTGTGGCCCTGCTGGACATACGTCACAGTGGCCCTGATGGACATACGCCACAGTGGCGATGCTAGACATACGCCACTGTGGCCCTGCTGGACATACGCCACAGTGGCCATGCTAGACATACGCCACTGTGGCCCTGCTGAACATACGCAACAGTGACCATGCAGGACATACGCCTAAGTGGCCCTGCAGGACATACGCCACTGTGGCCCTGCTGGACATACGTCACAGTGGCCCTGATGGACATACGCCACTGTGGCGCTGCAGGACATACGCCACTGTGGCCCTGCTGGACATACGTCACAGTGGCCCTGATGGACATACGCCATAGTGGCGCTGCAGGCCATACGCCACAGTGGCCATGCTGGACATACGCCACAGTTGCCATGCAGGACAACTCTCAAGACTGCCTCCTCTCCCATACGAAAAATGTTACGCATACGCCACCGTGGCCCTGCTGGACATACGCCACCATGGCCATGTAGGACATACGCCACTGTGGCGCTGCAGGACATACGCCACAGTGGCCATGCTGGACATACGCCACCGTGGCCATGCACGACATACGCCACTGTGGCCCTGCAGGGCATACGCCACTGTGGTCCTACTGGGCATACGCCACAGTGGCCATGCTGGACATACGCCACTGTGGCCCTGCTGGACATACGCTACAGTGGCGCTGCAGGACATACGCCACTGTGGCCCTGATGGACATACGCCACAGTGGCCATGCTGGACATACGCCACAGTGGCCCTGCTAGACATACGCCACAGTGGCCCTGCTGGACATACGCCACCGTGGCCATGCAGGACAACTCTCAAGACTGCCTCCTCTCCCATACGAAAAATGTTACGCATACGCCACCGTGGCCATGCAGGACATACGCCACTGTGGGCCTGCAGGGCATACGCCACTGTGGCTTTGCTGGACATATGCCACAGTGGCCATGCTGGACATACGCCACAGTGGCCCTGCTAGACATACGCCACAGTGGCCGTGATGGACATACGCCACAGTGGCCCTGCTGGACATACGCCACAGTGGCCATGCTGGACATACGCCACTGTGGTCCTGCTGGACATACGCCACTGTGGCCCTGCTGGACATACGCCACAGTGGCCATGCTGGACATACGTCACAGTGGCCCTGATGGACATACGCCACTGTGGCGCTGCAGGACATACGCCACTGTGGCTCTGCTGGACATACGCCACAGTAGCCATGCTGGACAACTCTCAAGACTGCCTCCTCTCCCATACGAAATATGTTACGCATACGCCACCGTGGCCATGCAGGACATATGTCACTGTGGCCCTGCTGGACATACGCCACAGTGGCCCTGCTGGACATACGCCACAGTGGCCATGCTGGACATACGCCACAGTGGCCCTGCTAGACATACGCCACAGTGGCCCTGCTGGACATACGCCACAGTGGCCATGCTGGACAACTCTCAAGACTGCCTACACATATGTCACAGTGGCCATGCTAGACATACGCCACAGTGGCCATGATGGACATACGCCACTGTGGCCCTGCTGGACATACGCCACAGTGGCCATGCTGGACATACGTCACAGTGGCCCTGATGGACATACGCCACTGTGGCGCTGCAGGACATACGCCACTTTGGCTCTGCTGGACATACGCCACAGTAGCCATGCTGGACAACTCTCAAGACTGCCTCCTCTCCCATACGAAAAATGTTACGCATACGCCACCGTGGCCATGCCGGACATACGCCACTGTGGGCCTGCAGGGCATACGCCACTGTGGCCCTGCTGGACATACGCCACAGTGGCCATGCTGGACATACGCCACTGTGGTCCTACTGGACATACGCCACAGTGGCCATGCTGGACATACGTCACAGTGGCCCTGATGGACATACGCCACAGTGGCCATGCTGGACATACGCCACAGTGGCCCTGCTAGACATACGCCACAGTGGCCCTGCTGGACATACGCCACCGTGGCCATGCAGGACAGCTCTCAAGACTGCCTCCTCGACCATACGAAAAATGTTACGCATACGCCACAGTGGCCATGCAGGACATACGCCACTGTGGGCCTGCAGGGCATACGCCACTGTGGCCCTGCTGGACATACGCCACAGTGGCCATGCTGGACATACGCCACTGTGGTCCTACTGGACATACGCCACAGTGGCCATGCTGGACATACGTCACAGTGGCCCTGATGGACATACGCCACTGTGGCGCTGCAGGACATACGCCACTGTGGCTCTGCTGGACATACGCCACAGTAGCCATGCTGGACAACTCTCAAGACTGCCTCCTCTCCCATACGAAATATGTTACGCATACGCCACCGTGGCCATGCAGGACATATGTCACTGTGGCCCTGCTGGACATACGCCACTGTGGCCCTGCTGGACATACGCTACAGTGGCCATGCTGGGCATACGCCACAGTGGCCCTGCTGGACATACGCCACAGTGGCCATGCTGGACATACGTCAAAGTGGCCCTGATGGACATACTCCACTGTGGCGCTGCAGGACATACGCCACTGTGGCTCTGCTGGACATACGCCACAGTAGCCATGCTGGACAACTCTCAAGACTGCCTCCTCTCCCATACGAAATATGTTACGCATACGCCACCGTGGCCATGCAGGACATATGTCACTGTGGCCCTGCTGGACATACGCCACTGTGGCTCTGCTGGACATACGCCACAGTAGCCATGCTGGACAACTCTCAAGACTGCCTCCTCTCCCATACGAAATATGTTACGCATACGCCACCGTGGCCATGCAGGACATATGTCACTGTGGCCCTGCTGGACATACGCCACCGTGGCCATGCAGGACAGCTCTCAAGACTGCCTCCTCGACCATACGAAAAATGTTACGCATACGCCACAGTGGCCCTGCAGGACATACGCCACTGTGGCCCTGCTGGACATAAGCTACAGTGGCCATGCTGGACATACGCCGCAGTGGCCCTGCAGGACATACGCCACTGTGGCCCTGCTGGACATACGCCACAGTGGCCATGCTGGACATATGCCACCATGGCCATGCAGGACAGCTCTCAAGGCTGCCTCCTCTAGCATACGAAAAATGTTACGCATACGCCACAGTGGCCCTGCTGGTCATACGCCACAGTTGCCCGAAAAATGTTACGCATACGCCACAGTGGCCATGCTGGACATAAGCCACAGTTGCCATGCAGGACCACTCTCAAGACTGCCTCCTCTACCATACGAAAAATGTTACGCATACGCCACAGTGGCCCTGCAGGACATACGCCACTGTGGCCCTGCTGGACATAAGCTACAGTGGCCATGCTGGACATACGCCGCAGTGGCCCTGCAGGACATACGCCACTGTGGCCCTGCTGGACATACGCCACAGTGGCCATGCTGGCCATATGCCACCATGGCCATGCAGGACAGCTCTCAAGGCTGCCTCCTCTAGCATACGAAAAATGTTACGCATACGCCACAGTGGCCCTGCTGGTCATACGCCACAGTGGCCATGCTGGACATACGCCACAGTGGCCCTGCTAGACATACGCCACTGTGGCCTTGCTGGACATACGCCACAGTGGCCATGCTGGACAACTCTCAAGACTGCCTCCTCTCCCATACGAAAAATGTTACGCATACGCCACCGTGGCCATGCAGGACATACGCCACAGTGACGCTGCAGGACATACGCCACTGTGGCCCTGCTGGACATACGCCACAGTGGCCCTGCTGGACATACGCCACAGTGGCCATGCTGGACAACTCTCAAGACTGCCTCCTCTCCCATACGAAAAATGTTACGCATACGCCACCGTGGCCATGCAGGACATATGCCACTGTGGCCCTGCTGGACATACGCCACAGTGGCGCTGCAGAACATACGCCACTGTGGCCCTGCTGGACATACGCCACAGTGGCCATGCTAGACATACGCCACTGTGGCCCTGCTGGACATACGCCACTGTGGCCTTGCTGGACATACGCCACAGTGGCCATGCTGGACAACTCTCAAGACTGCCTCCTCTCCCATACGAAAAATGTTACGCATACGCCACTGTGGCCCTGCTGGACATACGCCACAGTGGCGCTGCAGGACATACGCCACTGTGGCCCTGCTGGACATACGCCACAGTGGCCATGCTGGACATACGCCACAGTGGCCCTGCTGGACATACGCCACAGTGGCGATGCTAGACATACGCCACTGTGGCCCTGCTGGACATACGCCACAGTGGCCATGCTAGACATACGCCACTGTGGCCCTGCTGGACATACGCCATAGTGGCGCTGCAGGACATACGCCACTGTGGCCCTGCTGGACATACGCCACAGTGGCCATGCTAGACATACGCCACTGTGGCCCTGCTGAACATACGCAACAGTGGCCATGCAGGACATACGCCACTGTGGCCCTGCTGGACATACGCCACTGTGGCCCTGCTGGACATACGTCACAGTGGCCCTGATGGACATACGCCACTGTGGCGCTGCAGGACATACGCCACTGTGGCGCTGCAGGACATACGCCACTGTGGCTCTGCTGGACATACGCCATAGTGGCGCTGCAGGCCATACGCCACAGTGGCCATGCTGGACATACGTCGCAGTGGCGCTGCAGGACATACGCCACTGTGGCCCTGCTGGACATACGCCACAGTTGCCATGCAGGACAACTCTCAAGACTGCCTCCTCTACCATACGAAAAATGTTACGCATACGCCACAGTGGCCATGTAGGCCATACGCCACAGTGGCCATGCTGGACATACGTCGCAGTGGCGCTGCAGGACATACGCCACTGTGGCCCTGCTGGACATACGCCACTGTGGCCCTGCTGGTACGCCACAGTGGCGCTGCAGGACATACGCCACTGTGGCCCTGCTGGACATACGCCACAGTGGCCCTGCTGGACATACACCAAAGTGGCCATGCTAGACATACGCCACTGTGGCCCTGCTGGACATACGCAACAGTGGCCATGCAGGACATACGCCTAAGTGGCCCTGCAGGACATACGCCACAGTGGTCATGCTAGACATACGCCACTGTGGCCCTGCTGGACATACGCCACAGTGGCCATGCTAGACATACGCCACTGTGGCCCTGCTGAACATACGCAACAGTGGCCATGCAGGACATACGCCTAAGTGGCCCTGCAGGACATACGCCACTGTGGCCCTGCTGGACATACGTCACAGTGGCCCTGATGGACATACGCCACTGTGGCGCTGCAGGACATACGCCACTGTGTCTCTGCTGGACATACGCCACAGTAGCCATGCTGGACAACTCTCAAGACTGCCTCCTCTCCCATACGAAAAATGTTACGCATACGCCACCGTGGCCCTGCTGGACATACGCCACCATGGCCATGTAGGACATACGCCACTGTGGCGCTGCAGGACATACGCGACAGTGGCCCTGCTGGACATACGCCACCGTGGCCCTGCTGGACATACGCCACAGTGGCCATGCTGGACATACGCCACAGTTGCCATGCAGGACAACTCTCAAGACTGCCTCCTCTCCCATACGAAAAATGTTACGCATACGCCACCGTGGCCATGCAGGACATATGTCACTGTGGCCCTGCTGGACATACGCCACCGTGGCCATGCACGACATACGCCACTGTGGCCCTGCAGGGCATACGCCACTGTGGTCCTACTGGGCATACGCCACAGTGGCCATGCTGGACATACGCCACCGTGGCCCTGCTGGACATACGCCACAGTGGCCATGCTGGACATACGCCACAGTTGCCATGCAGGACAACTCTCAAGACTGCCTCCTCTCCCATACGAAAAATGTTACGCATACGCCACCGTGGCCATGCAGGACATATGTCACTGTGGCCCTGCTGGACATACGCCGCAGTGGCGCAGCAGGACATACGCCACAGTGGCCATGCTGGACATATGCCACCATGGCCATGCAGGACAGCTCTCAAGACTGCCTCCTCTACCATACGAAAAATGTTACGCATACGCCACAGTGGCCCTGCTGGACATACGCCACAGTGGCCATGCTGGCCATACGCCACAGTGGCCCTGCTAGACATACGCCACTGTGGCCCTGCTGGACAACTCTCAAGACTGCCTCCTCTCCCATACGAAAAATGTTACGCATACGCCACCGTGGCCATGCAGGACATATGTCACTGTGGCCCTGCTGGACATACGCCACAGTGGCCATGCTAGACATACGCCACTGCGGCCCTGCTGGACATACGCCACAGTGGCCATGCTGGACATACTCCACAGTGGCCCTGCTAGACATACGCGACTGTGGCCCTGCTGGACATACGCCACAGTGGCCATGCTGGACAACTCTCAAGACTGCCTCCTCTCCCATACGAAAAATGTTACGCATACGCCACCGTGGCCATGCAGGACATATGTCACTGTGGCCCTGCTGGACATACGCCACAGTGGCCATGCTGGACAACTCTCAAGACTGCCTCCTCTCCTATACGAAAAATGTTACGCATACGCCACTGTGGCCCTGCTGGACATATGCCACAGTGGCCATGCTGGACATACGCCACAGTGGCCCTGCTAGACATACGCCACTGTGGCCCTGCTGGACATACGCCACCGTGGCCATGCAGGACATATGCCACTGTGGCCCTGCTGGACATACGCCACAGTGGCGCTGCAGGACATACGCCACTGTGGCCCTGCTGGACATACGCCACAGTGGCCCTGCTGGACATACGCCACAGTGGCCATGCTAGACATACGCCACTGTGGCCCTGCTGACATACGCCACAGTGGCCATGCTAGACATACGCCACTGTGGCCCTGCTGAACATACGCCACAGTGGCCATGCAGGACATACGCCTAAGTGGCCCTGCTGGACATACGCCACAGTGGCCCTGCTGGACATACGCCACAGTGGCCATGCTGGACAACTCTCAAGACTGCCTCCTCTCCCATACGAAATATGTTACGCATACGCCACCGTGGCCATGCAGGACATATGTCACTGTGGCCCTGCTGGACATACGCCACAGTGGCCATGCTGGACATACGCCACAGTGGCCCTGCTAGACATACGCCACAGTGGCCCTGCTGGACATACGCCACAGTGGCCATGCTGGACATACGCCACTGTGGTCCTGCTGGACATACGCCACTGTGGCCCTGCTGGACATACGCCACAGTGGCCATGCTGGACATACGTCACAGTGGCCCTGATGGACATACGCCACTGTGGTCCTGCTGGACATACGCCACTGTGGCCCTGCTGGACATACGCCACAGTGGCCATGCTGGACATACGCCACAGTGGCCATGCTGGACATACGCCACAGTAGCCATGCTGGACATACGCCACTGTGGGCCTGCAGGGCATACGCCACTGTGGCCCTGCTGGACATACGCCACAGTGGCCATGCTGGACATACGCCACTGTGGTCCTGCTGGACATACGCCACTGTGGCCCTGCTGGACATACGCCACAGTGGCCATGCTGGACATACGTCACAGTGGCCCTGATGGACATACGCCACTGTGGCGCTGCAGGACATACGCCACTGTGGCTCTGCTGGACATACGCCACAGTAGCCATGCTGGACAACTCTCAAGACTGCCTCCTCTCCCATACGAAATATGTTACGCATACGCCACCGTGGCCATGCCGGACATACGCCACTGTGGGCCTGCAGGGCATACGCCACTGTGGCCCTGCTGGACATACGCCACAGTGGCCATGCTGGACATACGCCACAGTGGCCATGCTGGACAACTCTCAAGACTGCCTCCTCTCCCATACGAAAAATGTTACGCATACGCCACCATGGTCATGCAGGACATACGCCACTGTGGGCCTGCAGGGCATACGCCACTGTGGCTTTGCTGGACATACGCCACAGTGGCCATGCTGGACATACGCCACTGTGGCCCTGCTGGACATACGCCACTGTGGCCCTGCTGGACATACGCCACAGTGGCCATGCTGGACATACGCCACAGTGGCCCTGCTAGACATACGCCACAGTGGCCGTGATGGACATACGCCACAGTGGCCCTGCTGGACAAACGCCACAGTGGCCATGCAGAACAACTCTCAAGACTGCCTCCTCTCCCATACGAAAAATGTTACGTATACGCCACAGTGGCCATGCAGGACATACGCCACAGTGGCCATGCAGGACATACGCCACTGTGGCCCTGCCGGACATACGCCACTGTGGCCATGCTGGACATACGCCACAGTGGCCCTGCTAGACATACGCCACAGTGGCCATGATGGACATACGCCACAGTGGCCCTGCTGGACATACGCCACAGTGGCCATGCTGGACAACTCTCAAGACTGCCTCCTCTCCCATACGAAAAATGTTACGCATACGCCACCGTGGCCATGCCGGACATACGCCACTGTGGGCCTGCTGGACATACGCCACTGTGGCCCTGCTGGACATACGCCACAGTGGCCATGCTGGACATACGTCACAGTGGCCCTGATGGACATACGCCACTGTGGCGCTGCAGGACATACGCCACTGTGGCTCTGCTGGACATACGCCACAGTGGCCATGCTGGACATACGCCACTGTGGTCCTGCTGGACATACGCCACTGTGGCCCTGCTGGACATACGCCACAGTGGCCATGCTGGACATACGTCACAGTGGCCCTGATGGACATACGCCACTGTGGCGCTGCAGGACATACGCCACTGTGGCTCTGCTGGACATACGCCACAGTAGCCATGCTGGACAACTCTCAAGACTGCCTCCTCTCCCATACGAAATATGTTACGCATACGCCACCGTGGCCATGCAGGACATATGTCACTGTGGCCCTGCTGGACATACGCCACAGTGGCCATGCTGGACATACGCCACAGTGGCCCTGCTAGACATACGCCACAGTGGCCCTGCTGGACATACGCCACAGTGGCCATGCTGGACAACTCTCAAGACTGCCTCCTCTCCCATACGAAAAATGTTACCCATACGCCACCGTGGCCATGCCGGACATACGCCACTGTGGGCCTGCAGGGCATACGCCACTGTGGCCCTGCTGGACATACGCCACAGTGGCCATGCTGGACATACGCCACTGTGGTCCTGCTGGACATACGCCACTGTGGCCCTGCTGGACATACGCCACAGTGGCCATGCTGGACATACGTCACAGTGGCCCTGATGGACATACGCCACTGTGGTCCTGCTGGACATACGCCACTGTGGCCCTGCTGGACATACGCCACAGTGGCCATGCTGGACATACGCCACAGTGGCCATGCTGGACATACGCCACAGTAGCCATGCTGGACATACGCCACAGTGGGCCTGCAGGGCATACGCCACTGTGGTCCTGCTGGACATACGCCACTGTGGCCCTGCTGGACATACGCCACAGTGGCCATGCTGGACATACGTCACAGTGGCCCTGATGGACATACGCCACTGTGGCGCTGCAGGACATACGCCACTGTGGCTCTGCTGGACATACGCCACAGTAGCCATGCTGGACAACTCTCAAGACTGCCTCTGTGGCCCTGCTGGACATACGCCACAGTGGCCATGCTGGACATACGCCACTGTGGCCCTGCTGGACATACGCCACTGTGGCCCTGCTGGACATACGCCACAGTGGCCATGCTGGACATACGCCACTGTGGCCCTGCTGGACATACGCCACTGTGGCCCTGCTGGACATACGCCACAGTGGCCATGCAGGACATACGCCTAAGTGGCCCTGCTGGACATACGCCACAGTGGCCCTGCTGGACATACGCCACAGTGGCCATGCTGTACATACGCCACAGTGGCCCTGCTAGACATACGCCACAGTGGTCATGATGGACATACGCCACAGTGGCCTTGCTGGACATACGCCACAGTGGCCATGCTGGACAACTCTCAAGACTGCCTCTGTGGCCCTGCTGGACATACGCCTAAGTGGCCCTGCTGGACATACGCCACAGTGGCCCTGCTGGACATACGCCACAGTGGCCATGCTGTACATACGCCACAGTGGCCCTGCTAGACATACGCCACAGTGGCCATGATGGACATACGCCACAGTGGCCCTGCTGGACATACGCCACAGTTGCCATGCAGAACAACTCTTCAGACTGCCTCCTCACCCATACGAAAAATGTTACGCATACGCCACCGTGGCCATGCCGGACATACGCCACTGTGGGCCTGCAGGGCATACGCCACTGTGGCCCTGCTGGACATACGCCACAGTGGCCATGCTGGACATACGCCACTGTGGCCCTGCTGGACATACGCCACTGTGGCCCTGCTGGACATACGCCACAGTAGCCATGCTGGACAACTCTCAAGACTGCCTCCACTCCCATACGAAATATGTTACGCATACGCCACAGTGGCCCTGCTGGACATACGCCACAGTGGCCATGCTGGACATACGTCACAGTGGCCCTGATGGACATACGCCACTGTGGCGCTGCAGGACATACGCCACTGTGGCTCTGCTGGACATACGCCACAGTAGCCATGCTGGACAACTCTCAAGACTGCCTCCACTCCCATACGAAATATGTTACGCATACGCCACAGTGGCCCTGCTGGACTTACGCCACTGTGGCCCTGCTGGACATACGCCACTGTGGCCCTGCTGGACATACGCCACAGTGGCCATGCTGGACATACGCCACAGTGGCCCTGCTAGACATACGCCACAGTGGCCATGCTGGACAACTCTCAAGACTGCCTCCACTCCCATACGAAATATGTTACGCATACGCCACAGTGGCCCTGCTGGACATACGCCACAGTGGCCATGCTGGACATACGTCACAGTGGCCCTGATGGACATACGCCACTGTGGCCCTGCTGGACATACGCCACTGTGGCCCTGCTGGACATACGCCACAGTAGCCATGCTGGACATACGCCACAGTGGCCCTGATGGACATACGCCACTGTGGCCCTGCTGGACATACGCCACAGTGGCCATGCTGGACAACTCTCAAGACTGCCTCCTCTCCCACACGAAAAATGTTACGCATACGCCACCGTGGCCATGCCGGACATACGCCACTGTGGGCCTGCAGGGCATACGCCACTGTGGCCCTGCTGGACATACGCCACAGTGGCCCTGCTGGACATACGCCACAGTGGCCATGCTGGACATACGTCACAGTGGCGATGCAGGACATATGTCACAGTGGCCATGCTAGACATACGCCACTGTGGCCCTGCTGGACATACGTCACAGTGGCCATGCTGGACATACGCCACAGTGGCAATGCTGGACATACGCCACAGTGGCCATGCTGGACATACGCCGCAGTGGCGCTGCAGGACATACGCTACAGTGGCCATGGTGGACATACGCCACAGTGGCCCTGCTGGACATACGCCACAGTGGCCATACTGGACATACACCACAGTTGCCGTGCAGGACAACTCTCAAGACTACCTCCTCTACCATACGAAAAATGTTACGCATACGCCACAGTGGCCATGCAAGACATACGCCACAGTGGCCCTGCTGGACATACGCCACAGTGGCCATGCTGGACATACGCCACAGTGGCGCAGCAGGACATACGCCACTATGGCCCTGCTGGACATACGCCACAGTGGCCCAGCTGGATATACGCCACTGTGGCCCTGCTAGACATACGCCACAGTGGCCATGCTGGACATACGTCACAGTGGCGATGCAGGACATATGTCACAGTGGCCATGCTAGACATACGCCACTGTGGCCCTGCTGGACATACGTCACAGTGGCCATGCTGGACATACGCCACAGTTGTCATGCAGGACAACTCTCAAGACTGCCTCCTCTACCATACGAAAAATGTTACGCATACGCCACAGTGGCCATGCAGGACATACGCCACAGTTGTCATGCAGGACAACTCTCAAGACTGCCTCCTCTACCATACGAAAAATGTTACGCATACGCCACAGTGGCCATGCAGGACATACGTCACAGTGGCCATGCTGGACATACGCCACAGTGGCAATGCTGGACATACGCCACAGTGGCCATGCTGGACATACGCCGCAGTGGCGATGCAGGACATATGTCACAGTGGCCATGCTAGACATACGCCACTGTGGCCCTGCTGGACATACGTCACAGTGGCCATGCTGGACATACGCCACAGTGGCCATGCTGGACATACGTCACAGTGGCGATGCAGGACATATGTCACAGTGGCCATGCTAGACATACGCCACTGTGGCCCTGCTGGACATACGTCACAGTGGCCATGCTGGACATACGCCACAGTTGTCATGCAGGACAACTCTCAAGACTGCCTCCTCTACCATACGAAAAATGTTACGCATACGCCACAGTGGCCATGCAGGACATACGTCACAGTGGCCATGCTGGACATACGCCACAGTGGCAATGCTGGACATACGCCACAGTGGCCATGCTGGACATACGCCGCAGTGGCGCTGCAGGACATACGCCACTGTGGCCCTGCTGGACATACGCCACAGTGGCCCTGCTGGACATGCGCCACAGTGGCCATGCTGGACATACGCCACAGTTGTCATGCAGGACAACTCTCAAGACTGCCTCCTCTACCATACGAAAAATGTTACGCATACGCCACAGTGGCCATGCAGGACATACGTCACTGTGGCCCTGATGGACATATGCCACCGTGGCCATGCAGGACAGCTCTCAAGACTGCCTCCTCTACAATACGAAAAATGTTACGCATACGCCACAGTGGCCATGCAGGACATACGTCACTGTGGCCCTGATGGACATATGCCACCGTGGCCATGCAGGACAGCTCTCAAGACTGCCTCCTCTACCATACGCAAAATGTTACGCATACGCCACTGTGGCCCTGCTGGACATACGCCACAGTGGCCATGCTGGACATACGTCACAGTGGCCCTGATGGACATACGCCACTGTGGCGCTGCAGGACATACGCCACTGTGGCCCTGCTGGACATACGCCACAGTAGCCATGCTGGACATACGCCACAGTGGCCCTGATGGACATACGCCACTGTGGCCCTGCTGGACATACGCCACAGTGGCCATGCTGGACAACTCTCAAGACTGCCTCCTCTCCCACACGAAAAATGTTACGCATACGCCACCGTGGCCATGCCGGACATACGCCACTGTGGGCCTGCAGGGCATACGCCACTGTGGCCCTGCTGGACATACGCCACAGTGGCCCTGCTGGACATACGCCACAGTGGCCATGCTGGACATACGTCACAGTGGCGATGCAGGACATATGTCACAGTGGCCATGCTAGACATACGCCACTGTGGCCCTGCTGGACATACGTCACAGTGGCCATGCTGGACATACGCCACAGTGGCAATGCTGGACATACGCCACTGTGGCCCTGCTGGACATACGCCACAGTAGCCATGCTGGACATACGCCACAGTGGCCCTGCTGGACATACGCCACAGTGGCCCTGCTGGACATACGCCACAGTGGCCATGCTGGACATACGTCACAGTGGCGATGCAGGACATATGTCACAGTGGCCATGCTAGACATACGCCACTGTGGCCCTGCTGGACATACGTCACAGTGGCCATGCTGGACATACGCCACAGTGGCAATGCTGGACATACGCCACAGTGGCCATGCTGGACATACGCCGCAGTGGCGCTGCAGGACATACGCCACTGTGGCCCTGCTGGACATACGCCACAGTGGCCCTGCTGGACATGCGCCACAGTGGCCATGCTGGACATACGCCACAGTTGTCATGCAGGACAACTCTCAAGACTGCCTCCTCTACCATACGAAAAATGTTACGCATACGCCACAGTGGCCATGCAGGACATACGTCACTGTGGCCCTGATGGACATATGCCACCGTGGCCATGCAGGACAGCTCTCAAGACTGCCTCCTCTACCATACGCAAAATGTTACGCATACGCCACGGTGGCCATGCAGGACATACGCCACAGTGGCCCTGCTGGACATACGCCACAGTGGCCATGCTGGACATACGCCACAGTTGTCATGCAGGACAACTCTCAAGACTGCCTCCTCTACAATACGAAAAATGTTACGCATACGCCACAGTGGCCATGCAGGACATACGTCACTGTGGCCCTGATGGACATATGCCACCGTGGCCATGCAGGACAGCTCTCAAGACTGCCTCCTCTACCATACGCAAAATGTTACGCATACGCCACTGTGGCCCTGCTGGACATACGCCACAGTGGCCATGCTGGACATACGCCACAGTTGCCATGCAGGACAACTCTCAAGACTGCCTCCTCTACCATACGAAAAATGTTACGCATACGCCACAGTGGCCCTGCAGGACATACGCCACTGTGGCCCTGCTGGACATAAGCTACAGTGGCCATGCTGGACATACGCCGCAGTGGCGCAGCAGGACATACGCCACAGTGGCCATGCTGGACATACGCCACAGTTGCCATACAGGATAACTCTCAAGACTGCCTCCTCTACCATACGAAAAATGTTACGCATACGCCACTGTGGCCCTGCTGGACATACGCCACCGTGGCCCTGCTAGACATACGCCACTGTGGCCCTGCTGGACATACGCCACAGTGGCCATGCTGGACAACTCTCAAGACTGCCTCCTCTCCCATACGAAAAATGTTACGCATACGCCACCGTGGCCATGCAGGACATATGTCACTGTGGCCCTGCTGGACATACGCCACAGTGACGCTGCAGGACATACGCCACTGTGGCCCTGCTGGACATACGCCACAGTGGCCCTGCTGGACATACGCCACAGTGGCCATGCTAGACATACGCCACAGTGGCCATGCAGGACATACGTCACTGTGGCCCTGATGGACATATGCCACCGTGGCCATGCAGGACAGCTCTCAAGACTGCCTCCTCTCCCATACGAAAAATGTTACGCATACGCCACCGTGGCCATGCCGGACATACGCCACTGTGGGCCTGCAGGGCATACGCCACTGTGGCCCTGCTGGACATACGCCACAGTGGCCATGCTGGACATACGCCACTGTGGTCCTGCTGGACATACGCCACTGTGGCCCTGCTGGACATACGCCACAGTGGCCATGCTGGACATACGTCACAGTGGCCCTGATGGACATACGCCACAGTGGCCCTGCTAGACATACGCCACAGTGGCCCTGCTGGACATACGCCACAGTGGCCATGCTGGACAACTCTCAAGACTGCCTCCTCTCCCATACGAAAAATGTTACGCATACGCCACCGTGGCCATGCCGGACATACGCCAATGTGGGCCTGCAGGGCATACGCCACTGTGGCCCTGCTGGACATACGCCACAGTGGCCATGCTGGACATACGCCACTGTGGTCCTGCTGGACATACGCCACTGTGGCCCTGCTGGACATACGCCACAGTGGCCCTGATGGACATACGCCACAGTGGCCCTGCTAGACATACGCCACAGTGGCCCTGCTGGACATACGCCACAGTGGCCATGCTGGACATACGCCACAGTTGCCATGCAGGACAACTCTCAAGACTGCCTCCTCTACCATACGAAAAATGTTACGCATACGCCACAGTGGCCCTGCAGGACATACGCCACTGTGGCCCTGCTGGACATACGCCACAGTGGCCATGCTGGACATACGCCACAGTTGCCATGCAGGACAACTCTCAAGACTGCCTCCTCTACCATACGAAAAATGTTACGCATACGCCACAGTGGCCCTGCAGGACATACGCCACTGTGGCCCTGCTGGACATAAGCCACAGTGGCCATGCTGGTTATACGCCACAGTTGCCATACAGGATAACTCTCAAGACTGCCTCCTCTACCATACGAAAAATGTTACGCATACGCCACTGTGGCCCTGCTGGACATACGCCACCGTGGCCCTGCTAGACATACGCCACTGTGGCCCTGCTGGACATACGCCACAGTGGCCATGCTGGACAACTCTCAAGACTGCCTCCTCTCCCATACGAAAAATGTTACGCATACGCCACAGTGGCCATGCCGGACATACGCCACTGTGGGCCTGCAGGGCATACGCCACTGTGGCCCTGCTGGACATACGCCACAGTGGCCATGCTGGACATACGCCACTGTGGTCCTGCTGGACATACGCCACTGTGGCCCTGCTGGACATACGCCACAGTGGCCATGCTGGACATACGTCACAGTGGCCCTGATGGACATACGCCACTGTGGCCCTGCTGGACATACGCCACAGTGGCCATGCTGGACATACGCCACTGTGGTCCTGCTGGACATACGCCACTGTGGCCCTGCTGGACATACGCCACAGTGGCCATGCTGGACATACGTCACAGTGGCCCTGATGGACATACGCCACTGTGGCGCTGCAGGACATACGCCACTGTGGCTCTGCTGGACATACGCCACAGTAGCCATGCTGGACAACTCTCAAGACTGCCTCCTCTCCCATACGAAATATGTTACGCATACGCCACCGTGGCCATGCCGGACATACGCCACTGTGGGCCTGCAGGGCATACGCCACTGTGGCCCTGCTGGACATACGCCACAGTGGCCATGCTGGACATACGCCACAGTGGCCCTGCTGGACATACGCCACAGTGGCCATGCTGGACAACTCTCAAGACTGCCTCCTCTCCCATACGAAAAATGTTACGCATACGCCACAGTGGCCATGCAGGACATACGCCACTGTGGGCCTGCAGGGCATACGCCACTGTGGCCCTGCTGGACATACGCCACTGTGGCCCTGCTGGACATACGCCACAGTGGCCATGCTGGACATACGCCACAGTGGCCCTGCTGGACATACGCCACAGTAGCCATGCTGGACATACGCCACAGTGGCCATGCTGGACAAATCTCAAGACTGCCTCTGTGGCCCTGCTGGACATACGCCACTGTGGCCCTGCTGGACATACGCCACAGTGGCCATGCAGGACATACGCCACTGTGGCCCTGCTGGACATACGCCACAGTGGCCATGCTGGACAACTCTCAAGACTGCCTCCTCTCCCATACGAAAAATGTTACGCATACGCCACAGTGGCCATGCAGGACATGCGCCACTGTGGGCCTGCAGGGCATACGACACTGTGGCCATGCTGGACATACGCCACAGTGGCCATGCTGTACATACGCCACAGTGGCCCTGCTAGACATACGCCACAGTGGCCATGATGGACATACGCCACAGTGGCCTTGCTGGACATACGCCACAGTGGCCATGCTGGACAACTCTCAAGACTGCCTCTGTGGCCCTGCTGGACATACGCCACAGTGGCCATGCTGGACATACGCCACTGTGGCCCTGCTGGACATACGCCACTGTGGCCCTGCTGGACATACGCCACAGTGGCCATGCTGGACATACGCCACTGTGGCCCTGCTGGACATACGCCACAGTGGCCATGCAGGACATACGCCTAAGTGGCCCTGCTGGACATACGCCACAGTGGCCCTGCTGGACATACGCCACAGTGGCCATGCTGTACATACGCCACAGTGGCCCTGCTAGACATACGCCACAGTGGCCATGATGGACATACGCCACAGTGGCCTTGCTGGACATACGCCACAGTGGCCATGCTGGACAACTCTCAAGACTGCCTCTGTGGCCCTGCTGGACATACGCCACAGTGGCCATGCTGGACATACGCCACTGTGGCCCTGCTGGACATACGCCACTGTGGCCCTGCTGGACATACGCCACAGTGGCCCTGCTGGACATACGCCACAGTGGCTATGCTGGACATACGTCACAGTGGCCCTGATGGACATACGCCACAGTGGCCCTGATGGACATACGCCACTGTGGCCCTGCTGGACATACGCCACAGTGGCCATGCTGGACATACGTCACAGTGGCGATGCAGGACATATGTCACAGTGGCCATGCTAGACATACGCCACTGTGGCCCTGCTGGACATACGTCACAGTGGCGATGCAGGACATATGTCACAGTGGCCATGCTAGACATACGCCACTGTGGCCCTGCTGGACATACGCCACAGTGGCCCTGCTGGACATACGCCACAGTGGCCATGCTGGACATACGTCACAGTGGCGATGCAGGACATATGTCACAGTGGCCATGCTAGACATACGCCACTGTGGCCCTGCTGGACATACGTCACAGTGGCCATGCTGGACATACGCCACAGTGGCAATGCTGGACATACGTTACAGTGGCCCTGATGGACATACGCCACAGTGGCCATGCTGGACATACGCCGCAGTGGCGCTGCAGGACATACGCTACAGTGGCCATGGTGGACATACGCCACAGTGGCCCTGCTGGACATACGCCACAGTGGCCATGCTGGACATACACCACAGTTGCCGTGCAGGACAACTCTCAAGACTACCTCCTCTACCATACGAAAAATGTTACGCATACGCCACAGTGGCCATGCAAGACATACGCCACAGTGGCCCTGCTGGACATACGCCACAGTGGCCATGCTGGACATACGCCGCAGTGGCGCAGCAGGACATACGCCACTATGGCCCTGCTGGACATACGCCACAGTGGCCCAGCTGGATATACGCCACTGTGGCCCTGCTAGACATACGCCACAGTGGCCATGGTGGACATACGCCACAGTGGCCATGCTGGACATACGCCGCAGTGGCGCTGCAGGACATACGCCACAGTGGCCATGCTGGACATACGCCACAGTGGCCATGCTAGACATACGCCACTGTGGCCCTGCTGGACATACGCCACAGTGGCCCTGCTGGACATACGCCACAGTGGCCATGCTGGACATACGCCACTGTGGCCTTGCAGGACATACGCCACAGTGGCCATGCTAGACATACGCCACTGTGGCCCTGCTGGACACACGCCACAGTGGCCATGCAGGACATACGCCACTGTGGCCCTGCTGGACATACGCCACTGTGGCCCTGCTGGACATACGCCACAGTGGCCCTGCTGGACATGCGCCACAGTGGCCATGCTGGACATACGCCACAGTTGTCATGCAGGACAACTCTCAAGACTGCCTCCTCTACCATACGAAAAATGTTACGCATACGCCACAGTGGCCATGCAGGACATACGTCACTGTGGCCCTGATGGACATATGCCACCGTGGCCATGCAGGACAGCTCTCAAGACTGCCTCCTCTACCATACGCAAAATGTTACGCATTCGCCACGGTGGCCATGCAGGACATACGCCACAGTGGCCCTGCTGGACATACGCCACAGTGGCCATGCTGGACATACGCCACAGTTGTCATGCAGGACAACTCTCAAGACTGCCTCCTCTACAATACGAAAAATGTTACGCATACGCCACAGTGGCCATGCAGGACATACGTCACTGTGGCCCTGATGGACATATGCCACCGTGGCCATGCAGGACAGCTCTCAAGACTGCCTCCTCTACCATACGCAAAATGTTACGCATTCGCCACGGTGGCCATGCAGGACATACGCCACAGTGGCCCTGCTGGACATACGCCACAGTGGCCATGCTGGACATACGCCACAGTTGCCATGCAGGACAACTCTCAAGACTGCCTCCTCTACCATACGAAAAATGTTACGCATACGCCACAGTGGCCCTGCAGGACATACGCCACTGTGGCCCTGCTGGACATACGCCACCGTGGCCCTGCTAGACATACGCCACTGTGGCCCTGCTGGACATACGCCACAGTGGCCATGCTGGACAACTCTCAAGACTGCCTCCTCTCCCATACGAAAAATGTTACGCATACGCCACCGTGGCCATGCAGGACATATGTCACTGTGGCCCTGCTGGACATACGCCACAGTGACGCTGCAGGACATACGCCACTGTGGCCCTGCTGGACATACGCCACAGTGGCCCTGCTGGACATACGCCACAGTGGCCATGCTAGACATACGCCACAGTGGCCATGCAGGACATACGTCACTGTGGCCCTGATGGACATATGCCACCGTGGCCATGCAGGACAGCTCTCAAGACTGCCTCCTCTCCCATACGAAAAATGTTACGTATACGCCACAGTGGCCATGCAGTACATACGCCACTGTGGCCCTGCTGGACATACGCCACAGTGGCCCTGCTGGACATACGCCACAGTGGCCATGCTGGACGTACGGCACAGTTGCCATGCAGGACAACTCTCAAGACTGCCACCTCTCCCATACGAAAAATGTTACGTATACGCCACAGTGGCCATGCTAGACATACGCCACTGTGGCCCTGCTGGACATACGCCACAGTGGCCATGCAGGACATACGCCACTGTGGCCCTGCTGGACATACGCCACTGTGGCCCTGCTGGACATACGCCACAGTGGCCATGCAAGACATACGCCACTGTGGCCCTGCTGGACATACGCCACAGTGGCCATGCAAGACATACGCCACTGTGGCCCTGCTGGACATACGCCACAGTGGCCCTGCTGGACATACGCCACAGTGGCCATGCAGGACATACGCCACAGTGGCCATGCTGGACATACGCCGCAGTGGCGCTGCAGGACATACGCCACAGTGGCCATGCTGGACATACGCCACAGTTGCCATGCAGGACAACTCTCAAGACTGCCTCCTCTACCATACAAAAAATGTTACGCATACGCCACAGTGACCATGCAGGCCATATGCCACTGTGGCGCTGCTGGACATACGCCTAGACATACGCCACTGTGGCCCTGCTGAACATACGCCACAGTGGCCATGCAGGACATACGCCTAAGTGGCCCTGCTGGACATACGCCACAGTGGCCATGTTGGACGTACGCCACAGTTGCCATGCAGAACAACTCTCAAGACTGCCTCCTCTCCCATACGAAAAATGTTACGTATACGCCACTGTGGCCCTGCTGGACATACGCCACAGTGGCCATGCAAGACATACGCCACTGTGGCCCTGCTGGACATACGCCACAGTGGCCATGCAAGACATACGCCACTGTGGCCCTGCTGGACATACGCCACAGTGACGCTGCAGGACATACGCCACTGTGGCCCTGCTGGACATACGCCACAGTGGCCCTGCTGGACATACGCCACAGTGGCCATGCTAGACATACGCCACAGTGGCCATGCAGGACATACGTCACTGTGGCCCTGATGGACATATGCCACCGTGGCCATGCAGGACAGCTCTCAAGACTGCCTCCTCTCCCATACGAAAAATGTTACGTATACGCCACAGTGGCCATGCAGTACATACGCCACTGTGGCCCTGCTGGACATACGCCACAGTGGCCCTGCTGGGCATACGCCACAGTGGCCATGCTAGACATACGCCACTGTGGCCCTGCTGGACATACGTCACAGTGGCCATGCTGGACATACGCCACAGTGGCCATGTTGGACGTACGCCACAGTTGCCATGCAGAACAACTCTCAAGACTGCCTCCTCTCCCATACGAAAAATGTTACGTATACGCCACAGTGGCCATGCAGGACATACGCCACTGTGGCCCTGCTGGGCATACGCCACAGTGGCCATACTAGACATACGCCACTGTGGCCCTGCTGGACATACGCCACTGTGGCCATGAAGGACATACGCCACAGTGGCCATGCAGGACATACGCCACTGTGGCCCTGCTGGACATAAGCCACAGTGGCCATGCAGGACATACGCCCCTGTGGCCCTGCTGGACATACGCCACTGTGGCCCTGCTGGACATACGCCACAGTGGCCATGCAGGACATACGCCACTGTGGCCCTGCTGGACATACGCCACTGTGGCCCTGCTGGACATACGCCACAGTGGCCATGCAGGACATACGCCACTGTGGCCCTGCTGGACATACGCCACTGTGGCCCTGCTGGACATACGCCACAGTGGCCATGCTGGACATACGCCACAGTGGCCATGCTGGACATACGCCACTGTGGCCTTGCAGGACATACGCCACAGTGGCCATGCAGGACATACGCCACTGTGGCCCTGCTGGACATACGCCACTGTGGCCCTGCTGGACATACGCCACAGTGGCCATGCAGGACATACGCCACAGTGGCCATGCAAGACATACGCCACTGTGGCCCTGCTGGACATACGCCACTGTGGCCCTGCTGGACATACGCCACAGTGGCCATGCAGGACATACGCCACTGTGGCCCTGCTGGACATACGCCACTGTGGCCCTGCTGGACATACGCCACTGTGGCCCTGCTGGACATACGCCACAGTGGCCATGCAGGACATACGCCACTGTGGCCCTGCTGGACATACGCCACTGTGGCCCTGCTGGACATACGCCACAGTGGCCATGCTGGACATACGCCACAGTGGCCATGCTGGACATACGCCACTGTGGCCTTGCAGGACATACGCCACAGTGGCCATGCAGGACATACGCCACTGTGGCCCTGCTGGACATACGCCACTGTGGCCCTGCTGGACATACGCCACAGTGGCCATGCAGGACATACGCCACAGTGGCCATGCAAGACATACGCCACTGTGGCCCTGCTGGACATACGCCACAGTGGCCATGCAGGACATACGCCACTGTGGCCCTGCTGGACATACGCCACAGTGGCCATGCAAGACATACGCCACTGTGGCCCTGCTGGACATACGCCACAGTGGCCATGCTGGACATACGCCACTGTGGCCTTGCAGGACATACGCCACAGTGGCCATGCTAGACATACGCCACTGTGGCCCTGCTGGACATACGCCACAGTGGCCATGCTGGACATACGCCACAGTGGCCATGCTGGACATACGCCACTGTGGCCTTGCAGGACATACGCCACAGTGGCCATGCTAGACATACGCCACTGTGGCCCTGCTGGACATACGCCACAGTGGCCATGCAGGACATACGCCACTGTGGCCCTGCTGGACATACGCCACTGTGGCCCTGCTGGACATACGCCACAGTGGCCATGCAGGACATACGCCACAGTGGCCATGCAAGACATACGCCACTGTGGCCCTGCTGGACATACGCCACAGTGGCCATGCTGGACATACGCCACTGTGGCCTTGCAGGACATACGCCACAGTGGCCATGCTAGACATACGCCACTGTGGCCCTGCTGGACATACGCCACAGTGGCCATGCAGGACATACGCCACAGTGGCCATGCAGGACATACGCCACAGTGGCCATGCAAGACATACGCCACTGTGGCCCTGCTGGACATACGCCACAGTGGCCATGCAGGACATACGCCACTGTGGCCCTGCTGGACATACGCCACAGTGGCCATGCAAGACATACGCCACTGTGGCCCTGCTGGACATACGCCACAGTGGCCATGCTGGACATACGCCACTGTGGCCTTGCAGGACATACGCCACAGTGGCCATGCTAGACATACGCCACTGTGGCCCTGCTGGACATACGCCACAGTGGCCATGCAGGACATACGCCACTGTGGCCCTGCTGGACATACGCCACTGTGGCCCTGCTGGACATACGCCACAGTGGCCATGCAAGACATACGCCACTGTGGCCCTGCTGGACATACGCCACAGTGGCCCTGCTGGATGTACGCCACAGTTGCCATGCAGGACAACTCTCAAGACTGCAACCTCTCCCATACGAAAAATATTACGCATACGCCACCGTGGCCATCCAGGCCAT
Source organism: Eristalis intricaria (assembly GCA_964034865.1). Lineage (NCBI taxonomy): Eukaryota > Metazoa > Arthropoda > Insecta > Diptera > Syrphidae > Eristalis > Eristalis intricaria. The sequence continues at coordinate 56,450,815 of OZ035876.1, forward strand.
ACGCCACTGTGGGCCTGCAGGGCATACGCCACTGTGGCCCTGCTGGACATACGCCACAGTGGCCATGCTGGACATACGCCACAGTTGCCATGCAGGACAACTCTCAAGACTGCCTCCTCTACCATACGAAAAATGTTACGCATACGCCACAGTGGCTATGCAGGACATACGCCACAGTGGCCATGCTGGACATACGTCGCAGTGGCGCTGCAGGACATACGCCACAGTGGCCATGCTGGACATACGCCACAGTGGCGCTGCAGGACATACGCCACTGTGGCCCTGCTGGACCTACGCCACAGTGGCCTTGCTAGACATACGCCACTGTGGCCCTGCTGGACATACGCCACAGTGGCCCTGCTGGACATACGCCACAGTGGCCATGCAGGACATACGCCACAGTGTCCCTGCAGGACATACGTCACTGTGGCCCTGCTGGACATACGCCACAGTGGCCATGCTAGACATACGCCACTGTGGCCCTGCCGGAAATACGCCACAGTGGCCATGCTAGACATACGCCACAGTGGCCCTGCTGAACATACGCAACAGTGGCCATGCTGGACATACGCCACTGTGGCCCTGCTGGACATACGTCACAGTGGCCATGCTGGACATACGCCACAGTGGCCATGCTGGACATACGTCACAGTGGCCCTGATGGACATACGCCACTGTGGCTCTGCTGGACATACGCCACAGTAGCCATGCTGGACAACTGTCAAGACTGCCTCCTCTCCCATACAAAAAATGTTACGCATACGCCACCGTGGCCATGCAGGACATATGCCACAGTGGCCCTGCTGGACATACGCCACAGTGACGCTGCAGGACATACGCAACTGTGGACCCTGCTGGACATACGCCACAGTGGCCCTGCTGGACAACTCTCAAGACTGCCTCCTCTCCCATACGAAAAATGTTACGCATACGCCACCGTGGCCATGCAGGACATATGCCACTGTGGCCCTGCTGGACATACGCCACAGTGGCGCTGCTGGACATACGCCACTGTGGCCCTGCTGGACATACGCCACAGTGGCCCTGCTGGACATACGCCACAGTGGCCATGCTAGACATACGCCACTGTGGCCCTGCTGGACATACGCCACAGTGGCCATGCAGGACATACGCCACAGTGTCCCTGCAGGACATACGCCACTGTGGCCCTGCTGGACATACGCCACAGTGGCCATGCTAGACATACGCCACTGTGGCCCTGCTGGACAACTCTCAAGACTGCCTCCTCTCCCATACGAAAAATGTTACGCATACGCCACCGTGGCCATGCAGGACATATGCCACTGTGGCCCTGCTGGACATACGCCACAGTGGCGCTGCTGGACATACGCCACTGTGGCCCTGCTGGACATACGCCACAGTGGCCCTGCTGGACATACGCCACAGTGGCCATGCTAGACATACGCCACAGTGGCCCTGCTGAACATACGCAACAGTGGCCATGCAGGACATACGCCTAAGTGGCCCTGCAGGACATACGCCACTGTGGCCCTGCTGGACATACGTCACAGTGGCCATGCTGGACATACGCCACAGTGGCCATGCTGGACATACGTCACAGTGGCCCTGCTGGACATACGCCACAGTGGCCCTGCTGGACATACGCCACAGTGGCCATGCTAGACATACGCCACAGTGGCCCTGCTGAACATACGCAACAGTGGCCATGCAGGACATACGCCTAAGTGGCCCTGCAGGACATACGCCACAGTGGCCCTGCTGGACATACGCCACAGTGGCCATGCTGGACAACTCTCAAGACTGCCTCCTCTCCCATACAAAAAATGTTACGCATACGCCACCGTGGCCATGCAGGACATATGCCACTGTGGCCCTGCTGGACATACGCCACAGTGACGCTGCAGGACATACGCAACTGTGGACCCTGCTGGACATACGCCACAGTGGCCATGCTGGACAACTCTCAAGACTGCCTCCTTTCCCATACGAAAAATGTTACGCATACGCCACCGTGGCCATGCAGGACATATGCCACTGTGGCCCTGCTGGACATACGCCACAGTGGCGCTGCTGGACATACGCCACTGTGGCCCTGCTGGACATACGCCACAGTGGCCCTGCTGGACATACGCCACAGTGGCCATGCTAGACATACGCCACTGTGGCCCTGCTGGACATACGCCACAGTCGCCATGCTAGACATACGCCACTGTGGCCCTGCTGGACATACGCCACAGTGGCCATGCAGGACATACGCCACAGTGTCCCTGCAGGACATACGCCACTGTGGCCCTGCTGGACATACGCCACAGTCGCCATGCTAGACATACGCCACTGTGGCCATGCAGGACACATGCCACTGTGGCCCTGCTGGACATACGCCACAGTGGCCATGCTAGACATACGCCTCTGTGGCCCTGCTGGACATACGCCACAGTGGCCATGCTAGACATACGCCTAAGTGGCCCTGCTAGACATACGCCACAGTGCCCATGCTGGACGTACGCCACAGTTGCCATGCAGAACAACTCTCCAGACTGCCTCCTCTCCCATACGAAAAATGTTACGCATACGCCACCGTGGCCATGCAGGACATACGCCACTGTGGCCCTGCTGGACATACGCCACAGTGGCCATGCTAGACATACGCCACTGTGGCCCTGCGGGACATACGCCACAGTGGCCATGCAGGACATACGCCACTGTGGCCCTGCTGAACATACGCAACAGTGGCCATGCAGGACATACGCCTAAGTGGCCCTGCAGGACATACGCCACTGTGGCCCTGCTGGACATACGCCACAGTGGCCATCCAAGACATACGCCTAAGTGGCCATGCTGGACATACGTCACAGTGGCCCTGATGGACATACGCCACTGTGGCCTTGCAGGACATACGCCACAGTGGCCATGCTAGACATACGCCACTGTGGCCCTGCTGGACATACGCCACAGTGGCGCTGCATTACATACGCCACTGTGGCCCTGCTGGACATACGCCACAGTGGCCCTGCTGGACATACGCCACAGTGGCCATGCTAGACATACGCCACTGTGGCCCTGCTGGACATACGCCACAGTGGCCATGCTAGACATACGCCACTGTGGCCCTGCTGAACATACGCCACAGTGGCCATGCAGGACATACGCCTAAGTGGCCCTGCTAGACATACGCCACAGTGCCCATGCTGGACGTACGCCACAGTTGCCATGCAGAACAACTCTCCAGACTGCCTCCTCTCCCATACGAAAAATGTTACGCATACGCCACCGTGGCCATGCAGGACATACGCCACTGTGGCCCTGCTGGACATACGCCACAGTGGCCATGCTAGACATACGCCGCTGTGGCCCTGCGGGACATACGCCACAGTGGCCATGCAGGACATACGCCACAGTGGCCATGCAGGACATACGCCACTGTGGCCCTGCTGGACATACGCCACAGTGGCCCTGCTGGACATACGCCACAGTGGCCATGCTAGACATACGCCACTGTGGCCCTGCTGGACATACGCCACAGTGGCCATGCTAGACATACGCCACTGTGGCCCTGCGGGACATACGCCACAGTGGCCATGCAGGACATACGCCACAGTGGCCATGCAGGACATACGCCACTGTGGCCCTGCTGGACATACGCCACAGTGGCCATGCTAGACATACGCCACTGTGGCCCTGCTGAACATACGCCACAGTGGCCATGCAGGACATACGCCTAAGTGGCCCTGCTAGACATACGCCACAGTGCCCATGCTGGACGTACGCCACAGTTGCCATGCAGAACAACTCTCCAGACTGCCTCCTCTCCCATACGAAAAATGTTACGCATACGCCACCGTGGCCATGCAGGACATACGCCACTGTGGCCCTGCTGGACATACGCCACAGTGGCCCTGCTGGACATACGCCACAGTGGCCATGCTAGACATACGCCACTGTGGCCCTGCTGGACATACGCCACAGTGGCCATGCTAGACATACGCCACTGTGGCCCTGCTGAACATACGCCACTGTGGCCCTGCTGGACATACGCCACAGTCGCCATGCTAGACATACGCCACTGTGGCCATGCAGGACACATGCCACTGTGGCCCTGCTGGACATACGCCACAGTGGCCATGCTAGACATACGCCTCTGTGGCCCTGCTGGACATACGCCACAGTGGCCATGCTAGACATACGCCTAAGTGGCCCTGCTAGACATACGCCACAGTGGCCATGCAGGACATACGCCACTGTGGCCCTGCTGGACATACGCCACAGTGGCCCTGCTGGACATACGCCACAGTGGCCATGCTAGACATACGCCACTGTGGCCCTGCTGGACATACGCCACAGTCGCCATGCTAGACATACGCCACTGTGGCCCTGCTGGACATACGCCACAGTGGCCATGCAGGACATACGCCACAGTGTCCCTGCAGGACATACGCCACTGTGGCCCTGCTGGACATACGCCACAGTGGCCATGCTAGACATACGCCACTGTGGCCCTGCTGGACATACGCCACAGTCGCCATGCTAGACATACGCCACTGTGGCCATGCAGGACACATGCCACTGTGGCCCTGCTGGACATACGCCACAGTGGCCATGCTAGACATACGCCTCTGTGGCCCTGCTGGACATACGCCACAGTGGCCATGCTAGACATACGCCTAAGTGGCCCTGCTAGACATACGCCACAGTGCCCATGCTGGACGTACGCCACAGTTGCCATGCAGAACAACTCTCCAGACTGCCTCCTCTCCCATACGAAAAATGTTACGCATACGCCACCGTGGCCATGCAGGACATACGCCACTGTGGCCCTGCTGGACATACGCCACAGTGGCCATGCTAGACATACGCCACTGTGGCTCTGCGGGACATACGCCACAGTGGCCATGCAGGACATACGCCACTGTGGCCCTGCTGAACATACGCAACAGTGGCCATGCAGGACATACGCCTAAGTGGCCCTGCAGGACATACGCCACTGTGGCCCTGCTGGACATACGCCACAGTGGCCATGCAAGACATGCGAATAAGTGGCCATGCTGGACATACGTCACAGTGGCCCTGATGGACATACGCCACTGTGGCCTTGCAGGACATACGCCACAGTGGCCATGCTAGACATACGCCACTGTGGCCCTGCTGGACATACGCCACAGTGGCGCTGCATTACATACGCCACTGTGGCCCTGCTGGACATACGCCACAGTGGCCCTGCTGGACATACGCCACAGTGGCCATGCTAGACATACGCCACTGTGGCCCTGCTGGACATACGCCACAGTGGCCATGCTAGACATACGCCACTGTGGCCCTGCTGAACATACGCCACAGTGGCCATGCAGGACATACGCCTAAGTGGCCCTGCTAGACATACGCCACAGTGCCCATGCTGGACGTACGCCACAGTTGCCATGCAGAACAACTCTCCAGACTGCCTCCTCTCCCATACGAAAAATGTTACGCATACGCCACCGTGGCCATGCAGGACATACGCCACTGTGGCCCTGCTGGACATACGCCACAGTGGCCATGCTAGACATACGCCGCTGTGGCCCTGCGGGACATACGCCACAGTGGCCATGCAGGACATACGCCACAGTGGCCCTGCTGGACATACGCCACAGTGGCCATGCTAGACATACGCCACTGTGGCCCTGCTGGACATACGCCACAGTGGCCATGCTAGACATACGCCACTGTGGCCCTGCGGGACATACGCCACAGTGGCCATGCAGGACATACGCCACAGTGGCCATGCAGGACATACGCCACTGTGGCCCTGCTGGACATACGCCACAGTGGCCATGCTAGACATACGCCACTGTGGCCCTGTTGAACATACGCCACAGTGGCCATGCAGGACATACGCCTAAGTGGCCCTGCTAGACATACGCCACAGTGCCCATGCTGGACGTACGCCACAGTTGCCATGCAGAACAACTCTCCAGACTGCCTCCTCTCCCATACGAAAAATGTTACGCATACGCCACCGTGGCCATGCAGGACATACGCCACTGTGGCCCTGCTGAACATACGCCACAGTGGCCATGCAGGACATACGCCGCTGTGGCCCTGCGGGACATACGCCACAGTGGCCATGCAGGACATACGCCACAGTGGCCATGCAGGACATACGCCACTGTGGCCCTGCTGGACATACGCCACTGTGGCCCTGCTGGACATACGCCACAGTGGCCCTGCTGGACGTACGCCACAGTTGCCATGCAGAACAACTCTCCAGACTGCCTCCTCTCCCATACGAAAAATGTTACGCATACGCCACCGTGGCCATGCAGGACATACGCCACTGTGGCCCTGCTGAACATACGCCACAGTGGCCATGCAGGACATACGCCGCTGTGGCCCTGCGGGACATACGCCACAGTGGCCATGCAGGACATACGCCACAGTGGCCATGCAGGACATACGCCACTGTGGCCCTGCTGGACATACGCCACAGTGGCCCTGCTGGACATACGCCACAGTGGCCATGCTAGACATACGCCACTGTGGCCCTGCTGAACATACGCCACAGTGGCCATGCAGGACATACGCCGCTGTGGCCCTGCGGGACATACGCCACAGTGGCCATGCAGGACATACGCCACAGTGGCCATGTAGGACATACGCCACTGTGGCCCTGCTGGACATACGCCACAGTGGCCCTGCTGGACATACGCCACAGTGGCCATGCTAGACATACGCCACTGTGGCCCTGCTGGACATACGCCACAGTGGCCATGCTAGACATACGCCACTGTGGCCCTGCTGAACATACGCCACAGTGGCCATGCTAGACATACGCCGCTGTGGCCCTGCGGGACATACGCCACAGTGGCCATGCAGGACATACGCCACAGTGGCCATGCAGGACATACGCCACTGTGGCCCTGCTGGACATACGTCACAGTGGCCCTGATGGACATACGCCACTGTGGCCATGAAGGACATACGCCACAGTGGCCATGCAGGACATACGCCACTGTGGCCCTGCTGGACATGCGCCACAGTGGCCCTGCTGGATATACGCCACTGTGGCCCTGCTGGACACACGCCACTGTGGCCCAGCTAGACATACGCCACAGTGGCCATGCTGGACATACGCCACAGTGGCCCTGCTGGACATACGCCACAGTGGCCATGCAGGACATACGCCACTGTGGCCCTGCAGGACATACGCCACAGTGGCCCTGCAGGACATACGCCACAGTGGACCTGCAGGACATACGTCACTGTGGCCCTGCTGGACATACGCCACAGTGGCCCTGCTGGACATACGCCACAGTGGCCCGGCAGGGCATGCGCCACTGCCACTGTGGCCCTGCTGGACATACGCCACCGTGGCCATGCAGGACATACGCCACTGTGGCCATGGTGGACATACGCCACAGTGGCCCTGCTGGACATACGCCACAGTGGCCCTGCAGGACATACGCCACAGTGGCCCTGCAGGACATACGCCACTGTGGCCCTGCTGGACATACGCCACTGTGGCCATGGTGGACATACGCCACAGTGGCCCTGCTGGACATACGCCACAGTGGCCCTGCTGGACATACGCCACAGTGGCCCTGCAGGACATACGCCACAGTGGACCTGCAGGACATACGCCACTGTGGCCCTGCTGGACATACGCCACAGTTGCCATGCAGGACAACTCTCAAGACTGCCTCCTCTACCATACGAAAAATGTTACGCATACGCCACAGTGGCCATGCAGGACATACGCCACAGTGGCCATGCCATGCTGGACATACGCCACAGTGGCCATGCTGGACATACGCAACTGTGGACCCTGCTGGACATACGCCACAGTGGCCCTGCTGGACATACGCCACAGTTGCCATGCAGGACAACTCTCAAGACTGCCTCCTCTACCATACGAAAAATGTTACGCATACGCCACAGTGGCCATGCTGAACATACGCCACAGTGGCCATGCAGGACATACGCCGCTGTGGCCCTGCGGGACATACGCCACAGTGGCCATGCAGGACATACGCCACAGTGGCCATGCAGGACATACGCCACTGTGGCCCTGCTGGACATACGCCACAGTGGCCATGCTAGACATACGCCACTGTGGCCCTGCTGGACATACGCCACAGTGGCCATGCAGGACATACGCCACAGTGGACCTGCAGGACATACGCCACTGTGGCCCTGCTGGACATACGCCACAGTTGCCATGCAGGACAACTCTCAAGACTGTCTCCTCTACCATACGAAAAATGTTACGCATACGCCACAGTGGCCATGCAGGACATACGCCACAGTGGCCATGCTGGACATACGCCGCAGTAGCGCTGCAGGACATACATCACAGTGGCCATGCTGGACATACGCCACAGTGGCCATGCTGGACATACGCAACTGTGGACCCTGCTGGACATACGCCACAGTGGCCCTGCTGGACATACGCCACAGTTGCCATGCAGGACAACTCTCAAGACTGTCTCCTCTACCATACGAAAAATGTTACGCATACGCCACAGTGGCCATGCTGGACATACGCCACAGTGGCCATGCTAGACATACGCCACTGTGGCCCTGCTGGACATACGCCACAGTGGCCATGCAGGACATACGCCACTGTGGCCCTGCTGGACATACGCCACTGTGGCCCTGCTGGACATACGCCACTGTGGGCCTGCAGGGCATACACCACTGTGGCCCTGCTGGACATACGCCACAGTGGCCATGCTGGACATACGCCACAGTGGCCATGCAGGACATACGCCACTGTGGCCCTGCTGGACATACGCCACTGTGGCCCTGCTGGACATACGCCACAGTGGCCCTGCAGGACATACGCCACAGTGGACCTGCAGGACATACGCCACTGTGGCCCTGCTGGACATACGCCACAGTTGAAATGCAGGACAACTCTCAAGACTGCCTCCTCTACCATACGAAAAATGTTACGCATACGCCACAGTGGCCATGCTGGACATACGCCACAGTGGCCATGCTGGACATACGTCGCAGTGGCCATGCAGGACATACGCCACAGTGGCCATGCTGGACATACGTCGCAGTGGCGCTGCAGGACATACGCCACAGTGGCCATGCAGGACATACGCCACAGTGGCCATGCTGGACATACGTCGCAGTGGCGCTGCAGGACATACGCCACAGTGGCCATGCAGGACATACGCCACAGTGGCCATGCTGGACATACGTCGCAGTGGCGCTGCAGGACATACGCCACTGTGGCCCTGCTGGACATACGCCACAGTGGAGCTGCAGGACATACGCCACTGTGGCCCTGCTGGACATACGCCACAGTGGCCATGCAGGGCATGCGCCACTGCCACTGTGGACCTGCTGGACATACGCCACCGTGGCCATGCACGACATACGCCACTGTGGCCCTGAGGACATACGCCACTGTGGCCCTGCTGGACATACGCCACAGTGGCCATGCAGGACATACGCCACTGTGGCCCTGCTGGACATACGCCACAGTGGCCATGCAGGACATACGCCACTGTGGCCCTGCTGGACATACGCCACAGTGGCCCTGCTGGACATACGCCACTGTGGCCCTGCTGGACATACGCCACTGTGGCCCAGCTAGACATACGCCACAGTGGCCATGCTGGACATACGCCACAGTGGCCCTGCAGGGCATGCGCCACTGCCACTGTGGCCATGCAGGACATACGCCACTGTGGCCATGGTGGACATACGCCACAGTGGCCCTGCTGGACATACGCCACAGTGGCCCTGCTGGACATACGCCACAGTGGCCCTGCTGGACATACGCCACAGTGGCCCTGCAGGACATACGCCACAGTGGCCCTGCAGGACATACGCCACTGTGGCCCTGCTGGACATACGCCACAGTGGCCCTGCAGGGCATGCGCCACTGTGGCCATACTGGACATACGCCACGGTGGCCATGCTGGACATACGCCACCGTGGCCATGCAGGACATACGCCACCGTGGCCATGCACGACATACGCCACTGCGGCCATGCAGGACATACGCCACTGTGGCCCTGCTGGACATACGCCACAGTGGCCGTGCTGGACATACGCCACAGTTGCCATGCAGGACAACTCTCAAGACTGCCTCCTCTACCATACGAAAAATGTTACGCATACGCCACAGTGGCCATGCTGGACATTCGCCGCAGTGGCGCTGCAGGACATACGCCACAGTGGCCATGCTGGACATACGCCACAGTTGCCATACAGGATATCTCTCAAGACTGCCTCCTCTACCATACGAAAAATGTTACGCATACGCCACAGTGGCCATGCAGGACATACGCCACTGTGGCCATGCAGAACATACGCCACAGTGGCCCTGCTGGACATACGTCACAGTTGCCATGCAGGACAACTCTCAAGACTGCCTCCTCTACCATACGAAAAATGTTACGCATACGCCACCGTGGCCATGCAGGACATATGCCACTGTGGCCCTGCTGGACATACGCCACAGTGGCGCTGCTGGACATACGCCACTGTGGCCCTGCTGGACATACGCCACAGTGGCCATGCTAGACATACGCCACTGTGGCCCTGCTGGACAACTCTCAAGACTGCCTCCTCTCCCATACGAAAAATGTTACGCATACGCCACCGTGGCCATGCAGGACATATGCCACTGTGGCCCTGCTGGACATACACCACAGTGGCGCTGCTGGACATACGCCACTGTGGCCCTGCTGGACATACGCCACAGTGGCCCTGCTGGACATACGCCACAGTGGCCATGCTAGACATACGCCACAGTGGCCATGCTGGACATACGCCGCAGTAGCGCTGCAGGACATACATCACAGTGGCCATGCTGGACATACGCCACAGTGGCCATGCTGGACATACGCAACTGTGGACCCTGCTGGACATACGCCACCGTGGCCCTGCTGGACATACGTCGCAGTGGCGCTGCAGGACATACGCCACAGTGGCCATGCTGGACATACGCCACAGTGGCGCTGCAGGACATACGCCACTGTGGCCCTGCTGGACCTACGCCACAGTGGCCATGCTGGACATACGCCACAGTGGCCCTGCTGGACATACGCCACAGTGGCCATGCTAGACATACGCCACTGTGGCCCTGCTGAACATACGCAACAGTGGCCATGCAGGACATACGCCTAAGTGGCCCTGCAGGACATACGCCACTGTGGCCCTGCTGGACATACGCCACAGTGGCCATGCAGGACATACGCCACAGTGGCCATGCTGGACATACGCCGCAGTAGCGCTGCAGGACATACATCACAGTGGCCATGCTGGACATACGCCACAGTAGCCATGCTGGACATACGCAACTGTGGACCCTGCTGGACATACGCCACAGTGGCCCTGCTGGACATACGCCACAGTTGCCATGCAGGACAACTCTCAAGACTGCCTCCTCTACCATACGAAAAATGTTACGCATACGCCACAGTGGCCATGCTGGACATACGCCACAGTGGCCATGCTAGACATACGCCACTGTGGCCCTGCTGGACATACGCCACAGTGGCCATGCAGGACATACGCCACTGTGGCCCTGCTGGACATACGCCACTGTGGCCCTGCTGGACATACGCCACTGTGGGCCTGCAGGGCATACACCACTGTGGCCCTGCTGGACATACGCCACAGTGGCCATGCTGGACATACGCCACAGTTGCCATGCAGGACAACTCTCAAGACTGCCTCCTCTACCATACGAAAAATGTTACGCATACGCCACAGTGGCCATGCAGGACATACGCCACAGTGGCCATGCTGGACATACGTCGCAGTGGCGCTGCAGGACATACGCCACAGTGGCCATGCAGGACATACGCCACAGTGGCCATGCTGGACATACGTCGCAGTGGCCATGCAGGGCATGCGCCACTGCCACTGTGGACCTGCTGGACATACGCCACCGTGGCCATGCAGGACATACGCCACTGTGGCCATGCACGACATACGCCACTGTGGCCCTGAGGACATACGCCACTGTGGCCCTGCTGGACATACGCCACAGTGGCCATGCAGGACATACGCCACTGTGGCCCTGCTGGACATACGCCACAGTGGCCATGCAGGACATACGCCACAGTGGCCATGCTGGACATACGTCGCAGTGGCGCTGCAGGACATACGCCACAGTGGCCATGCAGGACATACGCCACTGTGGCCCTGCTGGACATACGCCACAGTGGCCATGCAGGACATACGCCACTGTGGCCCTGCTGGACATACGCCACAGTGACCCTGCTGGACATACGCCACTGTGGCCCTGCTGGACATACGCCACTGTGGCCCAGCTAGACATACGCCACAGTGGCCATGGTGGACATACGCCACAGTGGCCCTGCTGGACATACGCCACAGTGGCCATGCAGGACATACGCCACAGTGGCCATGCTGGACATACGTCGCAGTGGGGCTGCAGGACATACGCCACAGTGGCCATGCTGGACATACGCCACAGTGGCGCTGCAGGACATACGCCACTGTGGCCCTGCTGGACCTACGCCACAGTGGCCATGCTGGACAACTCTCAAGACTGCCTCCTCTCCCATACAAAAAATGTTACGCATACGCCACCGTGGCCATGCAGGACATATGCCACTGTGGCCCTGCTGGACATACGCCACAGTGACGCTGCAGGACATATGCCACTGTGGCCCTGCTGGACATACGCCACAGTGGCGCTGCTGGACATACGCCACTGTGGCCCTGCTGGACATACGCCACAGTGGCCCTGCTGGACATACGCCACAGTGGCCATGCAGGACATACGCCACAGTGTCCCTGCAGGACATACGCCACTGTGGCCCTGCTGGACATACGTCACAGTGGCCATGCTGGACATACGCCACAGTGGCCATGCTGGACATACGTCACAGTGGCTCTGCTGGACATACGCCACAGTAGCCATGCTGGACAACTCTCAAGACTGCCTCCTCTCCCATACAAAAAATGTTACGCATACGCCACCGTGGCCATGCAGGACATATGCCACTGTGGCCCTGCTGGACATACGCCACAGTGGCGCTGCTGGACATACGCCACTGTGGCCCTGCTGGACATACGCCACAGTGGCCCTGCTGGACATACGCCACAGTTGCCATGCTAGACATACGCCACTGTGGCCCTGCTGGACATACGCCACAGTGGCCATGCAGGACATACGCCACTGTGGCCCTGCTGAACATACGCAACAGTGGCCATGCAGGACATACGCCTAAGTGGCCCTGCAGGACATACGCCACTGTGGCCCTGCTGGACATACGCCACAGTAGCCATGCTGGACAACTCTCAAGACTGCCTCCTCTCCCATACAAAAAATGTTACGCATACGCCACCGTGGCCATGCAGGACATATGCCACTGTGGCCCTGCTGGACATACGCCACAGTGACGCTGCAGGACATATGCCACTGTGGCCCTGCTGGACATACGCCACAGTGGCGCTGCTGGACATACGCCACTGTGGCCCTGCTGGACATACGCCACAGTGGCCCTGCTGGACATACGCCACAGTGGCCATGCTAGACATACGCCACTGTGGCCCTGCTGGACATACGCCACAGTGGCCATGCAGGACATACGCCACAGTGTCCCTGCAGGACATACGCCACTGTGGCCCTGCTGGACATACGTCACAGTGGCCATGCTGGACATACGCCACAGTGGCCATGCTGGACATACGTCACAGTGGCTCTGCTGGACATACGCCACAGTAGCCATGCTGGACAACTCTCAAGACTGCCTCCTCTCCCATACAAAAAATGTTACGCATACGCCACCGTGGCCATGCAGGACATATGCCACTGTGGCCCTGCTGGACATACGCCACAGTGGCGCTGCTGGACATACGCCACTGTGGCCCTGCTGGACATACGCCACAGTGGCCATGCTAGACATACGCCACTGTGGCCCTGCTGGACATACGCCACAGTCGCCATGCTAGACATACGCCACTGTGGCCATGCAGGACACATGCCACTGTGGCCCTGCTGGACATACGCCACAGTGGCGCTGCAGGACATACGCCACTGTGGCCCTGCTGGACATACGCCACAGTGGCCATGCTAGACATACGCCTCTGTGGCCCTGCTGGACATACGCCACAGTGCCCATGCTGGACGTACGCCACAGTTGCCATGCAGAACAACTCTCCAGACTGCCTCCTCTCCCATACGAAAAATGTTACGCATACGCCACCGTGGCCATGCAGGACATACGCCACTGTGGCCCTGCTGGACATACGCCACAGTGGCCATGCTAGACATACGCCACTGTGGCCCTGCGGGACATACGCCACAGTGGCCATGCAGGACATACGCCACTGTGGCCCTGCTGAACATACGCAACAGTGGCCATGCAGGACATACGCCTAAGTGGCCCTGCAGGACATACGCCACTGTGGCCCTGCTGGACATACGTCACAGTGGCCATGCTGGACATACGCCACAGTGGCCATGCTGGACATACGTCACAGTGGCCCTGATGGACATACGCCACTGTGGCTCTGCTGGACATACGCCACAGTAGCCATGCTGGACAACTCTCAAGACTGCTTCCTCTCCCATACAGAAAATGTTACGCATACGCCACCGTGGCCATGCAGGACATATGCCACTGTGGCCCTGCTGGACATACGCCACAGTGACGCTGCAGGACATACGCCACTGTGGCCCTGCTGGACATACGCCACTGTGGCCTTGCAGGATATACGCCACAGTGGCCATGCAAGACATACGCCTAAGTGGCCCTGCAGGACATACGCCACTGTGGCCCTGCTGGACATACGTCACAGTGCCCATGCTGGACGTACGCCACAGTTGCCATGCAGAACAACTCTCCAGACTGCCTCCTCTCCCATACGAAAAATGTTACGCATACGCCACCGTGGCCATGCAGGACATATGCCACTGTGGCCCTGCTGGACATACGCCACAGTGGCCATGCTGGACATACGCCACAGTGGCCATGCTGGACATACGTCACAGTGGCCCTGATGGACATACGCCACTGTGGCTCTGCTGGACATACGCCACAGTAGCCATGCTGGACATACGCCACAGTGGCCCTGCTGGACATACGCCACAGTGGCCATGCTAGACATACGCCACTGTGGCCCTGCTGGACATACGTCACAGTGCCCATGCTGGACGTACGCCACAGTTGCCATGCAGAACAACTCTCCAGACTGCTTCCTCTCCCATACGAAAAATGTTACGCATACGCCACCGTGGCCATGCAGGACATATGCCACTGTGGCCCTGCTGGACATACGCCACAGTGGCCCTGCTGGACATACGCCACAGTGGCCATGCTAGACATACGCCACTGTGGCCCTGCTGGACATACGCCACAGTGGCCATGCTAGACATACGCCACTGTGGCCCTGCTGAACATACGCCACAGTGGCCATGCAGGACGTACGCCACAGTTGCCATGCAGAACAATTCTCCAGACTGCCTCCTCTCCCATACGAAAAATGTTACGCATACGCCACCGTGGCCATGCAGGACATATGCCACTGTGGCCCTGCTGGACATACGCCACAGTGACGCTGCAGGACATACGCCACTGTGGCCCTGCTGGACATACGCCACTGTGGCCTTGCAGGACATACGCCACAGTGGCCATGCAAGACATACGCCTAAGTGGCCCTGCAGGACATACGCCACTGTGGCCCTGCTGGACATACGTCACAGTGCCCATGCTGGACGTACGCCACAGTTGCCATGCAGAACAACTCTCCAGACTGCCTCCTCTCCCATACGAAAAATGTTACGCATACGCCACCGTGGCCATGCAGGACATATGCCACTGTGGCCCTGCTGGACATACGCCACAGTGGCCCTGCTGGACATACGCCACAGTGGCCATGCTAGACATACGCCACTGTGGCCCTGCTGGACATACGCCACAGTGGCCATGCTAGACATACGCCACTGTGGCCCTGCTGAACATACGCCACAGTGGCCATGCAGGACGTACGCCACAGTTGCCATGCAGAACAATTCTCCAGACTGCCTCCTCTCCCATACGAAAAATGTTACGCATACGCCACCGTGGCCATGCAGGACATATGCCACTGTGGCCCTGCTGGACATACGCCACAGTGACGCTGCAGGACATACGCCACTGTGGCCCTGCTGGACATACGCCACTGTGGCCTTGCAGGACATACGCCACAGTGGCCATGCAAGACATACGCCTAAGTGGCCCTGCAGGACATACGCCACTGTGGCCCTGCTGGACATACGTCACAGTGCCCATGCTGGACGTACGCCACAGTTGCCATGCAGAACAACTCTCCAGACTGCCTCCTCTCCCATACGAAAAATGTTACGCATACGCCACCGTGGCCATGCAGGACATATGCCACTGTGGCCCTGCTGGACATACGCCACAGTGGCCATGCTGGACATACGCCACAGTGGCCATGCTGGACATACGTCACAGTGGCCCTGATGGACATACGCCACTGTGGCTCTGCTGGACATACGCCACAGTAGCCATGCTGGACAACTCTCAAGACTGCTTCCTCTCCCATACAGAAAATGTTACGCATACGCCACCGTGGCCATGCAGGACATATGCCACTGTGGCCCTGCTGGACATACGCCACAGTGACGCTGCAGGACATACGCCACTGTGGCCCTGCTGGACATACGCCACTGTGGCCTTGCAGGACATACGCCACAGTGGCCATGCAAGACATACGCCTAAGTGGCCCTGCAGGACATACGCCACTGTGGCCCTGTTGGACATACGTCACAGTGCCCATGCTGGACGTACGCCACAGTTGCCATGCAGAACAACTCTCCAGACTGCCTCCTCTCCAATACGAAAAATGTTACGCATACGCCACCGTGGCCATGCAGGACATATGCCACTGTGGCCCTGCTGGACATACGCCACAGTGGCCCTGCTGGACATACGCCACAGTGGCCCTGCAGGACATACGCCACTGTGGCCCTGCTGGACATACGTCACAGTGCCCATGCTGGACGTACGCCACAGTTGCCATGCAGAACAACTCTCCAGACTGCCTCCTCTCCCATACGAAAAATGTTACGCATACGCCACCGTGGCCATGCAGGACATATGCCACTGTGGCCCTGCTGGACATACGCCACAGTGGCCCTGCTGGACATACGCCACAGTGGCCATGCTAGACATACGCCACTGTGGCCCTGCTGGACATACGCCACAGTGACCATGCTAGACATACGCCACTGTGGCCCTGCTGAACATACGCCACAGTGGCCATGCAGGACATACGCCACTGTGGCCCTGCTGGACATACGCCACAGTGGCCATGCAGGACATACGCCACTGTGGCCCTGCGGGACATACGCCACAGTGGCCATGCAGGACATACGCCACAGTGGCCATGCAGGACATACGCCACTGTGGCCCTGCTGGACATACGCCACAGTGGCCATGCTAGACATACGCCACTGTGGCCCTGCTGAACATACGCCACAGTGGCCATGCAGGACATACGCCTAAGTGGCCCTGCTAGACATACGCCACAGTGCCCATGCTGGACGTACGCCACAGTTGCCATGCAGAACAACTCTCCAGACTGCCTCCTCTCCCATACGAAAAATGTTACGCATACGCCACCGTGGCCCTGCTGGACATACGCCACAGTGGCCATGCTAGACATACGCCGCTGTGGCCCTGCGGGACATACGCCACAGTGGCCATGCAGGACATACGCCACAGTGGCCATGCAGGACATACGCCACTGTGGCCCTGCTGGACATACGCCACAGTGGCCCTGCTGGACATACGCCACAGTGGCCATGCTAGACATACGCCACTGTGGCCCTGCTGGACATACGCCACAGTGGCCATGCTAGACATACGCCACTGTGGCCCTGCTGAACATACGCCACAGTGGCCATGCAGGACATACGCCTAAGTGGCCCTGCTAGACATACGCCACAGTGCCCATGCTGGACGTACGCCACAGTTGCCATGCAGAACAACTCTCCAGACTGCCTCCTCTCCCATACGAAAAATGTTACGCATACGCCACCGTGGCCATGCAGGACATACGCCACTGTGGCCCTGCTGGACATACGCCACAGTGGCCATGCTAGACATACGCCACTGTGGCCCTGCGGGACATACGCCACAGTGGCCATGCAGGACATACGCCACAGTGGCCATGCAGGACATACGCCTAAGTGGCCCTGCTAGACATACGCCACAGTGCCCATGCTGGACGTACGCCACAGTTGCCATGCAGAACAACTCTCCAGACTGCCTCCTCTCCCATACGAAAAATGTTACGCATACGCCACCGTGGCCATGCAGGACATACGCCACTGTGGCCCTGCTGGACATACGCCACAGTGGCCATGCTAGACATACGCCACTGTGGCCCTGCGGGACATACGCCACAGTGGCCATGCAGGACATACGCCACAGTGGCCATGCAGGACATACGCCACTGTGGCCCTGCTGAACATACGCCACAGTGGCCATGCAGGACATACGCCTAAGTGGCCCTGCTAGACATACGCCACAGTGCCCATGCTGGACGTACGCCACAGTTGCCATGCAGAACAACTCTCCAGACTGCCTCCTCTCCCATACGAAAAATGTTACGCATACGCCACCGTGGCCATGCAGGACATACGCCACTGTGGCCCTGCTGGACATACGCCACAGTGGCCATGCTAGACATACGCCGCTGTGGCCCTGCGGGACATACGCCACAGTGGCCATGCAGGACATACGCCACAGTGGCCATGCAGGACATACGCCACTGTGGCCCTGCTGGACATACGCCACAGTGGCCCTGCTGGACATACGCCACAGTGGCCATGCTAGACATACGCCACTGTGGCCCTGCTGGACATACGCCACAGTGGCCATGCTAGACATACGCCACTGTGGCCCTGCTGAACATACGCCACAGTGGCCATGCAGGACATACGCCTAAGTGGCCCTGCTAGACATACGCCACAGTGCCCATGCTGGACGTACGCCACAGTTGCCATGCAGAACAACTCTCCAGACTGCCTCCTCTCCCATACGAAAAATGTTACGCATACGCCACCGTGGCCATGCAGGACATACGCCACTGTGGCCCTGCTGGACATACGCCACAGTGGCCATGCTAGACATACGCCACTGTGGCCCTGCGGGACATACGCCACAGTGGCCATGCAGGACATACGCCACAGTGGCCATGCAGGACATACGCCACTGTGGCCCTGCTGGACATACGTCACAGTGGCCCTGATGGACATACGCCACTGTGGCCATGAAGGACATACGCCACAGTGGCCATGCAGGACATACGCCACTGTGGCCCTGCTGGACATGCGCCACAGTGGCCCTGCTGGATATACGCCACTGTGGCCCTGCTGGATACACGCCACTGTGGCCCAGCTAGACATACGCCACAGTGGCCATGCTGGACATACGCCACAGTGGCCCTGCTGGACATACGCCACAGTGGCCATGCAGGACATACGCCACTGTGGCCCTGCTGGACATACGCCACAGTGGCCCTGCTGGATATACGCCACTGTGGCCCTGCTGGACATACGCCACTGTGGCCATGGTGGACATACGCCACAGTGGCCCTGCTGGACATACGCCACAGTGGCCCTGCTAGACATACGCCACAGTGGCCCTGCAGGACATACGCCACAGTGGCCCTGCAGGACATACGCCACAGTGGACCTGCAGGACATACGTCACTGTGGCCCTGCTGGACATACGCCACAGTGGCCCTGCTGGACATACGCCACAGTGGCCCTGCAGGGCATGCGCCACTGCCACTGTGGCCCTGCTGGACATACGCCACCGTGGCCATGCAGGACATACGCCACTGTGGCCATGGTGGACATACGCCACAGTGGCCCTGCTGGACATACGCCACAGTGGCCCTGCAGGACATACGCCACAGTGGCCCTGCAGGACATACGCCACTGTGGCCCTGCTGGACATACGCCACTGTGGCCATGGTGGACATACGCCACAGTGGCCCTGCTGGACATACGCCACAGTGGACCTGCAGGACATACGCCACTGTGGCCCTGCTGGACATACGCCACAGTTGCCATGCAGGACAACTCTCAAGACTGCCTCCTCTACCATACGAAAAATGTTACGCATACGCCACAGTGGCCATGCTGGACATACGCCGCAGTGGCGCTGCAGGACATACGCCACAGTGGCCATGCAGGACATACGCCACAGTGGCCATGCAGGACATACGCCACAGTGGCCATGCAGGACATACGCCACTGTGGCCCTGCTGGACATACGCCACAGTGGCCCTGCTGGACATACGCCACAGTGGCCATGCTAGACATACGCCACTGTGGCGCTGCAGGACATACGCCACTGTGGCCCTGCTGGACATACGCCACTGTGGCCCTGCTGGACATACGCCACAGTGGCCATGCAGGACATACGCCACTGTGGCCCTGCTGGACATACGCCACAGTGGCCATGCAGGACATACGCCACTGTGGCCCTGCTGGACATACGCCACAGTGGCCATGCAGGACATACGCCACTGTGGCCCTGCTGGACATACGCCACAGTGGCCCTGCTGGACATACGCCACAGTGGCCATGCTAGACATACGCCACTGTGGCGCTGCAGGACATACGCCACTGTGGCCCTGCTGGACATACGCCACTGTGGCCCTGCTGGACATACGCCACAGTGGCCATGCAGGACATACGCCACTGTGGCCCTGCTGGACATACGCCACAGTGGCCATGCAGGACATACGCCACTGTGGCCCTGCTGGACATACGCCACTGTGGCCCTGCTGGACATACGCCACAGTGGCCCTGCTGGACATACGCCACTGTGGCCCTGCTGGACATACGCCACTGTGGCCCAGCTAGACATACGCCACAGTGGCCATGCTGGACATACGCCACAGTGGCCCTGCAGGGCATGCGCCACTGCCACTGTGGCCATGCAGGACATACGCCACAGTGGCCATGCTGGACATACGCCGCAGTGGCGCTGCAGGACATACGCCACAGTGGCCATGCAGGACATACGCCACAGTGGCCATGCTGGACATACGTCGCAGTGGCGCTGCAGGACATACGCCACTGTGGCCCTGCTGGACATACGCCACAGTGGCCCTGCTGGACATACGCCACAGTGGCCCTGCTGGACATACGCCACAGTGGCCCTGCAGGACATACGCCACAGTGGCCCTGCAGGACATACGCCACTGTGGCCCTGCAGGACATACGCCACTGTGGCCCTGCAGGGCATGCGCCACTGCCACTGTGGCCCTGCTGGACATACGCCACAGTGGCCCTGCTGGACATACGCCACAGTGGCCATGCAGGACATACGCCACAGTGGCCCTGCAGGACATTCGCCACTGTGGCCCTGCTGGACATACGCCACAGTGGCCCTGCAGGGCATGCGCCACTGTGGCCCTACTGGACATACGCCACGGTGGCCATGCTGGACATACGCCACCGTGGCCATGCAGGACATACGCCACCGTGGCCATGCACGACATACGCCACTGTGGCCCTGCAGGACATACGCCACTGTGGCCTTGCTGGACATACGCCACAGTGGCCATGCAGGACATACGCCACTGTGGCCCTGCTGGACATACGCCACAGTGGCCATGCAGGACATACGCCACTGTGGCCATGCAGGACATACGCCACTGTGGCCATGGTGGACATACGCCACAGTGGCCCTGCTGGACATACGCCACAGTGGCCCTGCTGGACATACGCCACAGTGGCCCTGCTGGACATACGCCACAGTGGCCCTGCAGGACATACGCCACAGTGGCCCTGCCGGACATACGCCACTGTGGCCCTGCTGGACATACGCCACAGTGGCCCTGCAGGGCATACGCCATGCAGGACATACGCCACTGTGGCCCTGCTGGACATACGCCACAGTGGCCCTGCAGGGCATGCGCCACTGTGGCCATAATGGACATACGCCACGGTGGCCCTGCTGGACATACGCCACAGTGGCGCTGCAGGACATACGCCACTGTGGCCCTGCTGGACATACGCCACAGTGGCCCTGCTGGATATACGCCACTGTGGCCCTGCTGGACATACGCCACTGTGGCCATGCACGACATACGCCACTGTGGCCATGGTGGACATACGCCACAGTGGCCCTGCTGGACATACGCCACAGTGGCCCTGCAGGGCATGCGCCACTGCCACTGTGGCCCTGCTGGACATACGCCACCGTGGCCATGCAGGACATACGCCACTGTGGCCCTGCTGGACATACGCCACAGTGGCCATGCTGGACATACGCCACAGTGGCTCTGCTGGACATACGCCACCGTGGCCATGCAGGACATACGCCACTGTGGCCCTGCTGGACATACGCTACAGTGGCCATGCTGGACATACGCCACTGTGGCCCTGCAGGACATACGCCACAGTGGCCATGCTGGACATACGCCACAGTGGCTCTGCTGGACATACGCCACCGTGGCCATGCAGGACATACGCCACTGTGGCCCTGCTGGACATACGCTACAGTGGCCATGCTGGACATACGCCACTGTGGCCCTGCTGGACATACGCTACAGTGGCCATGCTGGACATACGCCACCGTGGCCATGCAGGACATACGACACAGTGGCCATGCTGGACATACGCCACAGTTGCCATACAGGATATCTCTCAAGACTGCCTCCTCTACCATACGAAAAATGTAACGCATACGCCACAGTGGCCATGCAGGACATACGCCACAGTGGCCATGCAGGACATACGCCACAGTGGCCATGCAGGACATACGCCACAGTGGCCATGCTGGACATACGCCACAGTGGCCGTGCTGGACATACGCCACAGTTGCCATGCAGGACAACTCTCAAGACTGCCTCCTCTACCATACGAAAAATGTTACGCATACGCCGCAGTGGCCATGCAGGACATACGCCACAGTGGCCGTGCTGGACATACGCCACAGTTGCCATGCTGGACAAACGCCACAGTGGCCATGCTGGACATACGCCACAGTGGCCATGCTGGACATACGCCGCAGTGGCGCTGCAGGACATACGCCACAGTGGCCATGCTGGACATACGCCACAGTTGCCATACAGGATATCTCTCAAGACTGCCTCCTCTACCATACGAAAAATGTAACGCATACGCCACAGTGGCCATGCAGGACATACGCCACAGTGGCCATGCAGGACATACGCCACAGTGGCCATGCTGGACATACGCCACAGTGGCCGTGCTGGACATACGCCACAGTTGCCATGCAGGACAACTCTCAAGACTGCCTCCTCTACCATACGAAAAATGTTACGCATACGCCACAGTGGCCATGCAGGACATACGCCACAGTGGCCATGCTGGACAAACGCCACAGTGGCCATGCTGGACATACGCCACAGTGGCCATGCTGGACATACGCCGCAGTGGCGCTGCAGGACATACGCCACAGTGGCCATGCTGGACATACGCCACAGTTGCCATACAGGATATCTCTCAAGACTGCCTCCTCTACCATACGAAAAATGTAACGCATACGCCACAGTGGCCATGCAGGACATACGCCACAGTGGCCATGCAGGACATACGCCACAGTGGCCATGCTGGACATACGCCACAGTGGCCGTGCTGGACATACGCCACAGTTGCCATGCAGGACAACTCTCAAGACTGCCTCCTCTACCATACGAAAAATGTTACGCATACGCCACAGTGGCCATGCAGGACATACGCCACAGTGGCCATGCTGGACAAACGCCACAGTGGCCATGCTGGACATACGCCACAGTGGCCATGCTGGACATACGCCGCAGTGGCGCTGCAGGACATACGCCACAGTGGCCATGCTGGACATACGCCACAGTTGCCATACAGGATATCTCTCACTGCCTCCTCTACCATACGAAAAATGTAACGCATACGCCACAGTGGCCATGCAGGACATACGCTACAGTGGCCATGCAGGACATACGCCACAGTGGCCATGCTGGACATACGCCACAGTGGCCGTGCTGGACATACGCCACAGTTGCCATGCAGGACAACTCTCAAGACTGCCTCCTCTACCATACGAAAAATGTTACGCATACGCCACAGTGGCCATGCAGGACATACGCCACTGTGGCCATGGTGGACATACGCCACAGTGGCCCTGCTGGACATACGCCACAGTGGCCCTGCTGGACATACGCCACAGTGGCCCTGCAGGACATACGCCACAATGGCCCTGCAGGACATACGCCACAATGGCCCTGCAGGACATACGCCACTGTGGCCCTGTGGCCCTGCTGGACATACGCCACCGTGGCCATGCAGGACATACGCCACTGTGGCCCTGCTGGACATACGCTACAGTGGCCCTGCAGGACATACGCCACTGTGGCCCTGTGGCCCTGCTGGACATACGCCACCGTGGCCATGCAGGACATACGCCACTGTGGCCCTGCTGGACATACGCTACAGTGGCCATGCTGGACATACGCCACCGTGGCCATGCAGGACATACGCCACAGTGGCCATGCTGGACATACGCCACAGTGGCTCTGCTGGACATACGCCACAGTGGCCATGCTGGACATACGCCACAGTGGCTCTGCTGGACATACGCCACTGTGGCCATGCAGAACATACGCCACAGTGGCCCTGCTGGACATACGTCACAGTTGCCATGCAGGACAACTCTCAAGACTGCCTCCTCTACCATACGAAAAATGTTACGCATACGCCACAGTGGCCATGCAGGACATACGCCACTGTGGCCGTGCTGGACATACGCCACAGTGGCCATGCTGGACAAACGCCACAGTGGCCATGCTGGACATACGCCACAGTGGCCATGCTGGACATACGCCGCAGTGGCGCTGCAGGACATACGCCACAGTGGCCATGCTGGACATACGCCACAGTTGCCATACAGGATATCTCTCAAGACTGCCTCCTCTACCATACGAAAAATGTAACGCATACGCCACAGTGGCCATGCAGGACATACGCCACAGTGGCCATGCAGGACATACGCCACAGTGGCCATGCTGGACATACGCCACAGTGGCCGTGCTGGACATACGCCACAGTTGCCATGCAGGACAACTCTCAAGACTGCCTCCTCTACCATACGAAAAATGTTACGCATACGCCACAGTGGCCATGCAGGACATACGCCACTGTGGCCATGGTGGACATACGCCACAGTGGCCCTGCTGGACATACGCCACAGTGGCCCTGCTGGACATACGCCACAGTGGCCCTGCAGGACATACGCCACAATGGCCCTGCAGGACATACGCCACTGTGGCCCTGCTGGACATACGCCACAGTGGCCCTGCAGGGCATGCGCCACTGCCACTGTGGCCCTGCTGGACATACGCCACCGTGGCCATGCAGGACATACGCCACTGTGGCCATGGTGGACATACGCCACAGTGGCCCTGCTGGACATACGCCACAGTGGCCCTGCTGGACATACGCCACAGTGGCCCTGCAGGACATACGCCACAATGGCCCTGCAGGACATACGCCACTGTGGCCCTGCTGGACATACGCCACAGTGGCCCTGCAGGGCATGCGCCACTGCCACTGTGGCCCTGCTGGACATACGCCACCGTGGCCATGCAGGACATACGCCACTGTGGCCCTGCTGGACATACGCCACAGTGGCCCTGCTGGACATACGCCACAGTGGCCCTGCAGGACATACGCCACAATGGCCCTGCAGGACATACGCCACTGTGGCCCTGCTGGACATACGCCACAGTGGCCCTGCAGGGCATGCGCCACTGCCACTGTGGCCCTGCTGGACATACGCCACCGTGGCCATGCAGGACATACGCCACTGTGGCCCTGCTGGACATACGCCACAGTGGCTCTGCAGGGCATGCGCCACTGTGGCCCTACTGGACATACGCCACGGTGGCCATGCTGGACATACGAAACCGTGGTCATGCAGGACATACGCCACTGTGGCCATGCTGGACATACGCCACCGTGGCTATGCACGACATACGCCACTGTGGCCCTGCTGGACATACGCCACAGTGGCAGTCTTGAGAGTTGTCCTGCATGGCAACTGTGGCGTATGTCCAGCATGGCAACTGTGGCGTATGTCCAGCATGGCCACTGTGGCGTATGTCCAGCATGGCCACTGTGGCGTATGTCCAGCATTGCCACGGTGGCGTATATCCACCAGGGCCACTGTGGCGTATGTCTAACATGGCCACTGTGGCGTATGTCCAGCAGGGCCACAGTGGCGTATGTCCTGCATGGCCACTGTGGCGTATGCGTAACATTTTTAGTATGGTAGAGGAGGCAGTCTTGAGAGTTGTCCTGCATGGCAACTGTGGCGTATGTCCAGCATGGCCACTGTGGCGTATGTCCAGCAAGGCCACTGTGGCGTATGTCCAGCATGGCCACTGTGGCGTATGTCCAGCAGGGCCACAGAGGCGTATGTCCTGCAGCGCCACTGTGGCGTATGCGTAACATTTTTAGTATGGTAGAGGAGGCAGTCTTGAGAGTTGTCCTGCATGGCAACTGTGGCGTATGTCCAGCATGGCCACTGTGGCGTATGTCCAGCATAGCCACGGTGGCGTACGTCCAGCATGGACACTGTGGCGTATGTCCAGCAGGGCCACAGTGGCGTATGCCCTGCAGGGCCACTGTGGCGTATGTCCAGCAGGGCCACAGTGGCGTATGTCCTGCAGCACCACTGTGGCGTATGTCTAGCAGGGCCACTGTGGCGTATGTCCAGCATAGCCACGGTTTCGTATGTCCAACAGGGCCACTGTGGCGTATGTCTAACATGGCCACTGTGGCGTATGTCCTGCATGGCCACGGTGGCGTAAGTCCCACAGGGCCACAGTGGCGTATGTCCTGCATGGCCACTGTGGCGTATGCGTAACATTTTTCGTATGGTAGAGGAGGCAGTCTTGAGAGCTGTCCTGCATGGCCACGTTGGCATATGTCCAGCAGGGCCACTGTGGCGTATGTCCAGCATAGCCACGGTGGCGTATGTCCAGCATGGCCACAGTGGCGTATGTCCTGCATGACCACGGTGGCGTATGTCCAGCAGGGCCACGGTGGCGTATATCTAGCATGACCACAGTGGCGTATGTCCTGCAGCGCCACTGCGGCGTATGTCCAGCAGGGCCACAGTGGCGTATGTCCAGCAGGGCCACAGTGGCGTATGTCCAGCATGGCCACAGTGGCGTATGTCCTGCATGACCACGGTGGCGTATGTCCAGCAGGGCCACTGTGGCGTATGTCCAGCATGGCCACAGTGGCGTATGTCCTGCATGGTCACGGTGGCGCATGTCCAGCAGGGCCACTGTGGCGTATGTCCAGCAGGGCCACTGTGTCGTATGTCCGTGCATGGCCACTGTGGCGTATGCGTAACATTTTTCGTATGGTAGAGGAGGCAGTCTTGAGAGTTGTCCTGCATGGCAACTGTGACGTATGTCCAGCAGGGCCACTGTGGCGTATGTCTAACATGGCCACTGTGGCGTATGGCCAGCAGGGCCACAGTGGCGTATGTCCTGCATGGCCACTGTGGCGTATGTCTAGCAGGGCCACTGTGGCGTATGTCCAGCATAGCCACGGTGGCGTATGTCCAACAGGGCCACTGTGGCGTATGTCTAACATGGCCACGGTGGCGTATGTCCAGCATAGCCACGGTGGCGTACGTACAGCATGGACACTGTGGCGTATGTCCAGCAAGGCCACTGTGGCGTATGTCCAGCAAGGCCACTGTGGCGTATGTCCAGCAGGGCCACAGTGGCGTATGTTCTGCAGCGCCACTGTGGCGTATGTCCAGCAGGGCCACAGTGGCGTATGTCCTGCAGCGCCACTGTGGCGTATGCGTAACATTTTAAGTATGGTAGAGGAGGCAGTCTTGAGAGTTGTCCTGCATGGCAACTGTGGCGTATGTCCAGCAGGGCCACTGTGGCGTATGTCCAGCATAGCCACGGTGGCGTACGTCCAGCATGGACACTGTGGCGTATGTTCAGCAAGGCCACTGCGGCGTATGTCCAGCATGGCCACTGTGGCGTATGTCCAGCAGGGCCACTGTGGCGTATGTCCTGCATGGCTACTGTGGCGTATGCGTAACATTTTCGTATGGTAGAGGAGGCAGTCTTGAGAGTTGTCCTGCATGGCAACTGTGGCGTATGTCCAGCATGGCCACTGTGGCGTATGTCCAGCATGGCCACTGTGGCGTATGTCCAGCATAGCCACGGTGGCGTATGTCCAACAGGGCCACTGTGGCGTATGTCTAACATGGCCACTGTGGCGTATGTCCTGCATGGCAACTGTGGCGTATGTCCAGCATGGCCACTGTGGCGTATGTCCAGCATAGCCACTGTGGCGTATGTCCAGCAGGGCCACAGTGGCGTATGTCCAGCATGGCAACTGTGGCGTATGTCCAGCATGGCAACTGTGGCGTATGTCCAGCATGGCCACTGTGGCGTATGTCCAGCATAGCCACTGTGGCGTATGTCCAGCAGGGCCACAGTGGCGTATGTCCTGCATGGCCACTGTGGCGTATGTCTAGCAGGGCCACTGTGGCGTATGTCCAGCATAGCCACGGTGGCGTATGTCCAACAGGGCCACTGTGGCGTATGTCTAACATGGCCACTGTGGCGTATGTCCTGCATGGCCACGGTGGCGTATGTCCAACAGGGCCACTGTGGCGTATGTCTAACATGGCCACTGTGGCGTATGTCTAACATGGCCACTGTGGCGTATGTCCTGCATGGCCACGGTGGCGTATGTCCAGCAGGGCCACAGTGGCGTATGTCCAGCATGGCCACTGTGGCGTATGTCCAGCAGGGCCACAGTGGCGTATGTCCTGCATGGCCACTGTGGCGTATGTCTAGCAGGGCCACTGTGGCGTATGTCCAGCATAGCCACGGTGGCGTATGTCCAACAGGGCCACTGTGGCGTATGTCCAGCAAGGCCACTGTGGCGTATGTCCAGCATGGCCACTGTGGCGTATGTCCTGCATGGCCACTGTGGCGTATGCGTAACATTTTTCGTATGGTAGAGGAGGCAGTCTTGAGAGTTGTCCTGCATGGCAACTGTGGCGTACGTCCAGCATGGCCACTGTGGCGTATGTCCTGCAGCACCACTGTGGCGTATGTCTAGCAGGGCCACTGTGGCGTATTTCCAGCATAGCCACGGTGGCGTATGTCCAACAGGGCCACTGTGGCGTATGTCTAACATGGCCACTGTGGCGTATGTCCTGCATGGCCACGGTGGCGTAAGTCCCACAGGGCCACAGTGGCGTATGTCCAGCATGGCCACTGTGGCGTATGTCCAGCAAGGCAAGGCCACTGTGGCGTATGTCCAGCATGGCCACTGTGGCGTATGTCCAGCATGGCCACTGTGGCGTATGTCCAGCATTGCCACTGTGGCGTATGTCCAGCAGGGCCACTGTGGCGTATGCGTAACATTTTTCGTATGGTAGAGGAGGCAGTCTTGAGAGTTGTCCTGCATGGCAACTGTGGCGTATGTCCAGCAAGGCCACTGCGGCGTATGTCCAGCATGGCCACTGTGGCGTATGTCCAGCAGGGCCACTGTGGCGTATGTCCTGCATGGCCACAGTGGCGTATGTCCAGCATGGCCACTATGGCGTATGTCCAGCAGGGCCCAGTGGCGTATGTCCTGCATGGCCACTGTGGCGTATGCGTAACATTTTTCGTATGGTAGAGGAGGCAGTCTTGAGAGTTGTCCTGCATGGCAACTGTGTCGTATGTCCAGCAGGGCCACTGTGGCGTATGTCCAGCAGGGCCACTGTGGCGTATGTCCTGCATGGCCACAGTGGCGTATGTCCTGCATGGCCACGGTGGCGTATGTCCAGCAGGGCCACAGTGGCGTATGTCCTGCATGGCCACAGTGGCGAATGTCCTGCATGGCCACAGTGGCGTATGTCCTGCATAGCCACAGTGGCGTATGTCCTGCATGGCCACGGTGGCGTATGTCCTGCATGGCCACTGTGGCGTATGCGTAACATTTTTCGTATGGTAGAGGAGGCAGTCTTGAGAGCTGTACTGCATGGCCACGTTGGCATATGTCCAGCAGGGCCACTGTGGCGTATGTCCAGCATAGCCACGGTGGCGTATGTCCAGCATGGCCACCGTGGGGTATGTCCAGCATAGCCACGGTGGCGTATATCTAGCATGGCCACAGTGGCGTATGTCCTGCAGCGCCACTGCGGCGTATGTCCAGCAGGGCCACAGTGGCGTATGTCCAGCAGGGCCACAGTGGCGTATGTCCAGCATGGCCACAGTGGCGTATGTCCTGCATGGCCACGGTGGCGCATGTCCAGCAGGGCCACTGTGGCGTATGTCCAGCAGGGCCACTGTGGCGTATGTCCAGCAGGGCCACAGTGGCGTATGTCCAGCAGGGCCACTGTGGCGTATGTCCAGCATGGCCACAGTGGCGTATGTCCTGCATGGTCACGGTGGCGCATGTCCAGCAGGGCCACTGTGGCGTATGTCCAGCAGGGCCACTGTGTCGTATGTCCGTGCATGGCCACTGTGGCGTATGCGTAACATTTTTCGTATGGTAGAGGAGGCAGTCTTGAGAGTTGTCCTGCATGGCAACTGTGGCGTATGTCCAGCATGGCAACTGTGGCGTATGTCCAGCATGGCCACAGTGGCGTATGTCCTGCATGGCCACGGTGGCGCATGTCCTGCATGGCAACTGTGGCGTATGTCCAGCATGGCCACTGTGGCGTATGTCCAGCATAGCCACGGTGGCGTATGTCCAACAGGGCCACTGTGGCGTATGTCTAACATGGCCACGGTGGCGTATGTCCAGCATAGCCACGGTGGCGTACGTCCAGCATGGACACTGTGGCGTATGTCCAGCAAGGCCACTGTGGCGTATGTCCAGCATGGCCACTGTGGCGTATGTCCAGCAGGGCCACAGTGGCGTATGTCCTGCAGCGCCACTGTGGCGTATGTCCAGCAGGGCCACAGTGGCGTATGTTCTGCAGCGCCACTGTGGCGTATGTCCAGCAGGGCCACAGTGGCGTATGTCCTGCAGCGCCACTGTGGCGTATGCGTAACATTTTAAGTATGGTAGAGGAGGCAGTCTTGAGAGTTGTCCTGCATGGCAACTGTGGCGTATGTCCAGCATGGCCACTGTGGCGTATGTCCAGCATAGCCACGGTGGCGTACGTCCAGCATGGACACTGTGGCGTATGTCCAGCAGGGCCACAGTGGCGTATGCCCTGCAGGGCCACTGTGGCGTATGTCCAGCTGGGCCACAGTGGCGTATGTCCTGCATGGCCACTGTGGCGTATGTCTAGCAGGGCCACTGTGGCGTATGTCCAGCATAGCCACGGTGGCGTATGTCCAACAGGGCCACTGTGGCGTATGTCTAACATGGCCACTGTGGCGTATGTCCAGCAGGGCCACAGTGGCGTATGCCCTGCAGGGCCACTGTGGCGTATGTCCAGCATGCCTACTGTGGCGTATGTCCAGCAGGGCCACAGTGGCGTATGTCCTGCAGCGCCACTGTGGCGTATGCGTAACATTTTTCGTATGGTAGAGGAGGCAGTCTTGAGAGTTGTCCTGCATGGCAACTGTGGCGTATGTCCAGCAGGGCCACTGTGGCGTATGTCCAGCATGGCCACAGTGGCGTATGTCCTGCATGGTCATGGTGGCGCATGTCCAGCAGGGCCACTGTGGCGTATGTCCAGCAGGGCCACTGTGTCGTATGTCCGTGCATGGCCACTGTGGCGTATGCGTAACATTTTTCGTATGGTAGAGGAGGCAGTCTTGAGAGTTGTCCTGCATGGCAACTGTGACGTATGTCCAGCAGGGCCACTGTGGCGTATGTCCAGCAGGGCCACTGTGGCGTATGTCCTGCATGGCCACAGTGGCGAATGTCCAGCATGGCCACTGTGGCGTATGTCCAGCATAGCCACGGTGGCGTATGTCCAGCATGGCCACTGTGGCGTATGTCCAGCAGGGCCACAGTGGCGTATGTCCTGCATGGCCACTGTGGCGTATGCGTAACATTTTTCGTATGGTAGAGGAGGCAGTCTTGAGAGTTGTCCTGCATGGCAACTGTGACGTATGTCCAGCAGGGCCACTGTGGCGTATGTCCAGCAGGGCCACTGTGGCGTATGTCCTGCATGGCCACAGTGGCGAATGTCCAGCATGGCCACTGTGGCGTATGTCCAGCATAGCCACGGTGGCGTATGTCCAGCATGGCCACTGTGGCGTATGTCCAGCAGGGCCACTGTGGCGTATGTCCTGCATGGCCACAGTGGCGAATGTCCAGCATGGCCACTGTGGCGTATGTCCAGCATAGCCACGGTGGCGTATGTCCAGCATGGCCACTGTGGCGTATGTCCAGCATGGCCACAGTGGCGTATGTCCTGCATGGCCACGGTGGCGCATGTCCTGCATGGCAACTGTGGCGTATGTCCAGCATGGCCACTGTGGCGTATGTCCAGCATAGCCACGGTGGCGTATGTCCAACAGGGCCACTGTGGCGTATGTCTAACATGGCCACGGTGGCGTATGTCCAGCATAGCCACGGTGGCGTACGTCCAGCATGGACACTGTGGCGTATGTCCAGCAGGGCCACAGTGGCGTATGCCCTGCAGGGCCACTGTGGCGTATGTCCAGCAGGGCCACAGTGGCGTATGTCCTGCAGCGCCACTGTGGCGTTTGTCCTGCATGGCCACTGTGGCGTATGTCTAGCAGGGCCACTGTGGCGTATGTCCAGCATAGCCACGGTGGCGTATGTCCAACAGGGCCACTGTGGCGTATGTCTAACATGGCCACTGTGGCGTATGTCCAGCAGGGCCACAGTGGCGTATGCCCTGCAGGGCCACTGTGGCGTATGTCCAGCATGCCTACTGTGGCGTATGTCCAGCAGGGCCACAGTGGCGTATGTCCTGCAGCGCCACTGTGGCGTATGTCCAGCAGGGCCACAGTGGCGTATGTCCTGCAGCGCCACTGTGGCGTATGCGTAACATTTTTAGTATGGTAGAGGAGGCAGTCTTGAGAGTTGTCCTGCATGGCAACTGTGGCGTATGTCCAGCATAGCCACGGTGGCGTATGTCCAGCAGGGCCACAGTGGCGTATGCCCTGCAGGGCCACTGTGGCGTATGTCCAGCAGGGCCACAGTGGCGTATGTCCTGCAGCGCCACAGTGGCGTATGTCCTGCATGGCCACTGTGGCGTATGTCTAGCAGGGCCACTGTGGCGTATGTCCAGCAGGGCCACTGTGGCGTATGCGTAACATTTTTCGTATGGT
This sequence comes from Eristalis intricaria, assembly GCA_964034865.1. Classification (NCBI taxonomy): domain Eukaryota; kingdom Metazoa; phylum Arthropoda; class Insecta; order Diptera; family Syrphidae; genus Eristalis; species Eristalis intricaria. The sequence continues at coordinate 56,484,043 of OZ035876.1, forward strand.
AGAGGAGGCAGTCTTGAGAGTTGTCCTGCATGGCAACTGTGGCGTATGTCCAGCATGCCAACTGTGGCGTATGTCCAGCATGGCCACTGTGGCGTTTGTCCAGCATGGCCACTGTGGCGTATGTCCAGCAGGGCCACTGTGGCGTATGTCCTGCATGGCCACGGTGGCGTATGCGTAACATCTTTCGTATGCTAGAGGAGGCAGTCTTGAGAGTTGTCCTGCATGGCAACTGTGGCGTATGTCCAGCATGGCCACTGTGGCGTATGTCCAGCATAGCCACGGTGGCGTACGTCCAGCATGGCCACTGTGGCGTATGTCCAGCAGGGCCACAGTGGCGTATGTCCTGCATGGCCACTGTGGCGTATGTCTAGCAGGGCCACTGTGGCGTATGTCCAGCATGGCCACTGTGGCGTATGTCCAGCAGGGCCACAGTGGCGTATGTCCTGCATGGCCACTGTGGCGTATGTCTAGCAGGGCCACTGTGGCGTATGTCCAGCATGGCCACTGTGGCGTATGTCCAGCATAGCCACGGTGGCGTACGTCCAGCATGGCCACTGTGGCGTATGTCTAGCAGGGCCACTGTGGCGTATGTCCAGCATGGCCACTGTGGCGTATGTCCTGCATTGCCACTGTGGCGTATGTCCAGCAGGGCCACTGTGGCGTATGTCCAGCAGGGCCACTGTGGCGTATGTCCAGCGGGGCCACTGTGGCGTATGCGTAACATTTTTCGTATGGTAGAGGAGGCAGTCTTGAGAGTTGTCCTGCATGGCCACTGTGGCGTATGTCCTGCATTGTCACTGTGGCGTATGTCCAGCAGGGCCACTGTGGCGTATGTCCTGCAGCGCCACTGTGGCGTATGTCCAGCAGGGCCAAATTGGCGTATGTCTAGCATGGCCACTGTGGCGTACGTCCAGCATGGCCACTGTGGCGTATGTCCTGCAGCGCCACTGTGGCGTATGTCCAGCAGGGCCAAATTGGCGTATGTCTAGCATGGCCACTGTGGCGTACGTCCAGCATGGCCACTGTGGCGTATGTCTAGAAGGGCCACTGTGGCGTATGTCCAGCACGGCCACTGTGGCGTATGTCCAGCATGGCCACAGTGGCGTATGTCCTGCAGCGCCACTGTGCCGTATGTTCAGCATGGCCACTGTGGCGTATGTCCAGCAGGGCCACAGTGGCGTATGTCTAGCATGGCCACTGTGGCGTACGTCCAGCATGGCCACTGTGGCGTATGTCCAGCGTGGCCACTGTGGCGTATGTCCAGCATGGCCACTGTGGCGTATGTCCAGCATGGCCACTGTGGCGTATGTCCAGCATGGCCACTGTGGCGTATGTCCAGCATGGCCACTGTGGCGTATGTCCAGCAGGGCCACAGTTGCGTATGTCCTGCATGGCCACTGTGGCGTATGTCCAGCAGGGCCACAGTGGCGTATGTCCTGCAGCGCCACTGTGGCGTATCTCCAGCATGGCCACTGTGGCGTATGTCCAGCATGGCCACAGTGGCGTATGTCCTGCATGGCCACTGTGGCGTATGTCCAGCAGGGCCACTGTGGCGTATGTCCAGCAGGGCCACAGTGGCGTATGTCCTGCAGCGCCACTGCGGCGTATGTCCAGCATACCACGTATGGTAGAGGAGGCAGTCTTGAGAGCTGTCCTGCATGGCCACGGTGGCATATGTCCAGCATTTCCACTGTGGCGTATGTCCAGCAGGGCCACAGTGGCGTATGTCCAGCAGGACCACAGTGGCGTATGTCCTGCATGGCCACTGAGGCGTATGCGTAACATTTTTCGTGTGGTAGAGGAGGCAGTCTTGAGAGCTGTCCTGCATGGCCACGGTGGCTTATGTCCAGCAGGGCCACTGTGGCGTATGTCCAGCAGGGCCACTGTAGCGTATGTCCAGCATGGCCACTGTGGCGTATGTCCAGCAGGGCCACAGTGGCGTATGTCCAGCAGGGCCACAGTGGCGTATGTCCTGCATGGCCACGGTGGCGTATGCGTAATAATTTTCGTATGGTAGAGGAGGCAGTCTTGAGAGCTGTCCTGCATGGCCACGGTGGCATATGTCCAGCATGGCCACTGTGGCGTATGTCCAGCAGGGCCACAGTGGCGTATGTCCAGCAGGGCCACAGTGGCGTATGTCCTGCATGGCCACTGTGGCGTATGCGTAACATTTTTCGTATGGTAGAGGAGGCAGTCTTGAGAGCTGTCCTGCATGGCCACGGTGGCATATGTCCAGCAGGGCCACTGTGGCGTATGTCCTGCATGGCCACTGTGGCGTATGTCCAGCAGGGCCACAGTGGCGTATGTCCTGCAGGGACACTGTGGCGTATGTCCTGCATGGCCACTGTGGCGTATGCGTAACATTTTTCGTATGGTAGAGGATGCAGTCTTGAGAGTTGTCCTGCATGGCAACTGTGGCGTATGTCCAGCATGGCCACTGTGGCGTATGTCCAGCAGGGCCACAGTGGCGTATGTCCAGCAGGGACACTGTGGCGTATGTCCTGCATGGCCACTGTGGCGTATGCGTAACATTTTTCGTATGGTAGAGGAGGCAGTCTTAAGAGCTGTCCTGCATGGCCACGGTGGCATATGTCCTGCAGGGCCACTGCGGCGTATGTCCAGCATGGCCACTGTGGCGTATGTCCAGCAGGGCCACAGTGACGTATGTCCAGCAGGGCCACAGTGGCGTATGTCCTGCATGGCCACTGTGGCGTATGCGTAACATTTTTCGTATGGTAGAGGAGGCAGTCTTGAGAGTTGTCCTGCATGGCCACTGTGGCGTATGTCCAGCAGGGCCACAGTGGCGTATGTCCTGCAGCGCCATTGCGGCGTATGTCCAGCAGGGCCACAGTGGCGTATGTCCTGCAGGGCCACTGTGGCGTAAGTCCAGCATGGCCACTGTGGCGTATGTCCAGCAGGGCCACAGTGGCGTATGTCCTGCAGCGCCATTGCGGCGTATGTCCAGCAGGGCCACAGTGGCGTATGTCCTGCAGGGACACTGTGGCGTATGTCCTGCATGGCCACTGTGGCGTATGCGTAACATTTTTCGTATGGTAGAGGAGGCAGTCTTGAGAGTTGTCCTGCATGGCCACTGTGGCGTATGTCCAGCAGGGCCACAGTGGCGTATGTCCTGCATGGCCACGGTGGCGTATGCGTAACAATTTTCGTATGGTAGAGGAGGCAGTCTTGAGAGCTGTCCTGCATGGCCACGGTGGCATATGTCCAGCATGGCCACTTTGGCGTATGTCCAGCAGGGCCACAGTGGCGTATGTCCAGCAGGGCCACAGTGGCGTATGTCCTGCATGGCCACTGTGGCGTATGCGTAACATTTTTCGTATGGTAGAGGAGGCAGTCTTGAGAGCTGTCCTGCATGGCCACGGTGGCATATGTCCAGCAGGGCCACTGTGGCGTATGTCCAGCATGGCCACAGTGGCGTATGTCCAGCAGGGCCACAGTGGCGTATGTCCTGCATGGCCACTGTGGCGTATGCGTAACATTTTTCGTATGGTAGAGGAGGCAGTCTTGAGAGCTGTCCTGCATGGCCACGGTGGCATAAGTCCAGCAGGGCCACTCTGGCGTATGCGTAACATTTTTCGTATGGTAGAGGAGGCAGTCTTGAGAGCTGTAATGCATGGCCACGGTGGCATATGTCCAGCATGGCCACTTTGGCGTATGTCCAGCAGGGCCACAGTGGCGTATGTCCAGCAGGGCCACAGTGGCGTATGTCCTGCATGGCCACTGTGGCGTATGTCCAGCAGGGCCACAGTGGCGTATGTCCAGCATGGCCACTGTGGCGTATGCGTAACATTTTTCGTATGGTAGAGGAGGCAGTCTTAAGAGCTGTCCTGCATGGCCACGGTGGCATATGTCCTGCAGGGCCACTGCGGCGTATGTCCAGCATGGCCACTATGGCGTATGTCCAGCAGCGCCACTGCGGCGTATGTCCAGCAGGGCCACAGTGGCGTATGACCTGCAGGGCCACTATGGCGTATGTCCAGCATGGCGACTGCGGCGTATGTCCAGCAGGGCCACAGTGGCGTATGACCTGCAGGGCCACTATGGCGTATGTCCAGCATGGCCACTGTGGCGTATGTCCAGCAGGGCCACAGTGGCGTATGTCCTGCATGGCCACTGTGGCGTATGCGTAACATTTTTCGTATGGTAGAGGATGAAGTCTTGAGAGCTGTCCTGCATGGCCACGGTGGCATATGTCCAGCAGGGCCACTGTGGCGTATGTCCAGCATGGCCACAGTGGCGTATGTCCAGCAGGGCCACAGTGGCGTATGTCCTGCATGGCCACTGTGGCGTATGTCCAGCAGGGCCACAGTGGCGTATGTCCTGCAGCGCCACTGTGGCGTATGTCCTGCATGGCCACTGTGGCGTATGCGTAACATTTTTCGTATGGAAGAGGAGGCAGTCTTGAGAGCTGTCCTGCATGGCCACGGTGGCATATGTCCAGCAGGGCCACTGTGGCGTATGTCCAGCATGGCCACTGTAGCGTATGTCCTGCATGGCCACTGTGGCGTATGTCCAGCAGGGCCACAGTGGCGTATGTCCTGCAGCGCCACTGTGGCGTATGTCCAGCAGGGCCACAGTGGCGTATGTCCTGCATGGCCACTGTGGCGTATGCGTAACATTTTTCGTATGGTAGAGGAGGCAGTCTTGAGTGCTGTCCTGCATGGCCACGGTGGCATATGTCCTGCAGGGCCACTGCGCCGTATGTCCAGCAGGGCCACAGTGGCGTATGTCCTGCAGGGCCACTGTGGCGTATGTCCAGCATGGTCACTGTGGCGTATGTCCAGCATGGCCACTGTGGCGTATGCGTAACATTTTTTGTATGGTAGAGAAGGCAGTCTTGAGAGTTGTCCTGCATGGCCACTGTGGCGTATGTCCAGCAGGGCCACAGTGGCGTATGTCCTGCAGCGCCACTGTGGCGTATGTCCAGCAGGGCCACAGTGGCGTATGTCCTGCATGGCCACTGTGGCGTATGCGTAACATTTTTCGTATGGTAGAGGAGGCAGTCTTGAGTGCTGTCCTGCATGGCCACGGTGGCATATGTCCTGCAGGGCCACAATGGCGTATGTCCTGCAGCGCCACTGTGGCGTATGTCCAGCAGGGCCACAGTGGCGTATGTCCTGCATGGCCACGGTGGCGTATGACCTGCAGGGCCACTATGGCGTATGTACTGCATGGCCACTGTGGCGTATGCGTAACATTTTTCGTATGGTAGAGGAGGCAGTCTTGAGAGCTGTCCTGCATGGCAACTGTGGCGTATGTCCAGCAGGGCCACAGTGGCGTATGTCCTGCAGCGCCACTGTGGCGTATGTCCAGCAGGGCCACAGTGGCGTATGTCCTGCATGGCCACGGTGGCGTATGACCTGCAGGGCCACTATGGCGTATGTACTGCATGGCCACTGTGGCGTATGTCCAGCATGCCCACAGTGGCGTATGACCTGCAGGGCCACTATGGCGTATGTCCAGCATGGCCACTGTGGCGTATGTCCAGCAGGGCCACAGTGGCGTATGTCCTGCATGGCCACTGTGGCGTATGCGTAACATTTTTCGTATGGTAGAGGAGGCAGTCTTGAGTGCTGTCCTGCATGGCCACGGTGGCATATGTCCTGCAGGGCCACTGCGCCGTATGTCCAGCAGGGCCACAGTGGCGTATGCTCTGCAGGGCCACTGTGGCGTATGCGTAACATTTTTCGTATGGTAGAGGAGGCAGTCTTGAGAGTTGTCCTGCATGGCCACTGTGGCGTATGTCCAGCAGGGCCACAGTGGCGTATGTCCTGCAGGGCCACTGTGGCGTATGCGTAACATTTTTCGTATGGTAGAGGAGGCAGTCTTGAGTGCTGTCCTGCATGGCCACGGTGGCATATGTCCTGCAGGGCCACTGCGCCGTATGTCCAGCAGGGCCACAGTGGCGTATGCTCTGCAGGGCCACTGTGGCGTATGCGTAACATTTTTCGTATGGTAGAGGAGGCAGTCTTGAGAGTTGTCCTGCATGGCCACTGTGGCGTATGTCCAGCAGGGCCACAGTGGCGTATGTCCTGCAGGGCCACTGTGGCGTATGCGTAACATTTTTCGTATGGTAGAGGAGGCAGTCTTGAGAGTTGTCCTGCATGGCCACTGTGGCGTATGTCCAGCAGGGCGTATGACCTGCAGGGCCACTATGGCGTATGTCCTGCATGGCCACTGTGGCGTATGTCCAGCAGGGCCACAGTGGCGTATGACCTGCAGGGCCACAGTGGCGTATGTCCAGCATGGCCACTGTGGCGTATGTCCAGCAGGGCCACAGTAGCGTATGTCCAGCATGGCCACTGTGGCGTATGTCCAGCAGGGCCACAGTGGCGTATGTCCTGCAGGGCCACTGTGGCGTATGTCCTGCAGGGCCACCGTGGCGTATGTCCAGCATGGCCACTGTGGCGTATGTCCAGCAGGGCCACAGTGGCGTATGTCCTGCAGGGCCACAGTGGCGTATGTCCTGCAGGGCCACTGTGGCGTATGTCCTGCAGCGCCACAGTGGCGTATGTCCTGCAGGGCCACTGTGGCGTATGCGTAACATTTTTCGTATGGTAGAGGTGGCAGTCTTGAGAGTTGTCCTGTACGGCAACTGTGGCGTATGTCCTGCATGGCCACTGTGGCGTATGCGTAACATTTTTCGTATGGTAGAGGAGGCAGTCTTGAGAGCTGTCCTGCGTGGCCACGGTGGCATATGTCCAGCAAGGCCACTGTGGCGTATGTCCAGCATGGCCACAGTAGCGTATGTCCAGCATGGCCACTGTGGCGTATGTCCAGCAGGGCCACAGTGGCGTATGTCCTGCATGGCCACTGTGGCGTATGCGTAACATTTTTCGTATGGTAGAGGAGGCAGTCTTGAGAGCTGTCCTGCGTGGCCACGGTGGCATATGTCCAGCAAGGCCACTGTGGCGTATGTCCAGCATGGCCACAGTAGCGTATGTCCAGCATGGCCACTGCGGCGTATGTCGAGCAGGGCCACAGTGGCGTATGTCCTGCATGGCCACGGTGTCATATGTCCAGCAGGGCCACCGTGGCGTATGTCCAGCATGGCCACTGTGGCGTATGTCCAGCAGGGCCACAGTGGCGTATGTCCTGCATGGCCACGGTGGCATATGTCCAGCAGGGCCACCGTGGCGTATGTCCACCATGGCCACTGTGGCGTATGTCCAGCAGGGCCACAGTGGCGTATGTCCTGCAGCGCCACAGTGGCGTATGTCCTGCAGGGCCACTGTGGCGTATGCGTAACATTTTTCGTATGGTAGAGGTGGCAGTCTTGAGAGTTGTCCTGTACGGCAACTGTGGCGTATGTCCTGCATGGCCACTGTGGCGTATGCGTAACATTTTTCGTATGGTAGAGGAGGCAGTCTTGAGAGCTGTCCTGCGTGGCCACGGTGGCATATGTCCAGCAAGGCCACTGTGGCGTATGTCCAGCATGGCCACTGTGGCGTATGTCCAGCAGGGCCACAGTGGCGTATGTCCTGCATGGCCACGGTGGCATATGTCCAGCAGGGCCACCGTGGCGTATGTCCACCATGGCCACTGTGGCGTATGTCCAGCAGGGCCACAGTGGCGTATGTCCTGCAGGGCCACTGTGGCGTATGTCCTGCAGCGCCACTGCGGCGTATGTCCAGCAGGGCCACAGTGGCGTATGTCCTGCATGGCCACGGTGGCATATGTCCCGCAGGGCCACTGCGTATGTCCAGCAGGGCTACAGTGGCTTATGTCCTGCATGGCTACTGTGGCGTATGCGTAACATTTTTCGTATGGTAGAGGAGGCAGTCTTGAGAGCTGTGCTGCATGGCCACGGTGGCATATGTCCTGCACCGCCACTGCGGCGTATGTCCAGCAGGGTCACAGTGGCGTATGTCCTGCAGGGCCACTGTGGCGTATGTCCTGCAGCGTCACTGCGGCGTATGTCCAGCAGGGCCACTGCGACGTATGTCCAGCAGGGCCACAGTGGCGTATGTCCAGCAGGGCTACAGTGGCTTATGTCCTGCATGGCCACTGTGGCGTATGCGTAACATTTTTCGTATGGTAGAGGAGGCAGTCTTGAGAGCTGTGCTGCATGGCCACGGTGGCATATGTCCTGCACCGCCACTGCGGCGTATGTCCAGCAGGGTCACAGTGGCGTATGTCCTGCAGGGCCACTGTGGCGTATGTCCTGCAGCGCCACTGCGACGTATGTCCAGCAGGGCCACATTGGCGTATGTCCTGCATGGCCACTGTGGCGTATGCGTAACATTTTTCGTATGGTAGAGGAGGCAGTCTTGAGTGCGCCGTATGTCCAGCAGGGTCACAGTGGCGTATGTCCTGCAGGGCCACTGTGGCGTATGTCCTGCAGCGCCACTGCGGCGTATGTCCAGCAGGGCCACAGTGGCGTATGTCCTGCATGGCCACGGTGGCATATGTCCCGCAGGGCCACAGTGGCGTATGCGTAACATTTTTCGTATGGTAGAGGAGGCAGTCTTGAGAGCTGTCCTGCATGGCAACTTTAGCGTATGTCCTTCATGGCCACTGTGGCGTATGCGTAACATTTTTCGTATGGTAGAGGAGGCAGTCTTGAGAGTTGTCCTGTATGGCAACTGTGGCGTATGTCCTTCATGGCCACTGTGGCGTATGCGTAACATTTTTCGTATGGTAGAGGAGGCAGTCTTGAGAGCTGTCCTGCATGGCAACTGTGGCGTATGTCCAGCAGGGCCACAGTGGCGTATGTCCAGCAGGGCCACCGTGGCGTATGTCCAGCATAGCCACTGTGGCGTATGTCCAGCAGGGCCACAGTGGCGTATGTCCTGCAGCGTATGTGGCGTATGTCCTGCATGGCCACGGTGGCATATGTCCAGCAGGGCCACTGTGGCGTATGTCCTGCAGGGCCACAGTGGCGTGTGTCCTGCATGGCCACTCTGGCGTATGCGTATCATTTTTCGTATGGAAGAGGAGGCAGTCTTGAGAGTTGTCCTGCATGGCCACTGTGGCGTATGTCCAGCGGGGCCACCGTGGCGTATGTCCTGCAGCGCCACTGCGGCGTATGTCCAGCAGGGCCACAGTGGCGTATGTCCTGCATGGCCACTGTGTCGTATGCGTAACATTTTTCGTATGGTAGAGGAGGCAGTCTTGAGAGTTGTAGTGCATGGCAACTGTGGCGTATGTCCAGCAGGGCCACAGTGGCGTATGTCCTGCAGCGCCACTGCGGCGTATGTCCTGCAGCGCCACTGTGGCGTATGTCCAGCAGGGCCACCGTGGCGTATGTCCAGCAGGGCCACAGTGGCGTATGTCCTGCAGCGCCACTGCGGCGTATGTCCAGCAGGGCCACAGCGGCGTATGTCCTGCATGGCCACTGTGTCGTATGCGTAACATTTTTCGTATGGTAGAGGAGGCAGTCTTGAGAGTTGTAGTGCATGGCAACTGTGGCGTATGTCCAGCAGGGCCACAGTGGCGTATGTCCTGCAGCGCCACTGCGGCGTATGTCCAGCAGAGCCACTGTGGCATATGTCCAGCAGGGCCACTGTGGCGTATGTCCTGCATGGCCACAGTGGCGTATGTCCTGCATGGCCACTGTGGCGTATGTCCAGCAGGGCACCGTGGCGTATGTCCTGCATGGCCACAGTGGCGTATGTCCTGCATGGCCACTGTGGAGTATGTCCAGCAGGGCCACTGTGGCGTATGTCTAGCAGGGCCACAGTGGCGTATGTCCTGCAGCGCAACTGTGGCGTACGTCCTGCTAGGCCACTGTGGCGTATGCGTAACATTTTTCGTATGGTAGAGGAGGCAGTCTTGAGATCTGTCCTGCATGGCCACGGTGGCATATGTCCTGCAGGGCCACTGCGGCGTATGTCCAGCAGGGCCACAGTGGCGTATGTCCTGCAGCGCAACTGTGGCGTATGTCCAGAAGGGCCACACTGGCGTATGTCCTGCAGCGCCACTGCGGCGTATGTCCAGCAGGGCCACAGCGGCGTATGTCCTGCATGGCCACTGTGTCGTATGCGTAACATTTTTCGTATGGTAGAGGAGGCAGTCTTGAGAGTTGTAGTGCATGGCAACTGCGGCGTATGTCCAGCAGGGCCACAGTGGCGTATGTCCTGCAGCGCAACTGTGGCGTATGTCCAGAAGGGCCACACTGGCGTATGTCCTGCAGCGCCACTGCGGCGTATGTCCAGCAGGGCCACAGCGGCGTATGTCCTGCATGGCCACTGTGTCGTATGCGTAACATTTTTCGTATGGTAGAGGAGGCAGTCTGGAGAGTTGTAGTGCATGGCAACTGTGGCGTATGTCCAGCAGGGCCACAGTGGCGTATGTCCTGCAGCGCCACTGCGGCGTATGTCCAGCAGAGCCACTGTGGCATATGTCCAGCAGGGCCACTGTGGCGTATGTCCAGCAGGGCCACTGTGGCGTATGTCCAGCAGGGCACCGTGGCGTATGTCCTGCATGGCCACAGTGGCGTATGTCCTGCATGGCCACTGTGGAGTATGTCCAGCAGGGCCACTGTGGCGTATGTCTAGCAGGGCCACAGTGGCGTATGTCCTGCAGCGCAACTGTGGCGTACGTCCTGCTAGGCCACTGTGGCGTATGCGTAACATTTTTCGTATGGTAGAGGAGGCAGTCTTGAGATCTGTCCTGCATGGCCACGGTGGCATATGTCCTGCAGGGCCACTGCGGCGTATGTCCAGCAGGGCCACAGTGGCGTATGTCCTGCAGCGCCACTGCGGCGTATGTCCTGCATGGCCACTGTGGAGCATGTCCAGCAGGGCCACTGTGGCGTATGTCCAGCATGGCCACTGTGGCGTATGTCCAGCAGGGCACCGTGGCGTATGTCCTGCATGGCCACAGTGGCGTATGTCCTGCATGGCCACTGTGGAGTATGTCCAGCAGGGCCACTGTGGCGTATGTCTAGCAGGGCCACAGTGGCGTATGTCCTGCAGCGCAACTGTGGCGTACGTCCTGCTAGGCCACTGTGGCGTATGCGTAACATTTTTCGTATGGTAGAGGAGGCAGTCTTGAGATCTGTCCTGCATGGCCACGGTGGCATATGTCCTGCAGGGCCACTGCGGCGTATGTCCAGCAGGGCCACAGTGGCGTATGTAATGCAGCGCAACTGTGGCGTATGTCCAGCAGAGCCACTGTGGCATATGTCCAGCAGGGCCACTGTGGCGTATGTCCTGCAGCGCCACTGCGGCGTATGTCCAGCAGAGCCACTGTGGCATATGTCCAGCAGGGCCACTGTGGCGTATGTCCTGCATGGCCACAGTGGCGTATGTCCTGCATGGCCACTGTGGAGCATGTCCAGCAGGGCACCGTGGGGTATGTCCTGCATGGCCACAGTGGCGTATGTCCAGCAGGGCCACTGTGGCGTATGTCCTGCATGGCCACAGTGGCGTATGTCCTGCATGGCCACTGTGGAGCATGTCCAGCAGGGCCACTGTGGCGGATGTCTAGCATGGCCACTGTGGCGTATGTCCAGCAGGGCCACAGTGGCGTATGTCCTGCAGCGCAACTGTGGCGTATGTCCAGCAGGGCCACTGTGGCGTATGTCCTGCATGGCCACAGTGGCGTATGTCCTACATGGCCACTGTGGAGCATGTCCAGCAGGGCCACTGTGGCGGATGTCTAGCATGGCCACTGTGGCGTATGTCCAGCAGGGCCACAGTGGCGTATGTCCTGCATGGCCACAGTGGCGTATGTCCAGCAGGGCCACTGTGGCGTATGTCCTGCATGGCCACAGTGGCGTATGTCCTGCATGGCCACTGTGGAGCATGTCCAGCAGGGCCACTGTGGCGGATGTCTAGCATGGCCACTGTGGCGTATGTCCAGCAGGGCCACAGTGGCGTATGTCCTGCATGGCCACAGTGGCGTATGTCCTGCATGGCCACTGTGGAGTATGTCCAGCAGGGCCACTGTGGCGTATGTCTAGCAGGGCCACAGTGGCGTATGTCCTGCAGCGCAACTGTGGCGAACGTCCTGCTAGGCCACTGTGGCGTATGCGTAACATTTTTCGTATGGTAGAGGAGGCAGTCTTGAGATCTGTCCTGCATGGCCACGGTGGCATATGTCCTGCAGGGCCACTGCGGCGTATGTCCAGCAGGGCCACAGTGGCGTATGTCCTGCAGCGCAACTGTGGCGTATGTCCAGCAGGGCCACACTGGCGTATGTCCTGCAGCGCAACTGTGGCGTATGTCCAGCATGGCCACTGTGGCTTATGTCCAGCAGGGCCACTGTGGCGTATGTCCTGCATGGCCACAGTGGCGTATGTCCTGCATGGCCACTGTGGAGCATGTCCAGCAGGGCCACTGTGGCGGATGTCCAGCATGGCCACTGTGGCGTATGTCCAGCAGGGCCACAGTGGCGTATGTCCTGCATGGCCACAGTGGCGTATGTCCTGCATGGCCACTGTGGCGTATGTCCAGCAGGGCCACACTGGCGTATGTCCTGCAGCGCAACTGTGGCGTATGTCCAGCATGGCCACTGTGGCGTATGTCCAGCAGGGCCACTGTGGCGTATGTCCTGCATGGCCACAGTGGCGTATGTCCTGCATGGCCACTGTGGAGCATGTCCAGCAGGGCCACTGTGGCGGATGTCTAGCATGGCCACTGTGGCGTATGTCCAGCAGGGCCACAGTGGCGTATGTCCTGCATGGCCACAGTGGCGTATGTCTTGCATGGCCACTGTGGAGTATGTCCAGCAGGGCCACTGTGGCGTATGTCTAGCAGGGCCACAGTGGCGAATGTCCTGCAGCGCAACTGTGGCGTACGTCCTGCTAGGCCACTGTGGCGTATGCGTAACATTTTTCGTATGGTAGAGGAGGCAGTCTTGAGATCTGTCCTGCATGGCCACGGTGGCATATGTCCTGCAGGGCCACTGCGGCGTATGTCCAGCAGGGCCACAGTGGCGTATGTCCTGCAGGGTCACAGTGGCGTATATCCAGCATGGCCACTGTTGCGTATGTCCAGCAGGGCCACAATGGCGTATGTCCTGCAGCGCAACTGTGGCGTACGTCCTGCTAGGCCACTGTGGCGTATGCGTAACATTTTTCGTATGGTAGAGGAGGCAGTCTTGAGAGCTGTCCTGCATAGCCACGGTGGCATATGTCCTGCAGGGCCACTGCGGCGTATGTCCAGCATGGCCACTGTGGCGTATGTCCAGCAGGGTCACAGCGGCGTATGTCCTGCATCGCCACTGTGGCGTATGTCCAGCAGGGCCACAGTGGCGTATGTCCTGCAGGGCCACTGTGGCGTATGTCCAGCATGGCCACTGTGGCGTATGTCCAGCAGGGCCACAATGGCTTATGTCCTGCAGCGCAACTGTGGCGTACGTCCTGCTAGGCCACTGTGGCGTATGCGTAACATTTTTCGTATGGTAGAGGAGGCAGTCTTGAGAGCTGTCCTGCATGGCCACGGTGGGATATGTCCAGCAGGGCCACTGTGGCGTATATCCTGAAGGGCCACAGTGGCGTATGTCCTGCAGTGCCACTGCGGCGTATGTCCAGCATGGCCACTATGGCGTATGTCCAGCAGGGCCACTGTGGCGTATGTCCTGAAGGGCCACAGTGGTGTATGTCCTGCAGTGCCACTGCGGCGTATGTCCAGCAGGGCCACAGTGGCGTATGTCCTGAAGGGCCACTGTGGCGTATGTCCAGCATGGCCACTGTGGCGTATGTTCAGCAGGGTCACAGTGGCGTATGTCCTGCAGCGCAACTGTGGCGTACGTCCTGCTAGGCCACTGTGGCGTATGCGTAACATTTTTCGTATGGTAGAGGAGGCAGTCTTGAGAGCTGTCCTGCAGGGCCACTGCGGTGTATGTCCAGCAGGGCCACAGTGGCGTATGTCCTGCAGGGCCACTGTGGCGTATGTCCAGCATGGCCACTGTGGCGTATGTCCAGCAGGGCCACAGTGGCGTATGTCCAGCAGGGCCACAGTGGCGTATGTCCTGCAGCGCCACTGTGGCGTATGTCCAGCAGGGCCACCGTGGCGTATGTCCAGCAGGGCCACAGTGGCGTATGTCCTGCAGCGCCACTGCGGCGTATGTCCAGCAGGGCCACAGTGGCGTAAGTCCTGCATGGCCACTGTGTCGTATGCGTAACATTTTTCGTATGGTAGAGGAGGCAGTCTTGAGAGTTGTAGTGCATGGCAACTGTGGCGTATGTCCAGCAGGGCCACAGTGGCGTATTTCCTGCAGCGCCACTGCGGCGTATGTCCAGCAGAGCCACTGTGGCATATGTCCAGCAGGGCCACTGTGGCGTATGTCCAGCAGGGCCACTATGGCGTATATCCAGCATGGCCACTGTGGCGTATGTCCAGCAGGGCCACACTGGCGTATGTCCTGCAGCGCAACTGTGGCGTATGTCCAGCATGGCCACTGTGGCGTATGTCCAGCAGGGCCACTGTGGCGTATGTCCTGCATGGCCACAGTGGCGTATGTCCTGCATGGCCACTGTGGAGCATGTCCAGCAGGGCCACTGTGGCGGATGTCTAGCATGGCCACTGTGGCGTATGTCCAGCAGGGCCACAGTGGCGTATGTCCTGCATGGCCACAGTGGCGTATGTCCTGCATGGCCACTGTGGCGTATGTCTAGCAGGGCCACAGTGGCGTATGTCCTGCAGCGCAACTGTGGCGTACGTCCTGCTAGGCCACTGTGGCGTATGCGTAACATTTTTCGTATGGTAGAGGAGGCAGTCTTGAGAGCTGTCCTGCATGGCCACGGTGGCATATGTCCTGCAGGGCCACAGTGGCGTATGTCCAGCATGGCCACTGTGGCGTATGTCCAGCAGGGTCACAGTGGCGTATGTCCTGCAGCGCAACTGTGGCGTACGTCCTGCTAGGCCACTGTGGCGTATGCGTAACATTTTTCGTATGGTAGAGGAGGCAGTCTTGAGAGCTGTCCTGCATGGCCACGGTGGGATATGTCCAGCAGGGCCACTGTGGCGTATGTCCAGCAGGGCCACAGTGGCGTATGTCCAGCATGGCCACAGTGGCGTATGTCCAGCATCCAGTGGGGTATGTCCTGCATGGCCACTATGGCGTATGTCCAGCAGGGCCACTGTGGCGTATGTCCTGAAGGGCCACAGTGGCGTATGTCCTGCAGTGCCACTGCGGCGTATGTCCAGCAGGGCCACAGTGGCGTATGTCCTGCAGGGCCACTGTGGCGTATGTCCAGCATGGCCACTGTGGCGTATGCGTAACATTTTTCGTATGGTAGAGGAGGCAGTCTTGAGAGTTGTCCTGCATGGCCACTGTGGCGTATGTCCAGCAGGGCCACAGAGGCGTATGTCCTGCATGGCCACGGTGGCATATGTCCAGCAGGGCCACTGCGGCGTATGTCCAGTATGGCCACTATGGCGTATGTCCAGCAGGGCCACTGTGGCATATGTCCAGCAGTGCCACAGTGGCGTATGTCCAGCATGGCCACAGTGGCATATGTCCAGCAGGGTCACAGTGGCGTATGTCCTGCATGGCCACTGTGGCGTATGCGTAACATTTTTCTTATGGTAGAGGAGGCAGTCTTGAGAGCTGTCCTGCATGGCCACGGTGGCGTATGTCCAGCAAGGCCACTGTGGCGTATGTCCAGCATGGCCACAGTGGCGTATGTTCAGCAGGGTCACAGTGGCATATGTCCTGCAGGGCCACAGCGGCGTATGTCCAGCAGGGCCACAGTGGCATATGTCCTGCATGGCCATGGGGGCATATGTCCAGCAGGGCCACTGCGGCGTATGTCCAGTATGGCCACTATGGCGTATGTCCAGCAGGGCCAATGTGGCGTATGTCCTGCAGGGCCACTGCGGCGTATGTCTAGCAGGGCCTCAGTGGCGTATGTCCTGCATGGCTACTGTGGCGTATGCGTAACATTTTTCGTATGTTAGAGGAGGCAGTCTTGAGAGCTGTCCTGCATGGGCACGGTGGCATATGTCCAGCAAGGCCACTGTGGCGTATGTCCAGCATGGCCACAGTGGCGTATGTCCAGGAGGGTCACAGTGGCGTGTGTCCTGCATGGCCACTGTGGCGTATGCGTAACATTTTTCGTATGGTAGAGGAGGCAGTCTTGAGAGCTGTCCTGCATGGCCACTGCGGCGTATGTCCTGCAGGGCCACAGTGGCGTATGTCCTGCATGGCCACGGGGGCATATGTCCAGCAGGGCCACTGCGGCGTATGTCCAGTATGGCCACTATGGCGTATGTCCAGCAAGGCCACTGTGGCGTATGTCCAGCATGGCCACAGTGGCGTATGTCCAGCATGGCCACAGTGGCGTATGTCCAGCAGGGTCACAGTGGCGTATGTCCTGCAGGGCCACTGCGGCGTATGTCTAGCAGGGCCGCAGTGGCGTATGTCCTGCATGGCTACTGTGGCGTATGCGTAACATTTTTCGTATGTTAGAGGAGGCAGTCTTGAGAGCTGTCCTGCATGGCCACGGTGGCATATGTCCAGCATGGCCACAGTGGCGTATGTACAGCAGGGTCACAGTGGCGTATGTCCTGCATGGCCACTGTGGCGTATGCGTAACATTTTTCGTATGGTAGAGGAGGCAGTCTTGAGAGCTGTCCTGCATGGCCACGGTGGCATACGTCCAGCAGGGACACTGTGGCGTCCAGCATGGCCACAGTGGCGTATGTCCAGCAGGGCCACAGTGGCGTATGTCCTGCATGGCCACTGTGGCGTATGCGTAACATTTTTCGTATGGTAGAGGAGGCAGTCTTGAGAGCTGTCCTGCATGGCCACGGTGGCATACGTCCAGCAGGGCCACTGTGGCGTCCAGCATGGCCACAGTGGCGTATGTCCAGCAGGGCCACAGTGGCATATGTCCTGCATGGCCACTGAGGCGTATGCGTAACATTTTTCGTATGGTAGAGTTGGCAGTCTTGAGAGCTGTCCTGCATGGCCACAGTGGCGTATGTCCAGCATGGCCACGGTGGCATATGTCCAGCAGGGCCACTGTGGCGTGTGTCCTGCAGCGCCACTGCGGCGTATGTCCAGCAGGGCCACAGTGGCGTATGTCCTGCATGGCCACTGAGGCGTATGCGTAACATTTTTCGTATGGTAGAGTTGGCAGTCTTGAGAGCTGTCCTGCATGGCTACAGTGGCGTATGTCCTGCATGGCCACTGAGGCGTATGCTTAACATTTTTCGTATGGTAGAGGAGGCAGTCTTGAGAGCTGTCCTGCATGGCCACAGTGGCGTATGTCCAGCATGGCCACTGTGGCATATGTCCAGCAGGGCCACTGTGGCGTATGTCCAGCATGGCCACTGTGGCGTATGTCCTGCAGCGCCACTGCGGCGTATGTCCAGCAGGGCCACAGTGGCGTATGTCCAGCAGGGCCACAGTGGCGTATGTCCTGCATGGCCACTGTGGCGTATGCGTAACATTTTTCGTATGGTAGAGGAGGTAGTCTTGAGAGCTGTCCTGCATGGCCACGGTGGCATATGTCCTGCAGCGCCACTGCGGCGTATGTCCAGCAGGGCCACAGTGGCGTATGTCCAGAAGGGCCACAGTGGCGTATGTCCTGCATGGCCACTGTGGCGTATGCGTAACATTTTTCGTATGGTAGAGGAGGCAGTCTTAAGAGCTGTCCTGCATGGCCACAGTGGCGTATGTCCAGCAGGGCCACAGTGGCGTATGTCCTGCATGGCCACTGAGGCGTATGCTTAACATTTTTCGTATGGTAGAGGAGGCAGTCTTGAGAGCTGTCCTGCATGGCCACAGTGGTGTATGTCCAGCATGGCCACTGTGGCATATGTCCAGCAGGGCCACTGTGGCGTATGTCCAGCATGGCCACTGTGGCGTATGTCCTGCAGCGCCACTGCGGCGTATGTCCAGCAGGGCCACAGTGGCGTATGTCCAGCAGGGCCACAGTGGCGTATGTCCTGCATGGCCACTGTGGCGTATGCGTAACATTTTTCGTATGGTAGAGGAGGCAGTCTTGAGAGCTGTCCTGCATGGCCACGGTGGCATACGTCCAGCAGGTCCACTGTGGCGTCCAGCATGGCCACAGTGGCGTATGTCCAGCAGGGCCACAGTGGCGTATGTCCTGCATGGCCACTGTGGCGTATGCGTAACATTTTTCGTATGGTAGAGGAGGTAGTCTTGAGAGCTGTCCTGCATGGCCACGGTGGCATATGTCCTGCAGCGCCACTGCGGCGTATGTCCAGCAGGGCCACAGTGGCGTATGTCCAGAAGGGCCACAGTGGCGTATGTCCTGCATGGCCACTGTGGCGTATGCGTAACATTTTTCGTATGGTAGAGGAGGTAGTCTTGAGAGCTGTCCTGCATGGCCACGGTGGCATATGTCCTGCAGCGCCACTGCGGCGTATGTCCAGCAGGGCCACAGTGGCGTATGTCCAGAAGGGCCACAGTGGCGTATGTCCTGCATGGCCACTGTGGCGTATGCGTAACATTTTTCGTATGGTAGAGGAGGCAGTCTTGAGAGCTGTCCTGCATGGCCACAGTGGCGTATGTCCAGCATGGCCACTGTGGCATATGTCCAGCAGGGCCACTGTGGCGTATGTCCAGCATGGCCACTGTGGCGTATGTCCTGCAGCGCCACTGCGGCGTAT
The DNA here is from genome assembly GCA_964034865.1 of Eristalis intricaria. Taxonomy (NCBI): domain Eukaryota; kingdom Metazoa; phylum Arthropoda; class Insecta; order Diptera; family Syrphidae; genus Eristalis; species Eristalis intricaria. The sequence continues at coordinate 56,502,597 of OZ035876.1, forward strand.
GTCCAGCAGGGCCACAGTGGCGTATGTCCAGCAGGGCCACAGTGGCGTATGTCCTGCATGGCCACTGTGGCGTATGCGTAACATTTTTCGTATGGTAGAGGAGGCAGTCTTGAGAGCTGTCCTGCATGGCCACAGTGGCGTATGTCCAGCAGGGCCACAGTGGCGTATGTCCTGCATGGCCACTGAGGCGTATGCTTAACATTTTTCGTATGGTAGAGGAGGCAGTCTTGAGAGCTGTCCTGCATGGCCACAGTGGCGTATGTCCAGCATGGCCACTGTGGCATATGTCCAGCAGGGCCACTGTGGCGTATGTCCAGCATGGCCACTGTGGCGTATGTCCTGCAGCGCCACTGCGGCGTATGTCCAGCAGGGCCACAGTGGCGTATGTCCAGCAGGGCCACAGTGGCGTATGTCCTGCATGGCCACTGTGGCGTATGCGTAACATTTTTCGTATGGTAGAGGAGGCAGTCTTGAGAGCTGTCCTGCATGGCCACGGTGGCATATGTCCTGCAGCGCCACTGCGGCGTATGTCCAGCAGGGCCACAGTGGCGTATGTCCAGCAGGGCCACAGTGGCGTATGTCCTGCATGGCCACTGTGGCGTATGCGTAACATTTTTCGTATGGTAGAGGAGGCAGTCTTGAGAGCTGTCCTGCATGGCCACGGTGGCATATGTCCTGCAGCGCCACTGCGGCGTATGTCCAGCATGGCCACTGTTCGTATGTCCTGCATGGCCACTGTGGCGTATGCGTAACATTTTTCGTATGGTAGAGGAGGCAGTCTTGAGAGCTGTCCAGCACGGCCACGGTGGCGTATGTCCTGCATGGCCACTGTGGCGTATGCGTAACATTTTTCGTATGGTAGAGGAGGCAGTCTTGAGAGCTGTCCAGCACGGCCACGGTGGCATGTGTCCAGTAGGGCCACTGTGGCGTATGTCCTGCAGCGCCACTGCGGCGTATGTCCAGCAGGGCCACTATGGCGTATGTCCTGCAGGGCCACTGTGGCGTATGTCCAGCATGGCCACTGTGGCGTATGTCCAGCGGGGCCACAGTGGCGTATGTCCTGCATGGCCACTATGTCGTATGCGTAACATTTTTCGTATGGTAGAGGAGGCAGTCTTGAGAGCTGTCCTGCATGGCCACGGTGGCATATGTCAAGCAGGGCCACTGTTTCGTATGTCCAGCATGGCCACAGTGGCGTATGTCCAGCAGGGCCACTGTGGCGTATGTCCAGCAGGGCCACAGTGGCGTATGTCCTGCATGGCCACTGAGGCGTATGCGTAACATTTTTCGTATGGTAGAGTTGGCAGTCTTGAGAGCTGTCCTGCATGGCCACAGTGTCGTATGTCCAGCATGGCCACGGTGGCATATGTCCAGCAGGGCCACTGTGGCGTATGTCCAGCATGGCCACTGTGGCGTATGTCCTGCAGCGCCACTGCGGCGTATGTCCAGCAGGGCCACAGTGGCGTATGTCCAGCAGGGCCACAGTGGCGTATGTCCAGCAGGGCCACAGTGGCGTATGTCCAGCAGGGCCACAGTGGCATATGTCCAGCATGGCCACTGTGGCGTATGTCCAGCAGGGCCACAGTGGCGTATGTCCAGCAGGGCCACAGTGGCGTATGTCCTGCATGGCCACTGAGGCGTATGCGTAACATTTTTCGTATGGTAGAGTTGGCAGTCTTGAGAGCTGTCCTGCATGGCCACGGTGGCATATGTCCAGCTTGGCCACTGTGGCGTATGTCCAGCAGGGCCACAGTGGCGTATGTCCAGCAGGGCCGCAGTGGCGTATGTCCAGCAGGGCCACAGTGGCATATAGCCAGCATGGCTATTGTGGCGTATGTCCAGCAGGGCCACAGAGGCGTATGTCCAGCAGGGCCACAGTGGCGTATGTCCTCCATGGCCACTGTGGCGTATGCGTAACATTTTTCGTATGGTAGAGGAGGCAGTCTTGAGAGCTGTCCTGCACGGTGGCATATGTCCAGCAGGGCCACAGTGGCGTATGTCCTCCATGGCCACTGTGGCGTATGCGTAACATTTTTCGTATGGTAGAGGAGGCAGTCTTGAGAGCTGTCCTGCATGGCCACGGTGGCATATGTCCAGCTTGGCCACTGTGGCGTATGTCCAGCAGGGCCACAGTGGCGTATGTCCAGCAGGGCCACAGTGGCGTATGTCCAGCAGGGCCACAGTGGCATATAGCCAGCATGGCTATTGTGGCGTATGTCCAGCAGGGCCACAGAGGCGTATGTCCAGCAGGGCCACAGTGGCGTATGTCCTGCATGGGCACTGTGGCGTATGTCCAGCAGGGCCACGGTGGCGTATGTCCAGCAGGGCCACGGTGGCGTATGTCCTGCAGCGCCACTGCGGCGTATGTCCAGCATGGCCACTGTGGCGTATGTCCAGCATGGCCACAGTGGCGTATGTCCAGCAGGGCCACAGTGCCGTATGTCCTGCAGGGCCACAGTGGCATATGTCCAGCATGGCCACTGTGGCGTATGTCCAGCAGGGCCACAGTGGCGTATGTCCAGCAGGGCCATAGTGGCGTATGTCCAGCAGGGCCACAGTGGCGTATGTGCAGCAGGGCCACAGTGGCGTATGTCCAGCATGGCCACTGTGGCGTATGTCCAGCAGGGCCACAGTGGCGTATGTCCTGCAGCGCCACTGCGGCGTATGTCCAGCATGGCCACTGTGGCGTATGTCCAGCATGGCCACAGTGGCGTATGTCCAGCAGGGCCACAGTGGCGTATTCCTGCAGGGCCACAGTGGCATATGTCCAGCATGGCCACTGTGGCGTATGTCCAGCAGGGCCACAGTGGCGTATGTCCAGCAGGGCCACAGTGGCGTATGTCCAGCAGGGCCACAGTGGCGTATGTCCAGCAGGGCCACAGTGGCGTATGTCCAGCAGGGCCACAGTGGCATATAGCCAGCATGGCTATTGTGGCGTATGTCCAGCAGGGCCACAGAGGCGTATGTCCAGCAGGGCCACAGTGGCGTATGTCCTCCATGGCCACTGTGGCGTATGCGTAACATTTTTCGTATGGTAGAGGAGGCAGTCTTGAGAGCTGTCCTGCACGGTGGCATATGTCCAGCAGGGCCACAGTGGCGTATGTCCTCCATGGCCACTGTGGCGTATGCGTAACATTTTTCGTATGGTAGAGTTGGCAGTCTTGAGAGCTGTCCTGCATGGCCACGGTGGCATATGTCCAGCTTGGCCACTGTGGCGTATGTCCAGCAGGGCCACAGTGGCGTATGTCCAGCAGGGCCACAGTGGCGTATGTCCAGCAGGGCCACAGTGGCATATAGCCAGCATGGCTATTGTGGCGTATGTCCAGCAGGGCCACAGAGGCGTATGTCCAGCAGGGCCACAGTGGCGTATGTCCTGCATGGCCACTGTGGCGTATGCGTAACATTTTTCGTATGGTAGAGGAGGCAGTCTTGAGAGCTGTCCTGCACGGTGGCATATGTCCAGCAGGGCCTCTGTGGCGTATGTCCAGCATGGCCACTGTGGCGTATGTCAAGCAGGGCCACTGTGGCGTATGTCCAGCAGGGCCACGGTGGCGTATGTCCTGCAGCGCCACTGCGGCGTATGTCCAGCATGGCCACTGTGGCGTATGTCCAGCAGGGCCACGGTGGCGTATGTCCTGCAGCGCCACTGCGGCGTATGTCCAGCATGGCCACTGTGGCGTATGTCCAGCAGGGCCACGGTGGCGTATGTCCTGCAGCGCCACTGCGGCGTATGTCCAGCATGGCCACTGTGGCGTATGTCCAGCATGGCCACAGTGGCGTATGTCCAGCAGGGCCACAGTGGCGTATGTCCTGCAGGGCCACAGTGGCATATGTCCAGCATGGCCACTGTGGCGTATGTCCAGCAGGGCCACAGTGGCGTATGTCCAGCAGGGCCACAGTGGCGTATGTCCAGCAGGGCCACAGTGGCGTATGTCCAGCAGGGCCACAGTGGCGTATGTCCTGCATGGCCACTGAGGCGTATGCGTAACATTTTTCGTATGGTAGAGTTGGCAGTCTTGAGAGCTGTCCTGCATGGCCACGGTGGCATATGTCCAGCTTGGCCACTGTGGCGTATGTCCAGCAGGGCCACTGTGGCGTATGTCCAGCAGGGCCACAGTGGCGTATGTCCAGCAGGGCCACAGTGGCATATAGCCAGCATGGCTATTGTGGCGTATGTCCAGCAGGGCCACAGAGGCGTATGTCCAGCAGGGCCACAGTGGCGTATGTCCTGCATGGCCACTGTGGCGTATGCGTAACATTTTTCGTATGGTAGAGGAGGCAGTCTTGAGAGCTGTCCTGCACGGTGGCATATGTCCAGCAGGGCCTCTGTGGCGTATGTCCAGCATGGCCACTGTGGCGTATGTCAAGCAGGGCCACTGTGGCGTATGTCCAGCAGGGTCACAGTGGCGTATGTCCTGCTTGGCCACTGAGGCGTATGCGTAACATTTTTCGTATGGTAGAGGAGGCAGTCTTGAGAGCTGTCCTGCACGGTGGCATATGTCCAGCAGGGCAACTGTGGCGTATGTCCAGCATGGCCACTGTGGCGTATGTCCAGCAGGGCCACGGTGGCGTATGTCCTGCAGCGCCACTGCGGCGTATGTCCAGCATGGCCACTGTGGCGTATGTCCAGCAGGGTCACAGTGGCGTATGTCCTGCTTGGCCACTGAGGCGTATGCGTAACATTTTTCGTATGGTAGAGGAGGCAGTCTTGAGAGCTGTCCTGCACGGTGGCATATGTCCAGCAGGGCCTCTGTGGCGTATGTCCAGCAGGGCCACAGTGGCGTATGTCCAGCAGGGCCACAGTGGCGTATGTCCAGCATGGCCACAGTGGCGTATGTCCAGCAGGGCCACAGTGGCATATGTCCAGCATGGCCACTGTGGCGTATGTCCAGCAGGGCCACAGTGGCGTATGTCCAGCAGGGCCACAGTGGCGTATGTCCTGCATGGCCACTGTGGCATATGTCCAGCAGGGCCACAGTGGCGTATGTCCAGCAGGGCCACAGTGGCGTATGTCCAGCAGAGCCACAGTGGCGTATGTCCAGCAGGGCCACAGTGGCGTATGTCCAGCAGCGCCACTGCGGCGTATGTCCAGCAGGGCCACAGTGGCGTATGTCCTGCAGGGCCACTGTGGCGTGTGTCAAGCAGGGCCACAGTGGCGTATGTCCAGCAGGGCCACAGTGGCGTATGTCCTGCATGGCCACGGTGGCGTATGCGTAACATTTTTCGTATGGTAGAGGAGGCAGTCTTGAGAGCTGTCCTGCACGGTGGCATATGTCCAGCAGGGCCACTGTGGCGTATGTCCAGCATGGCCACTGTGGCGTATGTCAAGCAGGGCCACTGTGGCGTATGTCCAGCAGGGCCACAGTGGCGTATGTCCTGCAGCGCCACTGAGGCGTATGCGTAACGTTTTTCGTATGGTAGAGGAGGCAGTCTTGAGAGCTGTCCTGCATGGCCACGTTGGCATATGTCCAGCATGGCCACTGTGGCGTATGTCCAGCAGGGCCACAGTGGCGTATGTCCAGCAGGGCCACAGTGGCGTATGTCCAGCATGGCCACTGTGGCGTATGTCCAGCAGGGCCACAGTGGCGTATGTCCAGCAGGGCCACAGTGGCGTATGTCCTGCATGGCCACTGTGGCATATGTCCAGCAGGGCCACAGTGGCGTATGTCCAGCAGGGCCACAGTGGCGTATGTCCAGCAGAGCCACAGTGGCGTATGTCCAGCAGGGCCACAGTGGCGTATGTCCTGCAGCGCCACTGCGGCGTATGTCCAGCAGGGCCACAGTGGCGTATGTCCTGCATGGCCACTGTGGCATATGTCCAGCAGGGCCACAGTGGCGTATGTCCAGCAGGGCCACAGTGGCGTATGTCCAGCAGAGCCACAGTGGCGTATGTCCAGCAGGGCCACAGTGGCGTATGTCCTGCAGCGCCACTGCGGCGTATGTCCAGCAGGGCCACAGTGGCGTATGTCCAGCATGGCCACTGTGGCGTATGTCCAGCAGGGCCACAGTGGCGTATGTCCAGCAGGGCCACAGTGGCGTATGTCCTGCATGGCCACTGTGGCATATGTCCAGCAGGGCCACAGTGGCGTATGTCCAGCAGGGCCACAGTGGCGTATGTCCAGCAGAGCCACAGTGGCGTATGTCCAGCAGGGCCACAGTGGCGTATGTCCTGCAGCGCCACTGCGGCGTATGTCCAGCAGGGCCACAGTGGCGTATGTCCTGCAGGGCCACTGTGGCGTGTGTCAAGCAGGGCCACAGTGGCGTATGTCCAGCAGGGCCACATTGGCGTATGTCCTGCATGGCCACGGTGGCGTATGCGTAACATTTTTCGTATGGTAGAGGAGGCAGTCTTGAGAGCTGTCCTGCATGGCCACGGTGGCATATGTCCAGCATGGCCACTGTGGCGTATGTCCAGCAGGGCCACAGTGGCGTATGTCCAGCAGGGCCACAGTGGCGTATGTCCTGCATGGCCACTGAGGCGTATGCGTAACATTTTTCGTGTGGTAGAGGAGGCAGTCTTGAGAGCTGTCCTGCATGGCCACGGTGGCTTATGTCCAGCAGGGCCACTGTGGCGTATGTCCAGCATGGAAACTGTTCCGTTTGTCCTGCAGCGCCACTGCGGCGTATGTCCAGCAGGGCCACAGTGGCGTATGTCCAGCAGGGCCACAGTGGCGTATGTCCAGCAGAGCCACAGTGGCGTATGTCCAGCAGGGCCACAGTAGCGTATGTCCTGCAGCGCCACTGCGGCGTATGTCCAGCAGGGCCACAGTAGCGTATGTCCTGCAGCGCCACTGCGGCGTATGTCCAGCAGGGCCACAGTGGCGTATGTCCTGCAGGGCCACTGTGGCGTGTGTCAAGCAGGGCCACAGTGGCGTATGTCCAGCAGGGCCACAGTGGCGTATGTCCTGCATGGCCACGGTGGCGTATGCGTAACATTTTTCGTATGGTAGAGGCGGCAGTCTTGAGAGTTGTCCTGCATGGCAACTGTGGCGTATGTCCAGCATGGCCACTGTGGCGTATGTCCAGCAGGGCCACAGTGGCGTATGTCCTGCAGCGCCACTGCGGCGTATGTCCAGCAGGGCCACTGTGGCGTATGTCCAGCATGGCCCCTGTGGCGTATGTCCTGCATGGCCTCTGTGGCGTATGTCCAGCAGGGCTACTGTGGCGTATGTCCTGCAGGGCCAAAGTGGCGTATGTCCAGCAGGGCCACAGTGGCGTATGTCCTGCATGGCCACTGAGGCGTATGCGTAACATTTTTCGTATGGTAGAGGAGGCAGTCTTGAGAGCTGTCCTGCATGGCCACGGTGGCATATGTCTAGCATGGCCACTGTGGCGTATGTCCAGCAGGGCCACAGTGGCGTATGTCCAGCAGGGCCACAGTGGCGTATGTCCTGCATGGCCACTGAGGCGTATGCGTAACATTTTTCGTATGGTAGAGGAGGCAGTCTTGAGAGCTGTCCTGCATGGCCACGGTGGCATATGTCCAGCAGGGCCACTGTGGCGTATGTCCAGCATGGCCACTGTGGCGTATGTCCTGCAGCGCCACTGCGGCGTATGTCCAGCAGGGCCACAGTGGCGTATGTCCAGCAGGGCCACAGTGGCGTATGTCCAGCAGGGCCACTGTGGCGTATGTCCTGCAGCGCCACTGCGGCGTATGTCCAGCAGGGCCACAGTGGCGTCTGTCCTGCAGGGACACTGTGGCGTATGTCCTGCATGGCCACTGTGGCGTATGCGTAACATTTTTCGTATGGTAGAGGAGGCAGTCTTGAGAGCTGTCCTGCATGGCCACGGTGGCATATGTCCAGCATGGCCACTGTGGCGTATGTCCAGCATGGCCACTGTGGCGTATGTCCAGCAGGGCCACAGTGGCGTATGTCCTGCAGCGCCACTGCGGCGTATGTCCAGCAGGGCCACAGTGGCGTATGTCCAGCAGGGCCACAGTGGCGTATGTCCTGCATGGCCACTGAGGCGTATGCGTAACATTTTTCGTATGGTAGAGGAGGCAGTCTTGAGAGCTGTCCTGCATGGCCACGGTGGCATATGTCCAGCATGGCCACTGTGGCGTATGTCCAGCATGGCCACTGTGGCGTATGTCCAGCAGGGCCACAGTGGCGTATGTCCTGCAGCGCCACTGCGGCGTATGTCCAGCAGGGCCACTGTGGCGTATGTCCAGCATGGCCACTGTGGCGTATGTCCTGCATGGCCTCTGTGGCGTATGTCCAGCAGGGCCACTGTGGCGTATGTCCTGCAGGGCCACAGTGGCGTATGTCCTGCAGCGCCACTGAGGCGTATGTCCTGCATGGCCACTGAGGCGTATGCGTAACATTTTTCGTGTGGTAGAGGAGGCAGTCTTAAGAGCTGTCCAGCATGGCCACTGTGGCGTATGTCCAGCAGGGCCACAGTGGCGTATGTCCTGCAGCGCCACTGCGGCGTATGTCCAGCAGGGCCACAGTGGCGCATGTCCAGCAGGGCCACAGTGGCGTATGTCCTGCAGCGCCACTACGGCGTATGTCCAGCAGAGCCACAGTGGCGTATGTCCAGCAGGGCCACAGTGGCGTATGTCCTGCATGGCCACTGAGGCGTATGCGTAACATTTTTCGTGTGGTAGAGGAGGCAGTCTTGAGAGCTGGCCTGCATGGCCACGGTGGCATATGTCCAGCATGGCCACTGTGGCGTCTGTCCAGCAGGGCCACAGTGGCGTATGTCCAGCAGGGCCACAGTGGCGTATGTCCAGCAGGGCCACAGTGGCGTATGTCCTGCATGGCCACTGAGGCGTATGCGTAACATTTTTCGTGTGGTAGAGGAGGCAGTCTTGAGAGCTGGCCTGCATGGCCAAGGTGGCTTATGTCCAGCAGGGCCACTGTGGCGTATGTCCAGCATGGCCACTGTGGCGTATGTCCTGCAGCGCCACTGCGGCGTATGTCCAGCAGGGCCACAGTGGCGTATGTCCTGCATGGCCACTGAGGCGTATGCGTAACATTTTTCGTGTGGTAGAGGAGGCAGTCTTGAGAGCTGGCCTGCATGGCCAAGGTGGCTTATGTCCAGCAGGGCCACTGTGGCGTATGTCCTGCATGGCCACTGTGGCGTATGTCCAGCAGGGCCACAGTGGCGTATGTCCAGCAGGGCCACAGTGGCGTATGTCCAGCAGGGCCACAGTGGCGTATGTCCTGCATGGCCACTGTGGCGTATGTCCAGCAGGGCCACAGTGGCGTATGTCCAGCAGGGCCACAGTGGCGTATGTCTTGCATGGCCACTGTGGCGTATGTCCTGCATGGCCACTGTGGCGTATGTCCAGCAGGGCCACAGTGGCGTATGTCCAGCAGGGCCACAGTGGCGTATGTCCTGCATGGCCACTGAGGCGTATGCGTAACATTTTTCGTGTGGTAGAGGAGGCAGTCTTGAGAGCTGGCCTGCATGGCCAAGGTGGCTTATGTCCAGCAGGGCCACTGTGGCGTATGTCCAGCATGGCCACTGTGGCGTATGTCCAGCATGGCCACTGTGGCGTCTGTCCAGCAGGGCCACAGTGGCGTATGTCCAGCAGGGCCACAGTGGCGTATGTCCTGCATGGCCACTGAGGCGTATGCGTAACATTTTTCGTGTGGTAGAGGAGGCAGTCTTGAGAGCTGGCCTGCATGGCCAAGGTGGCTTATGTCCAGCAGGGCCACTGTGGCGTATGTCCAGCATGGCCACTGTGGCGTATGTCCTGCAGCGCCACTGCGGCGTATGTCCAGCGGGGCCACAGTGGCGTATGTCCAGCAGGGCCACAGTGGCGTATGTCCAGCAGGGCCACAGTGGCGTATGTCCAGCAGGGCCACAGTGGCGTATGTCCTGCATGGCCACTGAGGCGTATGCGTAACATTTTTCGTGTGGTAGAGGAGGCAGTCTTGAGAGCTGGCCTGCATGGCCAAGGTGGCTTATGTCCAGCAGGGCCACTGTGGCGTATGTCCAGCATGGCCACTGTGGCGTATGTCCTGCAGCGCCACTGCGGCGTATGTCCAGCAGGGCCACAGTGGCGTATGCGTAACATTTTTCGTGTGGTAGAGGAGGCAGTCTTAAGAGCTGTCCAGCATGGCCACTGTGGCGTATGTCCAGCAGGGCCACAGTGGCGTATGTCCTGCAGCGCCACTGCGGCGTATGTCCAGCAGGGCCACAGTGGCGCATGTCCAGCAGGGCCACAGTGGCGTATGTCCTGCAGCGCCACTACGGCGTATGTCCAGCAGAGCCACAGTGGCGTATGTCCAGCAGGGCCACAGTGGCGTATGTCCAGCAGAGCCACAGTGGCGTATGTCCAGCAGGGCCACAGTGGCGTATGTCCAGCATGGCCACTGTGGCGTATGTCCTGCATGGCCTCTGTGGCGTATGTCCAGCAGGGCTACTGTGGCGTATGTCCTGCGGGGCCACAGTGGCGTATGTCCTGCAGCGCCACTGCGGCGTATGTCCAGCAGGACCACAGTGGCGTATGTCCTGCATGGCCACTGAGGCGTATGCGTAACATTTTTCGTGTGGTAGAGGAGGCAGTCTTGAGAGCTGTCCTGCATGGCCACGGTGGCATATGTCCAGCATTTCCACTGTGGCGTATGTCCAGCAGGGCCACAGTGGCGTATGTCCAGCAGAGCCACAGTGGCGTATGTCCAGCAGGGCCACAGTGGCGTATGTCCAGCATGGCCACTGTGGCGTATGTCCTGCAGCGCCACTGTGGCGTATGTCCTGCATGGCCTCTGTGGCGTATGTCCAGCAGGGCTACTGTGGCGTATGTCCTGCGGGGCCACAGTGGCGTATGTCCTGCAGCGCCACTGCGGCGTATGTCCAGCATACCACGTATGGTAGAGGAGGCAGTCTTGAGAGCTGTCCTGCATGGCCACGGTGGCATATTTCCAGCATTTCCACTGTGGCGTATGTCCAGTAGGGCCACAGTGGCGTATGTCCAGTAGAGCCACAGTGGCGTATGTCCAGCATGGCCACTGTGGCGTATGTCCTGCAGCGCCACTGCGGCGTATGTCCAGCGGGGCCACAGTGGCGTATGTCCAGCAGGGCCACAGTGGCGTATGTCCAGCAGGGCCACAGTGGCGTATGTCCTGCATGGCCACTGTGGCGTATGCGTAACATTTTTCGTATGGTAGAGGAGGCAGTCTTGAGAGTTGTCCTGCATGGCAACTGTGGCGTATGTCCAGCATGGCCACTGTGGCGTATGTCCAGCAGGGCCACAGTGGCGTATGTCCTGCAGCGCCACTGCGGCGTATGTTCAGCAGGGCCACTGTGGCGTACGTCCTGCATGGCCACTGTGGCGTATGCGTAACATTTTTCGTATGGTAGAGGATGCAGTCTTGAGAGTTGTCCTGCATGGCAACTGTGGCGTATGTCCAGCATGGCCACTGTGGCGTATGTCCAGCAGGGCCACAGTGGCGTATGTCCTGCAGCGCCACTGCGGCGTATGTTCAGCAGGGCCACTGTGGCGTACGTCCTGCATGGCCACTGTGGCGTATGCGTAACATTTTTCGTATGGTAGAGGAGGCAGCCTTGAGAGTTGTCCTGCATGGCCACTGTGGCGTATGTCCAGCATGGCCACAGTGGCGTATGTCCTGCAGGGCCACTGTGGCGTATGTCCTGCATGGCCACTGTGGCGTATGCGTAACATTTTTCGTATGGTAGAGGATGCAGTCTTGAGAGTTGTCCTGCATGGCAACTGTGGCGTATGTCCAGCATGGCCACTGTGGCGTATGTCCAGCAGGGCCACAGTGGCGTATGTCCTGCAGCGCCACTGCGGCGTATGTTCAGCAGGGCCACTGTGGCGTACGTCCTGCATGGCCACTGTGGCGTATGCGTAACATTTTTCGTATGGTAGAGGAGGCAGTCTTAAGAGCTGTCCTGCATGGCCACGGTGGCATATGTCCTGCAGGGCCACTGCGGCGTATGTCCAGCATGGCCACTGTGGCGTATGTCCAGCAGGGCCACAGTGGCGTATGTCCAGCAGGGCCACAGTGGCGTATGTCCTGCATGGCCACTGTGGCGTATGCGTAACATTTTTCGTATGGTAGAGGAGGCAGTCTTGAGAGCTGTCCTGCATGGCACGGTGGCATATGTCCAGCATGGCCACTGTGGCGTATGTCCAGCAGGGCCACAGTGGCGTATGTCCAGTAGAGCCACAGTGGCGTATGTCCAGCAGGGCCACAGTGGCGTATGTCCAGCATGGCCACTGTGGCGTATGTCCTGCAGCGCCACTGCGGCGTATGTCCAGCAGGGCCACAGTGGCGTATGTCCAGCAGGGCCACAGTGGCGTATGTCCAGCAGGGCCACAGTGGCGTATGTCCTGCATGGCCACTGTGGCGTATGCGTAACATTTTTCGTATGGTAGAGGAGGCAGTCTTGAGAGCTGTCCTGCATGGCCACGGTGGCATATGTCCAGCAGGGCCACTGTGGCGTATGTCCTGCATGGCCACTGTGGCGTATGCGTAACATTTTTCGTATGGTAGAGGATGCAGTCTTGAGAGTTGTCCTGCATGGCAACTGTGGCGTATGTCCAGCATGGCCACTGTGGCGTATGTCCAGCAGGGCCACAGTGGCGTATGTCCAGCAGGGCCACAGTGGCGTATGTCCAGCAGGGCCACAGTGGCGTATGTCCTGCATGGCCACTGTGGCGTATGCGTAACATTTTTCGTATGGTAGAGGAGGCAGTCTTGAGAGCTGTCCTGCATGGCCACGGTGGCATATGTCCAGCAGGGCCACTGTGGCGTATGTCCTGCATGGCCACTGTGGCGTATGCGTAACATTTTTCGTATGGTAGAGGATGCAGTCTTGAGAGTTGTCCTGCATGGCCACTGTGGCGTATGTCCAGCATGGCCACAGTGGCGTATGTCCTGCATGGCCACGGTGGCGTATGCGTAACAATTTTCGTATGGTAGAGGAGGCAGTCTTGAGAGTTGTCCTGCATGGCAACTGTGGCGTATGTCCAGCATGGCCACTGTGGCGCATGTCCAGCAGGGCCACAGTGGCGTATGTCCTGCAGCGCCACTACGGCGTATGTCCAGCAGAGCCACAGTGGCGTATGTCCAGCAGGGCCACAGTGGCGTATGTCCAGCATGGCCACTGTGGCGTATGTCCTGCAGCGCCACTGCGGCGTATGTCCAGCAGGGCCACAGTGGCGTATGTCCAGCAGGGCCACAGTGGCGTATGTCCAGCAGGGCCACAGTGGCGTATGTCCTGCATGGCCACTGTGGCGTATGCGTAACATTTTTCGTATGGTAGAGGAGGCAGTCTTGAGAGCTGGCCTGCATGGCCACGGTGGCTTATGTCCAGCAGGGCCACTGTGGCGTATGTCCAGCATGGCCGCTGTGGCGTATGTCCTGCAGCGCCACTGCGGCGTATGTCCAGCAGGGCCACAGTGGCGTATGCGTAACATTTTTCGTATGGTAGAGGAGGCAGTCTTGAGAGTTGTAGTGCATGGCAACTGTGGCGTATGTCCAGCAGGGCCACAGTGGCGTATGTCCTGCAGCGCCACTGCGGCGTATGTCCAGCAGAGCCACTGTGGCATATGTCCAGCAGGGCCACTGTGGCGTATGTCCTGCATGGCCACAGTGGCGTATGTCCTGCATGGCCACTGTGGCGTATGTCCAGCAGGGCACCGTGGCGTATGTCCTGCATGGCCACTGTGGCGTATGCGTAACATTTTTCGTATGGTAGAGGAGGCAGTCTTGAGAGTTGTCCTGCATGGCAACTGTGGCGTATGTCCAGCATGGCCACTGTGGCGCATGTCCAGCAGGGCCACAGTGGCGTATGTCCTGCAGCGCCACTACGGCGTATGTCCAGCAGAGCCACAGTGGCGTATGTCCAGCAGGGCCACAGTGGCGTATGTCCAGCAGAGCCACAGTGGCGTATGTCCAGCAGGGCCACAGTGGCGTATGTCCAGCATGGCCACTGTGGCGTATGTCCTGCATGGCCTCTGTGGCGTATGTCCAGCAGGGCTACTGTGGCGTATGTCCTGCGGGGCCACAGTGGCGTATGTCCTGCAGCGCCACTGCGGCGTATGTCCAGCATACCACGTATGGTAGAGGAGGCAGTCTTGAGAGCTGTCCTGCATGGCCACGGTGGCATATGTCCAGCATTTCCACTGTGGCGTATGTCCAGCAGGGCCACAGTGGCGTATGTCCAGCAGGACCACAGTGGCGTATGTCCTGCATGGCCACTGAGGCGTATGCGTAACATTTTTCGTGTGGTAGAGGAGGCAGTCTTGAGAGCTGTCCTGTATGGCCACGGTGGCATATGTCCAGCATTTCCACTGTGGCGTATGTCCAGCAGGGCCACAGTGGCGTATGTCCAGCAGAGCCACAGTGGCGTATGTCCAGCAGGGCCACAGTGGCGTATGTCCAGCATGGCCACTGTGGCGTATGTCCTGCAGCGCCACTGTGGCGTATGTCCTGCATGGCCTCTGTGGCGTATGTCCAGCAGGGCTACTGTGGCGTATGTCCTGCATGGCCTCTGTGGCGTATGTCCAGCAGGGCTACTGTGGCGTATGTCCTGCGGGGCCACAGTGGCGTATGTCCTGCATGGCCACTGAGGCGTATGCGTAACATTTTTCGTGTGGTAGAGGAGGCAGTCTTGAGAGCTGTCCTGCATGGCCACGGTGGCATATGTCCAGCATTTCCACTGTGGCGTATGTCCAGCAGGGCCACAGTGGCGAATGTCCAGTAGAGCCACAGTGGCGTATGTCCAGCAGGGCCACAGTGGCGTATGTCCAGCATGGCCACTGTGGCGTATGTCCTGCAGCGCCACTGCGGCGTATGTCCAGCGGGGCCACAGTGGCGTATGTCCAGCAGGGCCACAGTGGCGTATGTCCAGCAGGGCCACAGTGGCGTATGTCCTGCATGGCCACTGTGGCGTATGCGTAACATTTTTCGTATGATAGAGGAGGCAGTCTTGAGAGCTGTCCTGCATGGCCACGGTGGCATATGTCCAGCAGGGCCACTGTGGCGTATGTCCTGCATGGCCACTGTGGCGTATGCGTAACATTTTTCGTATGATAGAGGAGGCAGTCTTGAGAGTTGTCCTGCATGGCAACTGTGGCGTATGTCCAGCATGGCCACTGTGGCGTATGTCCAGCAGGGCCACAGTGGCGTATGTCCTGCAGCGCCACTGCGGCGTATGTTCAGCAGGGCCACTGTGGCGTACGTCCTGCATGGCCACTGTGGCGTATGCGTAACATTTTTCGTATGGTAGAGGAGGCAGTCTTGAGAGTTGTCCTGCATGGCCACGGTGGCATATGTCCTGCAGGGCCACTGTGGCGTATGTCCAGCAGGGCCACAGTGGCGTATGTCCAGCAGGGCCACAGTGGCGTATGTCCTGCATGGCCACGGTGGCGTATGCGTAACAATTTTCGTATGGTAGAGGAGGCAGTCTTGAGAGCTGTCCTGCATGGCCACGGTGGCGTATGTCCAGCATGGCCACTATGGCGTATGTCCAGCAGCGCCACTGCGGCGTATGTCCAGCAGGGCCACAGTGGCGTATGACCTGCAGGGCCACTATGGCGTATGTCCAGCAGGGCCACTGTGGCGTATGTCCTGCATGGCCACTGTGGCGTATGCGTAACATTTTTCGTAGGGTAGAGGAGGCAGTCTTGAGAGCTGTAATGCATGGCCACGGTGGCATATGTCCAGCAGGGCCACTGCGGCGTATGTCCAGCATGGCCACTATGGCGTATGTCCAGCAGCGCCACTGCGGCGTATGTCCAGCAGGGCCACAGTGGCGTATGACCTGCAGGGCCACTATGGCGTATGTCCAGCAGGGCCACTGTGGCGTATGTCCTGCATGGCCACTGTGGCGTATGCGTAACATTTTTCGTATGGTAGAGGAGGCAGTCTTAAGAGCTGTCCTGCATGGCCACGGTGGCATATGTCCTGCAGGGCCACTGTGGCGTATGTCCAGCAGGGCCACAGTGGCGTATGTCCAGCAGGGCCACAGTGGCGTATGTCCTGCATGGCCACGGTGGCGTATGCGTAACAATTTTCGTATGGTAGAGGAGGCAGTCTTGAGAGCTGTCCTGCATGGCCACGGTGGCATATGTCCAGCATGGCCACTTTGGCGTATGTCCAGCAGGGCCACAGTGGCGTATGTCCAGCAGGGCCACAGTGGCGTATGTCCTGCAGGGCCACTGTGGCGTATGTCCAGCATGGCCACTGTGGCGTATGTTCAGCAGGGCCACAGTGGCGTATGTCCTGCAGGGCCACTGTGGCGTATGTCCAGCATGGCCACTGCGGCGTATGTCCAGCAGGGCCACAGTGGCGTATGTCCTGCAGGGCCACTGTGGCGTATGTCCAGCATGGCCACTGTGGCGTATGTCCAGCAGGGCCACAGTGGCGTATGTCCTGCAGCGCCATTGCGGCGTATGTCCAGCAGGGCCACAGTGGCGTATGTCCTGCAGGGACACTGTGGCGTATGTCCTGCATGGCCACTGTGGCGTATGCGTAACATTTTTCGTATGGTAGAGGAGGCAGTCTTGAGAGTTGTCCTGCATGGCCACTGTGGCGTATGTCCAGCAGGGCCACAGTGGCGTATGTCCTGCATGGCCACGGTGGCGTATGCGTAACAATTTTCGTATGGTAGGGGAGGCAGTCTTGAGAGCTGTCCTGCATGGCCACGGTGGCATATGTCCAGTATGGCCACTTTGGCGTATGTCCAGCAGGGCCACAGTGGCGTATGTCCAGCAGGGCCACAGTGGCGTATGTCCTGCATGGCCACTGTGGAGTATGCGTAACATTTTTCGTATGGTAGAGGAGGCAGTCTTGAGAGCTGTCCTGCATGGCCACGGTGGCATATGTCCAGCAGGGCCACTGTGGCGTATGTCCAGCAGGGCCACAGTGGCGTATGTCCAGCAGGGCCACAGTGGCGTATGTCCTGCATGGCCACTGTGGCGTATGCGTAACATTTTTCGTAGGGTAGAGGAGGCAGTCTTGAGAGCTGTAATGCATGGCCACGGTGGCATATGTCCAGCAGGGCCACTGCGGCGTATGTCCAGCATGGCCACTATGGCGTATGTCCAGCAGCGCCACTGCGGCGTATGTCCAGCAGGGCCACAGTGGCGTATGACCTGCAGGGCCACTATGGCGTATGTCCAGCATGGCCACTGCGGCGTATGTCCAGCAGGGCCACAGTGGCGTATGACCTGCAGGGCCACTATGGCGTATGTCCAGCATGGCCACTGTGGCGTATGTCCAGCAGGGCCACAGTGGCATATGTCCTGCATGGCCACTGTGGCGTATGCGTAACATTTTTCGTATGGTAGAGGATGAAGTCTTGAGAGCTGTCCTGCATGGCCACGGTGGCATATGTCCAGCAGGGCCACTGTGGCGTATGTCCAGCATGGCCACAGTGGCGTAAGTCCAGCAGGGCCACAGTGGCGTATGTCCTGCATGGCCACTGTGGCGTATGCGTAACATTTTTCGTATGGTAGAGGAGGCAGTCTTGAGAGCTGTCCTGCATGGCCACGGTGGCATATGTCCAGCAGGGCCACTGTGGCGTATGTCCAGCATTTCCACTGTGGCGTATGTCCTGCAGCGCCACAGTGGCGTATGTCCAGTATGGCCACTGTGGCGTGTGCGTAACATTTTTCGTATGGTAGAGGAGGCAGTCTTGACAGCTGTCCTGCATGGCCACGGTGGCATATGTCCAGCAGGGCCACTGTGGCGTATGCGTAACATTTTTCGTATGGTAGAGGAGGCAGTCTTGAGAGCTGTCCTGCATGGCAACTGTGGCGTATGTCCAGCATGGCCACTGTGGCGTATGTCCAGCAGGGCCACAGTGGCGTATGTCTTGCAGGGCCACTGTAGCGTATGTCCTGCAGCGCCACTGCGGCGTATGTCCAGCAGGGCCACAGTGGCGTATGTCCTGCATGGCCACGGTGGCATATGTCCAGCAGCGCCACCGTGGCATATGTCCAGCATGGCCACTGTGGCGTATGTCCAGCAGGGCCACAGTGGCGTATGTCTTGCAGGGCCACTGTAGCGTATGTCCTGCAGCGCCACTGCGGCGTATGTCCAGCAGGGCCACAGTGGCGTATGTCCTGCATGGCCACGGTGGCATATGTCCAGCAGCGCCACCGTGGCATATGTCCAGCATGGCCACTGTGGCGTATGTCCAGCAGGGCCACAGTGGCGTATGTCCAGCAGGGCCACAGTGGCGTATGTCCAGCAGGGCCACAGTGGCGTATGTCCTGCATGGCCACTGTGGCGTATGCGTAACATTTTTCGTATGGTAGAGGAGGCAGTCTTGAGAGCTGTCCTGCATGGCCACGGTGGCATATGTCCAGCAGGGCCACTGTGGCGTATGTCCTGCATGGCCACTGTGGCGTATGCGTAACATTTTTCGTATGGTAGAGGATGCAGTCTTGAGAGTTGTCCTGCATGGCAACTGTGGCGTATGTCCAGCATGGCCACTGTGGCGTATGTCCAGCAGGGCCACAGTGGCGTATGTCCAGCAGGGCCACAGTGGCGTATGTCCAGCAGGGCCACAGTGGCGTATGTCCTGCATGGCCACTGTGGCGTATGCGTAACATTTTTCGTATGGTAGAGGAGGCAGTCTTGAGAGCTGTCCTGCATGGCCACGGTGGCATATGTCCAGCAGGGCCACTGTGGCGTATGTCCTGCATGGCCACTGTGGCGTATGCGTAACATTTTTCGTATGGTAGAGGATGCAGTCTTGAGAGTTGTCCTGCATGGCCACTGTGGCGTATGTCCAGCATGGCCACAGTGGCGTATGTCCTGCATGGCCACGGTGGCGTATGCGTAACAATTTTCGTATGGTAGAGGAGGCAGTCTTAAGAGCTGTCCTGCATGGCCACGGTGGCATATGTCCTGCAGGGCCACTGCGGCGTATGTCCAGCAGGGCCACAGTGGCGTATGTCCTGCAGGGCCACAGTGGCGTATGTCCTGCAGGGCCACAGTGGCGTATGTCCAGCAGGGCCACAGTGGCGTATGTCCTGCATGGCCACTGTGGCGTATGCGTAACATTTTTCGTATGGTAGAGGAGGCAGTCTTGAGAGCTGTCCTGCATGGCCACGGTGGCATATGTCCAGCATGGCCACTGTGGCGTATGTCCAGCAGGGCCACAGTGGCGTATGTCCTGCAGGGCCACAGTGGCGTATGTCCTGCATGGCCACTGTGGCGTATGCGTAACATTTTTCGTATGGTAGAGGAGGCAGTCTTGAGAGTTGTCCTGCATGGCCACTGTGGCGTATGTCCAGCAGGGCCACAGTGGCGTATGTCCTGCATGGCCACGGTGGCGTATGCGTAACAATTTTCGTATGGTAGAGGAGGCAGTCTTGAGAGCTGTCCTGCATGGCCACGGTGGCATATGTCCAGCATGGCCACTTTGGCGTATGTCCAGCAGGGCCACAGTGGCGTATGTCCAGCAGGGCCACAGTGGCGTATGTCCAGCAGAGCCACAGTGGCGTATGTCCTGTAGGGCCACTGTGGCGTATGTCCAGCATGGCCACTGCGGCGTATGTCCAGCAGGGCCACAGTGGCGTATGTCCTGCAGGGCCACTGTGGCGAATGTCCAGCAGGGCCACAGTGGCGTATGTCCAGCAGGGCCACAGTGGCGTATGTCCTGTAGGGCCACTGTGGCGTATGTCCAGCAGGGCCACAGTGGCGTATGTCCTGCATGGCCACGGTGGCGTATGCGTAACAATTTTCGTATGGTAGGGGAGGCAGTCTTGAGAGCTGTCCTGCATGGCCACGGTGGCATATGTCCAGTATGGCCACTTTGGCGTATGTCCAGCAGGGCCACAGTGGCGTATGTCCTGCAGGGCCACTGTGGCGTATGTCCAGCATGGCCACTGTGGCGTATGTTCAGCAGGGCCACAGTGGCGTATGTCCTGCAGGGCCACTGTGGCGTATGTCCAGCATGGCCACTGCGGCGTATGTCCAGCAGGGCCACAGTGGCGTATGTCCTGCAGGGCCACTGTGGCGAATGTCCAGCATGGCCACTGTGGCGTATGTCCAGCAGGGCCACAGTGGCGTATGTCCTGCAGCGCCATTGCGGCGTATGTCCAGCAGGGCCACAGTGGCGTATGTCCTGCAGGGACACTGTGGCGTATGTCCTGCATGGCCACTGTGGCGTATGCGTAACATTTTTCGTATGGTAGAGGAGGCAGTCTTGAGAGCTGTCCTGCATGGCCACTGTGGCGTATGTCCAGCAGGGCCACAGTGGCGTATGTCCTGCATGGCCACAGTGGCGTATGTCCTGCAGGGCCACTGTGGCGTATGTCCAGCATGGCCACTGTGGCGTATGTTCAGCAGGGCCACAGTGGCGTATGTCCTGCAGGGCCACTGTGGCGTATGTCCAGCATGGCCACTGCGGCGTATGTCCAGCAGGGCCACAGTGGCGTATGTCCTGCAGGGCCACTGTGGCGTATGTTCAGCAGGGCCACAGTGGCGTATGTCCTGCAGGGCCACTGTGGCGTATGTCCAGCAGGGCCACAGTGGCGTATGTCCAGCATGGCCACTGTGGCGTATGTCCAGCAGGGCCACAGTGGCGTATGTCCTGCAGCGCCATTGCGGCGTATGTCCAGCAGGGCCACAGTGGCGTATGTCCTGCAGGGCCACTGTGGCGTATGTCCAGCATGGCCACTGCGGCGTATGTCCAGCAGGGCCACAGTGGCGTATGTCCTGCAGGGCCACTGTGGCGTATGTCCAGCATGGCCACTGTGGCGTATGTCCAGCAGGGCCACAGTGGCGTATGTCCTGCAGCGCCATTGCGGCGTATGTCCAGCAGGGCCACAGTGGCGTATGTCCTGCAGGGACACTGTGGCGTATGTCCAGCAGGGCCACAGTGGCGTATGTCCTGCAGCGCCATTGCGGCGTATGTCCAGCAGGGCCACAGTGGCGTATGTCCTGCAGGGACACTGTGGCGTATGTCCTGCATGGCCACTGTGGCGTATGCGTAACATTTTTCGTATGGTAGAGGAGGCAGTCTTGAGAGCTGTCCTGCATGGCCACGGTGGCGTATGTCCAGCAGGGCCACAGTGGCGTATGTCCTGCAGGGACACTGTGGCGTATGTCCTGCATGGCCACTGTGGCGTATGCGTAACATTTTTCGTATGGTAGAGGAGGCAGTCTTGAGAGCTGTCCTGCATGGCCACGGTGGCGTATGTCCAGCAGGGCCACAGTGGCGTATGTCCAGCAGGGCCACAGTGGCGTATGTCCTGCAGGGCCACTGTGGCGTATGTCCAGCATGGCCACAGTGGCGTATGTCCAGCAGGGCCACAGTGGCGTATGTCCTGCAGCGCCATTGCGGCGTATGTCCAGCAGGGCCACAGTGGCGTATGTCCTGCAGGGACACTGTGGCGTATGTCCAGCATGGCCACTGTGGCGTATGTCCAGCAGGGCCACAGTGGCGTATGTCCTGCAGCGCCATTGCGGCGTATGTCCAGCAGGGCCACAGTGGCGTATGTCCAGCAGGGCCACTGTGGCGTATGTCCTGCATGGCCACTGTGGCGTATGCGTAACATTTTTCGTATGGTAGAGGAGGCAGTCTTAAGAGCTGTCCTGCATGGCCACGGTGGCATATGTCCAGTATGGCCACTTTGGCGTATGTCCAGCAGGGCCACAGTGGCGTATGTCCAGCAGGGCCACAGTGGCGTATGTCCTGCATGGCCACTGTGGCGTATGCGTAACATTTTTCGTATGGTAGAGGAGGCAGTCTTGAGAGCTGTCCTGCATGGCCACGGTGGCATATGTCCAGCAGGGCCACTGTGGCGTATGTCCAGCAGGGCCACAGTGGCGTATGTCCAGCAGGGCCACAGTGGCGTATGTCCTGCATGGCCACTGTGGCGTATGCGTAACATTTTTCGTAGGGTAGAGGAGGCAGTCTTGAGAGCTGTAATGCATGGCCACGGTGGCATATGTCCAGCAGGGCCACTGCGGCGTATGTCCAGCATGGCCACTATGGCGTATGTCCAGCAGCGCCACTGCGGCGTATGTCCAGCAGGGCCACAGTGGCGTATGACCTGCAGGGCCACTATGGCGTATGTCCAGCAGGGCCACTGTGGCGTATGTCCTGCATGGCCACGGTGGCGTATGCGTAACAATTTTCGTATGGTAGAGGAGGCAGTCTTGAGAGCTGTCCTGCATGGCCACGGTGGCGTATGTCCAGCATGGCCACTATGGCGTATGTCCAGCAGCGCCACTGCGGCGTATGTCCAGCAGGGCCACAGTGGCGTATGACCTGCAGGGCCACTATGGCGTATGTCCAGCAGGGCCACTGTGGCGTATGTCCTGCATGGCCACTGTGGCGTATGCGTAACATTTTTCGTAGGGTAGAGGAGGCAGTCTTGAGAGCTGTAATGCATGGCCACGGTGGCATATGTCCAGCAGGGCCACTGCGGCGTATGTCCAGCATGGCCACTATGGCGTATGTCCAGCAGCGCCACTGCGGCGTATGTCCAGCAGGGCCACAGTGGCGTATGACCTGCAGGGCCACTATGGCGTATGTCCAGCAGGGCCACTGTGGCGTATGTCCTGCATGGCCACTGTGGCGTATGCGTAACATTTTTCGTATGGTAGAGGAGGCAGTCTTAAGAGCTGTCCTGCATGGCCACGGTGGCATATGTCCTGCAGGGCCACTGTGGCGTATGTCCAGCAGGGCCACAGTGGCGTATGTCCAGCAGGGCCACAGTGGCGTATGCGTAACAATTTTCGTATGGTAGAGGAGGCAGTCTTGAGAGCTGTCCTGCATGGCCACGGTGGCATATGTCCAGCATGGCCACTGCGGCGTATGTCCAGCATGGCCACTATGGCGTATGTCCAGCAGCGCCACTGCGGCGTATGTCCAGCAGGGCCACAGTGGCGTATGACCTGCAGGGCCACTATGGCGTATGTCCAGCAGGGCCACTGTGGCGTATGTCCTGCATGGCCACTGTGGCGTATGCGTAACATTTTTCGTATGGTAGAGGAGGCAGTCTTAAGAGCTGTCCTGCATGGCCACGGTGGCATATGTCCTGCAGGGCCACTGTGGCGTATGTCCAGCAGGGCCACAGTGGCGTATGTCCAGCAGGGCCACAGTGGCGTATGTCCTGCATGGCCACGGTGGCGTATGCGTAACAATTTTCGTATGGTAGAGGAGGCAGTCTTGAGAGCTGTCCTGCATGGCCACGGTGGCATATGTCCAGCATGGCCACTTTGGCGTATGTCCAGCAGGGCCACAGTGGCGTATGTCCAGCAGGGCCACAGTGGCGTATGTCCTGCAGGGCCACTGTGGCGTATGTCCAGCATGGCCACTGTGGCGTATGTTCAGCAGGGCCACAGTGGCGTATGTCCTGCAGGGCCACTGTGGCGTATGTCCAGCATGGCCACTGCGGCGTATGTCCAGCAGGGCCACAGTGGCGTATGTCCTGCAGGGCCACTGTGGCGTATGTCCAGCATGGCCACTGTTTCGTATGTCCAGCAGGGCCACAGTGGCGTATGTCCTGCAGCGCCATTGCGGCGTATGTCCAGCAGGGCCACAGTGGCGTATGTCCTGCAGGGACACTGTGGCGTATGTCCTGCATGGCCACTGTGGCGTATGCGTAACATTTTTCGTATGGTAGAGGAGGCAGTCTTGAGAGTTGTCCTGCATGGCCACTGTGGCGTATGTCCAGCAGGGCCACAGTGGCGTATGTCCTGCATGGCCACGGTGGCGTATGCGTAACAATTTTCGTATGGTAGGGGAGGCAGTCTTGAGAGCTGTCCTGCATGGCCACGGTGGCATATGTCCAGTATGGCCACTGTGGCGTATGTCCAGCAGGGCCACAGTGGCGTATGTCCAGCAGGGCCACAGTGGCGTATGTCCTGCATGGCCACTGTGGCGTATGCGTAACATTTTTCGTAGGGTAGAGGAGGCAGTCTTGAGAGCTGTAATGCATGGCCACGGTGGCATATGTCCAGCAGGGCCACTGCGGCGTATGTCCAGCATGGCCACTATGGCGTATGTCCAGCAGCGCCACTGCGGCGTATGTCCAGCAGGGCCACAGTGGCGTATGACCTGCAGGGCCACTATGGCGTATGTCCAGCATGGCCACTGCGGCGTATGTCCAGCAGGGCCACAGTGGCGTATGACCTGCAGGGCCACTATGGCGTATGTCCAGCATGGCCACTGTGGCGTATGTCCAGCAGGGCCACAGTGGCATATGTCCTGCATGGCCACTGTGGCGTATGCGTAACATTTTTCGTATGGTAGAGGATGAAGTCTTGAGAGCTGTCCTGCATGGCCACGGTGGCATATGTCCAGCAGGGCCACTGTGGCGTATGTCCAGCATGGCCACAGTGGCGTAAGTCCAGCAGGGCCACAGTGGCGTATGTCCTGCATGGCCACTGTGGCGTATGCGTAACATTTTTCGTATGGTAGAGGAGGCAGTCTTGAGAGCTGTCCTGCATGGCCACGGTGGCATATGTCCAGCAGGGCCACTGTGGCGTATGTCCAGCATTTCCACTGTGGCGTATGTCCTGCAGCGCCACAGTGGCGTATGTCCAGTATGGCCACTGTGGCGTGTGCGTAACATTTTTCGTATGGTAGAGGAGGCAGTCTTGACAGCTGTCCTGCATGGCCACGGTGGCATATGTCCAGCAGGGCCACTGTGGCGTATGCGTAACATTTTTCGTATGGTAGAGGAGGCAGTCTTGAGAGCTGTCCTGCATGGCAACTGTGGCGTATGTCCAGCATGGCCACTGTGGCGTATGTCCAGCAGGGCCACAGTGGCGTATGTCTTGCAGGGCCACTGTAGCGTATGTCCTGCAGCGCCACTGCGGCGTATGTCCAGCAGGGCCACAGTGGCGTATGTCCTGCATGGCCACGGTGGCATATGTCCAGCAGCGCCACCGTGGCATATGTCCAGCATGGCCACTGTGGCGTATGTCCTGCAGGGCCACAGTGGCGTATGTCCTGCATGGCCACTGTGGCGTATGCGTAACATTTTTCGTATGGTAGAGGAGGCAGTCTTGAGCGCTGTCCTGCCTGGCCACGGTGGCATATGTCCTGCAGGGCCACTGCGCCGTATGTCCAGCACAGTGGCGTATGCATTGCATGGCCACAGCGCCACTGCGGCGTATGTCCAGCAGGGCCACAGTGGCGTATGTCCTGCATGGCCACGGTGGCATATGTCCAGCAGCGCCACCGTGGCATATGTCCAGCATGGCCACTGTGGCGTATGTCCTGCAGGGCCACAGTGGCGTATGTCCTGCATGGCCACTGTGGCGTATGCGTAACATTTTTCGTATGGTAGAGGAGGCAGTCTTGAGCGCTGTCCTGCCTGGCCACGGTGGCATATGTCCTGCAGGGCCACTGCGCCGTATGTCCAGCACAGTGGCGTATGCATTGCATGGCCACTGTGGCGTATGTCCTGCAGTGCCACTGCGGCGCATGTCCAGCAGGGCCACAGTGGCGTATGTCCTGCAGGGCCACTGTGGCGTATGTCCAGCATGGTCACTGTGGCGTATGTCCAGCATGGCCACTGTGGCGTATGCGTAATATTTTTCGTATGGTAGAGGAGGCAGTCTTGAGAGTTGTCCTGCATGGCCACTGTGGCGTATGTCCAGCAGGGCCACAGTGGCGTATGTCCTGCATGGCCACGGTGGCGTATGACCTGCAGGGCCACTATGGCGTATGTACTGCATGGCCACTGTGCCGTATGTCCAGCAGGCCCACAGTGGCGTATGACCTGCAGGGCCACTATGGCGTATGTCCAGCATGGCCACTGTGGCGTATGTCCAGCAGGGCCACAGTGGCGTATGTCCTGCATGGCCACTGTGGCGTATGCGTAACATTTTTCGTATGGTAGAGGATGCAGTCTTGAGAGCTGTCCTGCATGGCCACGGTGGCATATGTCCAGCAAAGCCACTGTGGCGTATGTCCAGCATGGCCACAGTGGCGTATGTCCTGCAGTGCCACTGCGGCGTATGTCCAGCAGGGCCACAGTGGCGTATATCCTGCAGGGCCACTGTGGCGTATGTCCAGCATGGTCACTGTGGCGTATGTCCAGCATGGCCACTGTAGAGGAGGCAGTCTTGAGAGCTGTTCTGCATGGCCACGGTGGCATATGTCCAGCAGGGCCACTGTGGCGTATGTCCAGCATGGCCACTGTGGCGTATGTCCTGCAGCGCCACTGCGGCGTATGTCCAGCAGGGCCACAGTGGCGTATGTCCTGCATGGCCACTGTGGCGTATGCGTAACATTTTTCGTATGGTAGAGGAGGCAGTCTTGAGAGTTGTCCTGCATGGCCACGGTGGCATATGTCCTGCAGGGCCACTGCGCCGTATGTCCAGCAGGGCCACAGTGGCGTATGCCCTGCAGGGCCACTGTGGCGTATGCGTAACATTTTTCGTATGGTAGAGGAGGCAGTCTTGAGAGTTGTCCTGCATGGCCACTGTGGCGTATGTCCAGCAGGGCCACAGTGGCGTATGTCCTGCAGGGCCACTGTGGCGTATGCGTAACATTTTTCGTATGGTAGAGGAGGCAGTCTTGAGAGTTGTCCGCATGGCCACTGTGGCGTATGTCCAGCAGGGCGTATGACCTGCAGGGCCACTATGGCGTATGTCCTGCATGGCCACTGTGGCGTATGTCCAGCAGGGCCACAGTGGCGTATGACCTGCAGGGCCACAGTGGCGTATGTCCAGCATGGCCACTGTGGCGTATGTCCAGCAGGGCCACAGTAGCGTATGTCCAGCATGGCCACTGTGGCGTATGTCCAGCAGGGCCACAGTGGCGTATGTCCTGCAGGGCCACTGTGGCGTATGTCCTGCAGGGCCACTGTGGCGTATGTCCTGCAGGGCCACCGTGGCGTATGTCCAGCATAGCCACTGTAGCGTATGTCCAGCAGGGCCACAGTGGCGTATGTCCTGCAGGGCCACAGTGGCGTATGTCCTGCAGGGCCACTGTGGCGTATGTCCTGCAGCGCCACAGTGGCGTATGTCCTGCAGGGCCACTGTGGCGTATGCGTTACATTTTTCGTATGGTAGAGGAGGCAGTCTTGAGAGCTGTCCTGCATGGCCACGGTGGCATATGTCCCGCAGGGCCACTGTGGCGTATGTCCAGCATGGCCACAGTGGCGTATGTCCAGCAGGGCCACAGTGGCGCATGTCCTGCATGGCCACTGTGGCGTATGCGTAACATTTTTCGTATGGTAGAGGAGGCAGTCTTGAGAGCTGTCCTGCATGGCCACGGTGGCATATGTCCAGCATGGCCACTTTGGCGTATGTCCAGCAGGGCCACAGTGGCGTATGTCCAGCAGGGCCACAGTGGCGTATGTCCAGCAGAGCCACTGTGGCGTATGTCCAGCATGGCCACAGTAGCGTATGTCCAGCATGGCCACTGTGGCGTATGTCCAGCAGGGCCACAGTGGCGTATGTCCTGCAGGGCCACTGTGGCGTATGTCCTGCAGGGCCACCGTGGCGTATGTCCAGCATGGCCACTGTGGCGTATGTCCAGCAGGGCCACAGTGGCGTATGTCCTGCAGGGCCACAGTGGCGTATGTCCTGCAGGGCCACTGTGGCGTATGTCCTGCAGCGCCACAGTGGCGTATGTCCTGCAGGGCCACAGTGGCGTATGTCCTGCAGGGCCACTGTGGCGTATGTCCTGCAGCGCCACTGCGGCGTATGTCGAGCAGGGCCACAGTGACGTATGTCCTGCATGGCCACGGTGGCATATGTCCAGCAGGGCCACCGTGGCGTATGTCCAGCATGGCCACTGTGGCGTATGTCCAGCAGGGCCACAGTGGCGTATGTCCTGCAGGGCCACTGTGGCGTATGTCCTGCAGCGCCACTGCGGCGTATGTCCACCATGGCCACTGTGGCGTATGTCCAGCAGGGCCACAGTGGCGTATGTCCTGCAGGGCCACAGTGGCGTATGTCCTGCATGGCCACTGTGGCGTATGCGTAACAATTTTCGTATGGTAGAGGAGGCAGTCTTGAGAGCTGTCCTGCATGGCCACGGTGGCATATGTCCAGCATGGCCACTTTGGCGTATGTCCAGCAGGGCCACAGTGGCGTATGTCCAGCAGGGCCACAGTGGCGTATGTCCAGCAGAGCCAAAGTGGCGTATGTCCAGCAGGGCCACAGTGGCGTATGTCCTGCAGCGCCATTGCGGCGTATGTCCAGCAGGGCCACAGTGGCGTATGTCCTGCAGGGACACTGTGGCGTATGTCCTGCATGGCCACTGTGGCGTATGCGTAACATTTTTCGTATGGTAGAGGAGGCACTCTTGAGAGTTGTCCTGCATGGCCACTGTGGCGTATGTCCAGCAGGGCCACAGTGGCGTATGTCCTGCATGGCCACTGTGGCGTATGCGTAACATTTTTCGTATGGTAGAGGAGGCAGTCTTGAGAGTTGTCCTGCATGGCCACTGTGGCGTATGTCCAGCAGGGCCACAGTGGCGTATGTCCTGCATGGCCACGGTGGCATATGTCCAGCAGGGCCACTGCGGCGTATGTCCAGCATGGCCACTGTGGCATATGTCCTGCAGCGCCACTGCGGCGTATCTCCTGCAGGGCCACAGTGGCGTATGTCCTGCAGTGCCACTGCGGCGCATATCCAGCAGGGCCACAGTGGCGTATGTCCTGCAGGGCCACTGTGGCGTATGTCCAGCATGGTCACTGTGGCGTATGTCCAGCATGGCCACTGTGGCGTATGCGTAACATTTTTCGTATGGTAGAGGAGGCAGTCTTGAGAGTTGTCCTGCATGGCCACTGTGGCGTATGTCCAGCAGGGCCACAGTGGCGTATATCCTGCAGGGCCACTGTGGCGTATGTCCAGCATGGTCACTGTGGCGTATGTCCAGCATGGCCACTGTAGAGGAGGCAGTCTTGAGAGCTGCCCTGCATGGCCACGGTGGCATATGTCCAGCAGGGCCACTGTGGCGTATGTCCAGCATGGCCACTGTGGCGTATGTCCTGCAGCGCCACTGCGGCGTATGTCCAGCAGGGCCACAGTGGCGTATATCCTGCAGGGCCACTGTGGCGTATGTCCAGCATGGTCACTGTGGCGTATGTCCAGCATGGCCACTGTAGAGGAGGCAGTCTTGAGAGTTGTCCTGCATGGCCACTGTGGCGTATGTCCTGCAGTGCCACTGCGGCGTATGTCCAGCAGGGCCACAGTGGCGTATATCCTGCAGGGCCACTGTGGCGTATGTCCAGCATGGTCACTGTGGCGTATGTCCAGCATGGCCACTGTAGAGGAGGCAGTCTTGAGAGCTGCCCTGCATGGCCACGGTGGCATATGTCCAGCAGGGCCACTGTGGCGTATGTCCAGCATGGCCACTGTGGCGTATGTCCTGCAGCGCCACTGCGGCGTATGTCCAGCAGGGCCACAGTGGCGTATGTCCTGCATGGCCACTGTGGCGTATGCGTAACATTTTTCGTATGGTAGAGGAGGCAGTCTTGAGAGTTGTCCTGCATGGCCACTGTGGCGTATGTCCAGCAGGGCCACAGTGGCGTATGTCCTGCAGGGCCACTGTGGCGTATGCGTAACATTTTTCGTATGGTAGAGGAGGCGGTCTTGAGAGTTGTCCTGCATGGCCACTGTGGCGTATGTCCAGCAGGGCGTATGACCTGCAGGGCCACTATGGCGTATGTCCTGCATGGCCACTGTGGCGTATGTCCAGCAGGGCCACAGTGGCGTATGACCTGCAGGGCCACAGTGGCGTATGACCTGCAGGGCCACAGTGGCGTATGTCCAGCATGGCCACTGTGGCGTATGTCCAGCAGGGCCACAGTAGCGTATGTCCAGCATGGCCACTGTGGCGTATGTCCAGCAGGGCCACAGTGGCGTATGTCCTGCAGGGCCACTGTGGCGTATGTCCTGCAGGGCCACTGTGGCGTATGTCCTGCAGGGCCACCGTGGCGTATGTCCAGCATAGCCACTGTGGCGTATGTCCAGCAGGGCCACAGTGGCGTATGTCCTGCAGGGCCACAGTGGCGTATGTCCTGCAGGGCCACTGTGGCGTATGTCCTGCAGCGCCACAGTGGCGTATGTCCTGCAGGGCCACTGTGTCGTATGCGTAACATTTTTCGTATGGTAGAGGAGGCAGTCTTGAGAGCTGTCCTGCATGGCCACGGTGGCATATGTCCCGCAGGGCCACTGTGGCGTATGTCCAGCATGGCCACAGTGGCGTATGTCCAGCAGGGCCACAGTGGCGCATGTCCTGCATGGCCACTGTGGCGTATGCGTAACATTTTTCGTATGGTAGAGGAGGCAGTCTTGAGAGCTGTCCTGCATGGCCACGGTGGCATATGTCCAGCAAGGCCACTGTGGCGTATGTCCAGCATGGCCACAGTAGCGTATGTCCAGCATGGCCACTGTGGCGTATGTCCAGCAGGGCCACAGTGGCGTATGTCCTGCAGGGCCACTGTGGCGTATGTCCTGCAGGGCCACCGTGGCGTATGTCCAGCATGGCCACTGTGGCGTATGTCCAGCAGGGCCACAGTGGCGTATGTCCTGCAGCGCCACAGTGGCGTATGTCCTGCAGGGCCACAGTGGCGTATGTCCTGCAGGGCCACTGTGGCGTATGTCCTGCAGCGCCACTGCGGCGTATGTCGAGCAGGGCCACAGTGACGTATGTCCTGCATGGCCACGGTGGCATATGTCCAGCAGGGCCACCGTGGCGTATGTCCAGCAGGGCCACTGTGGCGTATGTCCAGCAGGGCCACAGTGGCGTATGTCCTGCAGGGCCACTGTGGCGTATGTCCTGCAGCGCCACTGCGGCGTATGTCCACCATGGCCACTGTGGCGTATGTCCAGCAGGGCCACAGTGGCGTATGTCCTGCAGGGCCACAGTGGCGTATGTCCTGCAGGGCCACTGTGGCGTATGCGTAACATTTTTCGTATGGTAGAGGAGGCAGTCTTGAGAGCTGTCCTGCATGGCCACAGTGGCATATGTCCAGCAGGGCCACTGTGGCGTATGTCCAGCATGGCCACTGTGGCGTATGTCCTGCAGCGCCACTGCGGCGTATGTCCAGCAGGGCCACAGTGGCGTATGTCCTGCATGGCCACGGTGGCATATGTCCCGCAGGGCCACTGTGGCGTATGTCCAGCAGGGCTACAGTGGCTTATGTCCTGCATGGCTACTGTGGCGTATGCGTAACATTTTTCGTATGGTAGAGGAGGCAGTCTTGAGAGCTGTGCAGCATGGCCACGGTGGCATATGTCCTGCACCGCCACTGCGGCGTATGTCCAGCAGGGTCACAGTGGCGTATGTCCTGCAGCGTCACTGCGGCGTATGTCCAGCAGGGCCACTGCGACGTATGTCCAGCAGGGCCACTGCGACGTATGTCCAGCAGGGCCACAGTGGCGTATGTCCAGCAGGGCTACAGTGGCTTATGTCCTGCATGGCCACTGCGACGTATGCGTAACATTTTTCGTATGGTAGAGGAGGCAGTCTTGAGAGCTGTCCTGCATGGCAACTGTGGCGTATGTCCAGCATGGCCACTGTGGCGTATGTCCAGCAGGGCCACAGTGGCGTATGTCCTGCAGGGCCACTGTAGCGTATGTCCTGCAGCGCCACTGCGGCGTATGTCCAGCAGGGCGACAGTGGCGTATGTCCTGCATGGCCACGGTGGCATATGTCCAGCAGCGCCACCGTGGCATATGTCCAACATGGCCACTGTGGCGTATGTCCAGCAGGGCCACAGTGGCGTATGTCCTGCAGGGCCACAGTGGCGTATGTCCTGCATGGCCACTGTGGCGTATGCGTAACATTTTTCGTATGGTAGAGGAGGCAGTCTTGAGCGCTGTCCTGCCTGGCCACGGTGGCATATGTCCTGCAGGGCCACTGCGCCGTATGTCCAGCAGGGCCACAGTGGCGTATGCCCTGCATGGCCACTGTGGCGTATGCGTAACATTTTTCGTATGGTAGAGGAGGCAGTCTTGAGAGTTGTCCTGCATGGCCACTGTGGCGTATGTCCAGCAGGGCCACAGTGGCGTATGTCCTGCATGGCCACGGTGGCATATGTCCAGCAGGGCCACTGCGGCGTATGTCCAGCATGGCCACTGTGGCATATGTCCTGCAGCGCCACTGCGGCGTATCTCCTGCAGGGCCACAGTGGCGTATGTCCTGCAGTGCCACTGCGGCGCATGTCCAGCAGGGCCACAGTGGCGTATGTCCTGCAGGGCCACTGTGGCGTATGTCCAGCATGGTCACTGTGGCGTATGTCCAGCATGGCCACTGTGGCGTATGCGTAACATTTTTCGTATGGTAGAGGAGGCAGTCTTGAGAGTTGTCCTGCATGGCCACTGTGGCGTATGTCCAGCAGGGCCACAGTGGCGTATGTCCTGCATGGCCACGGTGGCATATGTCCAGCAGGGCCACTGCGGCGTATGTCCAGCATGGCCACTGTGGCATATGTCCTGCAGCGCCACTGCGGCGTATCTCCTGCAGGGCCACAGTGGCGTATGTCCTGCATGGCCACGGTGGCGTATGACCTGCAGGGCCACTATGGCGTATGTACTGCATGGCCACTGTGCCGTATGTCCAGCAGGCCCACAGTGGCGTATGACCTGCAGGGCCACTATGGCGTATGTCCAGCATGGCCACTGTGGCGTATGTCCAGCAGGGCCACAGTGGCGTATGTCCTGCATGGCCACTGTGGCGTATGCGTAACATTTTTCGTATGGTAGAGGATGCAGTCTTGAGAGCTGTCCTGCATGGCCACGGTGGCATATGTCCAGCAAAGCCACTGTGGCGTATGTCCAGCATGGCCACAGTGGCGTATGTCCTGCAGTGCCACTGCGGCGTATGTCCAGCAGGGCCACAGTGGCGTATATCCTGCAGGGCCACTGTGGCGTATGTCCAGCATGGTCACTGTGGCGTATGTCCAGCATGGCCACTGTAGAGGAGGCAGTCTTGAGAGCTGCCCTGCATGGCCACGGTGGCATATGTCCAGCAGGGCCACTGTGGCGTATGTCCAGCATGGCCACTGTGGCGTATGTCCTGCAGCGCCACTGCGGCGTATGTCCAGCAGGGCCACAGTGGCGTATGTCCTGCATGGCCACTGTGGCGTATGCGTAACATTTTTCGTATGGTAGAGGAGGCAGTCTTGAGTGCTGTCCTGCATGGCCACGGTGGCATATGTCCTGCAGGGCCACTGCGCCGTATGTCCAGCAGGGCCACAGTGGCGTATGCCCTGCAGGGCCACTGTGGCGTATGCGTAACATTTTTCGTATGGTAGAGGAGGCAGTCTTGAGAGTTGTCCTGCATGGCCACTGTGGCGTATGTCCAGCAGGGCCACAGTGGCGTATGTCCTGCAGGGCCACTGTGGCGTATGTGTAACATTTTTCGTATGGTAGAGGAGGCAGTCTTGAGAGTTGTCCTGCATGGCCACTGTGGCGTATGTCCAGCAGGGCGTATGACCTGCAGGGCCACTATGGCGTATGTCCAGCATGGCCACTGTGGCGTATGTCCAGCAGGGCCACAGTGGCGTATGTCCTGCAGGGCCACTGTGGCGTATGTCCTGCAGGGCCACTGTGGCGTATGTCCTGCAGGGCCACCGTGGCGTATGTCCAGCATAGCCACTGTGGCGTATGTCCAGCAGGGCCACAGTGGCGTATGTCCTGCAGGGCCACAGTGGCGTATGTCCTGCAGGGCCACTGTGGCGTATGTCCTGCAGCGCCACAGTGGCGTATGTCCTGCAGGGCCACTGTGGCGTATGCGTAACATTTTTCGTATGGTAGAGGAGGCAGTCTTGAGAGCTGTCCTGCATGGCCACGGTGGCATATGTCCCGCAGGGCCACTGTGGCGTATGTCCAGCATGGCCACAGTGGCGTATGTCCAGCAGGGCCACAGTGGCGCATGTCCTGCATGGCCACTGTGGCGTATGCGTAACATTTTTCGTATGGTAGAGGAGGCAGTCTTGAGAGCTGTCCTGCATGGCCACGGTGGCATATGTCCAGCAAGGCCACTGTGGCGTATGTCCAGCATGGCCACAGTAGCGTATGTCCAGCATGGCCACTGTGGCGTATGTCCAGCAGGGCCACAGTGGCGTATGTCCTGCAGGGCCACTGTGGCGTATGTCCTGCAGGGCCACCGTGGCGTATGTCCAGCATGGCCACTGTGGCGTATGTCCAGCAGGGCCACAGTGGCGTATGTCCTGCAGGGCCACAGTGGCGTATGTCCTGCAGGGCCACTGTGGCGTATGTCCTGCAGGGCCACTGTGGCGTATGTCCTGCAGCGCCACAGTGGCGTATGTCCTGCAGGGCCACAGTGGCGTATGTCCTGCAGGGCCACTGTGGCGTATGTCCTGCAGCGCCACTGCGGCGTATGTCGAGCAGGGCCACAGTGACGTATGTCCTGCATGGCCACGGTGGCATATGTCCAGCAGGGCCACCGTGGCGTATGTCCAGCATGGCCACTGTGGCGTATGTCCAGCAGGGCCACAGTGGCGTATGTCCTGCAGGGCCACTGTGGCGTATGTCCTGCAGCGCCACTGCGGCGTATGTCCACCATGGCCACTGTGGCGTATGTCCAGCAGGGCCACAGTGGCGTATGTCCTGCAGGGCCACAGTGGCGTATGTCCTGCAGGGCCACTGTGGCGTATGCGTAACATTTTTCGTATGGTAGAGGAGGCAGTCTTGAGAGCTGTCCTGCATGGCCACAGTGGCATATGTCCAGCAGGGCCACTGTGGCGTATGTCCAGCAAGGCCACTGTGGCGTATGTCCTGCAGCGCCACTGCGGCGTATGTCCAGCAGGGCCACAGTGGCGTATGTCCTGCATGGCCACGGTGGCATATGTCCCGCAGGGCCACTGTGGCGTATGTCCAGCAGGGCTACAGTGGCTTATGTCCTGCATGGCTACTGTGGCGTATGCGTAACATTTTTCGTATGGTAGAGGAGGCAGTCTTGAGAGCTGTGCTGCATGGCCACGGTGGCATATGTCCTGCACCGCCACTGCGGCGTATGTCCAGCAGGGTCACAGTGGCGTATGTCCTGCAGTGTCACTGCGGCGTATGTCCAGCAGGGCCACTGCGACGTATGTCCAGCAGGGCCACTGCGACGTATGTCTAGCAGGGCCACAGTGGCGTATGTCCAGCAGGGCTACAGTGGCTTATGTCCTGCATGGCCACTGCGGCGTATGCGTAACATTTTTCGTATGGTAGAGGAGGCAGTCTTGAGAGCTGTGCTGCATGGCCACGGTGGCATATGTCCTGCACCGCCACTGCGGCGTATGTCCAGCAGGGTCACAGTGGCGTATGTCCTGCAGGGCCACTGTGGCGTATGTCCTGCAGCGCCACTGCGACGTATGTCCAGCAGGGCCACATTGGCGTATGTCCTGCATGGCCACTGTGACGTATGCGTAACATTTTTCGTATGGTAGAGGAGGCAGTCTTGAGTGCGCCGTATGTCCAGCAGGGCCACTGTGGCGTATGTCCAGCAGGGCCACCGTGGCGTATGTCCAGCGTAGCCACTGTGGCGCATGTCCAGCAGGGTCACAGTGGCGTATGTCCAGCAGGGCCACCGTGGCGTATGTCCAGCAGGGCCACAGTGGCGTATGTCCTGCAGCGCCACTGCGGCGTATGTCCAGCAGGGCCACAGTGGCGTATGTCCTGCATGGCCACTGTGTCGTATGCGTAACATTTTTCGTATGGTAGAGGAGGCAGTCTTGAGAGCTGTCCTGCATGGCCACGGTGGCATATGTCCTGCAGGGTCACTGCGGCGTATGTCCAGCAGTGCCACTGTGGCGTATGTCTAGCATGGCCACTGTGGCGTATGTCTAGCAGGGCCACAGTGGCGTATGTCCTGCAGCGCAACTGTGGCGTACGTCCTGCTAGGCCACTGTGGCGTATGCGTAACATTTTTCGTATGGTAGAGGAGGCAGTCTTGAGAGCTGTCCTGCATAGCCACGGTGGCATATGTCCTGCACCGCCACTGCGGCGTATGTCGAGCAGGGCCACAGTGACGTATGTCCTGCATGGCCACGGTGGCATATGTCCAGCAGGGCCACCGTGGCGTATGTCCAGCATGGCCACTGTGGCGTATGTCCAGCAGGGCCACAGTGGCGTATGTCCTTCAGCGCCACTGCGGCGTATGTCCAGCAGGGCCACTGTTTCATATGTCCAGCAGGGCCACTGTGGCGTATGTCCAGCAGGGCCACTATGGCGTATATCCAGCATGGCCACTGTTGCGTATGTCCAGCAGGGCCACTCTGGCGTATGTCCTGCAGCGCAACTGTGGCGTATGTCCAGCATGGCCACTGTGGCGTATGTCCAGCAGGGCCACTGTGGCGTATGTCCTGCATGGCCACAGTGGCGTATGTCCTGCATGGCCACTGTGGAGCATGTCCAGCAGGGCCACTGTGGCGGATGTCTAGCATGGCCACTGTGGCGTATTTCCAGCAGGGCCACAGTGGCGTATGTCCTGCATGGCCACAGTGGCGTATGTCCTGCATGGCCACTGTGGAGTATGTCCAGCAGGGCCACTGTGGCGTATGTCTAGCATGGCCACTGTGGCGTATGTCTAGCAGGGCCACAGTGGCGTATGTCCTGCAGCGCAACTGTGGCGTACGTCCTGCTAGGCCACTGTGGCGTATGCGTAACATTTTTCGTATGGTAGAGGAGGCAGTCTTGAGAGCTG
Organism: Eristalis intricaria; assembly: GCA_964034865.1. Classification (NCBI taxonomy): domain Eukaryota; kingdom Metazoa; phylum Arthropoda; class Insecta; order Diptera; family Syrphidae; genus Eristalis; species Eristalis intricaria. The sequence continues at coordinate 56,539,170 of OZ035876.1, forward strand.
TCCTGCATGGCCACGGTGGCATATGTCCTGCAGGGCCACTGCGGCGTATGTCCAGCAGTGCCACTGTGGCGTATGTCTAGCATGGCCACTGTGGCGTATGTCTAGCAGGGCCACAGTGGCGTATGTCCTGCAGCGCAACTGTGGCGTACGTCCTGCTAGGCCACTGTGGCGTATGCGTAACATTTTTCGTATGGTAGAGGAGGCAGTCTTGAGAGCTGTCCTGCATAGCCACGGTGGCATATGTCCTGCACCGCCACTGCGGCGTATGTCGAGCAGGGCCACAGTGACGTATGTCCTGCATGGCCACGGTGGCATATGTCCAGCAGGGCCACCGTGGCGTATGTCCAGCATGGCCACTGTGGCGTATGTCCAGCAGGGCCACAGTGGCGTATGTCCTGCAGGGCCACTGTGGCGTATGTCCTGCAGCGCCACTGCGGCGTATGTCCACCATGGCCACTGTGGCGTATGTCCAGCAGGGCCACAGTGGCGTATGTCCTGCAGGGCCACAGTGGCGTATGTCCTGCAGGGCCACTGTGGCGTATGCGTAACATTTTTCGTATGGTAGAGGAGGCAGTCTTGAGAGCTGTCCTGCATGGCCACAGTGGCATATGTCCAGCAGGGCCACTGTGGCGTATGTCCAGCATGGCCACTGTGGCGTATGTCCTGCAGCGCCACTGCGGCGTATGTCCAGCAGGGCCTCAGTGGCGTATGTCCTGCATGGCCACGGTGGCATATGTCCCGCAGGGACACTGTGGCGTATGTCCAGCAGGGCTACAGTGGCTTATGTCCTGCATGGCTACTGTGGCGTATGCGTAACATTTTTCGTATGGTAGAGGAGGCAGTCTTGAGAGCTGTGCTGCATGGCCACGGTGGCATATGTCCTGCACCGCCACTGCGGCGTATGTCCAGCAGGGTCACAGTGGCGTATGTCCTGCAGCGTCACTGCGGCGTATGTCCAGCAGGGCCACTGCGACTTATGTCCAGCAGGGCCACAGTGGCGTATGTCCAGCAGGGCTACAGTGGCTTATGTCCTGCATGGCCACTGCGGCGTATGCGTAACATTTTTCGTATGGTAGAGGAGGCAGTCTTGAGAGCTGTGCTGCATGGCCACGGTGGCATATGTCCTGCACCGCCACTGCGGCGTATGTCCAGCAGGGTCACAGTGGCGTATGTCCTGCAGGGCCACTGTGGCGTATGTCCTGCAGCGCCACTGCGACGTATGTCCAGCAGGGCCACATTGGCGTATGTCCTGCATGGCCACTGTGGCGTATGCGTAACATTTTTCGTATGGTAGAGGAGGCAGTCTTGAGTGCGCCGTATGTCCAGCAGGGCCACAGTGGCGTATGTCCAGCAGGGCCACCGTGGCGTATGTCCAGCGTAGCCACTGTGGCGCATGTCCAGCAGGGTCACAGTGGCGTATGTCCAGCAGGGCCACCGTGGCGTATGTCCAGCAGGGCCACAGTGGCGTATGTCCTGCAGCGCCACTGCGGCGTATGTCCAGCAGGGCCACAGTGGCGTATGTCCTGCATGGCCACTGTGTCGTATGCGTAACATTTTTCGTATGGTAGAGGAGGCAGTCTTGAGAGTTGTAGTGCATGGCAACTGTGGCGTATGTCCAGCAGGGCCACCGTGGCGTATGTCCTGCAGTGCCACTGCGGCGTATGTCCAGCAGGGCCACTGTGGCAGATGTCCAGCAGGGCCACTGTGGCGTATGTCCAGCAGGGCCACTATGGCGTATGTCCTGCAGCGCAACTGTGGCGTATGTCCAGCATGGCCACAGTGGCGTATGTCCTGCATGGCCACTGTGGAGCATGTCCAGCAGGGCCACTGTGGCGTATGTGTAGCATGGCCACTGTGGCGTATGTCTAGCAGGGCCACAGTGGCGTATGTCCTGCAGCGCAACTGTGGCGTACGTCCTGCTAGGCCACTGTGGCGTATGCGTAACATTTTTCGTATGGTAGAGGAGGCAGTCTTGAGAGCTGTCCTGCATGGCCACGGTGGCATATGTCCTGCAGGGCCACTGCGGCGTATGTCCAGCAGGGCCACAGTGGCGTATGTCCTGCAGGGTCACAGTGGCGTATATCCAGCATGGCCACTGTGGCGTATGTCCAGAAGGGCCAAAGTGGCGTATGTCCTGCAGCGCAACTGTGGCGTACGTCCTGCTAGGCCACTGTGGCGTATGCGTAACATTTTTCGTATGGTAGAGGAGGCAGTCTTGAGAGCTGTCCTGCATAGCCACGGTGGCATATGTCCTGCAGGGCCACTGCGGCGTATGTCCAGCATGGCCACTGTGGCGTATGTCCAGCAGGGTTACAGTGGCGTATGTCCTGCATCGCCACTGTGGCGTATGCGTAACATTTTTCGTATGGTAGAGGAGGCAGTCTTGAGAGCTGTCCTGCATGGCCACGGTGGCATATGTCCTGCAGGGCCACTGCGGCGTATGTCCAGCATGGCCACTGTGGCGTATGTCCAGCAGGGTCACAGTGGCGTATGTCCTGCAGCGCAACTGTGGCGTACGTCCTGCTAGGCCACTGTGGCGTATGCGTAACATTTTTCGTATGGTAGAGGAGGCAGTCTTGAGAGCTGTCCTGCATGGCCACGGTGGCATATGTCCAGCAGGGCCACTGTGGCGTATGTCCTGCAGCGCCACTGCGGCGTATGTCCAGCATGGCCACAGTGGCGTATGTCCAGCATGGCCACTGTGGCGTATGTCCAGCAGGGTCACAGTGGCGTATGTCCTGCAGCGCAACTGTGGCGTACGTCCTGCTAGGCCACTGTGGCGTATGCGTAACATTTTTCGTATGGTAGAGGAGGCAGTCTTGAGAGCTGTCCTGCATGGCCACGGTGGCATATGTCCTGCAGGGCCACTGCGGCGTATGTCCAGCATGGCCACTGTGGCGTATGTCCAGCAGGGTCACAGTGGCGTATGTCCTGCAGCGCAACTGTGGCGTACGTCCTGCAGGGCCACTGCGGCGTATGTCCAGCATGGCCACTGTGGCGTATGTCCAGCAGGGTCACAGTGGCGTATGTCCTGCATGGCCACTGTGGCGTATTCGTAACATTTTTCGTATGGTAGAGGAGGCAGTCTTGAGAGCTGTCCTGCATGGCCACGGTGGCATATGTCCAGCAGGGCCACTGTGGGGTATGTCCAGCAGGGCCACAGTGGCGTATGTCCAGTAGGGCCACAGTGGCGTATGTCCTGCATGGCCACAGTGGCGTATGCGTAACATTTTTCGTATGGTAGAGGAGGCAGTCCTGAGAGCTGTCCTGCATGGCCACGGTGGCATATGTCCTGCAGGGCCACTGCGGCGTATGTCCAGCACTGTGGCGTATGTCCAGCAGGGTCACAGTGGCGTATGTCCTGCAGCGCAACTGTGGCGTACGTCCTGCTAGGCCACTGTGGCGTATGCGTAACATTTTTCGTATGGTAGAGGAGGCAGTCTTGAGAGCTGTCCTGCATGGCCACGGTGGCATATGTCCTGCAGGGCCACTGCGGCGTATGTCCAGCATGGCCACTGTGGCGTATGTCCAGCAGGGTCACAGTGGCGTATATCCAGCATGGCCACTGTGGCGTATGCCCAGCAGGGCCACAGTGGCGTATGTCCTGCAGCGCAACTGTGGCGTACGTCCTGCTAGGCCACTGTGGCGTATGCGTAACATTTTTCGTATGGTAGAGGAGGCAGTCTTGAGAGCTGTCCTGCATGGCCACGGTGGCATATGTCCTGCAGGGCCACTGCGGCGTATGTCCAGCATGGCCACTGTGGCGTATGTCCAGCAGGGTCACAGTGGCGTATGTCCTGCATGGCCACTGTGGCGTATGCGTAACATTTTTCGTATGGTAGAGGAGGCAGTCTTGAGAGCTGTCCTGCATGGCCACGGTGGCATATGTCCTGCAGGGCCACTGCGGCGTATGTCCAGCATGGCCACTGTGGCGTATGTCCAGCAGGGTCACAGTGGCGTATGTCCTGCAGCGCAACTGTGGCGTACGTCCTGCTAGGCCACTGTGGCGTATGCGTAACATTTTTCGTATGGTAGAGGAGGCAGTCTTGAGAGCTGTCCTGCATGGCCACGGTGGCATATGTCCTGCAGGGCCACTGCGGCGTATGTCCAGCATGGCCACTGTGGCGTATGTCCAGCAGGGTCACAGTGGCGTATGTCCTGCAGCGCAACTGTGGCGTACGTCCTGCTAGGCCACTGTGGCGTATGCGTAACATTTTTCGTATGGTAGAGGAGGCAGTCTTGAGAGCTGTCCTGCATGGCCACGGTGGCATATGTCCAGCAGGGCCACTGTGGGGTATGTCCAGCAGGGCCACAGTGGCGTATGTCCAGTAGGGCCACAGTGGCGTATGTCCTGCATGGCCACAGTGGCGTATGCGTAACATTTTTCGTATGGTAGAGGAGGCAGTCTTGAGAGCTGTCCTGCATGGCCACGGTGGCATATGTCCAGCATGGCCACTGTGGCGTATGCGTAACATTTTTCGTATGGTAGAGGAGGCAGTCTTGAGAGCTGTCCTGCATGGCCACGGTCCAGCATGGCCACAGTGGCGTATGTCCAGCAGAGCCGCAGATGCGTATGTCCTGCATGGCCACTGTGGCGTATGCGTAACATTTTTCGTATGGTAGAGGAGGCAGTCTTGAGAGCTGTCCTGCATGGCCACTGTGGCGTATGTCCAGCATGGCCACAGTGGCGTATGTCCAGCAGGGCCACAGTGGCGTATGTCCTGCAGCGCCACTGTGGCGTATGTCCAGCAGGGCCACTGTGGCGTATGTCCAGCAGGGCCGCAGTGGCGTATGTCCTGCAGGGCCACTGTGGCGTATGTCTAGCATGGCCACTGTTGCGTATGTCCAGCAGGGCCACAGTGGCGTATGTCCTGCAGCGCGACTGTGGCGTACGTCCTGCTAGGCCACTGTGGCGTATGCGTAACATTTTTCGTATGGTAGAGGAGGCAGTCTTGAGAGCTGTCCTGCATGGCCACGGTCCAGCATGGCCACAGTGGCGTATGTCCAGCAGGGTCACAGTGGCGTATATCCATCATGGCCACTGTGGCGTATGTCCAGCAGGGCCACGGTGGCATATGTCCTGCAGGGCCACTGCGGCGTATGTCCAGCATGGCCACTGTGCCGTATGTCCAGCAGGGTCACAGTGGCGTATGTCCTGCAGCGCAACTGTGGCGTACGTCCTGCTAGGCCACTGTGGCGTATGCGTAACATTTTTCGTATGGTAGAGGAGGCAGTCTTGAGAGCTGTCCTGCATGGCCACGGTGGCAATTGTCCTGCAGGGCCACTGCGGCGTATGTACAGCATGGCCACTGTGGCGTATGTCCAGCAGGGTCACAGTGGCGTATGTCCTGCATGGCCACTGTGGCGTATGCGTAACATTTTTCGTATGGTAGAGGAGGCAGTCTTGAGAGCTGTCCTGCATGGCCACGGTGGCATATGTCCAGCATGGCCACTGTGGCGTATGTCCAGCAGGGCCACTGTGGCGTATGTCCTGCAGGGCCACTGCGGCGTATGTCCAGCAGGGCCACAGTGGCGTATGTCCTGCATGGCCACTGTGGCGTATGCGTAATATTTTTCGTATGGTAGAGGAGGCAGTCTTGTGAGCTGTCCTGCATGGCCACGGTGGCATATGTCCAGCAGGGCCACTGTGGCGTATGTCAAGCAGGGCCACAGTGGCGTATATCCTACATGGCCACTGTGGAGTATGCGTAACATTTTTCGTATGGTAGAGGAGGCAGTCTTGTGAGCTGTCCTGCATGGCCACGGTGGCATATGTCCAGCAGGGCCACAGTGGCGTATGTCCTGCAGCGCAACTGTGGCGTACGTCCTGCTAGGCCACTGTGGCGTATGCGTAACATTTTTCGTATGGTAGAGGAGGCAGTCTTGAGAGCTGTCCTGCATGGCCACGGTGGCAATTGTCCTGCAGGGCCACTGCGGCGTATGTACAGCATGGCCACTGTGGCGTATGTCCAGCAGGGTCACAGTGGCGTATGTCCTGCATGGCCACTGTGGCGTATGCGTAACATTTTTCGTATGGTAGAGGAGGCAGTCTTGAGAGCTGTCCTGCATGGCCACGGTGGCATATGTCCAGCAGGGCCACTGTGGCGTATGTCCTGCAGCGCCACTGCGGCGTATGTCCAGCATGGCCACTGTGGCGTATGTCCAGCAGGGCCACTGTGGCGTATGTCCTGCAGGGCCACTGTGGCGTATGTCCAGCATGCGTAACATTTTTCGTATGGGAGAGGAGGCAGTCTTGAGAGCTGTCCTGCAAGGCCACAATGGCGTATGTCCTGCATGGCCACTGTGGCGTATGCGTAACATTTTTCGTATGGTAGAGGAGGCAGTCTTGAGAGCTGTCCTGCATGGCCACGGTGGCATATGTCCAGCAGGGCCACTGTGGCGTATGTCCTGCATGGCCACTGTGGCGTATGCGTAACATTTTTCGTATGGTAGAGGAGGCAGTCTTGAGAGCTGTCCTGCATGGCCACTGTGGCGTATGTCCAGCATGGCCACAGTGGCGTATGTCCAGCAGGGCCACAGTGGCGTATGTCCTGCAGCGCCACTGCGGCGTATGTCTAGCAGGGCCGCAGCGGCGTATGTCCTGCAGGGCCACTGTGGCGTATGTCCTGCAGGGCCACTGTGGCGTATGTCCAGCATGCGTAACATTTTTCGTATGGGAGAGGAGGCAGTCTTGAGAGCTGTCCTGCAAGGCCACAATGGCGTATGTCCTGCATGGCCACTGTGGCGTATGCGTAACATTTTTCGTATGGTAGAGGAGGCAGTCTTGAGAGCTGTCCTGCATGGCCACGGTGGCATATGTCCAGCAGGGCCACTGTGGCGTATGTCCTGCATGGCCACTGTGGCGTATGCGTAACATTTTTCGTATGGTAGAGGAGGCAGTCTTGAGAGCTGTCCTGCATGGCCACTGTGGCGTATGTCCAGCATGGCCACAGTGGCGTATGTCCAGCAGGGCCACAGTGGCGTATGTCCTGCAGCGCCACTGCGGCGTATGTCTAGCAGGGCCGCAGCGGCGTATGTCCTGCAGGGCCACTGTGGCGTATGTCCTGCATGGCCACTGTGGCATATGCGTAACATTTTTCGTATGGTAGAGGAGGCAGTCTTGAGAGCTGTCCTGTAGGGCCACAGTGGCGTATGTCCTGCATGGCCACTGTGGCGTATGCGCAACATTTTTCGTATGGTAGAGGAGACAGTCTTGAGAGCTGTCCTGCATGGCCACTGTGGCGTATGTCCAGCATGGCCACAGTGGCGTATGTCCAGCAGGGCCACAGTGGCGTATGTCCTGCAGCGCCACTGCGGCGTATGTCTAGCAGGGTCGCAGCGGCGTATGTCCTGCAGGGCCACTGTGGCGTATGTCCTGCAGGGCCACAGTGGCGTATGTCCTGCATGGCCACTGTGGCGAATGTCCAGCATGGCCACTGTGGCGTATGTCAAGCATGGCCACTGCGGCGTATGTCCAGCAGGGCCACTGTGGTGTATGTTCTGCATGGCCACTGTGGCGTATGTCCAGCAGGGTCACTGTGGCGTATGTTCTGCATGGCCACTGTGGCGTATGTCCAGCAGGGTCACTGTGGCGTAGGTCTTGCAGCGCCACTGCGGCGTATGTCCAGCAGGGCCGCAGTGGCGTATGTCCTGCATGGCCACTGTGGCGTATGCGTAACATTTTTCGTATGGTAGAGGAGGCAGTCTTGAGAGCTGTCCTGCATGGCCACGGTGGCATATGTCCAGCAGGGCCACTGTGGCGTATGTCCTGCATGGCCACTGTGGCGTATGCGTAACATTTTTCGTATGGTAGAGGAGGCAGTCTTGAGAGCTGTCCTGCATGGCCACGGTGGCATGTGTCCAGCAGGGCCACTGTGGCGTATGTCCTGCATGGCCACTGTGGCGTATGCGTAACATTTTTCGTATGGTAGAGGAGGCAGTTTTGAGAGCTGTCCTGCATGGCCACTGTGGCGTATGTCCAGCATGGCCACAGTGGCGTAAGTCCAGCAGGGCCGCAGTGGCGTATGTCCTGCATGGCCACTGTGGCGTATGCGTAACATTTTTCGTATGGTAGAGGAGGCAGTCTTGAGAGCTGTCCTGCATGGCCACGGTGGCATATGTCCAGCAGGGCCACTGTGGCGTATGTCCAGCAGGGTCACTGTGGCGTAGGTCTTGCAGCGCCACTGCGGCGTATGTCCAGCAGGGCCACTGTGGCGTATGTCCTGCATGGCCACTGTGGCGTATGCGTAACATTTTTCGTATGGTAGAGGAGGCAGTCTTGAGAGCTGTCCTGCATGGCCACTGTGGCGTATGTCCAGCAGGGCCACTGTGGCGTATGTCCTGCATGGCCACTGTGGCGTATGCGTAACATTTTTCGTATGGTAGAGGAGGCAGTCTTGAGAGCTGTCCTGCATGGCCACGGTGGCATGTGTCCAGCAGGGCCACTGTGGCGTATGTCCAGCAGGGTCACTGTGGCGTATGCGTAACATTTTTCGTATGGTAGAGGAGGCAGTCTTGAGAGCTGTCCTGCATGGCCACGGTGGCATATGTCCAGCAGGGCCACTGTGGCGTATGTCCAGCAGGGTCACTGTGGCGTAGGTCTTGCATGGCCACTGTGGCGTATGTCCAGCATGGCCACAGTGGCGTATGTCCAGCAGGGCCGCAGTGGCGTATGTCCTGCATGGCCACTGTGGCGTATGCGTAACATTTTTCGTATGGTAGAGGAGGCAGTCTTGAGAGCTGTCCTGCATGGCCACGGTGGCATGTGTCCAGCAGGGCCACTGTGGCGTATGTCCTGCTTGGCCACTGTGGCGTATGCGTAACATTTTTCTTATGGTAGAGGAGGCAGTCTTGAGAGCTGTCCTGCATGGCCACTGTGGCGTATGTCCAGCATGGCCACAGTGGCGTAAGTCCAGCAGGGCCGCAGTGGCGTATGTCCTGCATGGCCACTGTGGCGTATGCGTAACATTTTTCGTATGGTAGAGGAGGCAGTCTTGCGAGCTGTCCTGCATGGCCACAGTGGCGCATGTCCTGCATGGCCACTGTGGCGTATGTCCAGCAGGGCCGCAGTGGCGTATGTCCTGCAGGGCCACTGTGGCGTATGTCCTGCATGGCCACTGTGGCGTATGCGTTACATTTTTCGTATGGTAGAGGAGGCAGTCTTGAGAGCTGTCCTGCATGGCCACAGTGGCGCATGTCCTGCATGGCCACTGTGGCGTATGTCCAGCATGGCCACAGTGGCTTATGTCCAGCAGGGCCACAGTGGCGTATGTCCAGCATGGCCACAGTGGCGTAAGTCCAGCAGGGCCGCAGTGGCGTATGTCCTGCATGGCCACTGTGGCGTATGCGTTACATTTTTCGTATGGTAGAGGAGGCAGTCTTGAGAGCTGTCCTGCATGGCCACAGTGGCGCATGTCCTGCATGGCCACTGTGGCGTATGTCCAGCATGGCCACAGTGGCTTATGTCCAGCAGGGCCACAGTGGCGTATGTCCTGCATGGCCACTGTGGCGTATGTCCAGCAGGGCCACTGTGGCGTATGTCCTGCATGGCCACTGTGGCGTATGCGTAACATTTTTCGTATGGTAGAGGAGGCAGTCTTGAGAGCTGTCCTGCATGGCCACAGTGGCGCATGTCCTGCATGGCCACTGTGGCGTATGTCCAGCATGGCCACAGTGGCTTATGTCCAGCAGGGCCACAGTGGCGTATGTCCAGCATGGCCACAGTGGCGTAAGTCCAGCAGGGCCGCAGTGGCGTATGTCCTGCAGGGCCACTGTGGCGTATGTCTAGCATGGCCACTGTGGCGTATGTCCAGCATGGCCACAGTGGCTTATGTCCAGCAGGGCCACAGTGGCGTATGTCCTGCAGCGCCACAGTGGCGTATGTCCTTCATGGCCACTGTGGCGTATGCGCAACAGTTTTCGTATGGTAGAGGAGGCAGTCTTGAGAGCTGTCCTGCATGGCCACGGTGGCATATGTCCAGCAGGGCCACTGTGGCGTATGTCCTGCATGGCCACTGTGGCGTATGCGTAACATTTTTCGTATGGTAGAGGAGGCAGTCTTGAGAGCTGTCCTGCATGGCCACGGTGGCATGTGTCCAGCAGGGCCACTGTGGCGTATGTCCTGCATGGCCACTGTGGCGTATGCGTAACATTTTTCGTATGGTAGAGGAGGCAGTTTTGAGAGCTGTCCTGCATGGCCACTGTGGCGTATGTCCAGCATGGCCACAGTGGCGTAAGTCCAGCAGGGCCGCAGTGGCGTATGTCCTGCATGGCCACTGTGGCGTATGCGTAACATTTTTCGTATGGTAGAGGAGGCAGTCTTGAGAGCTGTCCTGCATGGCCACGGTGGCATATGTCCAGCAGGGCCACTGTGGCGTATGTCCAGCAGGGCCACAGTGGCGTATGTCCTGCATGGCCACTGTGGCGTATGCGTAACATTTTTCGTATGGTAGAGGAGGCAGTCTTGAGAGCTGACCTGCATGGCCACGGTGGCATATGTCCAGCAGGGCCACTGTGGCGTATGTCCTGCATGGCCACTGTGGCGTATGCGTAACATTTTTCGTATGGTAGAGGAGGCAGTCTTGAGAGCTGTCCTGCATGGTCACTGTGGCGTATGTCCAGCATAGCCACAGTGGCGTATGTCCAGCAGGGCCACAGTGGCGTATGTCCTGCAGCGCCACTGCGGCGTATGTCCAGCAGGGCCGCAGCGGCGTATGTCCTGCAGGGCCACTGTGGCGTATGTCCAGCAGGGGCACAGTGGCGTATGTCCTGCATGGCCACTGTGGCGTATGCGTAACATTTTTCGTATGGTAGAGGAGGCAGTCTTGAGAGCTGTCCTGCAGGGCCACAATGGCGTATGTCCTGCATGGCCACTGTGGCGTATGCGTAACATTTTTCGTATGGTAGAGGAGGCAGTCTTGAGAGCTGTCCTGCATGGCCACGGTGGCATATGTCCAGCAGGGCCACTGTGGCGTATGTCCTACATGGCCACTGTGGCGTATGCGTAACATTTTTCGTATGGTAGAGGAGGCAGTCTTGAGAGCTGTCCTGCATGGCCACGGTGGCATATGTCCAGCAGGGCCACTGTGGCGTATGTCCTGCATGGCCACTGTGGCGTATGCGTAACATTTTTCGTATGGTAGAGGAGGCAGTCTTGAGAGCAGTCCTGCATGGCCACTGTGGCGTATGTCCAGCATGGCCACAGTGGCGTATGTCCAGCAGGGCCACAGTGGCGTATGTCCTGCAGCGCCACTGCGGCGTATGTCCAGCAGGGCCGCAGCGGCGTATGTCCTGCAGGGCCACTGTGGCGTATGTCTAGCATGGCCACTGTGGCGTATGTCCAGCAGGGGCACAGTGGCGTATGTCCTGCAGGGCCACTGTGGCGTATGTCCTGCATGGCCACTGTGGCATATGCGTAACATTTTTCGTATGGTAGAGGAGGCAGTCTTGAGAGCTGTCCTGCATGGCCACGGTGGCATATGTCCAGCAGGGCCACTGTGGCGTATGTCCTGCATGGCCACTGTGGCGTATGCGTAACATTTTTCGTATGGTAGAGGAGGCAGTCTTGAGAGCTGTCCTGCAGGGCCACAGTGGCGTATGTCCTGCATGGCCACTGTGGCGTATGCGCAACATTTTTCGTATGGTAGAGGAGGCAGTCTTGAGAGCTGTCCTGCATGGCCACGGTGGCATATGTCCAGCAGGGCCACTGTGGTGTATGTCTAGCATGGCCACTGTGGCGTATGTCCTGCATGGCCACTGTGGCGTATGTCCAGCAGGGCCACTGTGGCGTAGGTCTTGCAGCGCCACTGCGGCGTATGTCCTGCAGGGCCACTGTGGCGTATGTCCTGCATGGCCACTGTGGCATATGCGTAACATTTTTCGTATGGTAGAGGAGGCAGTCTTGAGAGCTGTCCTGCATGGCCACGGTGGCATATGTCCGGCAGGGTCACAGTGGCGTATGTCCAGCAGGGCCACTGTGGTGTATGTCTAGCATGGCCACTGTGGCGTATGTCCTGCATGGCCACTGTGGCGTATGTCCAGCAGGGCCACTGTGGCGTAGGTCTTGCAGCGCCACTGCGGCGTATGTCCAGCAGGGCCGCAGTGGCGTATGTCCTGCATGGCCACTGTGGCGTATGCGCAACATTTTTCGTATGGTAGAGGAGGCAGTCTTGAGAGCTGTCCTGCATGGCCACTGTGGCGTATGTCCAGCATGGCCACTGTGGCGTATGTCAAGCATGGCCACTGCGGCGTATGTCCAGCAGGGCCACTGTGGTGTATGTCCAGCACGGCCACTGTGGCGTATGTCCTGCATGGCCACTGTGGCGTATGTCCAGCAGGGCCACTGTGGCGTAGGTCTTGCAGCGCCACTGCGGCGTATGTCCAGCAGGGCCGCAGTGGCGTATGTCCTGCATGGCCACTGTGGCGTATGTCCAGCATGGCCACAGTGGCGTATGTCCAGCAGGGCCACAGTGGCGTATGTCCTGCAGGGCCACTGTGGCGTATGTCTAGCATGGCCACTGTGGCGTATGTCCAGCAGGGCCACAGTGGTGTATGTCCAGCATGGCCACTGTGGCGTATGTCCTGCATGGCCACTGTGGCGTATGTCCAGCAGGGCCACTGTGGCGTATGTCCTGCAGCGCCACTGCGGCGTATGTCCAGCAGGGCCGCAGTAGCGTATGTCCTGCAGGGCCACTGTGGCGTATGTCTTGTTACACCGATTTTCCGACCTACGCGCGACCTCGTCCGGGAGGGTGCCTGACCAGCCGTGGAGAAAGGCCGTGGTCTTGTTGTTTGTTTTTTTTTTTATGGGCGCCACGCGATTGACCTCCCGTACGATCCACCAACGTTTGAACCGCGACAAAAAGATGGTAGTCCGCCTTATGATTCTCTTCACAATATTTATTTACTTAAAACTAACAATTTTTGCTTAAACTAACTTAAATCTAACATCAATTAAAAGGAGAAAAATTCATTAATTCAGCGAAAAGAAAAAGAAAAAAAAAAGATAAGAAAGAAAAAAAAAAGAAAAACCAAAAAAAGGTATTCGACGCCGAAAAGATTCCGAAACAAAACAAAAAAAAATAAGTGGTCGTCTTTCTCGGGACTCGAACTCGGTACCCACCGATCCGGAATGGGAACCGCGATAGCACAAACGCGCACCGCCAACGTCTGGACTGATCGTGACTCTCTTTTTAATCTAGTCGAACCGCTACAGCTTTACCGACAGTTCCGATTTTTGTTTTATTGTTATTTTTTTTTGTTACCGCACACAAGCACACCCGGTCCTACCCACATACAACGACCGATAACCTGGTCTTCGGCTAGCTTTACCTCGTGTAAAGTAGTAATCCGGTAAGGGAATAATCCGCGATATCGTGTCGGGATCATGTGCTGCCTGTCGGGGTGTCTTGTTTTCCGCGCTCCTCCCTCGGTAATTTCCCCCTGCGATGTCGTCTTAGTGTCCGGGTGGGACGCGAATGCTTCTCTAGGCGTCTGTCTAACACGTCACGCAAACAGAAAAGGTTGCAAGGAAAAGCCTCGAATCACTGTAAACCAAAATAGAGTAAAAGTAAGCCCAAATTAACGACTCGTTTTCGCCCGCAGACGAGAAATCCTTCCTACCTTTCTTCACTAGTTCTGCACCTAGGATGTGATCACTGTCATAAAAAAAAAAAAAATCCGTAGTACTTCTCTTCACTTTTACAATCGTTCCACAACGTTCTATCCACGACGTCAGAATGCGACTGAAGTGGATGGGTCCAGCTGTCCTCTGCATCGGTTGTACTTTGGAGAGTTGCGGGTCTCCACCACATCAGGCCATCTGCAGAGCCGCTAATTCCCAATTTACCACTTCAGCCACTTCAAGGTCATGGAACCATAATTTGGAGGAACTTGGAACAACCGAAAAAAAAAGGAAGCACTACCGGACAGGATTCGAACCTGGGTCCCAACGATCCGAGCTAGCGCTAGAACCACAGAACTACGAACACCACTAGCATCTGACGAACTAACACTAGTGACGTAATGTTACGTCACACACTACGCCTTGAACACATTTAATAAGTGTTCTGGAACTGGGCGAAAACCTTTATAGCCTTTCGGCCTAATACAGTGGCGTATGTCCTGCATGGCCACGGTGGCGTATGTCCAGAAGGGCCACAGTGGCGTATGTCCTGCATGGCCACAGTGGCGAATGTCCAGCATGGCCACTGTGGCGTATGTCCAGCAGGGCCACTGTGGCGTATGTCCTGCATGGCCACAGTGGCGTATGTCCTGCATGGCCACAGTGGCGAATGTCCAGCATGGCCACTGTGACGTATGTCCAGCAGGGCCACTGTGGCGTATGTCCAGCAGGGCCACTGTGGCGTATGTCCTGCATGGCCACTGTGGCGTATGCGTAACATTTTTCGTATGGTAGAGGAGGCAGTCTTGAGAGTTGTCCTGCATGGCAACTGTGACGTGTGTCCAGCAGGGCCACTGTGGCGTATGTCCAGCAGGGCCACTGTGGCGTATGTCCTGCATGGCCACAGTGGCGTATGTCCTGCATGGCCACGGTGGCGTATGTCCAGCAGGGCCACAGAGGCGTATGTCCTGCATGGCCACTGTGGCGTATGCGTAACATTTTTCGTATGGTAGAGGAGGCAGTCTTGAGAGTTGTCCTGCATGGCAACTGTGACGTGTGTCCAGCAGGGCCACAGTGGCGTATGTCCTGCATGGCCACAGTGGCGTATGTCCTGCATGGCCACGGTGGCGTATGTCCAGCAGGGCCACAGAGGCGTATGTCCTGCATGGCCACTGTGGCGTATGCGTAACATTTTTCGTATGGTAGAGGAGGCAGTCTTGAGAGTTGTCCTGCATGGCAACTGTGACGTGTGTCCAGCAGGGCCACAGTGGCGTATGTCCAGCATGGCCACTGTGTCGTATGTCCAGCATAGCCACGGTGGCGTATGTCCAGCAAGGCCACTGTGGCGTATGTCCAGCAAGGCCACTGTGGCGTATGTCCAGCATGGCCACTGTGGCGTATGTCCAGCAGGGCCACTGTGGCGTATGTCCTGCATGGCAACTGTGACGTGTGTCCAGCAGGGCCACTGTGGCGTATGTCCAGCAGGGCCACTGTGGCGTATGTCCTGCATGGCCACAGTGGCGTATGTCCTGCATGGCCACGGTGGCGTATGTCCAGCAGGGCCACAGAGGCGTATGTCCTGCATGGCCACTGTGGCGTATGCGTAACATTTTTCGTATGGTAGAGGAGGCAGTCTTGAGAGTTGTCCTGCATGGCAACTGTGACGTGTGTCCAGCAGGGCCACAGTGGCGTATGTCCTGCATGGCCACAGTGGCGTATGTCCTGCATGGCCACGGTGGCGTATGTCCAGCAGGGCCACAGAGGCGTATGTCCTGCATGGCCACTGTGGCGTATGCGTAACATTTTTCGTATGGTAGAGGAGGCAGTCTTGAGAGTTGTCCTGCATGGCAACTGTGACGTGTGTCCAGCAGGGCCACAGTGGCGTATGTCCTGCATGGCCACAGTGGCGTATGTCCTGCATGGCCACGGTGGCGTATGTCCAGAAGGGCCACAGTGGCGTATGTCCTGCATGGCCACAGTGGCGAATGTCCAGCATGGCCACTGTGGCGTATGTCCAGCATAGCCACGGTGGCGTATGTCCAGCATGGCCACTGTGGCGTATGTCCAGCAAGGCCACTGTGGCGTATGTCCAGCATGGCCACTGTGGCGTATGTCCAGCAGGGCCACTGTGGCGTATGTCCTGCATGGCCACAGTGGCGTATGTCCTGCATGGCCACAGTGGCGAATGTCCAGCATGGCCACTGTGACGTATGTCCTGCATGGCCACAGTGGCGTATGTCCTGCATGGCCACAGTGGCGAATGTCCAGCATGGCCACTGTGGCGTATGTCCAGCATAGCCACGGTGGCGTATGTCCAGCATGGCCACTGTGGCGTATGTCCAGCATGGCCACTGTGGCGTATGTCCAGCAGGGCCACTGTGGCGTATGTCCTGCATGGCCACTGTGGCGTATGTCCAGCAGGGCCACTGTGGCGTATGTCCAGCATAGCCACGGTGGCGTATGTCCAGCATAGCCACTGTGGCGTATGTCCAGCAAGGCCACTGTGGCGTATGTCCTGCATGGCCACAGTGGCGTATGTCCTGCATGGCCACGGTGGCGTATGTCCAGAAGGGCCACAGTGGCGTATGTCCTGCATGGCCACAGTGGCGAATGTCCAGCATGGCCACTGTGGCGTATGTCCAGCATAGCCACGGTGGCGTATGTCCAGCATGGCCACTGTGGCGTATGTCCAGCAGGGCCACTGTGGCGTATGTCCAGCAGGGCCACTGTGGCGTATGTCCTGCATGGCCACGGTGGCGTATGTCCTGCATGGCCACGGTGGCGTATGTCCTGCATGGCCACAGTGGCGTATGTCCTGCATGGCCACAGTGGCGTATGTCCAGCAGGGCCACTGTGGCGTATGTCCAGCAAGGCCACTGTGGCGTATGTCCAGCATGGCCACTGTGGCGTATGTCCAGCAGGGCCACTGTGACGTATGTCCAGCAGGGCCACTGTGGCGTATGTCCAGCAGGGCCACTGTGGCGTATGTCCTGCATGGCCACAGTGGCGTATGTCCTGCATGGCCACGGTGGCGTATGTCCAGAAGGGCCACAGTGGCGTATGTCCTGCATGGCCACAGTGGCGAATGTCCAGCATGGCCACTGTGGCGTATGTCCAGCATAGCCACGGTGGCGTATGTCCAGCATAGCCACGGTGGCGTATGTCCAGCAAGGCCACTATGGCGTATGTCCAGCATGGCCACTGTGGCGTATGTCCAGCAGGGCCACTGTGGCGTATGTCCTGCATGGCCACAGTGGCGTATGTCCTGCATGGCCACAGTGGCGAATGTCCAGCATGGCCACTGTGACGTGTGTCCAGCAGGGCCACTGTGGCGTATGTCCAGCAGGGCCACTGTGGCGTATGTCCTGCATGGCCACAGTGGCGTATGTCCTGCATGGCCACGGTGGCGTATGTCCAGAAGGGCCACAGTGGCGTATGTCCTGCATGGCCACAGTGGCGAATGTCCAGCATGGCCACTGTGGCGTATGTCCAGCATAGCCACGGTGGCGTATGTCCAGCATGGCCACTGTGGCGTATGTCCAGCAGGGCCACTGTGGCGTATGTCCTGCATGGCCACAGTGGCGTATGTCCTGCATGGCCACAGTGGCGAATGTCCAGCATGGCCACTGTGGCGAATATCCAGCATGGCCACTGTGACGTATGTCCAGCAGGGCCACTGTGGCGTATGTCCTGCATGGCCACAGTGGCGTATGTCCTGCAGCGCCACTGTGGCGTATGTCCTGCAGCGCCACTGTGGCGTATGCGTAACATTTTTAGTATGGTAGAGGAGGCAGTCTTGACAGTTGTCCTGCATGGCAACTGTGGCGTATGTCCAGCATGGCCACTGTGGCGTATGTCCAGCATGGCCACTGTGGCGTATGTCCAGCATAGCCACTGTGGCGTATGTCCAGCAGGGCCACAGTGGCGTATGTCCTGCAGCGCCACTGTGGCGTATGCGTAACATTTTTAGTATGGTAGAGGAGGCAGTCTTGACAGTTGTCCTGCATGGCAACTGTGGCGTATGTCCAGCATGGCCACTGTGGCGTATGTCCAGCATAGCCACGGTGGCGTACGTCCAGCATGGACACTGTGGCGTATGTCCAGCAGGGCCACAGTGGCGTATGCCCTGCAGGGCCACTGTGGCGTATGTCCAGCAGGGCCACAGTGGCGTATGTCCTGCAGCGCCACTGTGGCGTATGTCCAGCAGGGCCACAGTGGCGTATGTCCTGCATGGCCACTGTGGCGTATGTCTAGCAGGGCCACTGTGGCGTATGTCCAGCAAAGCCACGGTGGCGTGTGTCCAGCAGGGCCACAGTGGCGTATGTCCAGCATGGCCACTGTGGCGTATGTCCAGCAAGGCCACTGTGGCGTATGTCCAGCATGGCCACTGTGGCGTATGTCCTGCATGGCCACTGTGGCGTATGTCCAGCATTGCCACTGTGGCGTATGTCCAGCAGGGCCACTTTGGCGTATGCGTAACATTTTTCGTATGGTAGAGGAGGCAGTCTTGAGAGCTGTCCTGCATGGCAACTGTGGCGTATGTCCAGCATGGCCACTGTGGCGTATGTCCAGCATGGCCACGGTGGCGTGTGTCCAGCAGGGCCACAGTGGCGTATGTCCAGCATGGCCACTGTGGCGTATGTCCAGCAAGGCCACTGTGGCGTATGTCCAGCATGGCCACTGTGGCGTATGTCCAGCATGGCCACTGTGGCGTATGTCCAGCATGGCCACTGTGGCGTATGTCCAGCAAGGCCACTGTGGCGTATGTCCAGCATGGCCACTGTGGCGTATGTCCAGCATGGCCACTGTGGCGTATGTCCAGCAGGGCCACTGTGGCGTATGTCCAGCAAGGCCACTGTGGCGTATGTCCAGCATGGCCACTGTGGCGTATGTCCAGCATGGCCACTGTGGCGTATGTCCAGCATTGCCACTGTGGCGTATGTCCAGCAGGGCCACTTTGGCGTATGCGTAACATTTTTCGTATGGTAGAGGAGGCAGTCTTGAGAGTTGTCCTGCATGGCAACTGTGACGTGTGTCCAGCAGGGCCACAGTGGCGTATGTCCTGCATGGCCACAGTGGCGTATGTCCTGCATGGCCACGGTGGCGTATGTACAGAAGGGCCACAGTGGCGTATGTCCTGCATGGCCACAGTGGCGAATGTCCAGCATGGCCACTGTGGCGTATGTCCTGCATGGCCACAGTGGCGTATGTCCTGCATGGCCACAGTGGCGAATGTCCAGCATGGCCACTGTGGCGTATGTCCAGAAGGGCCACAGTGGCGTATGTCCTGCATGGCCACAGTGGCGAATGTCCAGCATGGCCACTGTGGCGTATGTCCTGCATGGCCACAGTGGCGTATGTCCTGCAAGGCCACTGTGGCGTATGTCCAGCATGGCCACTGTGGCGTATGTCCAGCATGGCCACTGTGGCGTATGTCCAGCATTGCCACTGTGGCGTATGTCCAGCAGGGCCACTTTGGCGTATGCGTAACATTTTTCGTATGGTAGAGGAGGCAGTCTTGAGAGTTGTCCTGCATGGCAACTGTGACGTGTGTCCAGCAGGGCCACAGTGGCGTATGTCCTGCATGGCCACAGTGGCGTATGTCCTGCATGGCCACGGTGGCGTATGTCCAGCAGGGCCACAGAGGCGTATGTCCTGCATGGCCACTGTGGCGTATGCGTAACATTTTTCGTATGGTAGAGGAGGCAGTCTTGAGAGTTGTCCTGCATGGCAACTGTGACGTGTGTCCAGCAGGGCCACAGTGGCGTATGTCCTGCATGGCCACAGTGGCGTATGTCCTGCATGGCCACGGTGGCGTATGTCCAGAAGGGCCACAGTGGCGTATGTCCTGCATGGCCACAGTGGCGAATGTCCAGCATGGCCACTGTGGCGTATGTCCAGCATAGCCACGGTGGCGTATGTCCAGCATGGCCACTGTGGCGTATGTCCAGCAAGGCCACTGTGGCGTATGTCCAGCATGGCCACTGTGGCGTATGTCCAGCAGGGCCACTGTGGCGTATGTCCTGCATGGCCACAGTGGCGTATGTCCTGCATGGCCACAGTGGCGAATGTCCAGCATGGCCACTGTGACGTATGTCCTGCATGGCCACAGTGGCGTATGTCCTGCATGGCCACAGTGGCGAATGTCCAGCATGGCCACTGTGGCGTATGTCCAGCATAGCCACGGTGGCGTATGTCCAGCATGGCCACTGTGGCGTATGTCCAGCAAGGCCACTGTGGAGTATGTCCAGCATGGCCACTGTGGCGTATGTCCAGCAGGGCCACTGTGGCGTATGTCCTGCATGGCCACTGTGGCGTATGTCCAGCAGGGCCACTGTGGCGTATGTCCAGCATAGCCACGGTGGCGTATGTCCAGCATAGCCACTGTGGCGTATGTCCAGCAAGGCCACTGTGGCGTATGTCCAGCATGGCCACTGTGGCGTATGTCCAGCAGGGCCACTGTGGCGTATGTCCTGCATGGCCACAGTGGCGTATGTCCTGCATGGCCACAGTGGCGAATGTCCAGCATGGCCACTGTGACGTATGTCCAGCAGGGCCACTGTGGCGTATGTCCAGCAGGGCCACTGTGGCGTATGTCCTGCATGGCCACAGTGGCGTATGTCCTGCATGGCCACGGTGGCGTATGTCCAGAAGGGCCACAGTGGCGTATGTCCTGCATGGCCACAGTGGCGAATGTCCAGCATGGCCACTGTGGCGTATGTCCAGCATAGCCACGGTGGCGTATGTCCAGCATGGCCACTGTGGCGTATGTCCAGCAGGGCCACTGTGGCGTATGTCCTGCATGGCCACAGTGGCGTATGTCCTGCATGGCCACAGTGGCGAATGTCCAGCATGGCCACTGTGGCGAATATCCAGCATGGCCACTGTGACGTATGTCCAGCAGGGCCACTGTGGCGTATGTCCTGCATGGCCACAGTGGCGTATGTCCTGCAGCGCCACTGTGGCGTATGTCCTGCAGCGCCACTGTGGCGTATGCGTAACATTTTTAGTATGGTAGAGGAGGCAGTCTTGACAGTTGTCCTGCATGGCAACTGTGGCGTATGTCCAGCATGGCCACTGTGGCGTATGTCCTGCATGGCCACTGTGGCGTATGTCCAGCAAAGCCACGGTGGCGTGTGTCCAGCAGGGCCACGGTGGCGTGTGTCCAGCAGGGCCACAGTGGCGTATGTCCAGCATGGCCACTGTGGCGTATGTCCAGCAAGGCCACTGTGGCGTATGTCCAGCATGGCCACTGTGGCGTATGTCCTGCATGGCCACTGTGGCGTATGTCCAGCAGGGCCACAGTGGCGTATGTCCTGCAGCGCCACTGTGGCGTATGCGTAACATTTTTAGTATGGTAGAGGAGGCAGTCTTGACAGTTGTCCTGCATGGCAACTGTGGCGTATGTCCAGCATGGCCACTGTGGCGTATGTCCAGCATGGCCACTGTGGCGTATGTCCAGCATAGCCACTGTGGCGTATGTCCAGCAGGGCCACAGTGGCGTATGTCCTGCAGCGCCACTGTGGCGTATGCGTAACATTTTTAGTATGGTAGAGGAGGCAGTCTTGACAGTTGTCCTGCATGGCAACTGTGGCGTATGTCCAGCATGGCCACTGTGGCGTATGTCCTGCATGGCCACTGTGGCGTATGTCCAGCAAAGCCACGGTGGCGTGTGTCCAGCAGGGCCACGGTGGCGTGTGTCCAGCAGGGCCACAGTGGCGTATGTCCAGCATGGCCACTGTGGCGTATGTCCAGCAAGGCCACTGTGGCGTATGTCCAGCATGGCCACTGTGGCGTATGTCCTGCATGGCCACTGTGGCGTATGTCCAGCATTGCCACTGTGGCGTATGTCCAGCAGGGCCACTTTGGCGTATGCGTAACATTTTTCGTATGGTAGAGGAGGCAGTCTTGAGAGCTGTCCTGCATGGCAACTGTGGCGTATGTCCAGCATGGCCACTGTGGCGTATGTCCAGCATGGCCACGGTGGCGTGTGTCCAGCAGGGCCACAGTGGCGTATGTCCAGCATGGCCACTGTGGCGTATGTCCAGCAAGGCCACTGTGGCGTATGTCCAGCATGGCCACTGTGGCGTATGTCCAGCATGGCCACTGTGGCGTATGTCCAGCATTGCCACTGTTGCGTATGTCCAGCAGGGCCACAGTGGCGTATGTCCAGCATGGCCACTGTGGCGTATGTCCAGCAAGGCCACTGTGGCGTATGTCCAGCATGGCCACTGTGGCGTATGTCCAGCATGGCCACTGTGGCGTATGTCCAGCAGGGCCACTGTGGCGTATGTCCAGCAAGGCCACTGTGGCGTATGTCCAGCATGGCCACTGTGGCGTATGTCCAGCATGGCCACTGTGGCGTATGTCCAGCATTGCCACTGTGGCGTATGTCCAGCAGGGCCACTTTGGCGTATGCGTAACATTTTTCGTATGGTAGAGGAGGCAGTCTTGAGAGCTGTCCTGCATGGCAACTGTGGCGTATGTCCAGCATGGCCACTGTGGCGTATGTCCAGCATAGCCACGGTGGCGTACGTCCAGCATGGACACTGTGGCGTATGTCCAGCAAGGCCACTGTGGCGTATGTCCAGCAGGGCCACAGTGGCGTATGCCCTGCAGGGCCACTGTGGCGTATGTCCAGCATGCCCACTGTGGCGTATGTCCAGCAGGGCCACAGTGGCGTATGTCCTGCAGCGCCACTGTATCGTATGTCCAGCAGAGCCACAGTGGCGTATGTCCTGCAGCGCCACTGTGGCCGCCACTGTGGTATGCGTAACATTTTTAGTATGGTAGAGGAGGCAGTCTTGAGAGCTGTCCTGCATGGCAACTGTGGCGTATGTCCAGCATGGCCACTGTGGCGTATGTCCAGCATAGCCACGGTGGCGTACGTCCAGCATGGACACTGTGGCGTATGTCCAGCAAGGCCACTGTGGCGTATGTCCAGCAGGGCCACAGTGGCGTATGCCCTGCAGGGCCACTGTGGCGTATGTCCAGCATGCCCACTGTGGCGTATGTCCAGCAGGGCCACAGTGGCGTATGTCCTGCAGCGCCACTGTATCGTATGTCCAGCAGAGCCACAGTGGCGTATGTCCAGCATGGCCACTGTGGCGTATGTCCAGCAAGGCCACTGTGGCGTATGTCTAGCAAGGCCACTGTGGCGTATGTCCAGCATGGCCACTGTGGCGTATGTCCAGCAGGGCCACAGTGGCGTATGTCCTGCAGCGCCACTGTGGCGTATGCGTAACATTTTTAGTATGGTAGAGAAGGCAGTCTTGAGAGCTGTCCTGCATGGCCACTGTGGCGTATGTCCGGCATACGGTGGCGTACGTCCAGCATGGACACTGTGGCGTATGTCCAGCAAGGCCACTGTGGCGTGTGTCCAGCATGGCCACTGTGGCGTATGTCCAGCAGGGCCACTGTGGCGTATGTCCAGCATGGCCACTGTGGCGTATGTCCAGCAGGGCCACAGTGGCGTATGTCCTGCAGCGCCACTGTGGCGTATGTCCAGCAGGGCCACAGTGGCGTATGTCCTGCAGCGCCACTGTGGCGTATGCGTAACATTTTTAGTATGGTAGAGGAGGCAGTCTTGAGAGTTGTCCTGCATGGCAACTGTGGCGTATGTCCAGCATGGCCACTGTGGCGTATGTCCAGCATAGCCACGGTGGCGTACGTCCAGCATGGACACTGTGGCGTATGTCCAGCAGGGCCACAGTGGCGTATGCCCTGCAGGGCCACTGTGGCGTATGTCCAGCAGGGCCACAGTGGCGTATGTCCTGCAGCGCCACTGTGGCGTATGTCCAGCAGGGCCACAGTGGCGTATGTTCTGCATGGCCACTGTGGCGTATGTCTAGCAGGGCCACTGTGGCGTATGTCCAGCAAAGCCACGGTGGCGTATGTCCAAAAGGGCCACTGTGGCGTATGTCTAACATGGCCACTGTGGCGTATGTCCTGCATGGCCACGGTGGCGTATGTCCAGCAGGGCCACAGTGGCGTATGTCCAGCATGGCCACTGTGGCGTATGTCCAGCAAGGCCACTGTGGCGTATGTCCAGCATGGCCACTGTGGCGTATGTCCAGCATGGCCACTGTAGCGTATGTCCAGCATTGCCACTGTGGCGTATGTCCAGCAGGGCCACTTTGGCGTATGCGTAACATTTTTCGTATGGTAGAGGAGGCAGTCTTGAGAGCTGTCCTGCATGGCAACTGTGGCGTACGTCCAGCATGGCCACTGTGGCGTATGTCCAGCAAGGCCACTGTGGCGTATGTCCAGCATGGCCACTGTGGCGTATGTCCAGCAGGGCCACAGTGGCGTATGTCCTGCAGCGCCACTGTGGCGTATGCGTAACATTTTTAGTATGGTAGAGGAGGCAGTCTTGAGAGCTGTCCTGCATGGCAACTGTGGCGTATGTCCAGCATGGCCACTGTGGCGTATGTCCAGCATAGCCACGGTGGCGTACGTCCAGCATGGACACTGTGGCGTATGTCCAGCAAGGCCACTGCGGCGTATGTCCAGCAAGGCCACTGTGGCGTATGTCCAGCATGGCCACTGTGGCGTATGTCCAGCAGGGCCACTGTGGCGTATGTCCAGCATGGCCACTGTGGCGTATGTCCAGCAGGGCCACAGTGGCGTATGTCCTGCAGCGCCACTGTGGCGTATGTCCAGCAGGGCCACAGTGGCGTATGTCCTGCAGCGCCACTGTGGCGTATGCGTAACATTTTTAGTATGGTAGAGGAGGCAGTCTTGAGAGTTGTCCTGCATGGCAACTGTGGCGTACGTCCAGCATGGCCACTGTGGCGTATGTCCAGCAAGGCCACTGTGGCGTATGTCCAGCATGGCCACTGTGGCGTATGTCCAGCAGGGCCACAGTGGCGTATGTCCAGCATGGCCACTGTGGAGTATGTCCAGCAGGGCCACAGTGGCGTATGCCCTGCAGGGCCACAGTGGCGTATGTCCTGCATGGCCACGGTGGCGTATGTCCTGCAGCGCCACTGTGGCGTATGTCCTGCAGCGCCACTGTGGCGTATGTCCTGCAGCGCCACTGTGGCGTATGTCCAGCAGGGCCACAGTGGCGTATGTCCTGCAGCGCCACTGTGGCGTATGTCCAGCATGGCCACTGTGGCGTATGTCCAGCATGGCCACTGTGGCGTATGCGTAACATTTTTCGTATGGTAGAGGAGGCAGTCTTGAGAGTTGTCCTGCATGGCAACTGTGGCGTATGTCCAGCAGGGCCACAGTGGCGTATGTCCAGCAGGGCCACAGTGGCGTATGTCCTGCAGGGCCACTGTGGCGTATGTCCAGCAGGGCCACTGTGGCGTATGTCCAGCATGGCCACGGTGGCGTATGTCCAGCAGGGCCACTGTGGCGTATGTCCAGCAGGGCCACAGTGGCGTATGTCCAGCAGGGCCACAGTGGCGTATGTCCTGCAGGGCCACTGTGGCGTATGCGTAAAATTTTTCGTATGGTAGAGGAGGCAGTCTTGAGAGTTGTCCTGCATGGCAACTGTGGCGTATGTCCAGCAGGGCCACAGTGGCGTATGTCCAGCAGGGCCACAGTGGCGTATGTCCTGCAGGGCCACTGTGGCGTATGTCCAGCAGGGCCACTGTGGCGTATGTCCAGCATGGCCACGGTGGCGTATGTCCAGCAGGGCCACTGTGGCGTATGTCCAGCAGGGCCACAGTGGCGTATGTCCAGCAGGGCCACAGTGGCGTATGTCCTGCAGGGCCACTGTGGCGTATGCGTAAAATTTTTCGTATGGTAGAGGAGGCAGTCTTGAGAGTTGTCCTGCATGGCAACTGTGGCGTATGTCCAGCAGGGCCACAGTTTCGTATGTCCTGCAGCGCCACTGCGGCGTATGTCCAGCAGGGCCACAGTTGCGTATGTCCTGCATGGCCACTGTGGCGTATGTCCTGCATGGCCACTGTGGCGTATGTCCAGCAGGGCCACTGTGGCGTATGTTCAGCATGGCCACGGTGGCGTACGTCCAGCAGGGCCACTGTGGCGTATGTCTAGCAGGGCCACAGTGGCGTATGTCCTACATGGCCACTGTGGCGTATGTCCAGCAGGGCCACAGTGGCGTATGTCCAGCAGGGCCACAGAGGCGTATGTCCTGCATGGCCACTGTGGCGTATGTCCAGCAGGGCCACTGTGGCGTATGTCCAGCATGGCCACGGTGGCGTATGTACAGCAGGGCCACTGTGGTGTATGTCCAGCAGGGCCACAGTGGCGTATGTCCTGCATGGCCACTGTGGCGTATGTCCAGCAGGGCCACAGTGGCGTATGTCCTGCATGGCCACTGTGGCGTATGTCCAGCAGGGCCACTGTGGCGTATGTCCAGCAGGGCCACTGTGGCGTATGTCCATCATGGCCACGGTGGCGTATGTCCAGCAGGGCCACTGTGGCGTATGTCCAGCATTGCCACGGTGGCGTATGTCCAGCATGGCCACTGTGGCGTATGTCCAGCAGGGCCACTGTGGCGTATGTCCAGTATGGCCACTGTGGCGTTTGTCTAGCAGGGCCACAGTGGCGTATGCCCTGTAGGGCCACAGTGGCGTATGTCCAGCAGGGCCACTGTGGCGTATGTCCAGCAGGGCCACAGTGGCGTATGTCCTGCATGGCCACAGTGGCGTATGCCCTGTAGGGCCACAGTGGCGTATGTCCTGCATGGCCACTGTGGCGTATGTCCAGCATGGCCACTGTGGCGTTTGTCCAGCAGGGCCACTGTGGCGTATGCGTAACATTTTTCGTATGGTAGAGGAGGCAGTCTTGAGAGTTGTCCTGCATGGCAACTGTGGCGTACGTCCAGCATGGCCACTGTGGCGTATGTCCAGCAAGGCCACTGTGGCGTATGTCTAGCATGGCCACTGTGGCGTATGTCCAGCATGGCCACTGTGGCGTATGTCCAGCAGGGCCACAGTGGCGTATGTCCTGCAGGGCCACTGTGGCGTATGTCCAGCAGGGACACTGTGGCGTATGCGTAACATTTTTCGTATGGTAGAGGAGGCAGTCTTGAGAGTTGTCCTGCATGGCAACTGGTGGACGTACGCCAGCATGGCCACTGTGGCGTATGTCCAGCAGGGCCACAGTGGCGTATGTCCTGCAGGGCCACTGTGGCGTATGTCCAGCAGGGCCACTGTGGCGTATGTCCAGCATGGCCACGGTGGCGTATGTCCAGCAGGGCCACTGTGGCGTATGTCCAGCAGGGCCACAGTGGCGTATGTCCAGCAGGGCCACAGTGGCGTATGTCCTGCAGGGCCACTGTGGCGTATGCGTAAAATTTTTCGTATGGTAGAGGAGGCAGTCTTGAGAGTTGTCCTGCATGGCAACTGTGGCGTATGTCCAGCAGGGCCACAGTGGCGTATGTCCTGCAGGGCCACTGTGGCGTATGTCCAGCAGGGCCACTGTGGCGTATGTCCAGCATGGCCACGGTGGCGTATGTCCAGCAGGGCCACTGTGGCGTATGTCCAGCAGGGCCACTGTGGCGTATGTCCAGCATGGCCACGGTGGCGTATGTACAGCAGGGCCACTGTGGCGTATGTCCAGCATGGCCACGGTGGCGTATGTCCAGCAGGGCCACTGTGGCGTATGTCCAGCAGGGCCACAGTGGCGTATGTCCTGCATGGCCACTGTGGCGTATGTCCAGCAGGGCCACTGTGGCGTATGTCCAGCATGGCCACGGTGGCGTATGTCCAGCAGGGACACTGTGGCGTATGTCCAGCAGGGCCACAGTGGCGTATGTCCTGCATGGCCACTGTGGCGTATGTCCAGCAGGGCCACAGTGGCGTATGTCCTGCATGGCCACTGTGGCGTATGTCCAGCAGGGCCACTGTGGCGTATGTCCAGCATGGCCACGGTGGCGTATGTCCAGCAGGGCCACTGTGGCGTATGTCCAGCAGGGCCACAGTGGCGTATGTCCAGCCTGGCCACTGTGGCGTATGTCCAGCATGGTCAATGTGGCGTATGTCCAGCAGGGCCACAGTGGCGTATGTCCTGCATGGCCACTGTGGCGTATGTCCTGCATGGCCACAGTGGCGTATGTCCTGCATGGCCACTGTGGCGTATGCGTAACATTTTTCGTATGGTAGAGGAGGCAGTCTTGAGAGTTGTCCTGCATGGCAACTGTGGCGTACGTCCAGCATGGCCACTGTGGCGTATGTCCAGCAAGGCCACTGTGGCGTATGTCTAGCATGGCCACTGTGGCGTATGTCCAGCATGGCCACTGTGGCGTATGTCCAGCAGGGCCACAGTGGCGTATGTCCTGCAGGGCCACTGTGGCGTATGTCCAGCAGGGACACTGTGGCGTATGCGTAACATTTTTCGTATGGTAGAGGAGGCAGTCTTGAGAGTTGTCCTGCATGGCAACTGGTGGACGTACGCCAGCATGGCCACTGTGGCGTATGTCCAGCAAGGCCACTGTGGCGTATGTCCAGCATGGCCACTGTGGCGTATGTCCAGCAAGGCCACTGTGGCGTATGTCCAGCAGGGCCACAGTGGCGTGTGTCCTGCAGGGCCACTGTGGCGTATGTCCAGTAGGGCCACTGTGGCGTATGTCCAGCAGGGCCACAGTGGCGTACGTCCAGCATGGCCACTGTGGCGTATGTCCAGCAGGGCCACAGTGGCGTATGTCCTGCAGGGCCACTGTGGCGTATGTCCAGCATGGCAACTGTGGCGTATGCGTAACATTTTTCGTATGTTAGAGGAGGCAGTCTTGAGAGTTGTCCTGCATGGCAACTGTGGCGTAAGTCCAGCATGGCCACTGTGGCGTATGTCCAGCAGGGCCACAGTGGCGTATGTCCTGCAGGGCCACTGTGGCGTATGCGTAACATTTTTCGTATGGTAGAGGAGGCAGTCTTGGGAGTTGTCCTTCATGGAAACTGTGGCGTAAGTGCAGCATGGCCACTGTGGCGTATGTCCAGCAGGGCCACTGTGGCGTATGTCCAGCAGGGCCACTGTGGCGTATGTCCAGCATGGCCACGGTGGCGTATGTCCAGCAGGGCCACTGTGGCGTATGTCCAGCAGGGCCACAGTGGCGTATGTCCAGCCTGGCCACTGTGGCGTATGTCCAGCATGGTCAATGTGGCGTATGTCCAGCAGGGCCACAGTGGCGTATGTCCTGCATGGCCACTGTGGCGTATGTCCTGCATGGCCACAGTGGCGTATGTCCTGCATGGCCACTGTGGCGTATGCGTAACATTTTTCGTATGGTAGAGGAGGCAGTCTTGAGAGTTGTCCTGCATGGCAACTGTGGCGTACGTCCAGCATGGCCACTGTGGCGTATGTCCAGCAAGGCCACTGTGGCGTATGTCTAGCATGGCCACTGTGGCGTATGTCCAGCATGGCCACTGTGGCGTATGTCCAGCAGGGCCACAGTGGCGTATGTCCTGCAGGGCCACTGTGGCGTATGTCCAGCTGGGACACTGTGGCGTATGCGTAACATTTTTCGTATGGTAGAGGAGGCAGTCTTGAGAGTTGTCCTGCATGGCAACTGGTGGACGTACGCCAGCATGGCCACTGTGGCGTATGTCCAGCAAGGCCACTGTGGCGTATGTCCAGCATGGCCACTGTGGCGTATGTCCAGCATGGCCACTGTGGCGTTTGTCCAGCAGGGCCACAGTGGCGTATGCCCTGTACGGCCACAGTGGCGTATGTCCAGCATGGCCACTGTGGCGTTTGTCCAGCAGGGCCACAGTGGCGTATGCCCTGTACGGCCACAGTGGCGTATGTCCTGCATGGCCACTGTGGCGTATGCGTAACATTTTTCGTATGGTAGAGGAGGCAGTCTTGAGAGTTGTCCTGCATGGCAACTGTGGCGTACGTCCAGCATGGCCACTGTGGCGTATGTCCAGCAAGGCCACTGTGGCGTATGTCCAGCATGGCCACTGTGGCGTATGTCCAGCAGGGCCACAGTGGCGTATTTCCTGCATGGCCACTGTGGCGTATGCGTAACATTTTTCGTATGGTAGAGGAGGCAGTCTTGAGAGTTGTCCTGCATGGCAACTGGTGGACGTACGCCAGCATGGCCACTGTGGCGTATGTCCAGCAAGGCCACTGTGGCGTATGTCCAGCAGGGACACTGTGGCGTATGCGTAACATTTTTCGTATGGTAGAGGAGGCAGTCTTGAGAGTTGTCCTGCATGGCAACTGGTGGACGTACGCCAGCATGGCCACTGTGGCGTATGTCCAGCAAGGCCACTGTGGCGTATGTCCAGCAGGGACACTGTGGCGTATGCGTAACATTTTTCGTATGGTAGAGGAGGCAGTCTTGAGAGTTGTCCTGCATGGCAACTGGTGGACGTACGCCAGCATGGCCACTGTGGCGTATGTCCAGCAGGGCCACAGTGGCGTATTTCCTGCATGGCCACTGTGGCGTATGCGTAACATTTTTCGTATGGTAGAGGAGGCAGTCTTGAGAGTTGTCCTGCATGGCAACTGGTGGACGTACGCCAGCATGGCCACTGTGGCGTATGTCCAGCAAGGCCACTGTGGCGTATGTCCAGCAGGGACACTGTGGCGTATGCGTAACATTTTTCGTATGGTAGAGGAGGCAGTCTTGAGAGTTGTCCTGCATGGCAACTGGTGGACGTACGCCAGCATGGCCACTGTGGCGTATGTCCAGCAAGGCCACTGTGGCGTATGTCCAGCAGGGACACTGTGGCGTATGCGTAACATTTTTCGTATGGTAGAGGAGGCAGTCTTGAGAGTTGTCCTGCATGGCAACTGGTGGACGTACGCCAGCATGGCCACTGTGGCGTATGTCCAGCAAGGCCACTGTGGCGTATGTCCAGCAGGGCCACTGTGGCGTATGTGCAGCATGGCCACTGTGGCGTTTGTCCAGCAGGGCCACAGTGGCGTATGCCCTGTAGGGCCACAGTGGCGAATGTCCTGCATGGCCACTGTGGCGTATGTCCAGCATGGCCACTGTGGCGTTTGTCCAGCAGGGCCACAGTGGCGTATGCCCTGTACGGCCACAGTGGCGTATGTCCTGCATGGCCACTGTGGCGTATGCGTAACATTTTTCGTATGGTAGAGGAGGCAGTCTTGAGAGTTGTCCTGCATGGCAACTGTGGCGTACGTCCAGCATGGCCACTGTGGCGTATGTCCAGCAAGGCCACTGTGGCGTATGTCCAGCATGGCCACTGTGGCGTATGTCCAGCAGGGCCACAGTGGCGTATTTCCTGCATGGCCACTGTGGCGTATGCGTAACATTTTTCGTATGGTAGAGGAGGCAGTCTTGAGAGTTGTCCTGCATGGCAACTGTGGCGTACGTCCAGCATGGCCACTGTGGCGTATGTCCAGCAAGGCCACTGTGGCGTATGTCCAGCAGGGCCACAGTGGCGTGTGTCCTGCAGGGCCACTGTGGCGTATGTCCAGTAGGGCCACTGTGGCGTATGTCCAGCAGGGCCACAGTGGCGTACGTCCAGCATGGCCACTGTGGCGTATGTCCAGCAGGGCCACAGTGGCGTATGTCCTGCAGGGCCACTGTGGCGTATGTCCAGCATGGCAACTGTGGCGTATGCGTAACATTTTTCGTATGTTAGAGGAGGCAGTCTTGAGAGTTGTCCTGCATGGCAACTGTGGCGTAAGTCCAGCATGGCCACTGTGGCGTATGTCCAGCAGGGCCACAGTGGCGTATGTCCTGCAGGGCCACAGTGGCGTATGTCCTGCATGGCCACTGTGGCGTATGCGTAACATTTTTCGTATGGTAGAGGAGGCAGTCTTGGGAGTTGTCCTTCATGGAAACTGTGGCGTAAGTGCAGCATGGCCACTGTGGCGTATGTCCAGCAGGGCCACTGTGGCGTATGTCCAGCAGGGCCACTGTGGCGTATGTCCAGCATGGCCACGGTGGCGTATGTCCAGCAGGGCCACTGTGGCGTATGTCCAGCAGGGCCACAGTGGCGTATGTCCAGCCTGGCCACTGTGGCGTATGTCCAGCATGGTCAATGTGGCGTATGTCCAGCAGGGCCACAGTGGCGTATGTCCTGCATGGCCACTGTGGCGTATGTCTTGCATGGCCACAGTGGCGTATGTCCTGCATGGCCACTGTGGCGTATGCGTAACATTTTTCGTATGGTAGAGGAGGCAGTCTTGAGAGTTGTCCTGCATGGCAACTGTGGCGTACGTCCAGCATGGCCACTGTGGCGTATGTCCAGCAAGGCCACTGTGGCGTATGTCCAGCAGGGCCACAGTGGCGTGTGTCCTGCAGGGCCACTGTGGCGTATGTCCAGTAGGGCCACTGTGGCGTATGTCCAGCAGGGCCACAGTGGCGTTCGTCCAGCATGGCAACTGTGGCGTATGTCCAGCAGGGCCACAGTTTCGTATGTCCTGCAGCGCCACTGCGGCGTATGTCCAGCAGGGCCACAGTTGCGTATGTCCTGCATGGCCACTGTGGCGTATGTCCTGCATGGCCACTGTGGCGTATGTCCAGCAGGGCCACTGTGGCGTATGTTCAGCATGGCCACGGTGGCGTACGTCCAGCAGGGCCACTGTGGCGTATGTCTAGCAGGGCCACAGTGGCGTATGTCCTGCATGGCCACTGTGGCGTATGTCCAGCAGGGCCACAGTGGCGTATGTCCAGCAGGGCCACAGAGGCGTATGTCCTGCATGGCCACTGTGGCGTATGTCCAGCAGGGCCACTGTGGCGTATGTCCAGCATGGCCACGGTGGCGTATGTACAGCAGGGCCACTGTGGTGTATGTCCAGCAGGGCCACAGTGGCGTATGTCCTGCATGGCCACTGTGGCGTATGTCCAGCAGGGCCACAGTGGCGTATGTCCTGCATGGCCACTGTGGCGTATGTCCAGCAGGGCCACTGTGGCGTATGTCCAGCAGGGCCACTGTGGCGTATGTCCATCATGGCCACGGTGGCGTATGTCCAGCAGGGCCACTGTGGCGTATGTCCAGCATTGCCACGGTGGCGTATGTCCAGCATGGCCACTGTGGCGTATGTCCAGCAGGGCCACTGTGGCGTATGTCCAGCAGGGCCACAGTGGCGTATGTCCTGCATGGCCACAGTGGCGTATGCCCTGTAGGGCCACAGTGGCGTATGTCCTGCATGGCCACTGTGGCGTATGTCCAGCATGGCCACTGTGGCGTTTGTCCAGCAGGGCCACTGTGGCGTATGCGTAACATTTTTCGTATGGTAGAGGAGGCAGTCTTGAGAGTTGTCCTGCATGGCAACTGTGGCGTACGTCCAGCATGGCCACTGTGGCGTATGTCCAGCAAGGCCACTGTGGCGTATGTCTAGCATGGCCACTGTGGCGTATGTCCAGCATGGCCACTGTGGCGTATGTCCAGCAGGGCCACAGTGGCGTATGTCCTGCAGGGCCACTGTGGCGTATGTCCAGCAGGGACACTGTGGCGTATGCGTAACATTTTTCGTATGGTAGAGGAGGCAGTCTTGAGAGTTGTCCTGCATGGCAACTGGTGGACGTACGCCAGCATGGCCACTGTGGCGTATGTCCAGCAGGGCCACAGTGGCGTATGTCCTGCAGGGCCACTGTGGCGTATGTCCAGCAGGGCCACTGTGGCGTATGTCCAGCATGGCCACGGTGGCGTATGTCCAGCAGGGCCACTGTGGCGTATGTCCAGCAGGGCCACAGTGGCGTATGTCCAGCAGGGCCACAGTGGCGTATGTCCTGCAGGGCCACTGTGGCGTATGCGTAAAATTTTTCGTATGGTAGAGGAGGCAGTCTTGAGAGTTGTCCTGCATGGCAACTGTGGCGTATGTCCAGCAGGGCCACAGTGGCGTATGTCCTGCAGGGCCACTGTGGCGTATGTCCAGCAGGGCCACTGTGGCGTATGTCCAGCATGGCCACGGTGGCGTATGTCCAGCAGGGCCACTGTGGCGTATGTCCAGCAGGGCCACTGTGGCGTATGTCCAGCATGGCCACGGTGGCGTATGTACAGCAGGGCCACTGTGGCGTATGTCCAGCATGGCCACGGTGGCGTATGTCCAGCAGGGCCACTGTGGCGTATGTCCAGCAGGGCCACAGTGGCGTATGTCCTGCATGGCCACTGTGGCGTATGTCCAGCAGGGCCACTGTGGCGTATGTCCAGCATGGCCACGGTGGCGTATGTCCAGCAGGGACACTGTGGCGTATGTCCAGCAGGGCCACAGTGGCGTATGTCCTGCATGGCCACTGTGGCGTATGTCCAGCAGGGCCACAGTGGCGTATGTCCTGCATGGCCACTGTGGCGTATGTCCAGCAGGGCCACTGTGGCGTATGTCCAGCAGGGCCACAGTGGCGTATGTCCAGCCTGGCCACTGTGGCGTATGTCCAGCATGGTCAATGTGGCGTATGTCCAGCAGGGCCACAGTGGCGTATGTCCTGCATGGCCACTGTGGCGTATGTCCTGCATGGCCACAGTGGCGTATGTCCTGCATGGCCACTGTGGCGTATGCGTAACATTTTTCGTATGGTAGAGGAGGCAGTCTTGAGAGTTGTCCTGCATGGCAACTGTGGCGTACGTCCAGCATGGCCACTGTGGCGTATGTCCAGCAAGGCCACTGTGGCGTATGTCTAGCATGGCCACTGTGGCGTATGTCCAGCATGGCCACTGTGGCGTATGTCCAGCAGGGCCACAGTGGCGTATGTCCTGCAGGGCCACTGTGGCGTATGTCCAGCAGGGACACTGTGGCGTATGCGTAACATTTTTCGTATGGTAGAGGAGGCAGTCTTGAGAGTTGTCCTGCATGGCAACTGGTGGACGTACGCCAGCATGGCCACAGTGGCGTGTGTCCTGCAGGGCCACTGTGGCGTATGTCCAGTAGGGCCACTGTGGCGTATGTCCAGCAGGGCCACAGTGGCGTACGTCCAGCATGGCCACTGTGGCGTATGTCCAGCAGGGCCACAGTGGCGTATGTCCTGCAGGGCCACTGTGGCGTATGTCCAGCATGGCAACTGTGGCGTATGCGTAACATTTTTCGTATGTTAGAGGAGGCAGTCTTGAGAGTTGTCCTGCATGGCAACTGTGGCGTAAGTCCAGCATGGCCACTGTGGCGTATGTCCAGCAGGGCCACAGTGGCGTATGTCCTGCAGGGCCACTGTGGCGTATGCGTAACATTTTTCGTATGGTAGAGGAGGCAGTCTTGGGAGTTGTCCTTCATGGAAACTGTGGCGTAAGTGCAGCATGGCCACTGTGGCGTATGTCCAGCAGGGCCACTGTGGCGTATGTCCAGCAGGGCCACTGTGGCGTATGTCCAGCATGGCCACGGTGGCGTATGTCCAGCAGGGCCACTGTGGCGTATGTCCAGCAGGGCCACAGTGGCGTATGTCCAGCCTGGCCACTGTGGCGTATGTCCAGCATGGTCAATGTGGCGTATGTCCAGCAGGGCCACAGTGGCGTATGTCCTGCATGGCCACTGTGGCGTATGTCCTGCATGGCCACAGTGGCGTATGTCCTGCATGGCCACTGTGGCGTATGCGTAACATTTTTCGTATGGTAGAGGAGGCAGTCTTGAGAGTTGTCCTGCATGGCAACTGTGGCGTACGTCCAGCATGGCCACTGTGGCGTATGTCCAGCAAGGCCACTGTGGCGTATGTCTAGCATGGCCACTGTGGCGTATGTCCAGCATGGCCACTGTGGCGTATGTCCAGCAGGGCCACAGTGGCGTATGTCCTGCAGGGCCACTGTGGCGTATGTCCAGCTGGGACACTGTGGCGTATGCGTAACATTTTTCGTATGGTAGAGGAGGCAGTCTTGAGAGTTGTCCTGCATGGCAACTGGTGGACGTACGCCAGCATGGCCACTGTGGCGTATGTCCAGCAAGGCCACTGTGGCGTATGTCCAGCATGGCCACTGTGGCGTATGTCCAGCAGGGCCACTGTGGCGTATGTGCAGCATGGCCACTGTGGCGTTTGTCCAGCAGGGCCACAGTGGCGTATGCCCTGTAGGGCCACAGTGGCGAATGTCCTGCATGGCCACTGTGGCGTATGTCCAGCATGGCCACTGTGGCGTTTGTCCAGCAGGGCCACAGTGGCGTATGCCCTGTACGGCCACAGTGGCGTATGTCCTGCATGGCCACTGTGGCGTATGCGTAACATTTTTCGTATGGTAGAGGACTCAGTCTTGAGAGTTGTCCTTCATGGAAACTGTGGCGTAAGTCCAGCATGGCCACTGTGGCGTATGTCCAGCAGGGCCACTGTGGCGTATGTCCAGCATGGCCACTGTGGCGTATGTCCAGCAGGGCCACAGTGGCGTATTTCCTGCATGGCCACTGTGGCGTATGCGTAACATTTTTCGTATGGTAGAGGAGGCAGTCTTGAGAGTTGTCCTGCATGGCAACTGTGGCGTACGTCCAGCATGGCCACTGTGGCGTATGTCCAGCAAGGCCACTGTGGCGTATGTCCAGCAGGGCCACAGTGGCGTGTGTCCTGCAGGGCCACTGTGGCGTATGTCCAGTAGGGCCACTGTGGCGTATGTCCAGCAGGGCCACAGTGGCGTACGTCCAGCATGGCCACTGTGGCGTATGTCCAGCAGGGCCACAGTGGCGTATGTCCTGCAGGGCCACTGTGGCGTATGTCCAGCATGGCAACTGTGGCGTATGCGTAACATTTTTCGTATGTTAGAGGAGGCAGTCTTGAGAGTTGTCCTGCATGGCAACTGTGGCGTAAGTCCAGCATGGCCACTGTGGCGTATGTCCAGCAGGGCCACAGTGGCGTATGTCCTGCAGGGCCACAGTGGCGTATGTCCTGCATGGCCACTGTGGCGTATGCGTAACATTTTTCGTATGGTAGAGGAGGCAGTCTTGGGAGTTGTCCTTCATGGAAACTGTGGCGTAAGTGCAGCATGGCCACTGTGGCGTATGTCCAGCAGGGCCACTGTGGCGTATGTCCAGCAGGGCCACTGTGGCGTATGTCCAGCATGGCCACGGTGGCGTATGTCCAGCAGGGCCACTGTGGCGTATGTCCAGCAGGGCCACAGTGGCGTATGTCCAGCCTGGCCACTGTGGCGTATGTCCAGCATGGTCAATGTGGCGTATGTCCAGCAGGGCCACAGTGGCGTATGTCCTGCATGGCCACTGTGGCGTATGTCCTGCATGGCCACTGTGGCGTATGTCCAGCAAGACCACTGTGGCGTATGTCCAGCAGGGCCACAGTGGCGTGTGTCCTGCAGGGCCACTGTGGCGTATGTCCAGTAGGGCCACTGTGGCGTATGTCCAGCAGGGCCACAGTGGCGTTCGTCCAGCATGGCCACTGTGGCGTATGTCCAGCAGGGCCACAGTGGCGTATGTCCTGCAGGGCCACTGTGGCGTATGTCCAGCATGGCAACTGTGGCGTATGCGTAACATTTTTCGTATGTTAGAGGAGGCAGTCTTGAGAGTTGTCCTGCATGGCAACTGTGGCGTACGTCCAGCATGGCCACTGTGGCGTATGTCCAGCAAGGCCACTGTGGCGTATGTCCAGCAGGGCCACAGTGGCGTGTGTCCTGCAGGGCCACTGTGGCGTATGTCCAGTAGGGCCACTGTGGCGTATGTCCAGCAGGGCCACAGTGGCGTACGTCCAGCATGGCCACTGTGGCGTATGTCCAGCAGGGCCACAGTGGCGTATGTCCTGCAGGGCCACTGTGGCGTATGTCCAGCATGGCAACTGTGGCGTATGCGTAACATTTTTCGTATGTTAGAGGAGGCAGTCTTGAGAGTTGTCCTGCATGGCAACTGTGGCGTAAGTCCAGCATGGCCACTGTGGCGTATGTCCAGCAGGGCCACAGTGGCGTATTTCCTGCATGGCCACTGTGGCGTATGCGTAACATTTTTCGTATGGTAGAGGAGGCAGTCTTGAGAGTTGTCCTGCATGGCAACTGTGGCGTACGTCCAGCATGGCCACTGTGGCGTATGTCCAGCAAGGCCACTGTGGCGTATGTCCAGCAGGGCCACAGTGGCGTGTGTCCTGCAGGGCCACTGTGGCGTATGTCCAGTAGGGCCACTGTGGCGTATGTCCAGCAGGGCCACAGTGGCGTACGTCCAGCATGGCCACTGTGGCGTATGTCCAGCAGGGCCACAGTGGCGTATGTCCTGCAGGGCCACTGTGGCGTATGTCCAGCATGGCAACTGTGGCGTATGCGTAACATTTTTCGTATGTTAGAGGAGGCAGTCTTGAGAGTTGTCCTGCATGGCAACTGTGGCGTAAGTCCAGCATGGCCACTGTGGCGTATGTCCAGCAGGGCCACAGTGGCGTATGTCCTGCAGGGCCACAGTGGCGTATGTCCTGCATGGCCACTGTGGCGTATGCGTAACATTTTTCGTATGGTAGAGGAGGCAGTCTTGGGAGTTGTCCTTCATGGAAACTGTGGCGTAAGTGCAGCATGGCCACTGTGGCGTATGTCCAGCAGGGCCACTGTGGCGTATGTCCAGCAGGGCCACTGTGGCGTATGTCCAGCATGGCCACGGTGGCGTATGTCCAGCAGGGCCACTGTGGCGTATGTCCAGCAGGGCCACAGTGGCGTATGTCCAGCCTGGCCACTGTGGCGTATGTCCAGCATGGTCAATGTGGCGTATGCGTAACATTTTTCGTATGGTAGAGGAGGCAGTCTTGAGAGTTGTCCTGCATGGCAACTGTGGCGTACGTCCAGCATGGCCACTGTGGCGTATGTCCAGCAAGGCCACTGTGGCGTATGTCTAGCATGGCCACTGTGGCGTATGTCCAGCATGGCCACTGTGGCGTATGTCCAGCAGGGCCACAGTGGCGTATGTCCTGCAGGGCCACTGTGGCGTATGTCCAGCTGGGACACTGTGGCGTATGCGTAACATTTTTCGTATGGTAGAGGAGGCAGTCTTGAGAGTTGTCCTGCATGGCAACTGGTGGACGTACGCCAGCATGGCCACTGTGGCGTATGTCCAGCAAGGCCACTGTGGCGTATGTCCAGCATGGCCACTGTGGCGTATGTCCAGCAGGGCCACTGTGGCGTATGTGCAGCATGGCCACTGTGGCGTTTGTCCAGCAGGGCCACAGTGGCGTATGCCCTGTAGGGCCACAGTGGCGAATGTCCTGCATGGCCACTGTGGCGTATGTCCAGCATGGCCACTGTGGCGTTTGTCCAGCAGGGCCACAGTGGCGTATGCCCTGTACGGCCACAGTGGCGTATGTCCTGCATGGCCACTGTGGCGTATGCGTAACATTTTTCGTATGGTAGAGGACTCAGTCTTGAGAGTTGTCCTTCATGGAAACTGTGGCGTAAGTCCAGCATGGCCACTGTGGCGTATGTCCAGCAGGGCCACTGTGGCGTATGTCCAGCATGGCCACTGTGGCGTATGTCCAGCAGGGCCACAGTGGAAAAGTGTCTAGCATGGCCACTGTGGCGTATGTCCAGCAGGGCCACAGTGGCGTATTTCCTGCATGGCCACTGTGGCGTATGCGTAACATTTTTCGTATGGTAGAGGAGGCAGTCTTGAGAGTTGTCCTGCATGGCAACTGTGGCGTACGTCCAGCATGGCCACTGTGGCGTATGTCCAGCAAGGCCACTGTGGCGTATGTCTAGCATGGCCACTGTGGCGTATGTCCAGCATGGCCACTGTGGCGTATGTCCAGCAGGGCCACAGTGGCGTATGTCCTGCAGGGCCACTGTGGCGTATGTCCAGCTGGGACACTGTGGCGTATGCGTAACATTTTTCGTATGGTAGAGGAGGCAGTCTTGAGAGTTGTCCTGCATGGCAACTGGTGGACGTACGCCAGCATGGCCACTGTGGCGTATGTCCAGCAAGGCCACTGTGGCGTATGTCCAGCATGGCCACTGTGGCGTATGTCCAGCAGGGCCACTGTGGCGTATGTGCAGCATGGCCACTGTGGCGTTTGTCCAGCAGGGCCACAGTGGCGTATTTCCTGCATGGCCACTGTGGCGTATGTCCAGCATGGCCACTGTGGCGTATGTCCAGTAGGGCCACTGTGGCGTATGTCCAGCAGGGCCACAGTGGCGTACGTCCAGCATGGCCACTGTGGCGTATGTCCAGCAGGGCCACAGTGGCGTATGTCCTGCAGGGCCACTGTGGCGTATGTCCAGCATGGCCACTGTGGCGTATGTCCAGCAGGGCCACTGTGGCGTATGTGCAGCATGGCCACTGTGGCGTGTGTCCTGCAGGGCCACTGTGGCGTATGTCCAGTAGGGCCACTGTGGCGTATGTCCAGCAGGGCCACAGTGGCGTACGTCCAGCATGGCCACTGTGGCGTATGTCCAGCAGGGCCACAGTGGCGTATGTCCTGCAGGGCCACTGTGGCGTATGTCCAGCATGGCAACTGTGGCGTATGCGTAACATTTTTCGTATGTTAGAGGAGGCAGTCTTGAGAGTTGTCCTGCATGGCAACTGTGGCGTAAGTCCAGCATGGCCACTGTGGCGTATGTCCAGCAGGGCCACAGTGGCGTATGTCCTGCAGGGCCACAGTGGCGTATGTCCTGGATGGCCACGGTGGCGTATGCGTAACATTTTTCGTATGGGAGAGGTGGCAGTCTTGAGAGTTGTCCTGCATGGCAACTGTGGCGTACGTCCAGCATGGCCACTGTGGCGTATGTCCAGCAAGGCCACTGTGGCGTATGTCTAGCATGGCCACTGTGGCGTATGTCCAGCATGGCCACTGTGGCGTATGTCCCGCAGGGCCACAGTGGCGTATGTCCAGCAGGGCCACTGTGGCGTATGTCCAGCTGGGACACTGTGGCGTATGCGTAACATTTTTCGTATGGTAGAGGAGGCAGTCTTGAGAGTTGTCCTGCATGGCAACTGGTGGACGTACGCCAGCATGGCCACTGTGGCGTATGTCCAGCAAGGCCACTGTGGCGTATGTCCAGCATGGCCACTGTGGCGTATGTCCAGCAGGGCCACTGTGGCGTATGTGCAGCATGGCCACTGTGGCGTTTGTCCAGCAGGGCCACAGTGGCGTATGCCCTGTAGGGCCACAGTGGCGAATGTCCTGCATGGCCACTGTGGCGTATGTCCAGCATGGCCACTGTGGCGTTTGTCCAGCAGGGCCACAGTGGCGTATGCCCTGTACGGCCACAGTGGCGTATGTCCTGCATGGCCACTGTGGCGTATGCGTAACATTTTTCGTATGGTAGAGGACTCAGTCTTGAGAGTTGTCCTTCATGGAAACTGTGGCGTAAGTCCAGCATGGCCACTGTGGCGTATGTCCAGCAGGGCCACTGTGGCGTATGTCCAGCATGGCCACTGTGGCGTATGTCCAGCAGGGCCACAGTGGAAAAGTGTCTAGCATGGCCACTGTGGCGTATGTCCAGCAGGGCCACAGTGGCGTATTTCCTGCATGGCCACTGTGGCGTATGCGTAACATTTTTCGTATGGTAGAGGAGGCAGTCTTGAGAGTTGTCCTGCATGGCAACTGTGGCGTACGTCCAGCATGGCCACTGTGGCGTATGTCCAGCAAGGCCACTGTGGCGTATGTCCAGCAGGGCCACAGTGGCGTGTGTCCTGCAGGGCCACTGTGGCGTATGTCCAGTAGGGCCACTGTGGCGTATGTCCAGCAGGGCCACAGTGGCGTACGTCCAGCATGGCCACTGTGGCGTATGTCCAGCAGGGCCACAGTGGCGTATGTCCTGCAGGGCCACTGTGGCGTATGTCCAGCATGGCAACTGTGGCGTATGCGTAACATTTTTCGTATGTTAGAGGAGGCAGTCTTGAGAGTTGTCCTGCATGGCAACTGTGGCGTAAGTCCAGCATGGCCACTGTGGCGTATGTCCAGCAGGGCCACAGTGGCGTATGTCCTGCAGGGCCACAGTGGCGTATGTCCTGCATGGCCACTGTGGCGTATGCGTAACATTTTTCGTATGGTAGAGGAGGCAGTCTTGGGAGTTGTCCTTCATGGAAACTGTGGCGTAAGTGCAGCATGGCCACTGTGGCGTATGTCCAGCAGGGCCACTGTGGCGTATGTCCAGCAGGGCCACTGTGGCGTATGTCCAGCATGGCCACGGTGGCGTATGTCCAGCAGGGCCACTGTGGCGTATGTCCAGCAGGGCCACAGTGGCGTATGTCCAGCCTGGCCACTGTGGCGTATGCCCTGTAGGGCCACAGTGGCGAATGTCCTGCATGGCCACTGTGGCGTATGTCCAGCATGGCCACTGTGGCGTTTGTCCAGCAGGGCCACAGTGGCGTATGCCCTGTACGGCCACAGTGGCGTATGTCCTGCATGGCCACTGTGGCGTATGCGTAACATTTTTCGTATGGTAGAGGACTCAGTCTTGAGAGTTGTCCTTCATGGAAACTGTGGCGTAAGTCCAGCATGGCCACTGTGGCGTATGTCCAGCAGGGCCACAGTGGAAAAGTGTCTAGCATGGCCACTGTGGCGTATGTCCAGCAGGGCCACAGTGGCGTATGTCCTGCATGGCCACTGTGGCGTATGCGTAACATTTTTCGTATGGTAGAGGAGGCAGTCTTGAGAGTTGTCCTGCATGGCAACTGTGGCGTACGTCCAGCATGGCCACTGTGGCGTATGTCCAGCAAGGCCACTGTGGCGTATGTCCAGCAGGGCCACTGTGGCGTATGTCCAGCATGGCCACTGTGGCGTATGTCCAGCAGGGCCACAGTGGAAAAGTGTCTAGCATGGCCACTGTGGCGTATGTCCAGCAGGGCCACAGTGGCGTATGTCCTGCATGGCCACTGTGGCGTATGCGTAACATTTTTAGTATGGTAGAGGAGGCAGTCTTGAGAGTTGTCCTGCATGGCAACTGTGGCGTACGTCCAGCATGGCCACTGTGGCGTATGTCCAGCAAGGCCACTGTGGCGTATGTCCAGCAGGGCCACAGTGGCGTGTGTCCTGCAGGGCCACTGTGGCGTATGTCCAGTAGGGCCACTGTGGCGTATGTCCAGCAGGGCCACAGTGGCGTACGTCCAGCATGGCCACTGTGGCGTATGTCCAGCAGGGCCACAGTGGCGTATGTCCTGCAGGGCCACTGTGGCGTATGTCCAGCATGGCAACTGTGGCGTATGCGTAACATTTTTCGTATGTTAGAGGAGGCAGTCTTGAGAGTTGTCCTGCATGGCAACTGTGGCGTAAGTCCAGCATGGCCACTGTGGCGTATGTCCAGCAGGGCCACAGTGGCGTATGTCCTGCAGGGCCACAGTGGCGTATGTCCTGCATGGCCACTGTGGCGTATGCGTAACATTTTTCGTATGGTAGAGGAGGCAGTCTTGGGAGTTGTCCTTCATGGAAACTGTGGCGTAAGTGCAGCATGGCCACTGTGGCGTATGTCCAGCATGGCCACTGTGGCGTATGTCCAGCAGGGCCACAGTGGAAAAGTGTCTAGCATGGCCACTGTGGCGTATGTCCTGCATGGCCACTGTGGCGTATGCGTAACATTTTTCGTATGGTAGAGGAGGAAGTCTTGAGAGTTGTCGTGCATGGCAATTGTGGCGTACGTCCAGCATGGCCACTGTGGCGTATGTCCTGCAGCGCAACTGCGGCGTATGCCCAGCAGGGCCACAGTGGCGTATGTCCTGCATGGCCACTGTGGCGTATGCGTAACATTTTTCGTATGGTAGAGGAGGCAGTCCTGAGAGTTGTCCTGCATGGCCATGGTGGCTCTCTCGCGTAACATTTTTCGTATGGTAGAGGAGGCAGTCTTGAGAAATGTCCTGCATGGCAACTGTGGCGTATGTCCAGCATGGCCACTGTGGCGTATGTCCAGCAGGGCCACAGTGGAAAAGTGTCTAGCATAGCCACTGTGGCGTATGTCCTGCATGGCCACTGTGGCGTATGCGTAACATTTTTCGTATGTTAGAGAAGGCAGTCTTGAGAGTTGTCCTGCATGGCAACTGTGGCGTACGTCCAGCATGGCCACAGTGGCGTATGTCCTGCGGCGCCACTTCGGCGTATGCCCAGCAGGGCCACAGTGGCGTATGTCCTGCATGGCCACTGTGGCGTATGCGTAACATTTTTCGTATGGTAGAGGAGGCAGTCTTGAGAGTTGTCCTGCATGGCAACTGTGGCGTACGTCCAGCATGGCCACTGTGGCGTATGTCCAGCAAGGCCACTGTGGCGTATGTCCAGCAGGGCCACAGTGGCGTGTGTCCTGCAGGGCCACTGTGGCGTATGTCCAGTAGGGCCACTGTGGCGTATGTCCAGCAGGGCCACAGTGGCGTACGTCCAGCATGGCCACTGTGGCGTATGTCCAGCAGGGCCACAGTGGCGTATGTCCTGCAGGGCCACTGTGGCGTATGTCCAGCATGGCAACTGTGGCGTATGCGTAACATTTTTCGTATGTTAGAGGAGGCAGTCTTGA
Organism: Eristalis intricaria; assembly: GCA_964034865.1. Taxonomy (NCBI): domain Eukaryota; kingdom Metazoa; phylum Arthropoda; class Insecta; order Diptera; family Syrphidae; genus Eristalis; species Eristalis intricaria. Next base: position 56,583,003 of record OZ035876.1, read on the forward strand.
GAGTTGTCCTGCATGGCAACTGTGGCGTAAGTCCAGCATGGCCACTGTGGCGTATGTCCAGCAGGGCCACAGTGGCGTATGTCCTGCAGGGCCACAGTGGCGTATGTCCTGCATGGCCACTGTGGCGTATGCGTAACATTTTTCGTATGGTAGAGGAGGCAGTCTTGGGAGTTGTCCTTCATGGAAACTGTGGCGTAAGTGCAGCATGGCCACTGTGGCGTATGTCCAGCATGGCCACTGTGGCGTATGTCCAGCAGGGCCACAGTGGAAAAGTGTCTAGCATGGCCACTGTGGCGTATGTCCTGCATGGCCACTGTGGCGTATGCGTAACATTTTTCGTATGGTAGAGGAGGAAGTCTTGAGAGTTGTCGTGCATGGCAATTGTGGCGTACGTCCAGCATGGCCACTGTGGCGTATGTCCTGCAGCGCAACTGCGGCGTATGCCCAGCAGGGCCACAGTGGCGTATGTCCTGCATGGCCACTGTGGCGTATGCGTAACATTTTTCGTATGGTAGAGGAGGCAGTCCTGAGAGTTGTCCTGCATGGCCATGGTGGCTCTCTCGCGTAACATTTTTCGTATGGTAGAGGAGGCAGTCTTGAGAAATGTCCTGCATGGCAACTGTGGCGTACGTCCAGCATGGCCACTGTGGCGTATGTCCTGCATGGCCACTGTGGCGTATGCGTAACATTTTTCGTATGGTAGAGGAGGCAGTCCTGAGAGTTGTCCTGCATGGCCATGGTGGCTCTCTCGCGTAACATTTTTCGTATGGTAGAGGAGGCAGTCTTGAGAAATGTCCTGCATGGCAACTGTGGCGTATGTCCAGCATGGCCACTGTGGCGTATGTCCAGCAGGGCCACAGTGGAAAAGTGTCTAGCATAGCCACTGTGGCGTATGTCCTGCATGGCCACTGTGGCGTATGCGTAACATTTTTCGTATGTTAGAGAAGGCAGTCTTGAGAGTTGTCCTGCATGGCAACTGTGGCGTACGTCCAGCATGGCCACTGTGGCGTATGTCCAGCAAGGCCACTGTGGCGTATGTCCAGCAGGGCCACAGTGGCGTGTGTCCTGCAGGGCCACTGTGGCGTATGTCCAGTAGGGCCACTGTGGCGTATGTCCAGCAGGGCCACAGTGGCGTACGTCCAGCATGGCCACTGTGGCGTATGTCCAGCAGGGCCACAGTGGCGTATGTCCTGCAGGGCCACTGTGGCGTATGTCCAGCATGGCAACTGTGGCGTATGCGTAACATTTTTCGTATGTTAGAGGAGGCAGTCTTGAGAGTTGTCCTGCATGGCAACTGTGGCGTAAGTCCAGCATGGCCACTGTGGCGTATGTCCAGCAGGGCCACAGTGGCGTATGTCCTGCAGGGCCACAGTGGCGTATGTCCTGCATGGCCACTGTGGCGTATGCGTAACATTTTTCGTATGGTAGAGGAGGCAGTCTTGGGAGTTGTCCTTCATGGAAACTGTGGCGTAAGTGCAGCATGGCCACTGTGGCGTATGTCCAGCATGGCCACTGTGGCGTATGTCCAGCAGGGCCACAGTGGAAAAGTGTCTAGCATGGCCACTGTGGCGTATGTCCTGCATGGCCACTGTGGCGTATGCGTAACATTTTTCGTATGGTAGAGGAGGAAGTCTTGAGAGTTGTCGTGCATGGCAATTGTGGCGTACGTCCAGCATGGCCACTGTGGCGTATGTCCTGCAGCGCAACTGCGGCGTATGCCCAGCAGGGCCACAGTGGCGTATGTCCTGCATGGCCACTGTGGCGTATGCGTAACATTTTTCGTATGGTAGAGGAGGCAGTCCTGAGAGTTGTCCTGCATGGCCATGGTGGCTCTCTCGCGTAACATTTTTCGTATGGTAGAGGAGGCAGTCTTGAGAAATGTCCTGCATGGCAACTGTGGCGTACGTCCAGCATGGCCACTGTGGCGTATGTCCTGCATGGCCACTGTGGCGTATGCGTAACATTTTTCGTATGGTAGAGGAGGCAGTCCTGAGAGTTGTCCTGCATGGCCATGGTGGCTCTCTCGCGTAACATTTTTCGTATGGTAGAGGAGGCAGTCTTGAGAAATGTCCTGCATGGCAACTGTGGCGTATGTCCAGCATGGCCACTGTGGCGTATGTCCAGCAGGGCCACAGTGGAAAAGTGTCTAGCATAGCCACTGTGGCGTATGTCCTGCATGGCCACTGTGGCGTATGCGTAACATTTTTCGTATGTTAGAGAAGGCAGTCTTGAGAGTTGTCCTGCATGGCAACTGTGGCGTACGTCCAGCATGGCCACAGTGGCGTATGTCCTGCGGCGCCACTTCGGCGTATGCCCAGCAGGGCCACAGTGGCGTATGTCCTGCATGGCCACTGTGGCGTATGCGTAACATTTTTCGTATGGTAGAGGAGGCAGTCCTGAGAGTTGTCCTGCATGGCCATGGCGGCTCTCTCGCGTAACATTTTTCGTATGGTAGAGGAGGCAGTCTTGAGAAATGTCCTGCATGGCAACTGTGGCGTACGTCCAGCATGGCCACTGTGGCGTATGTCCTGCATGGCCACTGTGGCGTATGCGTAACATTTTTCGTATGGTAGAGGAGGCAGTCTTGAGAGTTGTCCTGCATGGCAACTATGGCGTACGTCCAGCATGGCCACTGTGGCGTATGTCCAGCAGGGCCACAGTGGCGTATGTCCTGCATGGCCACTGTGGCGTATGCGTAACATTTTTCGTATGGTAGAGGAGGCAGTCTTGAGAGTTGTCCTGCATGGCCACTGTGGCGTATGCGTAACATTTTTCGTATGGTAGAGGAGGCAGTCTTGAGAGCTGTCCTGCATGGCCTCGGTGGCATATGTTCTGCAGGGCCACTGGGGCGTATGTCCAGCAGGGCCACAGTGGCGTTTGTCCTGCATGGCCACTGTGGCGTATGCGTAACGTTTTTCGTATGGTAGAGGAGGCAGTCTTGAGAGTTGTCCTGCATGGCAACTGTGACGTACGTCCAGCATGGCCACAGTGGCGTATGTCCTGCAGCGCCACTGCGGCGTATGTCCAGCAAGGCCACAGTGGCGTTTGTCCTGCATGGCCACTGTGGCGTATGCGTAACGTTTTTCGTATGGTAGAGGAGGCAGTCTTGAGAGTTGTCCTGCATGGCAACTGTGACGTATGTCCAGCGTATGTCCTGCATGGCCACTGTGGCGTATGCGTAACATTTTTCGTATGGCAGAGGAGGCAGTCTTGAGAGTTGTCCTGCATGGCAACTATGGCGTACGTCCAGCATGGCCACTGTGGCGTATATCCAGCAGGACCACGGTGTCGCATGTCCAGCAGGGCCACTGTGGTGTATGTCCAGCATGGCCATTGTGGCGTATGTCCAGCAGGGCCACTGTGGCGTATGTCCAGCATGGCCACTGTGGCGTATGTCCAGCAGGGCCACAGTGGCGTATGTCCTGCATGGCCACAGTGGCGTATGTCCTTCATGGCCACGGTGGCGCATGTCCAGCAGGGCCACTGTGGCATATGTCCAGCATGGCCACGGTGGCGTATGCGTAACATTTTTCGTATGGTAGAGGAGGCAGTCTTGAGAGTTGTCCTGCATGGCAATTGTGGCGTACGTCCAGCAGGGCCACTGTGGCGTATGTCCAGCAGGGCCACAGTGGCGTATGTCCTGCATGGCCACAGTGGCGTATGTCCAGCAGGGCCACTGTGGCATATGTCCAGCATGGCCACTGTGGCGTATGTCCAGCATGGCCACTGTGGCGTATGTCCAGCAGGACCACAGTGGCGTATGTCCTGCATGGCCACTATGGCGTATGCGTAACATTTTTCGTATGGTAGAGGAGGCAGTCTTGAGAGTTGTCCTGCATGGCAACTATGGCGTACGTCCAGCATGGCCACGGTGGCGCATGTCCAGCAGGGCCACTGTGGCATATGTCCAGCATGGCCACTGTGGCGTATGTCCAGCATGGCCACTGTGGCGTATGTCCAGCAGGACCACAGTGGCGTATGTCCAGCAGGGCCACAGTGGCGTATGTCCTGCATGGCCACAGTGGCGTATGTCCTTCATGGCCACGGTGGCGCATGTCCAGCAGGGCCACTGTGGCATATGTCCAGCATGGCCACTGTGGCGTATGTCCAGCATGGCCACTGTGGCGTATGTCCAGCAGGACCACAGTGGCGTATGTCCTGCATGGCCACTATGGCGTATGCGTAACATTTTTCGTATGGTAGAGGAGGCAGTCTTGAGAGTTGTCCTGCATGGCAACTATGGCGTACGTCCAGCATGGCCACTGTGGCCTATATCCAGCAGGACCACGGTGTCGCATGTCCAGCAGGGCCACTGTGGTGTATGTCCAGCATGGCCATTGTGGCGTATGTCCAGCAGGGCCACAGTGGCGTTTGTCCTGCATGGCCACTGTGGCGTATGCGTAACGTTTTTCGTATGGTAGAGGAGGCAGTCTTGAGAGTTGTCCTGCATGGCAACTGTGACGTACGTCCAGCATGGCCACAGTGGCGTATGTCCTGCAGCGCCACTGCGGCGTATGTCCAGCAAGGCCACAGTGGCGTTTGTCCTGCATGGCCACTGTGGCGTATGCGTAACGTTTTTCGTATGGTAGAGGAGGCAGTCTTGAGAGTTGTCCTGCATGGCAACTGTGACGTATGTCCAGCGTATGTCCTGCATGGCCACTGTGGCGTATGCGTAACATTTTTCGTATGGCAGAGGAGGCAGTCTTGAGAGTTGTCCTGCATGGCAACTATGGCGTACGTCCAGCATGGCCACTGTGGCGTATATCCAGCAGGACCACGGTGTCGCATGTCCAGCAGGGCCACTGTGGTGTATGTCCAGCATGGCCATTGTGGCGTATGTCCAGCAGGGCCACTGTGGCGTATGTCCAGCATGGCCACTGTGGCGTATGTCCAGCAGGGCCACAGTGGCGTATGTCCTGCATGGCCACAGTGGCGTATGTCCTTCATGGCCACGGTGGCGCATGTCCAGCAGGGCCACTGTGGCATATGTCCAGCATGGCCACGGTGGCGTATGCGTAACATTTTTCGTATGGTAGAGGAGGCAGTCTTGAGAGTTGTCCTGCATGGCAATTGTGGCGTACGTCCAGCAGGGCCACTGTGGCGTATGTCCAGCAGGGCCACAGTGGCGTATGTCCTGCATGGCCACAGTGGCGTATGTCCAGCAGGGCCACTGTGGCATATGTCCAGCATGGCCACTGTGGCGTATGTCCAGCATGGCCACTGTGGCGTATGTCCAGCAGGACCACAGTGGCGTATGTCCTGCATGGCCACTATGGCGTATGCGTAACATTTTTCGTATGGTAGAGGAGGCAGTCTTGAGAGTTGTCCTGCATGGCAACTATGGCGTACGTCCAGCATGGCCACGGTGGCGCATGTCCAGCAGGGCCACTGTGGCATATGTCCAGCATGGCCACTGTGGCGTATGTCCAGCATGGCCACTGTGGCGTATGTCCAGCAGGACCACAGTGGCGTATGTCCAGCAGGGCCACAGTGGCGTATGTCCTGCATGGCCACAGTGGCGTATGTCCTTCATGGCCACGGTGGCGCATGTCCAGCAGGGCCACTGTGGCATATGTCCAGCATGGCCACTGTGGCGTATGTCCAGCATGGCCACTGTGGCGTATGTCCAGCAGGACCACAGTGGCGTATGTCCTGCATGGCCACTATGGCGTATGCGTAACATTTTTCGTATGGTAGAGGAGGCAGTCTTGAGAGTTGTCCTGCATGGCAACTATGGCGTACGTCCAGCATGGCCACTGTGGCGTATATCCAGCAGGACCACGGTGTCGCATGTCCAGCAGGGCCACTGTGGTGTATGTCCAGCATGGCCATTGTGGCGTATGTCCAGCAGGGCCACTGTGGCGTATGTCCAGCATGGCCACTGTGGCGTATGTCCAGCAGGGCCACAGTGGCGTATGTCCTGCATGGCCACAGTGGCGTATGTCCTTCATGGCCACGGTGGCGCATGTCCAGCAGGGCCACTGTGGCGTATGCGTAACATTTTTCGTATGGTAGAGGAGGCAGTCTTGAGAGTTGTCCTGCATGGCAACTGTGACGTATGTCCAGCGTATGTCCTGCATGGCCACTGTGGCGTATGCGTAACATTTTTCGTATGGCAGAGGAGGCAGTCTTGAGAGTTGTCCTGCATGGCAACTATGGCGTACGTCCAGCATGGCCACTGTGGCGTATATCCAGCAGGACCACGGTGTCGCATGTCCAGCAGGGCCACTGTGGTGTATGTCCAGCATGGCCATTGTGGCGTATGTCCAGCAGGGCCACTGTGGCGTATGTCCAGCATGGCCACTGTGGCGTATGTCCAGCAGGGCCACAGTGGCGTATGTCCTGCATGGCCACAGTGGCGTATGTCCTTCATGGCCACGGTGGCGCATGTCCAGCAGGGCCACTGTGGCATATGTCCAGCATGGCCACGGTGGCGTATGCGTAACATTTTTCGTATGGTAGAGGAGGCAGTCTTGAGAGTTGTCCTGCATGGCAATTGTGGCGTACGTCCAGCAGGGCCACTGTGGCGTATGTCCAGCAGGGCCACAGTGGCGTATGTCCTGCATGGCCACAGTGGCGTATGTCCAGCAGGGCCACTGTGGCATATGTCCAGCATGGCCACTGTGGCGTATGTCCAGCATGGCCACTGTGGCGTATGTCCAGCAGGACCACAGTGGCGTATGTCCTGCATGGCCACTATGGCGTATGCGTAACATTTTTCGTATGGTAGAGGAGGCAGTCTTGAGAGTTGTCCTGCATGGCAACTATGGCGTACGTCCAGCATGGCCACGGTGGCGCATGTCCAGCAGGGCCACTGTGGCATATGTCCAGCATGGCCACTGTGGCGTATGTCCAGCATGGCCACTGTGGCGTATGTCCAGCAGGACCACAGTGGCGTATGTCCAGCAGGGCCACAGTGGCGTATGTCCTGCATGGCCACAGTGGCGTATGTCCTTCATGGCCACGGTGGCGCATGTCCAGCAGGGCCACTGTGGCATATGTCCAGCATGGCCACTGTGGCGTATGTCCAGCATGGCCACTGTGGCGTATGTCCAGCAGGGCCACAGTGGCGTATGTCCTGCATGGCCACTGTGGCGTATGAGTAACATTTTTCGTATGGTAGAGGAGGCAGTCTTGAGAGTTGTCCTGCATGGCAACTATGGCGTACGTCCAGCATGGCCACGGTGGCGCATGTCCAGCAGGGCCACTGTGGCATATGTCCAGCATGGCCACTGTGGCGTATGTCCAGCATGGCCACTGTGGCGTATGTCCAGCAGGACCACAGTGGCGTATGTCCAGCAGGGCCACAGTGGCGTATGTCCTGCATGGCCACTATGGCGTATGCGTAACATTTTTCGTATGGTAGAGGAGGCAGTCTTGAGAGTTGTCCTGCATGGCCACTGTGGCGTATGCGTAACATTTTTCGTATGGTAGAGGAGGCAGTCTTGAGAAATGTCCTGCATGGCAACTGTGGCGTACGTCCAGCATGGCCACTGTGGCGTATGTCCTGCATGGCCACTGTGGCGTATGCGTAACATTTTTCGTATGGTAGAGGAGGCAGTCTTGAGAGTTGTCCTGCATGGCAACTATGGCGTACGTCCAGCATGGCCACGGTGGCGCATGTCCAGCAGGGCCACTGTGGCATATGTCCAGCATGGCCACTGTGGCGTATGTCCAGCATGGCCACTGTGGCGTATGTCCAGCAGGACCACAGTGGCGTATGTCCAGCAGGGCCACAGTGGCGTATGTCCTGCATGGCCACAGTGGCGTATGTCCTTCATGGCCACGGTGGCGCATGTCCAGCAGGGCCACTGTGGCATATGTCCAGCATGGCCACTGTGGCGTATGTCCAGCATGGCCACTGTGGCGTATGTCCAGCATGGCCACTGTGGCGTATGTCCAGCAGGACCACAGTGGCGTATGTCCTGCATGGCCACTATGGCGTATGCGTAACATTTTTCGTATGGTAGAGGAGGCAGTCTTGAGAGTTGTCCTGCATGGCAATTGTGGCGTACGTCCAGCATGGCCACTGTGGCGTATGTCCTGCAGCACAACTGCGGCGTATGTCCAGCAGGGCCACAGTGGCGTATGTCCTGCATGGCCACTGTGGCGTATGTCCTTCATGGCCACGGTGGCGCATGTCCAGCAGGGCCACTGTGGCATATGTCCAGCATGGCCACGGTGGCGTATATCCAGCAGGGCCACAGTGGCGTATGTCCTGCATGGCCACGGTGGCGTATGTCCAGCAGGGCCACAGTGGCAGTGGCGCATGCCCTGCAGGGCCACTGTGGCGTGTGTCCAGCAGGGCCACAGTGGCGTATGTCTAGCATGGCCACTGTGGCGTATATCCAGCAGGGCCACAGTGGCGTATGTCCTGCATGGCCACGGTGGCGTATGTCCAGCAGGGCCACAGTGGCAGTGGCGCATGCCCTGCAGGGCCACTGTGGCGTGTGTCCAGCAGGGCCACAGTGGCGTATGTCCTGCATGGCCACAGTGGCGTATGTCCTTCATGGCCACGGTGGCGCATGTCCAGCAGGGCCACTGTGGCATATGTCCAGCATGGCCACGGTGGCGTATGCGTAACATTTTTCGTATGGTAGAGGAGGCAGTCTTGAGAGTTGTCCTGCATGAAAACTGTGACGTCTGTTCAGCAGGGCCACGGTGGCGCATTTCCAGCAGGGCCACTGTGGCGTATGTCCAGCAGGGCCACAGTGACGTATGTCCTGCATGGCCACTATGGCGTATGCGTAACATTTTTCGTATGGTAGAGGAGGCAGTCTTGAGAGTTGTCCTGCATGGCAACTGTGACGTATGTCCATCAGGCCCACTGTGGCGTATGTCCAGCAGGGCCACAGTGGCGTATGTCCTGCATGGCCACTGTGGCGTATGCGTAACATTTTTCGTATGGTAGAGGAGACAGTCTTGAGAGCTGTCCTTCATGGCCACAGTGGCGTATGTCCTGCATGGCCACGGTGGCGTATGTAAAGCAGAGCCACAGTGGCGTATGTCCTGCATGGCCACAGTGGCGTATGTCCTTCATGGCCACGGTGGCGCATGTCCAGCAGGGCCACTGTGGGGTATGTCCAGCATGGCCACGGTGGCGTATGTCCAGCAGGGCCGCAGTGGCGTATGTCCAGCATGGCCACTGTGCCGTATGTCCAGCAGGGCCACAGTGGCGTATGTCCTGCAGCGCCACTGTGGCGTATGTCCAGCATGGCCACTGTGGCGTATGCGTAACATCTTTCGTATGGTAGAGGAGGCAGTCTTGAGAGTTGTCCTGCATGGCAACTGTGGCGTATGTCCAGCAGGGCCACTGTGGTGTATGTCCAGCATGGCCACAGTGGCGTATGTCCTGCATGGCCACAGTGGCGTATGTCCTTCATGGCCACGGTGGCGCATGTCCAGCAGGGCCACTGTGGGGTATGTCCAGCATGGCCACGGTGGCGTATGTCCAGCAGGGCCGCAGTGGCGTATGTCCAGCATGGCCACTGTGCCGTATGTCCAGCAGGGCCACAGTGGCGTATGTCCTGCAGCGCCACTGTGGCGTATGTCCAGCATGGCCACTGTGGCGTATGCGTAACATCTTTCGTATGGTAGAGGAGGCAGTCTTGAGAGTTGTCCTGCATGGCAACTGTGGCGTATGTCCAGCAGGGCCACTGTGGTGTATGTCCAGCATGGCCACAGTGGCGTATGTCCTGCATGGCCACAGTGGCGTATGTCCTTCATGGCCACGGTGGCGCATGTCCAGCAGGGCCACTGTGGGGTATGTCCAGCATGGCCACGGTGGCGTATGTCCAGCAGGGCCGCAGTGGCGTATGTCCAGCATGGCCACTGTGCCGTATGTCCAGCAGGGCCACAGTGGCGTATGTCCTGCAGCGCCACTGTGGCGTATGTCCAGCAGGGCCACTGTGGCATATGTCCAGCATGGCCACTGTGGCGTATGTCCAGCATGGCCACTGTGGCGTATGTCCAGCAGGACCACAGTGGCGTATGTCCTGCATGGCCACTATGGCGTATGCGTAACATTTTTCGTATGGTAGAGGAGGCAGTCTTGAGAGTTGTCCTGCATGGCAACTATGGCGTACGTCCAGCATGGCCACGGTGGCGCATGTCCAGCAGGGCCACTGTGGCATATGTCCAGCATGGCCACTGTGGCGTATGTCCAGCATGGCCACTGTGGCGTATGTCCAGCAGGACCACAGTGGCGTATGTCCAGCAGGGCCACAGTGGCGTATGTCCTGCATGGCCACAGTGGCGTATGTCCTTCATGGCCACGGTGGCGCATGTCCAGCAGGGCCACTGTGGCATATGTCCAGCATGGCCACTGTGGCGTATGTCCAGCATGGCCACTGTGGCGTATGTCCAGCAGGACCACAGTGGCGTATGTCCAGCAGGGCCACAGTGGCGTATGTCCTGCATGGCCACTATGGCGTATGCGTAACATTTTTCGTATGGTAGAGGAGGCAGTCTTGAGAGTTGTCCTGCATGGCCACTGTGGCGTATGCGTAACATTTTTCGTATGGTAGAGGAGGCAGTCTTGAGAAATGTCCTGCATGGCAACTGTGGCGTACGTCCAGCATGGCCACTGTGGCGTATGTCCTGCATGGCCACTGTGGCGTATGCGTAACATTTTTCGTATGGTAGAGGAGGCAGTCTTGAGAGTTGTCCTGCATGGCAACTATGGCGTACGTCCAGCATGGCCACGGTGGCGCATGTCCAGCAGGGCCACTGTGGCATATGTCCAGCATGGCCACTGTGGCGTATGTCCAGCATGGCCACTGTGGCGTATGTCCAGCAGGACCACAGTGGCGTATGTCCAGCAGGGCCACAGTGGCGTATGTCCTGCATGGCCACAGTGGCGTATGTCCTTCATGGCCACGGTGGCGCATGTCCAGCAGGGCCACTGTGGCATATGTCCAGCATGGCCACTGTGGCGTATGTCCAGCATGGCCACTGTGGCGTATGTCCAGCAGGACCACAGTGGCGTATGTCCTGCATGGCCACTATGGCGTATGCGTAACATTTTTCGTATGGTAGAGGAGGCAGTCTTGAGAGTTGTCCTGCATGGCAATTGTGGCGTACGTCCAGCATGGCCACTGTGGCGTATGTCCTGCAGCACAACTGCGGCGTATGTCCAGCAGGGCCACAGTGGCGTATGTCCTGCATGGCCACTGTGGCGTATGTCCTTCATGGCCACGGTGGCGCATGTCCAGCAGGGCCACTGTGGCATATGTCCAGCATGGCCACGGTGGCGTATATCCAGCAGGGCCACAGTGGCGTATGTCCTGCATGGCCACGGTGGCGTATGTCCAGCAGGGCCACAGTGGCAGTGGCGCATGCCCTGCAGGGCCACTGTGGCGTGTGTCCAGCAGGGCCACAGTGGCGTATGTCTAGCATGGCCACTGTGGCGTATATCCAGCAGGGCCACAGTGGCGTATGTCCTGCATGGCCACGGTGGCGTATGTCCAGCAGGGCCACAGTGGCAGTGGCGCATGCCCTGCAGGGCCACTGTGGCGTGTGTCCAGCAGGGCCACAGTGGCGTATGTCCTGCATGGCCACAGTGGCGTATGTCCTTCATGGCCACGGTGGCGCATGTCCAGCAGGGCCACTGTGGCATATGTCCAGCATGGCCACGGTGGCGTATGCGTAACATTTTTCGTATGGTAGAGGAGGCAGTCTTGAGAGTTGTCCTGCATGAAAACTGTGACGTCTGTTCAGCAGGGCCACGGTGGCGCATTTCCAGCAGGGCCACTGTGGCGTATGTCCAGTAGGGCCACAGTGACGTATGTCCTGCATGGCCACTATGGCGTATGCGTAACATTTTTCGTATGGTAGAGGAGGCAGTCTTGAGAGTTGTCCTGCATGGCAACTGTGACGTATGTCCATCAGGCCCACTGTGGCGTATGTCCAGCAGGGCCACAGTGGCGTATGTCCTGCATGGCCACTGTGGCGTATGCGTAACATTTTTCGTATGGTAGAGGAGACAGTCTTGAGAGCTGTCCTTCATGGCCACAGTGGCGTATGTCCTGCATGGCCACGGTGGCGTATGTCCAGCAGAGCCACAGTGGCGTATGTCCTGCATGGCAACTGTGACGTATGTCCATCAGGCCCACTGTGGCGTATGTCCAGCAGGGCCACAGTGGCGTATGTCCTGCATGGCCACTGTGGCGTATGCGTAACATTTTTCGTATGGTAGAGGAGACAGTCTTGAGAGCTGTCCTTCATGGCCACAGTGGCGTATGTCCTGCATGGCCACGGTGGCGTATGTAAAGCAGAGCCACAGTGGCGTATGTCCTGCATGGCCACAGTGGCGTATGTCCTTCATGGCCACGGTGGCGTATGTCCAGCAGGGCCGCAGTGGCGTATGTCCAGCATGGCCACTGTGCCGTATGTCCAGCAGGGCCACAGTGGCGTATGTCCTGCAGCGCCACTGTGGCGTATGTCCAGCATGGCCACTGTGGCGTATGCGTAACATCTTTCGTATAGTAGAGGAGGCAGTCTTGAGAGTTGTCCTGCATGGCAACTGTGGCGTATGTCCAGCAGGGCCACTGTGGTGTATGTCCAGCATGGCCACTGTGGCGTATGTCCAGCAGGGCCACAGTGGCGTATGTTCAGCATGGCCACAGTGGCGTAAGTCATGCATGGCCACTGTGGCGTATGTCCAGCAGGGCCACTGTGGCGTATGTCCTGCATGGCCACAGTGGCGTATGTCCAACAGGGCCACAGTGGCGTATGTCCTGCATGGCCACAGTGGCGTATGTCCTGCATGGCCACAGTGGCGTATGTCCTGCATGGCCACAGTGGCGTATGTCCTGCATGGCCACGGTGGCATATGTCCAGCAGGGCCACAGTGGCGTATGTCCTGCATGGCCACTGTGGCGTCCAGCAGGGCCACAGTGGCGTATGTCCTGCAGCGCCACTGTGGCGTATGTCCTGCATGGCCACTGTGGCGTATGCGTAACATTTTTCGTATGGTAGAGGAGGCAGTCTTGAGAGTTGTCCTGCATGGCAACTGTGGCGTATGTCCAGCAGGGCCACTGTGGTGTATGCCCAGCATGGCCACTGTGGCGTATGTCCAGCAGGGCCACAGTGGCGTATGTCCTGCATGGCCACTGTGGCGTATGTGTAACATTTTTCGTATGGTAGAGCAGGCAGTCTTGAGAGTTGTCCTGCATGGCAACTGTGGCGTATGTCCAGCAGGGCCACGGTGTCGCATGTCCAGCAGGGCCACTGTGGTGTATGGCCAGCATGGCCATTGTGGCGTATGTCCAGCATGGCCACTGTGGCGTATGTCCAGCAGGGCCACAGTGGCGTATGTCCTGCATGGCCACAGTGGCGTATGTCCTTCATGGCCACTGTGGCGCATGTCCAGCAGGGCCACTGTGGCGTATGTCCAGCAGGGCCACAGTGACGTATGTCCTGCATGGCCACTGTGGCGTATGTCCAGCAGGGCCACGGTGTCGCATGTCCAGCAGGGCCACTGTGGTGTATGTCCAGCATGGCCATTGTGGCGTATGTCCAGCAGGGCCACTGTGGCGTATGTCCAGCATGGCCACTGTGGCGTATGTCCAGCAGGGCCACAGTGGCGTATGTCCTGCATGGCCACAGTGGCGAATGTCCTTCATGGCCACGGTGGCGCATGTCCAGCAGGGCCACTGTGGCATATGTCCAGCATGGTCACAGTGGCGTATGTCCTTCATGGCCACTGTGGCGCATGTCCAGCAGGGCCACTGTAGCGTATGTCTAGCAGGGCCACAGTGACGTATGTCCTGCATGGCCACTGTGGCGTATGTCCAGCAGGGCCACGGTGTCGCATGTCCAGCAGGGCCACTGTGGTGTATGTCCAGCATGGCCATTGTGGCGTATGTCCAGCAGGGCCACTGTGGCGTATGTCCAGCATGGCCACTGTGGCGTATGTCCAGCAGGGCCACAGTGGCGTATGTCCTGCATGGCCACAGTGGCGTATGTCCTTCATGGCCACTGTGGCGCATGTCCAGCAGGGCCACTGTGGCGTATGTCCAGCATGGCCACAGTGGCGTATGTCCTTCATGGCCACTGTGGCGCATGTCCAGCAGGGCCACTGTGGCGTATGTCCAGCAGGGCCACAGTGTCGCATGTCCAGCAGGGCCACTGTGGTGTATGTCCAGCATGGCCATTGTGGCGTATGTCCAGCAGGGCCACTGTGGCGTATGTCCAGCATGGCCACAGTGACGTATGTCCTGCATGGCCACTGTGACGTATGTCCAGCAGGGCCACGGTGTCGCATGTCCAGCAGGGCCACTGTGGTGTATGTCCAGCATGGCCATTGTGGCGTATGTCCAGCAGGGCCACTGTGGCGTATGTCCTGCATGGCCACAGTGGCGTATGTCCTTCATGGCCACTGTGGCGCATGTCCAGCAGGGCCACTGTGGCGTATGTCCAGCAGGGCCACAGTGACGTATGTCCTGCATGGCCACTGTGGCGTATGTCCAGCAGGGCCACGGTGTCGCATGTCCAGCAGGGCCACTGTGGTGTATGTCCAGCATGGCCACTGTGACGTATGTCCAGCAGGGCCACTGTGGCGTATGTCCAGCAGGGCCACTGTGGCGTATGTACTGCATGGCCACAGTGGCGTATGTTCTTCATGGCCACGGTGGCGCATGTCCAGCAGGGCCACTGTGGCGTATGTCCAGCAGGGCCACAGTGACGTATGTCCTGCATGGAGACTATTGCGTATGCGTAACATTCTTCGTATGGTAGAGGAGGCAGTCTTGAGAGTTGTCCTGCATGGCAACTGTGACGTATGTCCATCAGGCCCACTGTGGCGTATGTCCAGCAGGGCCACAGTGGCGTATGTCCTGCATGGCCACTGTGGCGTATGCGTAACATTTTTCGTATGGTAGAGGAGACAGTCTTGAGAGCTGTCCTTCATGGCCACAGTGGCGTATGTCCTGCATGGCCACGGTGGCGTATGTAAAGCAGAGCCACAGTGGCGTATGTCCTGCATGGCCACAGTGGCGTATGTCCTTCATGGCCACGGTGGCGCATGTCCAGCAGGGCCACTGTGGGGTATGTCCAGCATGGCCACGGTGGCGTATGTCCAGCAGGGCCGCAGTGGCGTATGTCCAGCATGGCCACTGTGCCGTATGTCCAGCAGGGCCACAGTGGCGTATGTCCTGCAGCGCCACTGTGGCGTATGTCCAGCATGGCCACTGTGGCGTATGCGTAACATCTTTCGTATGGTAGAGGAGGCAGTCTTGAGAGTTGTCCTGCATGGCAACTGTGGCGTATGTCCAGCAGGGCCACTGTGGTGTATGTCCAGCATGGCCACTGTGGCGTATGTCCAGCAGGGCCACAGTGGCGTATGTTCAGCATGGCCACAGTGGCGTAAGTCATGCATGGCCACTGTGGCGTATGTCCAGCAGGGCCACTGTGGCGTATGTCTGCATGGCCACAGTGGCGTATGTCCAACAGGGCCACAGTGGCGTATGTCCTGCATGGCCACAGTGGCGTATGTCCTGCATGGCCACAGTGGCGTATGTCCTGCATGGCCACAGTGGCGTATGTCCTGCATGGCCACGGTGGCATATGTCCAGCAGGGCCACAGTGGCGTATGTCCTGCATGGCCACTGTGGCGTCCAGCAGGGCCACAGTGGCGTATGTCCTGCAGCGCCACTGTGGCGTATGTCCTGCATGGCCACTGTGGCGTATGCGTAACATTTTTCGTATGGTAGAGGAGGCAGTCTTGAGAGTTGTCCTGCATGGCAACTGTGGCGTATGTCCAGCAGGGCCACTGTGGTGTATGCCCAGCATGGCCACTGTGGCGTATGTCCAGCAGGGCCACAGTGGCGTATGTCCTGCATGGCCACTGTGGCGTATGTGTAACATTTTTCGTATGGTAGAGCAGGCAGTCTTGAGAGTTGTCCTGCATGGCAACTGTGGCGTATGTCCAGCATGGCCACTGTGGCGTATGTCCAGCAGGGACACAGTGGCGTATGTCCTGCATGGCCACAGTGGCGTATGTCCTGCATGGCCACTGTGGCGTATGTCCAGCAGGGCCACTGTGGCGTATGTCCTGCATGGCCACAGTGGCGTATGTCCTGCATGGCCACGGTGGCGTATGTCCAGCAGGGCCACAGTGGCGTATGTCCTGCATGGCCACAGTGGCGTATGTCCTGCATGGCCACAATGGCGTATGTCCAGCAGGGCCACAGTGGCGTATGTCCTGCATGGCCACTGTGGCGTATGTCCAGCAGGGCCACAGTGGCATATGTCCTGCAGCGCCACTGTGGCGTATGTCCAGCAGGGCCACAGTGGCGTATGTCCTGCATGGCCACTGTGGCGTATGCGTAACATTTTTCGTATGGTAGAGGAGGCAGTCTTGAGAGTTTTCCTGCATGGCAACTGTGGCGTATGTCCAGCAGGGCCACAGTGGCGTATGTCCTGCATGGCCACAGTGGCGTATGTCCTGCATGGCCACAGTGGCGTATGTCCTGCATGGCCACAGTGGCGTATGTCCTGCATGGCCACAGTGGCGTATGTCCTGCATGGCCACAGTGGCGTATGTCCTGCATGGCCACTGTGGCGTATGTCCAGCAGGGCCACTGTGGCGTATGTCCTGCATGGCCACAGTGGCGTATGTCCTGCATGGCCACGGTGGCGTATGTCCAGCAGGGCCACAGTGGCGTATGTCCTGCATGGCCACTGTGGCGTATGTCCAGCAGGGCCACAGTGGCATATGTCCTGCAGCGCCACTGTGGCGTATGTCCAGCAGGGCCACAGTGGCGTATGTCCTGCATGGCCACTGTGGCGTATGCGTAACATTTTTCGTATGGTAGAGGAGGCAGTCTTGAGAGTTTTCCTGCATGGCAACTGTGGCGTATGTCCAGCAGGGCCACAGTGGCGTATGTCCTGCATGGCCACAGTGGCGTATGTCCTGCATGGCCACAGTGGCGTATGTCCAGCAGGGCCACTGTGGCGTATGTCCTGCATGGCCACAGTGGCGTATGTCCTGCATGGCCACGGTGGCGTATGTCCAGCAGGGCCACAGTGGCGTATGTCCTGCATGGCCACAGTGGCGTATGTCCTGCATGGCCACAGTGGCGTATGTCCAGCAGGGCCACAATGGCGTATGTTCTGCATGGCCACTGTGGCGTATGTCCAGCAGGGCCACAGTGGCGCATGCCCTGCAGGGCCACTGTGGCGTATGTCCAGCATGGCCACTGTGGCGTATGTCCAGCAGGGCCACAGTGGCGTATATCCAGCAGGGCCACAGTGGCGTATGTCCTGCATGGCCACGGTGGCGTATGTCCAGCAGGGCCACAGTGGCAGTGGCGCATGCCCTGCAGGGCCTACAGTGGCGTGTGTCCAGCAGGGCCACAGTGGCGTATGTCCTGCCGGGCTACAGTGGCGTATGTCCAGCATGGCCACTGTGGCGTATGTCGTGCATGGCCACGGTGGCGTATGTCCAGCAGGGCCACAGTGGCGTATGTCCTGCATGGCCACAGTGGCGTTTGTCCAGCATGGCCACTGTGGCGTATGTCCAGCAGGGCCACTGTGGCGTATGTCCAGCATGGCCACTGTGGCGTATGTCCCGCAGGGCCACAGTGACGTATGTCCAGCAGGGCCACTGTGGCGTATGTCCAACATGGCCACTGTGGCGTATGCGTAACATTTTTCGTATGGTAGAGGAGGCAGTCTTGAGAGATATCCTGTATGGCAACTGTGGCGTATGTCCAGCATGGCCACTGTGGCGTATGTCCTGCATGGCCACTGTGGCGTATGCGTAACATTTTTCGTATGGTAGAGGAGGCAGTCTTGAGAGATATCCTGTATGGCAACTGTGGCGTATGTCCAGCATGGCCACTGTGGCGTATGTCCTGCATGGCCACTGTGGCGTATGCGTAACATTTTTCGTATGGTAGAGGAGGCAGTCTTGAGAGATATCCTGTATGGCAACTGTGGCGTATGTCCAGCATGGCCACTGTGGCGTATGTCCAGCAGGGCCACTGTGGCGTATGTCCAGCAGGGCCACAGGGCCACAGTGGCGTATGTCCAGCAGGGCCACTGTGGCGTATGTCCAGCATGGCCACTGTGGCGTATGTCCAGCAGGGCCACAGTGGCGTATGCGTAACATTTTTCGTATGGTAGAGGAGGCAGTCTTGAGAGCTGTCCTGCATGGCCACGGTGGCATATGTCCATCAGGGCCACAGTGGCGTATGTCCTGCATGGCCACTGTGGCGTATGCGTAACATTTTTCGTATGGTAGAGGAGGCAGTCTTGAGAGATATCCTGTATGGCAACTGTGGCGTATGTCCAGCATGGCCACTGTGGCGTATGTCCTGCATGGCCACTGTGGCGTATGCGTAACATTTTTCGTATGGTAGAGGAGGCAGTCTTGAGAGATATCCTGTATGGCAACTGTGGCGTATGTCCAGCATGGCCACTGTGGCGTATGTCCAGCATGGCCACTGTGGCGTATGTCCAGCAGGGCCACAGTGGCGTATGCGTAACATTTTTCGTATGGTAGAGGAGGCAGTCTTGAGAGCTGTCCTGCATGGCCACGGTGGCATATGTCCATCAGGGCCACAGTGGCGTATGTCCTGCATGGCCACTGTGGCGTATGCGTAGCATTTTTCGTATGGTAGAGGAGGCAGTCTTGAGAGTTGTCCTGCATGACAACTGTGGCGTATGTCCAGCATGGCCACTGTGGCGTATGTCCAGCAGGGCCACTGTGGCGTATGTCTTGCATGGCCACTGTGGCGTATGCGTAACATTTTGCGTATGGTAGAGGAGGCAGTCTTGAGAGTTGTCCTGCATGACAACTGTGGCGTATGTCCAGCATGGCCACTGTGGCGTATGTCTAGCAGGGCCACTGTGGCGTATGTCTTGCATGGCCACTGTGGCGTATGCGTAACATTTTGCGTATGGTAGAGGAGGCAGTCTTGAGAGATATCCTGTATGGCAACTGTGGCGTATGTCCAGCATGGCCACTGTGGCGTATGTCCTGCATGGCCACTGTGGCGTATGTCCTGCATGGCCACTGTGGCGTATGCGTAACATTTTTCGTATGGTAGAGGAGGCAGTCTTGAGAGATATCCTGCATGGCCACTGTGGCGTATGTCCAGCAGGGCCACTGTGGCGTATGTCCAGCATGGCCACTGTGGCGTATGTGCAGCAGGGCCACAGTGGCGTATGTCCTGCATGGCCATAGTGGCGTATGTCCTGCATGGCCACGGTGGCGTATGTCCAGCATGGCCACCGTGGCATATGTTCAGCAGGACCACAGTGGCGTATGTCCTGCAGGGCCACAGTGGCGTATGTCGTGCATGGCCACGGTGGCGTATGTCCAGCAGGGCCACTGTGGCGTATGTCCAGCATGGCCACTGTGGCGTATGTCCAGCAGGGCCACAGTGGCGCATGCCCTGCAGGGCCACTGTGGCGTATGTCCAGCAGGGCCACAGTGGTGTATGTCTAGCATGGCCACTGTGGCGTATGTCCAGCAGGGCCACAGTGGCGTATGTCCTACATGGCCATGGTGGCGTATGTCCAGCAGGGCCACAGTGGCGTATGTCTAGCATGGCCACTGTGGCGTATGTCCAGCAGGGCCACAGAGGCGTATGTCCTGCATGGCCACGGTGGCAGTGGCGCATGCCCTGCAGGGCCACTGTGGCGTATATCCAGCAGGGCCACAGTGGCGTATGTCCTGCAGGGCTACAGAGGCGTATGTCCTGCAGGGCCACTGTGGCGTATGTCCAGCAGGGCCACTGTGGCGTATGTCCAGCAGGGACACAGTGGCGTATGTCCTGCAGGGCCACAGTGGTGTATGTCCTGCAGGGCCACAGTGGTGTATGTCTAGCATGGCCACTGTGGCGTATGTCCAGCAGGGCCACAGTGGCGTATGTCCTACATGGCCATGGTGGCGTATGTCCAGCAGGGCCACAGTGGCGTATGTCTAGCATGGCCACTGTGGCGTATGTCCAGCATGGCCACTGTGGCGTATGTCCTGCATGGCCACTGTGGCGTATGCGTAACATTTTTCGTATGGTAGAGGAGGCAGTCTTGAGAGATATCCTGTATGGCAACTGTGGCGTATGTCCAGCATGGCCACTGTGGCGTATGTCCAGCAGGGCCACTGTGGCGTATGTCCAGCAGGGCCACAGGGCCACAGTGGCGTATGTCCAGCAGGGCCACTGTGGCGTATGTCCAGCATGGCCACTGTGGCGTATGTCCAGCAGGGCCACAGTGGCGTATGCGTAACATTTTTCGTATGGTAGAGGAGGCAGTCTTGAGAGATATCCTGTATGGCGACTGTGGCGTATGTCCAGCATGGCCACTGTGGCGTATGTCCTGCATGGCCACTGTGGCGTATGCGTAACATTTTTCGTATGGTAGAGGAGGCAGTCTTGAGAGATATCCTGTATGGCAACTGTGGCGTATGTCCAGCATGGCCACTGTGGCGTATGTCCAGCATGGCCACTGTGGCGTATGTCCAGCAGGGCCACAGTGGCGTATGCGTAACATTTTTCGTATGGTAGAGGAGTCAGTCTTGAGAGTTGTCCTGCATGACAACTGTGGCGTATGTCCAGCATGGCCACTGTGGCGTATGTCCAGCAGGGCCACTGTGGCGTATGTCTTGCATGGCCACTGTGGCGTATGCGTAACATTTTGCGTATGGTAGAGGAGGCAGTCTTGAGAGTTGTCCTGCATGACAACTGTGGCGTATGTCCAGCATGGCCACTGTGGCGTATGTCCAGCAGGGCCACTGTGGCGTATGTCTTGCATGGCCACTGTGGCGTATGCGTAACATTTTTCGTATGGTAGAGGAGTCAGTCTTGAGAGTTGTCCTGCATGACAACTGTGGCGTATGTCCAGCATGGCCACTGTGGCGTATGTCCAGCAGGGCCACTGTGGCGTATGTCTTGCATGGCCACTGTGGCGTATGCGTAACATTTTGCGTATGGTAGAGGAGGCAGTCTTGAGAGTTGTCTTGCATGGCAACTGTGGCGTACGTCCAGCATGGCCACTGTGGCGTATGTCCAGCATGGCCACTGTGGCGTATGCGTAACATTTTTCGTATGGTAGAGGAGGCAGTCTTGAGAGATATCCTGTATGGCAACTGTGGCGTATGTCCAGCATGGCCACTGTGGCGTATGTCCTGCATGGCCACTGTGGCGTATGTCCTGCATGGCCACTGTGGCGTATGCGTAACATTTTTCGTATGGTAGAGGAGGCAGTCTTGAGAGATATCCTGCATGGCCACTGTGGCGTATGTCCAGCAGGGCCACTGTGGCGTATGTCCAGCATGGCCACTGTGGCGTATGTGCAGCAGGGCCACAGTGGCGTATGTCCTGCATGGCCATAGTGGCGTATGTCCTGCATGGCCACGGTGGCGTATGTCCAGCATGGCCACCGTGGCATATGTTCAGCAGGACCACAGTGGCGTATGTCCTGCAGGGCCACAGTGGCGTATGTCGTGCATGGCCACGGTGGCGTATGTCCAGCAGGGCCACTGTGGCGTATGTCCAGCATGGCCACTGTGGCGTATGTCCAGCAGGGCCACAGTGGCGTATGTCCTACATGGCCATGGTGGCGTATGTCCAGCAGGGCCACAGTGGCGTATGTCTAGCATGGCCACTGTGGCGTATGTCCAGCAGGGCCACAGAGGCGTATGTCCTGCATGGCCACGGTGGCAGTGGCGCATGCCCTGCAGGGCCACTGTGGCGTATATCCAGCAGGGCCACAGTGGCGTATGTCCTGCAGGGCTACAGTGGCGTATGTCCTGCAGGGCCACTGTGGCGTATGTCCAGCAGGGCCACTGTGGCGTATGTCCAGCAGGGACACAGTGGCGTATGTCCTGCAGGGCCACAGTGGTGTATGTCCTGCAGGGCCACTGTGGCGTATGTCCTGCAGGGCCACTGTGGCGTATGTCCAGCAGGGCCACTGTGGCGTATGTCCAGCAGGGCCACAGTGGCGTATGTCCAGCAGGGCCACAGTGGCGTATGTCCTGCAAGTCTACAGTGGCGTATGTCCTGCAGGGCCACTGTGGCGTATGTCCTGCAGGGCCACTGTGGCGTATGTCCAGCAGGGCCACTGTGGCGTATGTCCAGCAGGGCCACAGTGGCGTATGCCCTGCAGGGCCACTGTGGCGTATGTCCAGCAGGGCCACAGTGGCGTATGTCCTGCAGGGCCACAGTGGTCCTGCAGGGCCACTGTGTCGTTTGTCCAGCAGGGCCCTTGTGGCGTATGTCCAGCAGGGCCACAATGGCGCATGCCCTGCAGGGCCACTGTGGCGTATGTCCAGCAGGGCCACAGTGGCGTATGTCCTGCAGGGCTACAGTGGCGTATGTCCAGCATGGCCACTGTGGCGTATGTCCAGCAGGGCCACAGTGGTGCATGCCCTGCAGGGCCACTGTGGCGTATGTCCTGCATGGCCACGGTGGCGTATGTCCAGCATGGCCACCGTGGCGTATGTTCAGCAGGACCACAGTGGCGTATGCCCTGCAGGGCCACTGTGGCGTATGTCCAGCATGGCCACTGTGGCGTATGTCCAGCAGGGCCACAGTGGCGCATGCCCTGCAGGGCCACTGTGGCGTATGTCCAGCAGGGCCACAGTGGCGTATGTCCTACATGGCCATGGTGGCGTATGTCCAGCAGGGCCACAGTGGCGTATGTCTAGCATGGCCACTGTGGCGTATGTCCAGCAGGGCCACAGTGGCGTATGTCCTGCATGGTGGCAGTGGCGCATGCCCTGCAGGGCCACTGTGGCGTATGTCCAGCAGGGCCACAGTGGCGTATGTCCTGCAGCGCCACTGCGGCGTAAGTCCAGCATGGCCACTGTGGCGTATGTCATGCATGGCCACTGTGGCGTATGCGTAACATTTTTCGTATGGTAGAGGAGGCAGTCTTGAGAGTTGTCCTGCATGGCAACTGTGGCGTATGTCCAGCATGGCCACTGTGGCGTATGTCCTGCAGCGCCACTGCGGCGTATGTCCAGCAAGGCCACTGTGGCGTATGCCATGCATGGCCACTGTGGCGTATGCGTAACATTTTTCGTATGGTAGAGGAGGCAGTCTTGAGAGTTGTCCTGCATGGCAACTGTGGCGTATGTCCAGCATGGCCACTGTGGCGTATGTCCAGCAGGGCCACAAGGGCGTATGCCCTGCAGGCCCACAGTGGCGTATGTCCTGGATGGCCACGGTGGCGTATGCGTAACATTTTTCGTATGGGAGAGGTGGCAGTCTTGAGAGTTGTCCTGCATGGCAACTGTGGTGTACGTCCAGCATGGCCACTGTGGCGTATGTCCAGCAGGGCCACTGTGGCGTATGTCCAGCATGGCCACTGTGGCGTATGTCCAGCAGAGCCACAGTGGCGTATGTCTTGCATGGCCACTGTGGCGTATGTCCAGCAGGGCCACAGTGGCGTATGTCCTGCATGGCCACTGTGGCGTATGTCCAGCAGGGCCACAGTGGTGTATGTCCAGCAGGGCCACAGTGGCGTATGTCCTGCATGGCCACTGTGGCGTATGTCCAGCAGGGCCACAGTGGCGTATGTCCAGCATGGCCACTGTGGCGTATGTCCAGCAGAGCCACAGTGGCGTATGTCTTGCATGGCCACTGTGGCGTATGTCTTGCATGGCCACTGTGGCGTATGCGTAACATTTTGCGTATGGTAGAGGAGGCAGTCTTGAGAGCTGTCCTGCATGGCCACGGTGGCATATGTCCATCAGGGCCACAGTGGCGTATGTCCTGCATGGCCACTGTGGCGTATGCGTAACATTTTTCGTATGGTAGAGGAGGCAGTCTTGAGAGTTGTCCTGCATGACAACTGTGGCGTATGTCCAGCATGGCCACTGTGGCGTATGTCCAGCTGGGCCACTGTGGCGTATGTCTAGCATGGCCACTGTGGCGTATGCGTAACATTTTGCGTATGGTAGAGGAGGCAGTCTTGAGAGTTGTCCTGCATGGCCACTGTGGCGTATGTCCAGCAGGGCCACTGTGGCGTATGTCTAGCATGGCCACTGTGGCGTATGTGCAGCAGGGCCACAGTGGCGTATGTCCTGCATGGCCATAGTGGCGTATGTCCTGCATGGCCACAGTGGCGTATGTCGTGCATGGCCACGGTGGCGTATGTCCAGCAGGGCCACTGTGGCGTATGTCCAGCATGGCCACTGTGGCGTATGTCCAGCAGGGCCACAGTGGCGCATGCCCTGCAGGGCCACTGTGGCGTATGTCCAGCAGGGCCACAGTGGTGTATGTCTAGCATGGCCACTGTGGCGTATGTCCAGCAGGGCCACAGTGGCGTATGTCCTACATGGCCATGGTGGCGTATGTCCAGCAGGGCCACAGTGGCGTATGTCTAGCATGGCCACTGTGGCGTATGTCCAGCAGGGCCACAGTGGCGTATATCCTGCATGGCCACGGTGGCAGTGGCGCATGCCCTGCAGGGCCACTGTGGCGTATATCCAGCAGGGCCACAGTGGCGTATGTCCTGCAGGGCTACAGTGGCGTATGTCCTGCAGGGCCACTGTGGCGTATGTCCTGCAGGGCCACTGTGGCGTATGTCCAGCAGGGCCACAGTGGCGTATGTCCTGCAGGGCCACAGTGGTGTATGTCCTGCAGGGCCACTGTGGCGTATGTCCTGCAGGGCCACTGTGGCGTATGTCCAGCAGGGCCACAGTGGCGTATGTCCTGCA
The DNA here is from genome assembly GCA_964034865.1 of Eristalis intricaria. Classification (NCBI taxonomy): domain Eukaryota; kingdom Metazoa; phylum Arthropoda; class Insecta; order Diptera; family Syrphidae; genus Eristalis; species Eristalis intricaria. Next base: position 56,607,676 of record OZ035876.1, read on the forward strand.
GGTCTACATTGGCGTATGTCCTGCAGGGCCACTGTGACGTATGTCCAGCAGGGCCACAGTGGCGTATGTCCTGCAGGGCCACAGTGGCGTATGTCCTGCAGGGCCACTGTGGCGTATGTCCTGCAGGGCCACTGTGTCGTTTGTCCAGCAGGGCCCTTGTGGCGTGTGTCCAGCAGGGCCACAGTGGCGCATGCCCTGCAGGGCCACTGTGGCGTATGTCCTGCAGGGCCACAGTGGCGTATGTCCTGCAGGGCTACAGTGGCGTATGTCCAGCATGGCCACTGTGGCGTATGTCCAGCAGGGCCACAGTGGCGCATGTCCTGCAGCGCCACTGCGGCGTAAGTCCAGCATGGCCACTGTGGCGTATGGCCTGCATGGCCACTGTGGCGTATGCGTAACATTTTTCGTTTGGTAGAGGAGGTAGTCTTGAGAGTTGTCCTGCATGGCAACTGTGGCGTATGTCCAGCATGGCCACTGTGGCGTATGTCCTGCAGCGCCACTGCGGCGTATGTCCAGCAAGGCCACTGTGGCGTATGTCCTGCATGGCCACTGTGGCGTATGCGTAACATTTTTCGTATGGTAGAGGAGGCAGTCTTGAGAGTTGTCCTGCATGACAACTGTGGCGTATGTCCAGCATGGCCACTGTGGCGTAAGTCCAGCATGGCCACTGTGGCGTATGTCCAGCATGGCCACTGTGGCGTATGTGCAGCAGGGCCACAGTGGCGTATGTCCTGCATGGCCATAGTGGCGTATGTCCTGCATGGCCACGGTGGCGTATGTCCAGCATGGCCACCGTGGCGTATGTTCAGCAGGACCACAGTGGCGTATGCCCTGCAGGGCCACAGTGGCGTATGTCGTGCATGGCCACGGTGGCGTATGTCCAGCGGGGCCACTGTGGCGTATGTCCAGCATGGCCACTGTGGCGTATGTCCAGCAGGGCCAGATGGCGCATGCCCTGCAGGGCCACTGTGGCGTATGTCCAGCAGGGCCACAGTGGCGTATGTCCTACATGGCCATGGTGGCGTATGTCCAGCAGGGCCACAGTGGCGTATGTCTAGCATGGCCACTGTGGCGTATGTCCAGCAGGGCCACAGTGGCGTATGTCCTGCATGGCCACGGTGGCAGTGGCGCATGCCCTGCAGGGCCACTGTGGCGTATGTCCAGCAGGGCCACAGTGGCTTATGTCCTGCAGGGCTACAGTGGCGTATGTCCTGCAGGGCCACTGTGGCGTATGTCCAGCAGGGCCACTGTGGCGTATGTCCAGCAGGGCCACAGTGGCGTATGTCCTGCAGGGCCACAGTGGTGTATGTCCTGCAGGGCCACTGTGGCGTATGTCCTGCAGGGCCACTGTGGCGTATGTCCAGCAGGGCCACTGTGGCGTATGTCCAGCAGGGCCACAGTGGCGTATGTCCAGCAGGGCCACAGTGGCGTATGTCCTGCAGGGCTACAGTGGCGTATGTCCTGCAGGGCCACTGTGGCGTATGTCCTGCAGGGCCACTGTGGCGTATGTCCAGCAGGGCCACTGTGGCGTATGTCCAGCAGGGCCACAGTGGCAGTGGCGCATGCCCTGCAGGGCCACAGTGGCGTATGTCCAGCAGGGCCACAGTGGCGTATGTCCTGCATGGCCACTGTGGCGTATGTCCAGCAGGGCCACTGTGGCGTATGTCCAGCAGGGCCACAGTGGCGTATGTCCAGCAGGGCCACAGTGGCGTATGTCTAGCATGGCCACTGTGGCGTATGTCCTGCAGGGCCACTGTGGAGTGGCGTATGTCCTGCAGGGCCACTGTGGCGTATGTCCAGCAGGGCCACAGTGGCGTATGTCCTGCAGGGCCACAGTGGTGTATGTCCTGCATGGCCACTGTGGCGTATATCCAGCAGGGCCACAGTGGCGTATGTCCAGCAGGGCCACAGTGGCGTATGTCCTGCATGGCCACTGTGGCGTACGCGTAACATTTTTCGTATGGTAGAGGAGGCAGTCTTGAGAGATATCCTGTATGGCAACTGTGGCGTATGTCCAGCATGGCCACTGTGGCGTATGCGTAACATTTTTCGTATGGTAGAGGAGGCAGTCTTGAGAGATATCCTGTATGGCAACTGTGGCGTATGTCCAGCATGGCCACTGTGGCGTATGTCCTGCATGGCCACTGTGGCGTATGCGTAACATTTTTCGTATGGTAGAGGAGGCAGTCTTGAGAGATATCCTGTATGGCAACTGTGGCGTATGTCCAGCATGGCCACTGTGGCGTATGTCCTGCATGGCCACTGTGGCGTATGCGTAACATTTTTCGTATGGTAGAGGAGGCAGTCTTGAGAGATATCCTGTATGGCAACTGTGGCGTATGTCCAGCATGGCCACTGTGGCGTATGTCCAGCATGGCCACTGTGGCGTATGTCCAGCAGGGCCACAGTGGCGTATGCGTAACATTTTTCGTATGGTAGAGGAGGCAGTCTTGAGAGCTGTCCTGCATGGCCACGGTGGCATATGTCCATCAGGGCCACAGTGGCGTATGTCCTGCATGGCCACTGTGGCGTATGCGTAACATTTTTCGTATGGTAGAGGAGGCAGTCTTGAGAGATATCCTGTATGGCAACTGTGGCGTATGTCCAGCATGGCCACTGTGGCGTATGTCCTGCATGGCCACTGTGGCGTATGCGTAACATTTTTCGTATGGTAGAGGAGGCAGTCTTGAGAGATATCCTGTATGGCAACTGTGGCGTATGTCCAGCATGGCCACTGTGGCGTATGTCCTGCATGGCCACTGTGGCGTATGCGTAACATTTTTCGTATGGTAGAGGAGGCAGTCTTGAGAGTTGTCCTGCATGACAACTGTGGCGTATGTCCAGCATGGCCACTGTGGCGTATGTCCAGCAGGGCCACTGTGGCGTATGTCTTGCATGGCCACTGTGGCGTATGCGTAACATTTTGCGTATGGTAGAGGAGGCAGTCTTGAGAGTTGTCCTGCATGGCAACTGTGGCGTACGTCCAGCATGGCCACTGTGGCGTATGTCCAGCATGGCCACTGTGGCGTATGCGTAACATTTTTCGTATGGTAGAGGAGGCAGTCTTGAGAGATATCCTGTATGGCAACTGTGGCGTATGTCCAGCATGGCAACTGTGGCGTATGTCCAGCATGGCCACTGTGGCGTATGCGTAACATTTTTCGTATGGTAGAGGAGGCAGTCTTGAGAGATATCCTGTATGGCAACTGTGGCGTATGTCCAGCATGGCCACTGTGGCGTATGTCCTGCATGGCCACTGTGGCGTATGCGTAACATTTTTCGTATGGTAGAGGAGGCAGTCTTGAGAGATATCCTGTATGGCAACTGTGGCGTATGTCCAGCATGGCCACTGTGGCGTATGTCCTGCATGGCCACTGTGGCGTATGCGTAACATTTTTCGTATGGTAGAGGAGGCAGTCTTGAGAGTTGTCCTGCATGACAACTGTGGCGTATGTCCAGCATGGCCACTGTGGCGTATGTCCAGCAGGGCCACTGTGGCGTATGTCTTGCATGGCCACTGTGGCGTATGCGTAACATTTTGCGTATGGTAGAGGAGGCAGTCTTGAGAGTTGTCCTGCATGGCAACTGTGGCGTACGTCCAGCATGGCCACTGTGGCGTATGTCCAGCATGGCCACTGTGGCGTATGCGTAACATTTTTCGTATGGTAGAGGAGGCAGTCTTGAGAGATATCCTGTATGGCAACTGTGGCGTATGTCCAGCATGGCCACTGTGGCGTATGTCCTGCAGCGCCACTGTGGCGTATGTCTTGCATGGCCACTGTGGCGTATGCGTAACATTTTGCGTATGGTAGAGGAGGCAGTCTTGAGAGTTGTCCTGCAGGGCCACTGTGGCGTATGTTCAGCAGGACCACAGTGGCGTATGCCCTGCAGGGCCACAGTGGCGTATGTCCTGCATGGCCACGGTGGCGTATGTCCAGCATGGCCACCGTGGCGTATGTTCAGCAGGACCACAGTGGCGTATGCCCTGCAGGGCCACAGTGGCGTATGTCGTGCATGCCCCGGTGGCGTATGTCCAGCAGGGCCACTGTGGCGTATGTCCAGCATGGCCACTGTGGCGTATGTCCAGCAGGGCCACAGTGGCGCATGCCCTGCAGGGCCACTGTGGCGTATGTCCAGCAGGGCCACAGTGGTGTATGTCTAGCATGGCCACTGTGGCGTATGTCCAGCAGGGCCACAGTGGCGTATGTCCTACATGGCCATGGTGGCGTATGTCCAGCAGGGCCACAGTGGCGTATGTCTAGCATGGCCACTGTGGCGTATGTCCAGCAGGGCCACAGTGGCGTATGTCCTGCAGCGCCACTGCGGCGTAAGTCCAGCATGGCCACTGTGGCGTATGTCCTGCAGCGCCACTGCGGCGTATGTCCAGCAAGGCCACTGTGGCGTATGTCATGCATGGCCACTGTGGCGTATGCGTAACATTTTTCGTATGGTAGAGGAGGCAGTCTTGAGAGTTGTCCTGCATGGCAACTGTGGCGTATGTCCAGCAGGGCCACAGTGGTGTATGTCTAGCATGGCCACTGTGGCGTATGTCCAGCAGGGCCACTGTGGCGTATGTCCAGCATGGCCACTGTGGCGTATGTCCAGCAGAGCCACAGTGGCGTATGTCTTGCATGGCCACTGTGGCGTATGTCCAGCAGGGCCACAGTGGCGTATGTCCTGCATGGCCACTGTGGCGTATGTCCAGCAGGGCCACAGTGGTGTATGTCCAGCAGGGCCACAGTGGCGTATGTCCTGCATGGCCACTGTGGCGTATGTCCAGCAGGGCCACAGTGGCGTATGTCCAGCATGGCCACTGTGGCGTATGTCCAGCAGAGCCACAGTGGCGTATGTCTTGCATGGCCACTGTGGCGTATGTCTTGCATGGCCACTGTGGCGTATGCGTAACATTTTGCGTATGGTAGAGGAGGCAGTCTTGAGAGCTGTCCTGCATGGCCACGGTGGCATATGTCCATCAGGGCCACAGTGGCGTATGTCCTGCATGGCCACTGTGGCGTATGCGTAACATTTTTCGTATGGTAGAGGAGGCAGTCTTGAGAGTTGTCCTGCATGACAACTGTGGCGTATGTCCAGCATGGCCACTGTGGCGTATGTCCAGCAGGGCCACTGTGGCGTATGTCTTGCATGGCCACTGTGGCGTATGCGTAACATTTTGCGTATGGTAGAGGAGGCAGTCTTGAGAGTTGTCCTGCATGGCCACTGTGGCGTATGTCCAGCAGGGCCACTGTGGCGTATGTCCAGCATGGCCATGGTGGCGTATGTCCAGCAGGGCCACAGTGGCGTATGTCTAGCATGGCCACTGTGGCGTATGTCCAGCAGGGCTACAGTGGCGTATGTCCTGCATGGCCACGGTAGCAGTGGCGCATGCCCTGCAGGGCCACTGTGGCGTATATCCAGCAGGGCCACAGTGGCGTATGTCCAGCAGGGCCACTGTGGCCTATGTCCAGCATGGCCATGGTGGCGTATGTGCAGCAGGGCCACAGTGGCGTATGTCCTGCATGGCCATAGTGGCGTATGTCCTGCATGGCCATAGTGGCGTATGTCCTGCATGGCCACGGTGGCGTATGTCCAGCAGGGCCACTGTGGCCTATGTCCAGCATGGCCATGGTGGCGTATGTCCAGCAGGGCCACAGTGGCGTATGTCTAGCATGGCCACTGTGGCGTATGTCCAGCAGGGCTACAGTGGCGTATGTCCTGCATGGCCACGGTAGCAGTGGCGCATGCCCTGCAGGGCCACTGTGGCGTATATCCAGCAGGGCCACAGTGGCGTATGTCCTGCAGGGCTACAGTGGTGTATGTCCTGCAGGGCCACTGTGGCGTATGTCCAGCAGGGCCACTGTGGCGTATGTCCAGCAGGGCCACAGTGGCGTATGTCCTGCAGGGCCACAGTGGTGTATGTCCTGCAGGGCCACTGTGGCGTATGTCCTGCAGGGCCACTGTGGTGTATGTCCAGCAGGGCCACTGTGGCGTATGTCCAGCAGGGCCACAGTTGCGTATGTCCAGCAGGGCCACAGTGGCGTATGTCCTGCAGGTCTACAGTGGCGTATGTCCTGCAGGGCCACTGTGGCGTATGTCCTGCAGGGCCACTGTGGCGTATGTCCAGCAGGGCCACTGTGGCGTATGTCCAGCAGGGCCACAGTGGCGTATGCCCTGCAGGGCCACGGTGGCGTATGTCCAGCAGGGCCACAGTGGCGTATGTCCTGCAGGGCCACAGTGGCGTATGTCCTGCAGGGCCACTGTGGCGTATGTCCTGCAGGGCCACTGTGTCGTTTGTCCAGCAGGGCCCTTGTGGCGTATGTCCAGCAGGGCCACAGTGGCGCATGCCCTGCAGGGCCACTGTGGCGTATGTCCAGCAGGGCCACAGTGGCGTATGTCCTGCAGGGCTACAGTGGCGTATGTCCAGCATGGCCACTGTGGCGTATGTCCAGCAGGGCCACTGTGGCGTATGTCCTGCAGCGCCACTGCGGCGTATGTCCAGCAAGGCCACTGTGGCGTATGTCCTGCATGGCCACTGTGGCGTATGCGTAACATTTTTCGTATGGTAGAGGAGGTAGTCTTGAGAGTTGTCCTGCATGGCAACTGTGGCGTATGTCCAGCATGGCCACTGTGGCGTATGTCCTGCAGCGCCACTGCGGCGTATGTCCAGCAAGGCCACTGTGGCGTATGTCCTGCATGGCCACTGTGGCGTATGCGTAACATTTTTCGTATGGTAGAGGAGGCAGTCTTGAGAGTTGTCCTGCATGACAACTGTGGCGTATGTCCAGCATGGCCACTGTGGCGTATGTCCAGCAGGGCCACTGTGGCGTATGCGTAACATTTTGCGTATGGTAGAGGAGGCAGTCTTGAGAGTTGTCCTGCATGGCCACTGTGGCGTATGTCCAGAAGGGCCACTGTGGCGTATGTCCAGCATGGCCGCTGTGGCGTATGTGCAGCAGGGCCACAGTGGCGTATGTCCTGCATGGCCACTGTGGCGTATGCGTAACATTTTTCGTATGGTAGAGGAGGCAGTCTTGAGAGTTGTCCTGCATGACAACTGTGGCGTATGTCCAGCATGGCCACTGTGGCGTATGTCCAGCAGGGCCACTGTGGCGTATGTCTTGCATGGCCACTGTGGCGTATGCGTAACATTTTTCGTATGGTAGAGGAGGCAGTCTTGAGAGTTGTCCTGCATGACCACTGTGGCGTATGTCCAGAAGGGCCACTGTGGCGTATGTCCAGCATGGCCGCTGTGGCGTATGTGCAGCAGGGCCACAGTGGCGTATGTCGTGCATGGCCACGGTGGCGTATGTCCAGCGGGGCCACTGTGGCGTATGTCCAGCATGGCCACTGTGGCGTATGTCCAGCAGGGCCACAGTGGGGCATGCCCTGCAGGGCCACTGTGGCGTATGTCCAGCAGGGCCACAGTGGCGTATGTCCTACATGGCCATGGTGGCGTATGTCCAGCAGGGCCACAGTGGCGTATGTCTAGCATGGCCACTGTGGCGTATGTCCAGCAGGGCCACAGTGGCGTATGTCCTGCATGGCCACGGTGGCAGTGGCGCATGCCCTGCAGGGCCACTGTGGCGTATGTCCAGCAGGGCCACAGTGGCGTATGTCCTGCAGGGCTACAGTGGCGTATGTCCTGCAGGGCCACTGTGGCGTATGTCCAGCAGGGCCACTGTGGCGTATGTCCAGCAGGGCCACAGTGGCGTATGTCCTGCAGGGCCACAGTGGTGTATGTCCTGCAGGGCCACTGTGGCGTATGTCCTGCAGGGCCACTGTGGCGTATGTCCAGCAGGGCCACTGTGGCGTATGACCAGCAGGGCCACAGTGGCGTATGTCCAGCAGGGCCACAGTGGCGTATGTCCTGCACGGCTACAGTGGCGTATGTCCTGCAGGGCCACTGTGGCGTATGTCCTGCAGGGCCACTGTGGCGTATGTCCAGCAGGGCCACTGTGGCGTATGTCCAGCAGGGCCACAGTGGCAGTGGCGCATGCCCTGCAGGGCCACAGTGGCGTATGTCCAGCAGGGCCACAGTGGCGTATGTCCTGCAGGGCTACAGTGGCGTATGTCTAGCATGGCCACTGTGGCGTATGTCCTGCATGGCCACTGTGGCGTATGTCCTTCATGGCCACAGTTGCGTACGTCCATCAGTGGCGTATGTCTAGCATGGCCACTGTGGCGTATGTCCAGCAGGGCCACAGTGGCGTATGTCCTGCATGGCCACGGTGGCAGTGGTGCATGCCCTGCAGGGCCACTGTGGCGTATGTCCAGCAGGGCCACAGTGGCGTATGTCCAGCAGAGCCACAGTGGCGTATGTCTTGCATGGCCACTGTGGCGTATGTCCAGCAGTGCCACAGTGGCGTATGTCCTGCATGGCCACTGTGGCGTATGTCCAGCAGGGCCACTGTGGCGTATGTCCAGCAGGGCCACAGTGGCGTATGTCCAGCAGGGCCACAGTGGCGTATGTCCTGCATGGCCACGGTGGCAGTGGCGCATGCCCTGCAGGGCCACTGTGGCGTATGTCCAGCAGGGCCACAGTGGCGTATGTCCTGCAGGGCTACAGTGGCGTATGTCCTGCAGGGCCACAGTGGCGTATGTCCTGCATGGCCACGGTGGCAGTGGCGCATGCCCTGCAGGGCCACTGTGGCGTATGTCCAGCAGGGCCACAGTGGCGTATGTCCAGCAGAGCCACAGTGGCGTATGTCTTGCATGGCCACTGTGGCGTATGTCCTGCAGGGACACTGTGGAGTGGCGTATGTCCTGCAGGGCCACTGTGGCGTATGTCCAGCAGGGCCACAGTGGCGTATATCCTGCAGGGCCACAGTGGTGTATGTCCTGCATGGCCACTGTGGCGTATATCCAGCAGGGCCACAGTGGCGTATGTCCAGCAGGGCCACAGTGGCGTATATCCAGCAGGGCCACTGTGGCGTATGTCCAGCAGGGCCACAGTGGCGTATGTCCTGCATGGCCACTGTGGCGTATGTCCAGCAGGGCCACAGTGGCGTATGTCTAGCATGGCCACTGTGGCGTATGTCCTGCATGGCCACTGTGGCGTATGTCCTTCATGGCCACAGTTGCGTACGTCCATCAGGGCCACTGGGACGTATGTCCAGCATGGCCACAGTGGCGTATGTCCAGCATGGCCACTGTGACGTATGTCCAGCAGGGCCACAGTGGCGTATGTCTAGCATGGCCACTGTGGCGTATGTCCAGCAGGGCCACAGTGGCGTATGTCTAGCATGGCCACTGTGGCGTATGTCCTGCATGGCCACTGTGGCGTATGTCCAGCAGGGCCACAGTGGCGTATGTCCTGCATGGCCACGGTGGCGTATGCGTAACATTTTTCGTATGGGAGAGGTGGCAGTCTTGAGAGTTGTTCTGCATGGCAACTGTGGCGTACGTCTAGCATGGCCACTGTGGCGTATGTCCAGCAGGGCCACAGTGGCGTATGTCCTGCAGCGCCACTGTGGCGTATGTCCAGCAGGGCCACAGTGGCATATGTCCAGCAGGGCCACAGTGGCGTATGTCCTGTAGCGCCACTGCGGCGTATGTCCAGCATGGCCACTGTGGCGTATGTCCAGCATGGCCACTGTGGCGTATGTCCAGCAGGGCCACTGTGGCGTATGTCCAGCAGGGCCACAGTGGCGTATGTCTAGCATGGCCACTGTGGCGTTTGTCCTGCATGGCCACTGTGCCGTATGTCCAGCAGGGCCACAGTGGCGTATGTCCTGCAGGTCTACAGTGGCGTATGTCCTGCAGGGCCACTGTGGCGTATGTCCTGCAGGGCCACTGTGGCGTATGTCCAGCAGGGCCACTGTGGCGTATGTCCAGCAGGGCCACAGTGGCGTATGCCCTGCAGGGCCACTGTGGCGTATGTCCAGCAGGGCCACAGTGGCGTATGTCCTGCAGGGCCACTGTGGCGTATGTCTTGCAGGGCCACTGTGTCGTTTGTCCAGCAGGGCCCTTGTGGCGTATGTCCAGCAGGGCCACAGTGGCGCATGCCCTGCAGGGCCACTGTGGCGTATGTCCAGCAGGGCCACAGTGGCGTATGTCCTGCAGGGCTACAGTGGCGTATGTCCAGCATGGCCACTGTGGCGTATGTCCAGCAGGGCCACAGTGGCGTATGTCCTGCAGCGCCACTGCGGCGTAAGTCCAGCATGGCCACTGTGGCGTATGGCCTGCATGGCCACTGTGGCGTATGCGTAACATTTTTCGTTTGGTAGAGGAGGTAGTCTTGAGAGTTGTCCTGCATGGCAACTGTGGCGTATGTCCAGCATGGCCACTGTGGCGTATGTCCTGCAGCGCCACTGCGGCGTAAGTCCAGCATGGCCACTGTGGCGTATGGCCTGCATGGCCACTGTGGCGTATGCGTAACATTTTTCGTATGGTAGAGGAGGCAGTCTTGAGAGTTGTCCTGCATGACAACTGTGGCGTATGTCCAGCAGGGCCACTGTGGCGTATGTCCAGCATGGCCACTGTGGCGTATGTGCAGCAGGGCCACAGTGGCGTATGTCGTGCATGGCCACTGTGGCGTATGCGTAACATTTTTCGTATGGTAGAGGAGGCAGTCTTGAGAGTTGTCCTGCATGACAACTGTGGCGTATGTCCAGCATGGCCACTGTGGCGTATGTCCAGCAGGGCCACTGTGGCGTATGTCTTGCATGGCCACTGTGGCGTATGCGTAACATTTTGCGTATGGTAGAGGAGGCAGTCTTGAGAGTTGTCCTGCATGGCCACTGTGGCGTATGTCCAGCAGGGCCACTGTGGCGTATGTCCAGCATGGCCACCGTGGCGTATGTTCAGCAGGACCACAGTGGCGTATGCCCTGCAGGGCCACAGTGGCGTATGTCGTGCATGGCCACGGTGGCGTATGTCCAGCGGGGCCACTGTGGCGTATGTCCAGCATGGCCACTGTGGCGTATGTCCAGCAGGGCCACAGTGGCGCATGCCCTGCAGGGCCACTGTGGCGTATGTCCAGCAGGGCCACAGTGGCGTATGTCCTACATGGCCATGGTGGCGTATGTCCAGCAGGGCCACAGTGGCGTATGTCTAGCATGGCCAGCAGGGCCACAGTGGCGTATGTCCTGCATGGCCACGGTGGCAGTGGCGCATGCCCTGCAGGGCCACTGTGGCGTATGTCCAGCAGGGCCACAGTGGCGTATGTCCTGCAGGGCTACAGTGGCGTATGTCCTGCAGGGCCACTGTGGCGTATCTCCAGCAGGGCCACAGTGGCGTATGTCCTGCAGGGCCACAGTGGTGTATGTCCTGCAGGGCCACTGTGGCGTATGTCCTGCAGGGCCACTGTGGCGTATGTCCAGCAGGGCCACTGTGGCGCATGCCCTGCAGGGCCACTGTGGCGTATGTCCAGCAGGGCCACAGTGGCGTATGTCCTGCAGGGCTACAGTGGCGTATGTCCTGCAGGGCCACTGTGGCGTATGTCCAGCAGGGCCACAGTGGCGTATGTCCTGCAGGGCCACAGTGGTGTATGTCCTGCAGGGCCACTGTGGCGTATGTCCTGCAGGGCCACTGTGGCGTATGTCCAGCAGGGCCACTGTGGCGTATGTCCAGCAGGGCCACAGTGGCGTATGTCCAGCAGGGCCACAGTGGCGTATGTCCTGCAGGGCTACAGTGGCGTATGTCCTGCAGGGCCACTGTGGCGTATGTCCTGCAGGGCCACTGTGGCAGTGGCGCATGCCCTGCAGGGCCACAGTGGCGTATGTCCAGCAGGGCCACAGTGGCGTATGTCCTGCAGGGCTACAGTGGCGTATGTCCTGCAGGGCCACTGTGGCAGTGGCGCATGCCCTGCAGGGCCACAGTGGCGTATGTCCAGCAGAGCCACAGTGGCGTATGTCTTGCATGGCCACTGTGGCGTATGTCCAGCAGGGCCACAGTGGCGTATGTCCTGCATGGCCACTGTGGCGTATGTCCAGCAGGGCCACTGTGGCGTATGTCCAGCAGGGCCACAGTGGCGTATGTCCAGCAGGGCCACAGTGGCGTATGTCTAGCATGGCCACTGTGGCGTATGTCCTGCAGGGCCACTGTGGAGTGGCGTATGTCCTGCAGGGCCACTGTGGCGTATGTCCAGCAGGGCCACAGTGGCGTATATCCTGCAGGGCCACAGTGGTGTATGTCCTGCATGGCCACTGTGGCGTATATCCAGCAGGGCCACAGTGGCGTATGTCCAGCAGGGCCACAGTGGCGTATATCCAGCAGGGCCACTGTGGCGTATGTCCAGCAGGGCCACAGTGGCGTATGTCCTGCATGGCCACTGTGGCGTATGTCCAGCAGGGCCACAGTGGCGTATGTCTAGCATGGCCACTGTGGCGTATGTCCTGCATGGCCACTGTGGCGTATGTCCTTCATGGCCACAGTTGCGTACGTCCATCAGGGCCACTGTGACGTATGTCCAGCATGGCCACTGTGGCGTATGTCCAGCATGGCCACTGTGACGTATGTCCAGCAGGGCCACAGTGGCGTATGTCTAGCATGGCCACTGTGGCGTATGTCCAGCAGGGCCACAGTGGCATATGTCCAGCAGGGCCACAGTGACGTATGTCCTGCAGCGCCACTGCGGCGTATGTCCAGCATGGCCACTGTGGCGTATGTCCAGCAGGGCCACAGTGGCGTATGTCCTGCAGCGCCACTGTGGCGTATGTCCAGCAGGGCCACAGTGGCATATGTCCAGCAGGGCCACAGTGGCGTATGTCTAGCATGGCCACTGTGGCGTATGTTCTGCATGGCCACTGTGGCGTATGTCCAGCAGGGCCACAGTGGCATATGTCCAGCAGGGCCACAGTGACGTATGTCCTGCAGCGCCACTGCGGCGTATGTCCAGCATGGCCACTGTGGCGTATGTCCAGCAGGGCCACAGTGGCGTATGTCCTGCAGCGCCACTGTGGCGTATGTCCAGCAGGGCCACAGTGGCATATGTCCAGCAGGGCCACAGTGGCGTATGTCCTGCAGCGCCACTGCGGCGTATGTCCAGCATGGCCACTGTGGCGTATGTCCAGCATGGCCACTGTGGCGTATGTCCAGCATGGCCACTGTGGCGTATGTGCAGCAGGGCCACAGTGGCGTATGTCGTGCATGGCCACTGTGGCGTATGTCCTGCAGGGCCACTGTGGAGTGGCGTATGTCCTGCAGGGCCACTGTGGCGTATGTCCAGCAGGGCCACAGTGGCGTATATCCTGCAGGGCCACAGTGGTGTATGTCCTGCATGGCCACTGTGGCGTATATCCAGCAGGGCCACAGTGGCGTATGTCCAGCAGGGCCACAGTGGCGTATATCCAGCAGGGCCACTGTGGCGTATGTCTAGCAGGGCCACAGTGGCGTATGTCCTGCATGGCCACTGTGGCGTATGTCCAGCAGGGCCACAGTGGCGTATGTCTAGCATGGCCACTGTGGCGTATGTTCTGCATGGCCACTGTGGCGTATGTCCAGCAGGGCCACAGTGGCATATGTCCAGCAGGGCCACAGTGACGTATGTCCTGCAGCGCCACTGCGGCGTATGTCCAGCATGGCCACTGTGGCGTATGTCCAGCAGGGCCACAGTGGCGTATGTCCTGCAGCGCCACTGTGGCGTATGTCCAGCAGGGCCACAGTGGCATATGTCCAGCAGGGCCACAGTGGCGTATGTCCTGCAGCGCCACTGCGGCGTATGTCCAGCATGGCCACTGTGGCGTATGTCCAGCATGGCCACTGTGGCGTATGTCCAGCATGGCCACTGTGGCGTATGTGCAGCAGGGCCACAGTGGCGTATGTCGTGCATGGCCACTGTGGCGTATGCGTAACATTTTTCGTATGGTAGAGGAGGCAGTCTTGAGAGTTGTCCTGCATGACAACTGTGGCGTATGTCCAGCATGGCCACTGTGGCGTATGTCCAGCAGGGCCACAGTGGCAGTGGCGCATGCCCTGCAGGGCCACAGTGGCGTATATCCTGCAGGGCCACAGTGGTGTATGTCCTGCATGGCCACTGTGGCGTATATCCAGCAGGGCCACAGTGGCGTATGTCCAGCAGGGCCACAGTGGCGTATATCCAGCAGGGCCACTGTGGCGTATGTCCAGCAGGGCCACAGTGGCGTATGTCTAGCATGGCCACTGTGGCGTATGTCCAGCAGGGCCACAGTGGCGTATGTCCTGCATGGCCACGGTGGCGTATGCGTAACATTTTTCGTATGGGAGAGGTGGCAGTCTTGAGAGTTGTTCTGCATGGCAACTGTGGCGTACGTCTAGCATGGCCACTGTGGCGTATGTCCAGCAGGGCCACAGTGGCGTATGTCTAGCATGGCCACTGTGGCGTATGTTCTGCATGGCCACTGTGGCGTATGTCCAGCAGGGCCACAGTGGCGTATGTCCTGCATGGCCACGGTGGCGTATGCGTAACATTTTTCGTATGGGAGAGGTGGCAGTCTTGAGAGTTGTTCTGCATGGCAACTGTGGCGTACGTCTAGCATGGCCACTGTGGCGTATGTCCAGCAGGGCCACAGTGGCGTATGTCCTGCATGGCCACTGTGGCGTATGTCCAGCAGGGCCACTGTGGCGTATGTCCAGCAGGGCCACAATGGCGTATGTCCAGCAGGGCCACAGTGGCGTATGTCTAGCATGGCCACTGTGGCGTATGTCCTGCAGGGCCACTGTGGAGTGGCGTATGTCCTGCAGGGCCACTGTGGCGTATGTCCAGCAGGGCCACAGTGGCGTATATCCTGCAGGGCCACAGTGGTGTATGTCCTGCATGGCCACTGTGGCGTATATCCAGCAGGGCCACAGTGGCGTATGTCCAGCAGGGCCACAGTGGCGTATATCCAGCAGGGCCACTGTGGCGTATGTCCAGCAGGGCCACAGTGGCGTATGTCTAGCATGGCCACTGTGGCGTATGTCCAGCAGGGCCACAGTGGCGTATGTCTAGCATGGCCACTGTGGCGTATGTCCTGCATGGCCACTGTGGCGTATGTCCTTCATGGCCACAGTTGCGTACGTCCATCAGGGCCACTGTGACGTATGTCCAGCATGGCCACTGTGGCGTATGTCCAGCATGGCCACTGTGACGTATGTCCAGCAGGGCCACAGTGGCGTATGTCTAGCATGGCCACTGTGGCGTATGTCCAGCAGGGCCACAGTGGCGTATGTCTAGCATGGCCACTGTGGCGTATGTTCTGCATGGCCACTGTGGCGTATGTCCAGCAGGGCCACAGTGGCGTATGTCCTGCATGGCCACGGTGGCGTATGCGTAACATTTTTCGTATGGGAGAGGTGGCAGTCTTGAGAGTTGTTCTGCATGGCAACTGTGGCGTACGTCTAGCATGGCCACTGTGGCGTATGTCCAGCAGGGCCACAGTGGCGTATGTCCTGCAGCGCCACTGTGGCGTATGTCCAGCAGGGCCACAGTGGCATATGTCCAGCAGGGCCACAGTGGCGTATGTCCTGCAGCGCCACTGCGGCGTATGTCCAGCATGGCCACTGTGGCGTATGTCCAGCATGGCCACTGTGGCGTATGTCCAGCAGGGCCACTGTGGCGTATGTCCAGCAGGGCCACAGTGGCGTATGTCCTGCAGGGCCACTGTGGCGTATGTCCAGCAGGGCCACTGTGGCGTATGTCCAGCAGGGCCACAGTGGCGTATGTCCAGCAGGGCCACAGTGGCGTATGTCCTGCAGGTCTACAGTGGCGTATGTCCTGCAGGGCCACTGTGGCGTATGTCCTGCAGGGCCACTGTGGCGTATGTCCAGCAGGGCCACTGTGGCGTATGTCCAGCAGGGCCACAGTGGCAGTGGCGCATGCCCTGCAGGGCCACTGTGGCGTATGTCCAGCAGGGCCACAGTGGCGTATGTCCTGCAGGGCCACAGTGGCGTATGTCCTGCAGGGCCACTGTGGCGTATGTCCTGCAGGGCCACTGTGTCGTTTGTCCAGCAGGGCCCTTGTGGCGTATGTCCAGCAGGGCCACAGTGGCGCATGCCCTGCAGGGCCACTGTGGCGTATGTCCAGCAGGGCCACAGTGGCGTATGTCCTGCAGGGCCACAGTGGCGTATGTCCTGCAGCGCCACTGCGGCGTAAGTCCAGCATGGCCACTGTGGCGTATGGCCTGCATGGCCACTGTGGCGTATGCGTAACATTTTTCGTTTGGTAGAGGAGGTAGTCTTGAGAGTTGTCCTGCATGGCAACTGTGGCGTATGTCCAGCATGGCCACTGTGGCGTATGTCCTGCAGCGCCACTGCGGCGTATGTCCAGCAGGGCCACTGTGGCGTATGTCCTGCATGGCCACTGTGGCGTATGCGTAACATTTTTCGTATGGTAGAGGAGGCAGTCTTGAGAGTTGTCCTGCAGGGCCACTGTGGCGTATGTCCAGCAGGGCCACTGTGGCGTATGTCCAGCATGGCCACTGTGGCGTATGTCCAGCAGGGCCACTGTGGCGTATGTCTTGCATGGCCACTGTGGCGTATGCGTAACATTTTGCGTATGGTAGAGGAGGCAGTCTTGAGATTTGTCCTCCATGGCCACTGTGGCGTATGTCCAGCAGGGCCACAGTGGCGTATGTCGTGCATGGCCACGGTGGCGTATGTCCAGCGGGGCCACTGTGGTGTATGTCCAGCATGGCCACTGTGGCGTATGTCCAGCAGGGCCACAGTGGCGCATGCCCTGCAGGGCCACTGTGGCGTATGTCCAGCAGGGCCACAGTGGCGTATGTCCTACATGGCCATGGTGGCGTATGTCCAGCAGGGCCACAGTGGCGTATGTCTAGCATGGCCACTGTGGCGTATGTCCAGCAGGGCCACAGTGGCGTATGTCCTGCATGGCCACGGTGGCAGTGGCGCATGCCCTGCAGGGCCAGTGTGGCGTATGTCCAGCAGGGCCACAGTGGCGTATGTCCTGCAGGGCTACAGTGGCGTATGTCCTGCAGGGCCACTGTGGCGTATGTCCAGCAGGGCCACTGTGGCGTATGTCCAGCAGGGCCACAGTGGCGTATGTCCTGCAGGGCCACAGTGGTGTATGTCCAGCAGGGCCACTGTGGCGTATGTCCTGCAGGGCCACTGTGGCGTATGTCCAGCAGGGCCACTGTGGCGTATGTCCAGCAGGGCCACAGTGGCGTATGTCCAGCAGGGCCACAGTGGCGTATGTCCTGCAGGGCTACAGTGGCGTATGTCCTGCAGGGCCACTGTGGCGTATGTCCTGCAGGGCCACTGTGGCGTATGTCCAGCAGGGCCACTGTGGCGTATGTCCAGCAGGGCCACAGTGGCAGTGGCGCATGCCCTGCAGGGCCACTGTGGCCACTGTGGCGTATGGCCTGCATGGCCACTGTGGCGTATGCGTAACATTTTTCGTTTGGTAGAGGAGGTAGTCTTGAGAGTTGTCCTGCATGGCAACTGTGGCGTATGTCCAGCATGGCCACTGTGGCGTATGTCCAGCAGGGCCACAGTGGCGTATGCCCTGCAGGCCCACAGTGGCGTATGTCCTGGATGGCCACGGTGGCGTATGCGTAACATTTTTCGTATGGGAGAGGTGGCAGTCTTGAGAGTTGTCCTGCATGGCAACTGTGGCGTACGTCCAGCATGGCCACTGTGGCGTATGTCCAGCAGGGCCACTGTGGCGTATGCCCAGCATGGCCACTGTGGCGTATGTCCAGCAGAGCGACAGTGGCGTATGTCTTGCATGGCCACTGTGGCGTATGTCCAGCAGGGCCACAGTGGCGTATGTCCTGCATGGCCACTGTGGCGTATATCCAGCAGGGCCACAGTGGTGTATGTCCTGCATGGCCACTGTGGCGTATATCCAGCAGGGTCACAGTGGTGTAAGTCCAGCAGGGCCACAGTGGCGTATGTCTTGCATGGCCACTGTGGCGTATGTCCAGCAGGGCCACAGTGGCGTATGTCCTGCATGGCCACTGTGGCGTATGTCCAACAGGGCCACTGTGGCGTATGTCCAGCAGGGCCACAGTGGCGTATGTCCAGCAGGGCCACAGTGGCGTATGTCTAGCATGGCCACTGTGGCGTATGTCCTGCAGGGCCACTGTGGAGTGGCGTATGTCCTGCAGGGCCACTGTGGCGTATGTCCTGCATGGCCACTGTGGCGTATGCGTAACATTTTTCGTATGGTAGAGGAGGCAGTCTTGAGAGTTGTCCTGCATAGCAACTGTGGCGTATGTCCAGCATGGCCACTGTGGCGTATGTCTAGCAGGGCCACAGTGGCGTATGTCCAGCAGGGCCACAGTGGCGTATGTCCAGCAGGGCCACAGTGGCGTATATCCAGCAGGGCCACTGTGGCGTATGTCCAGCAGGGCCACAGTGGCGTATGTCCTGCATGGCCACTGTGGCGTATGTCCAGCAGGGCCACAGTGGCGTATGTCTAGCATGGCCACTGTGGCGTATGTCCTGCATGGCCACTGTGGCGTATGTCCTTCATGGCCACAGTTGCGTACGTCCATCAGGGCCACTGTGACGTATGTCCAGCATGGCCACTGTGGCGTATGTCCAGCATGGCCACTGTGACGTATGTCCAGCAGGGCCACAGTGGCGTATGTCTAGCATGGCCACTGTGGCGTATGTCCAGCAGGGCCACAGTGGCGTATGTCTAGCATGGCCACTGTGGCGTATGTCCTGCATGGCCACTGTGGCGTATGTCCAGCAGGGCCACTGTGGCGTATGTCCAGCATGGCCACTGTGGCGTATGTCCAGCAGGGCCACTGTGGCGTATGTCCAGCAGGGCCACTGTGGCGTATGTCCTGCATGGCCACGGTGGCGTATGTCCAGCAGGGCCACTGTGGCGTATGTCCAGCATGGCCACTGTGGCGTATGCGTAACATTTTTCGTATGGGAGAGGTGGCAGTCTTGAGAGTTGTTCTGCATGGCAACTGTTACGTACGTCTAGCATGGCCACTGTGGCGTATGTCCAGCAGGGCCACAGTGGCGTATGTCCTGCAGCGCCACTGTGGCGTATGTCCAGCAGGGCCACAGTGGCATATGTCCAGCAGGGCCACAGCGGCGTATGTCCTGCAGCGCCACTGCGGCGTATGTCCAGCATGGCCACTGTGGCGTATGCGTAACATTTTTCGTATGGTAGAGGAGGCAGTCTTGAGAGTTGTCCTGCATGGCAACTGTGACGTATGTCCAGCAGGGCCACTGTGGCGTATGTCCAGCAGGGCCACTGTGGCGTATGTCCTGCATGGCCACGGTGGCGTATGTCCAGCAGGGCCACAGTGGCGTATGTCCTTCATGGCCACTGTGGCGTATGCGTAACATTTTTCGTATGGTAGAGGAGGCAGTCCTGAGAGTTGTCCTGCATGGCAACTGTGGCGTACGTCCAGCATGGCCACTGTGGCTTATGTCCAGCAGGGCCACTGTGGCGTATGTCCAGCATGGCCACGGTGGCGTATGTCCAGCAGGGCCACTGTGGCGTATGTCCAGCATGGCCACTGTGGCGTATGTCCAGCAGGGCCACAGTGGCGTATGCCCTGCAGGGCCACTGTGGCGTATGTACAGCAGGGCCACAGTGGCGTATGTCCTGCAGCGCCACTGTGGCGTATGTCTAGCGGGGCCACTGTGGCGTATGTCCTGCATGGCAACTGTGGCGTACGTCCAGCATGGCCACTGTGGCTTATGTCCAGCAGGGCCACTGTGGCGTATGTCCAGCATGGCCACGGTGGCGTATGTCCAGCAGGGCCACTGTGGCGTATGTCCAGCATGGCCACTGTGGCGTATGTCCAGCAGGGCCACAGTGGCGTATGCCCTGCAGGGCCACTGTGGCGTATGTACAGCAGGGCCACAGTGGCGTATGTCCTGCAGCGCCACTGTGGCGTATGTCCAGCATGGCCACAGTGGCGTATGTCCTGCAGGGCCACTGTGGCGTATGTCCTGCAGGGCCACTGTGGCGTATGTCCTGCATGGCCACTGTGGCGTATGCGTAACATTTTTCGTATGGTAGAGGAGGCAGTCTTGAGAGTTGTCCTGCATGGCAACTGTGGCGTAAGTCTAGCATGGCCACTGTGGCGTATGTCCAGCAGGGCCACTGTGGCGTATGTCCAGCATGGCCACTGTGGCGTATGTCCAGCAGGGCCACTGTGGCGTATGTCCAGCAGCGCCACTGTGGCGTATGTCCTGCATGGCCACAGTGGCGAATGTCCTGCATGGCCACAGTGGCGTATGTCCTGCATGGCAACTGTTGCGTATGTCCAGCAGGGACACTGTGGCGTATGTCCAGCAGGGCCACTGTGGCGTATGTCCAGCATGGCTACTGTGGCGTATGTCCTGCATGACCACAGTGGCGTATGTCCTTCATGGCCACGGTGGCGCATGTCCAGCAGGGCCACTGTGGCGTATGTCCTGCATGGCCATAGTGGCGTATGTCCTGCATGGCCACGGTGGCGTATGTAAAGCAGAGCCACAGTGGCGTATGTCCTGCATGGCCACAGTGGCGTATGTCCTTCATGGCCACTGTGGCTTATGTCCAGCAGGGCCACTGTGGCGTATGTCCAGCATGGCCACGGTGGCGTATGTCCAGCAGGGCCACAGTGGCGTATGTCCTGCATGGCCACTGTGGCGTATATCCAGCAGGGCCACAGTGGTGTATGTCCTGCATGGCCACTGTGGCGTATATCCAGCAGGGTCACAGTGGTGTAAGTCCAGCAGGGCCACAGTGGCGTATGTCTTGCATGGCCACTGTGGCGTATGTCCAGCAGGGCCACAGTGGCGTATGTCCTGCATGGCCACTGTGGCGTATGTCCAACAGGGCCACTGTGGCGTATGTCCAGCAGGGCCACAGTGGCGTATGTCCAGCAGGGCCACAGTGGCGTATGTCTAGCATGGCCACTGTGGCGTATGTCCTGCAGGGCCACTGTGGAGTGGCGTATGTCCTGCAGGGCCACTGTGGCGTATGTCCTGCATGGCCACTGTGGCGTATGCGTAACATTTTTCGTATGGTAGAGGAGGCAGTCTTGAGAGTTGTCCTGCATAGCAACTGTGGCGTATGTCCAGCATGGCCACTGTGGCGTATGTCTAGCAGGGCCACAGTGGCGTATGTCCAGCAGGGCCACAGTGGCGTATGTCCAGCAGGGCCACAGTGGCGTATATCCAGCAGGGCCACTGTGGCGTATGTCCAGCAGGGCCACAGTGGCGTATGTCCTGCATGGCCACTGTGGCGTATGTCCAGCAGGGCCACAGTGGCGTATGTCTAGCATGGCCACTGTGGCGTATGTCCTGCATGGCCACTGTGGCGTATGTCCTTCATGGCCACAGTTGCGTACGTCCATCAGGGCCACTGTGACGTATGTCCAGCATGGCCACTGTGGCGTATGTCCAGCATGGCCACTGTGACGTATGTCCAGCAGGGCCACAGTGGCGTATGTCTAGCATGGCCACTGTGGCGTATGTCCAGCAGGGCCACAGTGGCGTATGTCTAGCATGGCCACTGTGGCGTATGTCCTGCATGGCCACTGTGGCGTATGTCCAGCAGGGCCACTGTGGCGTATGTCCAGCATGGCCACTGTGGCGTATGTCCAGCAGGGCCACTGTGGCGTATGTCCAGCAGGGCCACTGTGGCGTATGTCCTGCATGGCCACGGTGGCGTATGTCCAGCAGGGCCACTGTGGCGTATGTCCAGCATGGCCACTGTGGCGTATGCGTAACATTTTTCGTATGGGAGAGGTGGCAGTCTTGAGAGTTGTTCTGCATGGCAACTGTTACGTACGTCTAGCATGGCCACTGTGGCGTATGTCCAGCAGGGCCACAGTGGCGTATGTCCTGCAGCGCCACTGTGGCGTATGTCCAGCAGGGCCACAGTGGCATATGTCCAGCAGGGCCACAGCGGCGTATGTCCTGCAGCGCCACTGCGGCGTATGTCCAGCATGGCCACTGTGGCGTATGCGTAACATTTTTCGTATGGTAGAGGAGGCAGTCTTGAGAGTTGTCCTGCATGGCAACTGTGACGTATGTCCAGCAGGGCCACTGTGGCGTATGTCCAGCAGGGCCACTGTGGCGTATGTCCTGCATGGCCACGGTGGCGTATGTCCAGCAGGGCCACAGTGGCGTATGTCCTTCATGGCCACTGTGGCGTATGCGTAACATTTTTCGTATGGTAGAGGAGGCAGTCCTGAGAGTTGTCCTGCATGGCAACTGTGGCGTACGTCCAGCATGGCCACTGTGGCTTATGTCCAGCAGGGCCACTGTGGCGTATGTCCAGCATGGCCACGGTGGCGTATGTCCAGCAGGGCCACTGTGGCGTATGTCCAGCATGGCCACTGTGGCGTATGTCCAGCAGGGCCACAGTGGCGTATGCCCTGCAGGGCCACTGTGGCGTATGTACAGCAGGGCCACAGTGGCGTATGTCCTGCAGCGCCACTGTGGCGTATGTCTAGCGGGGCCACTGTGGCGTATGTCCTGCATGGCAACTGTGGCGTACGTCCAGCATGGCCACTGTGGCTTATGTCCAGCAGGGCCACTGTGGCGTATGTCCAGCATGGCCACGGTGGCGTATGTCCAGCAGGGCCACTGTGGCGTATGTCCAGCATGGCCACTGTGGCGTATGTCCAGCAGGGCCACAGTGGCGTATGCCCTGCAGGGCCACTGTGGCGTATGTACAGCAGGGCCACAGTGGCGTATGTCCTGCAGCGCCACTGTGGCGTATGTCCAGCATGGCCACAGTGGCGTATGTCCTGCAGGGCCACTGTGGCGTATGTCCTGCAGGGCCACTGTGGCGTATGTCCTGCATGGCCACTGTGGCGTATGCGTAACATTTTTCGTATGGTAGAGGAGGCAGTCTTGAGAGTTGTCCTGCATGGCAACTGTGGCGTAAGTCTAGCATGGCCACTGTGGCGTATGTCCAGCAGGGCCACTGTGGCGTATGTCCAGCATGGCCACTGTGGCGTATGTCCAGCAGGGCCACTGTGGCGTATGTCCAGCAGCGCCACTGTGGCGTATGTCCTGCATGGCCACAGTGGCGAATGTCCTGCATGGCCACAGTGGCGTATGTCCTGCATGGCAACTGTTGCGTATGTCCAGCAGGGACACTGTGGCGTATGTCCAGCAGGGCCACTGTGGCGTATGTCCAGCATGGCTACTGTGGCGTATGTCCTGCATGACCACAGTGGCGTATGTCCTTCATGGCCACGGTGGCGCATGTCCAGCAGGGCCACTGTGGCGTATGTCCTGCATGGCCATAGTGGCGTATGTCCTGCATGGCCACGGTGGCGTATGTAAAGCAGAGCCACAGTGGCGTATGTCCTGCATGGCCACAGTGGCGTATGTCCTTCATGGCCACTGTGGCTTATGTCCAGCAGGGCCACTGTGGCGTATGTCCAGCATGGCCACGGTGGCGTATGTCCAGCAGAGCCACAGTGGCGTATGCCCTGCATGGCAACTGTGGCGTACCTTCAGCATGGCCCTTGTGGCGTATGTCCAGCAGGGCCACTGTGGCGTATGCGTAACATTTTTCGTATGGTAGAGGAGGCAGTCTTGAGAGTTGTCCTGCATGGCAACTGTGACGTATGTCCAGCAGGGCCACTGTGGCGTATGTCCAGCAGGGCCACTGTGGCGTATGTCCTGCATGGCCACGGTGGCGTATGTCCAGCAGGGCCACAGTGGCGTATGTCCTGCATGGCCACTGTGGCGTATGCGTAACATTTTTCGTATGGTAGAGGAGGCAGTCTTGAGAGTTTTCCTGCATGGCAACTGTGACGTATGTCCAGCAGGGCCACTGTGGCGTATGTCCAGCAGGGCAACTGTGGCGTATGTCCAGCATGGCCACTGTGGCGTATGTCCAGCAGGGCCACTGTGGCGTATGTCCAGCAGCGCCACTGTGGCGTATGTCCTGCATGGCCACAGTGGCGAATGTCCTGCATGGCCACAGTGGCGTATGTCCAGCAGGGACACTGTGGCGTATGTCCAGCAGGGCCACTGTGGCGTATGTCCAGCATGGCTACTGTGGCGTATGTCCTGCATGACCACAGTGGCGTATGTCCTTCATGGCCACGGTGGCGCATGTCCAGCAGGGCCACTGTGGCGTATGTCCTGCATGGCCATAGTGGCGTATGTCCTGCATGGCCACGGTGGCGTATGTAAAGCAGAGCCACAGTGGCGTATGTCCTGCATGGCCACAGTGGCGTATGTCCTTCATGGCCACTGTGGCTTATGTCCAGCAGGGCCACTGTGGCGTATGTCCAGCATGGCCACGGTGGCGTATGTCCAGCAGAGCCACAGTGGCGTATGCCCTGCATGGCCACTGTGGCGTATGTCCAGCAGGGCCACTGTGGCGTATGTCCAGCAGCGCCACTGTGGCGTATGTCCTGCATGGCCACAGTGGCGAATGTCCTGCATGGCCACAGTGGCGTATGTCCTGCATGGCAACTGTTGCGTATGTCCAGCAGGGACACTGTGGCGTATGTCCAGCAGGGCCACTGTGGCGTATGTCCAGCATGGCTACTGTGGCGTATGTCCTGCATGACCACAGTGGCGTATGTCCTTCATGGCCACGGTGGCGCATGTCCCGCAGGGCCACTGTGGTGTATGTCCAGCATGGCCACTGTGGCGTATGTCCAGCAGGGCCACAGTGGCGTATGTCCTGCTTGGCCACTGTGGCGTATGCGTAACATTTTTCGTATGGTAGAGGAGGCAGTCTTGAGAGTTGTCCTGCATGGCAACTGTGACGTATGTCCAGCAGGGCCACTGTGGCGTATGTCCAGCAGGGTCACAGTGGCGTATGCCCTGCAGGGCCACTGTGGCGTATGTCCAGCAGGGCCACAGTGGCGTATGTCCTGCATGGCCACTGTGGCGTATGTCCAGCAGGGCCACAGTGGCGTATGCCCTGCATGGCTAAAGTGGCGTATGTAATGCAGGGCCACAGTGGCGTATGTCTAGCATGGCCATGGTGGCGTATGTCCAGCAGGGCCACAGTGGCGTATGTCCAGCATGGTCACTGTGGCGTATGTCCAGCAGGGCCACAGTGGCGTATGCCCTGCAGGGCCACTGTGGCGTATGTCCAGCAGGGCCACAGTGGCGTATGTCCTGCAGCGCCACTGTGGCGTATATCCAGCAGAGCCACTGAGCGTATGTCCAGCATGGTCACTGTGGCGTATGTCCAGCAGGGTCACAGTGGCGTATGCCCTGCAGGGCCACTGTGGCGTATGTCCAGCAGGGCCACAGTGGCGTATGTCCTGCAGGGCCACAGTGGCGTATGTCCTGCATGGCCACTGTGGCGTATGTCCAACAGGGCCACTGTGGCGTATGTCCAGCAGGGCCACAGTGGCGTATGTCCAGCAGGGCCACAGTGGCGTATGTCTAGCATGGCCACTGTGGCGTATGTCCTGCAGGGCCACTGTGGAGTGGCGTATGTCCTGCAGGGCCACTGTGGCGTATGTCCTGCATGGCCACTGTGGCGTATGCGTAACATTTTTCGTATGGTAGAGGAGGCAGTCTTGAGAGTTGTCCTGCATAGCAACTGTGGCGTATGTCCAGCATGGCCACTGTGGCGTATGTCTAGCAGGGCCACAGTGGCGTATGTCCAGCAGGGCCACAGTGGCGTATATCCAGCAGGGCCACTGTGGCGTATGTCCAGCAGGGCCACAGTGGCGTATGTCCTGCATGGCCACTGTGGCGTATGTCCAGCAGGGCCACAGTGGCGTATGTCTAGCATGGCCACTGTGGCGTATGTCCTGCATGGCCACTGTGGCGTATGTCCTTCATGGCCACAGTTGCGTACGTCCATCAGGGCCACTGTGACGTATGTCCAGCATGGCCACTGTGGCGTATGTCCAGCATGGCCACTGTGACGTATGTCCAGCAGGGCCACAGTGGCGTATGTCTAGCATGGCCACTGTGGCGTATGTCCAGCAGGGCCACAGTGGCGTATGTCTAGCATGGCCACTGTGGCGTATGTCCTGCATGGCCACTGTGGCGTATGTCCAGCAGGGCCACAGTGGCGTATGTCCTGCATGGCCACGGTGGCGTATGCGTAACATTTTTCGTATGGGAGAGGTGGCAGTCTTGAGAGTTGTTCTGCATGGCAACTGTGGCGTACGTCTAGCATGGCCACTGTGGCGTATGTCCAGCAGGGCCACAGTGGCATATGTCCAGCAGGGCCACAGCGGCGTATGTCCTGCAGCGCCACTGCGGCGTATGTCCAGCAGGGCCACTGTGGCGTATGTCCTGCATGGCCACGGTGGCGTATGTCCAGCAGGGCCACAGTGGCGTATGTCCTTCATGGCCACTGTGGCGTATGCGTAACATTTTTCGTATGGTAGAGGAGGCAGTCCTGAGAGTTGTCCTGCATGGCAACTGTGACGTATGTCCAGCAGGGCCACTGTGGCGTATGTCCAGCAGGGCCACTGTGGCGTATGTCCTGCATGGCCACGGTGGCGTATGTCCAGCAGGGCCACAGTGGCGTATGTCCTTCATGGCCACTGTGGCGTATGCGTAACATTTTTCGTATGGTAGAGGAGGCAGTCCTGAGAGTTGTCCTGCATGGCAACTGTGACGTATGTCCAGCAGGGCCACTGTGGCGTATGTCCAGCAGCGCCACTGTGGCGTATGTCCTGCATGGCCACAGTGGCGAATGTCCAGCATGGCCACAGTGGCGTATGTCCTTCATGGCCACTGTGGCGTATGCGTAACATTTTTCGTATGGTAGAGGAGGCAGTCCTGAGAGTTGTCCTGCATGGCAACTGTGACGTATGTCCAGCAGGGCCACTGTGGCGTATGTCCAGCAGCGCCACTGTGGCGTATGTCCTGCATGGCCACAGTGGCGAATGTCCAGCATGGCCACTGTGGCGTATGTCCAGCAGCGCCACTGTGGCGTATGTCCTGCATGGCCACAGTGGCGTATGTCCTTCATGGCCACTGTGGCGTATGCGTAACATTTTTCGTATGGTAGAGGAGGCAGTCCTGAGAGTTGTCCTGCATGGCAACTGTGACGTATGTCCAGCAGGGCCACTGTGGCGTATGTCCAGCATGGCCACGGTGGCGTACGTCCAGCAGGGCCACTGTGGCGTATGCGTAACATTTTTCGTATGGTAGAGGAGGCAGTCTTGAGAGTTGTCCTGCATGGCAACTGTGGCGTACGTCCAGCATGGCCACTGTGGCTTATGTCCAGCAGGGCCACTGTGGCGTATGTCCAGCATGGCCACGGTGGCGTATGTCCAGCAGGGCCACTGTGGCGTATGTCCAGCATGGCCACTGTGGCGTATGTCCAGCAGGGCCACAGTGGCGTATGCCCTGCAGGGCCACTGTGGCGTATGTACAGCAGGGCCACAGTGGCGTATGTCCTGCAGCGCCACTGTGGCGTATGTCTAGCGGGGCCACTGTGGCGTATGTCCTGCATGGCAACTGTGGCGTACGTCCAGCATGGCCACTGTGGCTTATGTCCAGCAGGGCCACTGTGGCGTATGTCCAGCATGGCCACGGTGGCGTATGTCCAGCAGGGCCACTGTGGCGTATGTCCAGCATGGCCACTGTGGCGTATGTCCAGCAGGGCCACAGTGGCGTATGCCCTGCAGGGCCACTGTGGCGTATGTACAGCAGGGCCACAGTGGCGTATGTCCTGCAGCGCCACTGTGGCGTATGTCCAGCATGGCCACAGTGGCGTATGTCCTGCAGGGCCACTGTGGCGTATGTCCAGCAGGGCCACTGTGGCGTATGTCCTGCATGGCCACTGTGGCGTATGCGTAACATTTTTCGTATGGTAGAGGAGGCAGTCTTGAGAGTTGTCCTGCATGGCAACTGTGGCGTAAGTCTAGCATGGCCACTGTGGCGTATGTCCAGCAGGGCCACTGTGGCGTATGTCCAGCATGGCCACTGTGGCGTATGTCCAGCAGGGCCACTGTGGCGTATGTCCAGCAGCGCCACTGTGGCGTATGTCCTGCATGGCCACAGTGGCGAATGTCCTGCATGGCCACAGTGGCGTATGTCCTGCATGGCAACTGTGGCGTATGTCCAGCAGGGACACTGTGGCGTATGTCCAGCAGGGCCACTGTGGCGTATGTCCAGCATGGCTACTGTGGCGTATGTCCTGCATGACCACAGTGGCGTATGTCCTTCATGGCCACGGTGGCGCATGTCCAGCAGGGCCACTGTGGCGTATGTCCTGCATGGCCATAGTGGCGTATGTCCTGCATGGCCACGGTGGCGTATGTAAAGCAGAGCCACAGTGGCGTATGTCCTGCATGGCCACAGTGGCGTATGTCCTTCATGGCCACTGTGGCTTATGTCCAGCAGGGCCACTGTGGCGTATGTCCAGCATGGCCACGGTGGCGTATGTCCAGCAGAGCCACAGTGGCGTATGCCCTGCATGGCAACTGTGGCGTACCTTCAGCATGGCCCTTGTGGCGTATGTCCAGCAGGGCCACTGTGGCGTATGCGTAACATTTTTCGTATGGTAGAGGAGGCAGTCTTGAGAGTTGTCCTGCATGGCAACTGTGACGTATGTCCAGCAGGGCCACTGTGGCGTATGTCCAGCAGGGCCACTGTGGCGTATGTCCTGCATGGCCACGGTGGCGTATGTCCAGCAGGGCCACAGTGGCGTATGTCCTGCATGGCCACTGTGGCGTATGCGTAACATTTTTCGTATGGTAGAGGAGGCAGTCTTGAGAGTTGTCCTGCATGGCAACTGTGACGTATGTCCAGCAGGGCCACTGTGGCGTATGTCCAGCAGGGCAACTGTGGCGTATGTCCTGCATGGCTACAGTGGCGTATGTCCTGCATGGCCACGGTGGCGTATGTCCAGATGGGCCACAGTGGCGTATGTCCTGCATGGCCACAGTGGCGAATGTCCTGCATGGCCACAGTGGCGCATGTCCAGCAGGGACACAGTGGCGTATGTCCTGCAGGGCCACTGTGGAGTGGCGTATGTCCTGCAGGGCCACTGTGGCGTATGTCCTGCATGGCCACTGTGGCGTATGCGTAACATTTTTCGTATGGTAGAGGAGGCAGTCTTGAGAGTTGTCCTGCATGGCAACTGTGACGTATGTCCAGCAGGGCCACTGTGGCGTATGTCCAGCAGCGCCACTGTGGCGTATGTCCTGCATGGCCACAGTGGCGAATGTCCTGCATGGCCACAGTGGCGTATGCCCTGCATGGCAACTGTGGCGTACCTTCAGCATGGCCCTTGTGGCGTATGTCCAGCAGGGCCACTGTGGCGTATGTCCAGCATGGCCACTGTGGCGTATGCGTAACATTTTTCGTATGGTAGAGGAGGCAGTCTTGAGAGTTGTCCTGCATGGCAACTGTGACGTATGTCCAGCAGGGCCACTGTGGCGTATGTCCAGCAGGGCAACTGTGGCGTATGTCCTGCATGGCTACAGTGGCGTATGTCCTGCATGGCCACGGTGGCGTATGTCCAGATGGGCCACAGTGGCGTATGTCCTGCATGGCCACAGTGGCGAATGTCCTGCATGGCCACAGTGGCGTATGTCCTGCATGGCCACAGTGGCGCATGTCCTGCAGGGACACAGTGGCGTATGTCCTGCAGGGCCACTGTGGAGTGGCGTATGTCCTGCAGGGCCACTGTGGCGTATGTCCTGCATGGCCACTGTGGCGTATGCGTAACATTTTTCGTATGGTAGAGGAGGCAGTCTTGAGAGTTTTCCTGCATGGCAACTGTGACGTATGTCCAGCAGGGCCACTGTGGCGTATGTCCAGCAGGGACACTGTGGCGTATGTCCAGCAGGGCCACTGTGGCGTATGTCCAGCATGGCTACTGTGGCGTATGTCCTGCATGGCCACAGTGGCGTATGTCCTTCATGGCCACGGTGGCGCATGTCCAGCAGGGCCACTGTGGCGTATGTCCTGCATGGCCATAGTGGCGTATGTCCTGCATGGCCACGGTGGCGTATGTAAAGCAGAGCCACAGTGGCGTATGTCCTCCATGGCCACAGTGGCGTATGTCCTGCATGGCAACTGTGGCGTATGTCCAGCAGGGACACTGTGGCGTATGTCCAGCAGGGCCACTGTGGCGTATGTCCAGCATGGCTACTGTGGCGTATGTCCTGCATGGCCACAGTGGCGTATGTCCTTCATGGCCACGGTGGCGCATGTCCAGCAGGGCCACTGTGGCGTATGTCCTGCATGGCCATAGTGGCGTATGTCCTGCATGGCCACGGTGGCGTATGTAAAGCAGAGCCACAGTGGCGTATGTCCTGCATGGCCACAGTGGCGTATGTCCTTCATGGCCACGGTGGCGCATGTCCAGCAGGGCCACTGTGGTGTATGTCCAGCATGGCCACTGTGGCGTATGTCTAGCAGGGCCACAGTGGCGTATGCGTAACATTTTTCGTATGGTAGAGGAGGCAGTCTTGAGAGTTGTCCTGCATGCCAACTGTGACGTACGTCCAGCATGGCCACTGTGGCGTATGTCCTCCATGGCCACAGTGGCGTATGTCCTGCGTGGCAACTGTGGCGTATGTCCAGCAGGGACACTGTGGCGTATGTCCAGCAGGGCCACTGTGGCGTATGTCCAGCATGGCTACTGTGGCGTATGTCCTGCATGGCCACAGTGGCGTATGTCCTTCATGGCCACGGTGGCGCATGTCCAGCAGGGCCACTGTGGCGTATGTCCTGCATGGCCACAGTGGCGCATGTCCAGCAGGGACACAGTGGCGTATGTCCTGCATGGCCACGGTGGCGTATGTCCAGCAGGGCCACAGTGGCGTATGCGTAACATTTTTCGTATGGTAGAGGAGGCAGTCTTGAGAGTTGTCCTGCATGGCAACTGTGACGTATGTCCAGCAGGGCCACTGTGGCGTATGTCCAGCAGGGCAACTGTGGCGTATGTCCTGCATGGCTACAGTGGCGTATGTCCTGCATGGCCACGGTGGCGTATGTCCAGATGGGCCACAGTGGCGTATGTCCTGCATGGCCACAGTGGCGAATGTCCTGCATGGCCACAGTGGCGTATGTCCAGATGGGCCACTGTGGCGTATGTCCAGCATGGCCACTGTTGCGTATGTGCAGCAGGGCCACCGTGGCGTATGTACATCATGGCCACAGTGGCGTATGTCCTTCATGGCCACGGTGGCGCATGTCCCGCAGGGCCACTGTGGTGTATGTCCAGCATGGCCACTGTGGCGTATGTCCAGCAGGGCCACAGTGGCGTATGTCCTGCTTGGCCACTGTGGCGTATGCGTAACATTTTTCGTATGGTAGAGGAGGCAGTCTTGAGAGTTGTCCTGCATGGCAACTGTGACGTATGTCCAGCAGGGCCACTGTGGCGTATGTCCAGCAGGGTCACAGTGGCGTATGCCCTGCAGGGCCACTGTGGCGTATGTCCAGCAGGGCCACAGTGGCGTATGTCCTGCATGGCCACTGTGGCGTATGTCCAGCAGGGCCACAGTGGCGTATGCCCTGCATGGCTAAAGTGGCGTATGTAATGCAGGGCCACAGTGGCGTATGTCTAGCATGGCCATGGTGGCGTATGTCCAGCAGGGCCACAGTGGCGTATGTCCTGCATGGCCACTGTGGCGTATGTCCAGCAGGGCCACAGTGGCGTATGCCCTGCATGGCTAAAGTGGCGTATGTAATGCAGGGCCACAGTGGCGTATGTCTAGCATGGCCATGGTGGCGTATGTCCAGCAGGGCCACAGTGGCGTATGTCCAGCATGGTCACTGTGGCGTATGTCCAGCAGGGCCACAGTGGCGTATGCCCTGCAGGGCCACTGTGGCGTATGTCCAGCAGGGCAACTGTGGCGTATGTCCTGCATGGCCACAGTGGCGTATGTCCAGCAGGGCCACAGTGGCGTATGCCCTGCATGGCTAAAGTGGCGTATGTAATGCAGGGCCACAGTGGCGTATGTCTAGCATGGCCATGGTGGCGTATGTCCAGCAGGGCCACAGTGGCGTATGTCCAGCATGGTCACTGTGGCGTATGTCCAGCAGGGCCACAGTGGCGTATGCCCTGCAGGGCCACTGTGGCGTATGTCCAGCAGGGCAACTGTGGCGTATGTCCTGCATGGCCACAGTGGCGAATGTCCTGCATGGCCACAGTGGCGCATGTCCAGCAGGGACACAGTGGCGTATGTCCAGCATGGCCACAGTGGCGTATGTCCAGCAGGGCCACTGTGGCGTATGTCCAGCAGGACCACTGTGGCGTATGTCCAGCAGGGCCACTGTGGCGTATGTCCAGCATGGCCACTGTTGCGTATGTGCAGCAGGGCCACCGTGGCGTATGTACATCATGGCCACAGTGGCGTATGTCCTTCATGGCCACGGTGGCGCATGTCCGCAGGGCCACTGTGGTGTATGTCCAGCATGGCCACTGTGGCGTATGTCCAGCAGGGCCACAGTGGCGTATGTCCTGCTTGGCCACTGTGGCGTATGCGTAACATTTTTCGTATGGTAGAGGAGGCAGTCTTGAGAGTTGTCCTGCATGGCAACTGTGACGTATGTCCAGCAGGGCCACTGTGGCGTATGTCCAGCAGGGTCACAGTGGCGTATGCCCTGCAGGGCCACTGTGGCGTATGTCCAGCAGGGCCACAGTGGCGTATGCCCTGCAGGGCCACTGTGGCGTATGTCCAGCAGGGCCACAGTGGCGTATGTCCTGCAGCGCCACTGTGGCGTATATCCAGCAGAGCCACTGAGCGTATGTCCAGCATGGTCACTGTGGCGTATGTCCAGCAGGGTCACAGTGGCGTATGCCCTGCAGGGCCACTGTGGCGTATGTCCAGCAGGGCCACAGGGGCGTATGTCCTGCAGCGCCACTGTGGCGTATGTCCAGCAGGACCACAGTGGCGTATGTCCTGCATGTCCACTGTGGCGTATGTCTAGCAGGGCCACTGTGGCGTATGTCCAGCATGGCCACTGTGGCGTATGTCCAGCAGGACGACTGTGGCGTATGTCCAGCATGGCCACTGTGGCGTATGTCCAGCATGGCCACTGTGGCGCATGTCCAGCAGGGCCACAGTGGCGTATGCCCTGCATGGCCACTGTGGCGTATGTCCAGCAGGGCCACTGTGGCGTATGTCCAGCAGTGCTACTGTTGTGTATGTCCAGCATGGCCACTGTGGCGTATGTCCAGCAGGGCCACAATGGCGTATGTCCTGCAGGGATACTGTGGCGTATGTCCTGCAGGGCCACTGTGGCGTATGTCCAGCAGGGCAACTGTGGCGTATGTCCTGCATGGCTACAGTGGCGTATGTCCAGCATGGCCACTGTGGCGCATGTCCAGCAGGGCCACAGTGGCGTATGCCCTGCATGGCCACTGTGGCGTATGTCCAGCAGGGCCACTGTGGCGTATGTCCAGCAGTGCTACTGTTGTGTATGTCCAGCATGGCCCCTGTGGCGTATGTCCAGCAGGGCCACAATGGCGTATGTCCTGCAGGGATACTGTGGCGTATGTCCTGCAGGGCCACTGTGGCGTATGTCCAGCAGGACGACTGTGGCGTATGTCCAGCATGGCCACTGTGGCGTATGTCCAGCATGGCCACTGTGGCGCATGTCCAGCAGGGCCACAGTGGCGTATGCCCTGCATGGCCACTGTGGCGTATGTCCAGCAGGGCCACTGTGGCGTATGTCCAGCAGGACCACAGTGGCGTATGTCCTGCATGTCCACTGTGGCGTATGTCTAGCAGGGCCACTGTGGCGTATGTCCAGCATGGCCACTGTGGCGTATGTCCAGCAGGGTCACTGTGGCGTATGTCCAGCAGGGTCACAGTGGCGTATGTCCAGCAGGGTCACAGTGGCGTATGCCCTGCAGGGCCACTGTGGCGTATGTCCAGCAGGGCCACAGGGGCGTATGTCCTGCAGCGCCACTGTGGCGTATGTCCAGCAGGACCACAGTGGCGTATGTCCAGCAGTGCTACTGTTGTGTATGTCCAGCATGGCCACTGTGGCGTATGTCCAGCAGGGCCACAATGGCGTATGTCCTGCAGGGCCACTGTGGCGTATGTCCAGCAGGGCCACTGTGGCGTATGTCCAGCAGGGCAACTGTGGCGTATGTCCTGCATGGCTACAGTGGCGTATGTCCTGCATGGCCACGGTGGCGTATGTCCAGATGGGCCACAGTGGCGTATGTCCTGCATGGCCACAGTGGCGAATGTCCTGCATGGCCACAGTGGCGTATGTCCTGCATGGCCACAGTGGCGCATGTCCAGCAGGGACACAGTGGCGTATGTCCAGCATGGCCACAGTGGCGTATGTCCAGCAGGGCCACAGTGGCGTATGTCCTGCAGTGCCACTGCGGCGTATGTCCTGCAGCGCCTCTGCGGCGTATGTCCAGCAGGGCCACAGTGGCGTATGTCCAGCAGGGCCACTGTGGCGTATGTCCAGCAGGACCACTGTGGCGTATGTCCAGCAGGGCCACTGTGGCGTATGTCCAGCATGGCCACTGTTGCGTATGTGCAGCAGGGCCACCGTGGCGTATGTACATCATGGCCACAGTGGCGTATGTCCTTCATGGCCACGGTGGCGCATGTCCCGCAGGGCCACTGTGGTGTATGTCCAGCATGGCCACTGTGGCGTATGTCCAGCAGGGCCACAGTGGCGTATGTCCTGCTTGGCCACTGTGGCGTATGCGTAACATTTTTCGTATGGTAGAGGAGGCAGTCTTGAGAGTTGTCCTGCATGGCCACTGTGGCGTATGTCCAGCAGGGCCACAGTGGCGTATGTCCTGCAGGGCCACTGTGGCGTATGTCCAGCATGGCCACTGTGGCGTATGCGTAACATTTTTCGTTTGGTAGAGGAGGCAGTCTTGAGAGTTGTCCTGCATGGCCACTGTGGCGTATGTCCAGCAGGGCCACAGTGGCGTATGTCCTGCAGGGCCACTGTGGCGTATGTCCAGCATGGCCACTGTGGCGTATGCGTAACATTTTTCGTTTGGTAGAGGAGGCAGTCTTGAGAGTTGTCCTGCATGGCCACTGTGGCGTATGTCCAGCAGGGCCACAGTGGCGTATGTCCTGCAGGGCCACTGTGGCGTATGTCCAACAGGGCCACTGTGGCGTATGTCCAGCAGGGCCACAGTGGCGTATGCCCTGCAGGGACACTGTGGCGTATGTCCAGCAGGGCCACAGTGGCGTATGTCCTGCATGGCCACTGTGGCGTATGCGTAACATTTTTCGTATGGTAGAGGAGGTCTTGAGAGTTGTCCTGCATGGCCACTGTGGCGTATGTCCAGCAGGGCCACAGTGGCGTATGTCCAGCCTGGCCACTGTGGCGTATGTCCAGCAGGGCCACAGTGGCGTATGTCCTGCATGGCCACTGTGGCGTATGTCCAGCAGGGCCACTGTGGCGTATGTCTAGCATGGCCACTGTGGCGTATGCGTAACATTTTTCGTATGGTAGAGGAGGCAGTCTTGAGAGTTGTCCTGCATGGCAGCTGTGGCGTACGTCCAGCATGGCCACTG
Source organism: Eristalis intricaria (assembly GCA_964034865.1). NCBI lineage: Eukaryota > Metazoa > Arthropoda > Insecta > Diptera > Syrphidae > Eristalis > Eristalis intricaria. The sequence goes on from OZ035876.1 coordinate 56,642,976, forward strand.
TGGCGTATGTCCAGCATGGCCACTGTGGCGTATGTCCAGCATGGCCACTGTGGCGTATGTCCAGCAGGGCCACTGTGGCGTATGTCCAGCAGGGCCACAGTGGCGTATGTCCTGCAGCGCCACTGTGGCGTATGTCCAGCAGGGCCACTGTGGCGTATGTCCAGGAAGGCCACTGTGGCGTATGTCCTGCAGGGCCACTGTGGCGTATGTCCTGCATGGCCACTGTGGCGTATGTCCAGCAGGGCCACAGTGGCGTATGTCCTGCAGGGCCACTGTGCCGTATGTCCAGCATGGCCACTGTGGCGTATGTCCAGCATGGCCACTGTGGCGTATGTCCAGCAGGGCCACTGTGGCGTATGTCCAGCAGGGCCACAGTGGCGTATGTCCAGCAGGGCCACTGTGCCGTATGTCCAGCATGGCCACTGTGGCGTATGTCCAGCATGGCCACTGTGGCGTATGTCCAGCAGGGCCACTGTGGCGTATGTCCAGCAGGGCCACTGTGGCGTATGTCCTGCATGGCCACGGTGGCGTATGTCCAGCAGGGCCACTGTGGCGTATGTCCAGCATGGCCACTGTGGCGTATGCGTAACATTTTTCGTATGGTAGAGGAGGCAGTCTTGAGAGTTGTCCTGCATGGCAGCTGTGGCGTACGTCCAGCATGGCCACTGTGGCGTATGTCCAGCATGGCCACTGTGGCGTATGTCCAGCATGGCCACTGTGGCGTATGTCCAGCAGGGCCACTGTGGCGTATGTCCAGCAGGGCCACAGTGGCGTATGTCCTGCAGCGCCACTGTGGCGTATGTCCAGCAGGGCCACTGTGGCGTATGTCCAGGAAGGCCACTGTGGCGTATGTCCTGCATGGCCACTGTGGCGTATGTCCAGCATGGCCACTGTGGCGTATGTCCAGCATGGCCACTGTGGCGTATGCGTAACATTTTTCGTATGGTAGAGGAGGCAGTCTTGAGAGTTGTCCTGCATGGCCACTGTGGCGTATGTCCAGCAGGGCCACAGTGGCGTATGTCCTGCAGCCCCACAGTGGCGTATGTCCTGCATGGCCACTGTGGAGTATGTCTAGCATGGCAGCTGTGGCGTATGTCCAGCAGGGCCACTGTGGCGTATGTCCAGCAGGGCCACAGTGGCGTATGTCCAGCAGGGCCACAGTGGCGTATGTCCAGCATGGCCACTGTGGCGTATGTCCAGCAGGGCCACTGTGGCGTATGTCCAGCAAGGCCACTGTGGCGTATGTCCTGCAGGGCCACTGTGGCGTATGTCCTGCATGGCCACTATGGCGTATGTCCAGCAGGGCCACAGTGGCGTTTGTCTAACATGGCCACTGTGGCGTATGTCCTGCAGCGCCACTGTGGCGTATGTCCAGCAGGGCCACTATGGCGTATGTCCTGCATGGCCACTGTGGCGTATGTCCAGCAGGGCCACAGTGGCGTATGTCTTGCAGCCCCACAGTGGCGTATGTCCTGCATGGCCACTGTGGCGTATGTCCAGCATGGCCACTGTGGCGTATGTCTAGCATGGCCACTGTGGCGTATGTCCAGCAGGGCCACTGTGGCATATGTCCAGCAGGGCCACAGTGGCGTATGTCCTGCATGGCCACAGTGGCGTATGTCCAGCAGGGCCACTGTGGCGTATGTCCAGCAGGGCCACAGTGGCGTATGTCCAGCAGGGCCACAGTGGCGTATGTCCTGCATGGCCACTGTGGCGTATGGCCAGCATGGCAACTGTGGCGTACATCCAGCATGGCCACTGTGGCGTATGTCCAGCAAGGCCACTGTGGCGTATGTCCAGCGTGGCCAATGTGGCGTATGTCCAGCAGGGCCACTGTGGCGCACGTCCAGCATGGCCACTGTGGCGTATGTCCAGCAGGGCCACAGTGGCGTATGTCCTGCAGGGCCACAGTGGCTTATGTAATGCAGGGCCACTGTGGCGTATGTCCAGCATGGCCACTGTGGCGTATGTCCAGCATGGCCACTGTGGCGTATGTCCAGCAGGGCCACAGTGGCGTATGCCCTGCAGGGCCACTGTGGCGTATGTCCAGCAGGGCCACTGTGGCGTATGTCCAGCGGGGCCACAGTGGCGTATGTCCAGCATGGCCACTGTGGCGTATGCTTAACATTTTTCGTATGGTAGAGGAGGCAGTCTTGAGAGTTGTCCAGCAGGGCCACTGTGTCGCACGTCCAGCATGGCCACTGTGGCGTATGTCCAGCAGGGCCACAGTGGCGGATGTCCTGCAAGGCCACTGTGGCGTATGTCCAGCAGGGCCACTGTGGCGTATGCGTAACATTATTCGTATGGTAGAGGAGGCAGTCTTGAGAGTTGTCCTGCATGGCAACTGTGGCGTACGTCCAGCATGGCCACTGTGGCGTATGTCCAGCATGGCCACTGTGGCGTATGTCCAGCAGGGCCACAGTGGCGTATGTCCAGCAGGGCCACTGTGCCGTATGTCCAGCAAGGCCACTGTGGCGTATGTCCAGCATGGCCACTGTGGCGTATGTCCAGCATTTCCACTGTGGCGTATGTCCAGCAGGGCCACAGTGGCGTATGTCCTGCAGGGCCACTGTGGCGTATGTCCAGCATGGCCATTGTGGCGTATGCGTAACATTTTTCGTATGGTAGAGGAGGCAGTCTTGAGAGTTGTCCTTCATGGAAACTGTGGCGTAAGTCCAGCAGGGCCACAGTGGCGTATGTCTAGCATGGCCACTGTGGCGTATGTCCAGCAGGGCCACAGTGGCGTACGTCTAGCATGGCCACTGTGGCGTATGTCCAGCAGGGCCACAGTGGCGTATGTCCTGCAGGGCCACTGTGGCGTATGTCCAGCATGGCAACTGTGGCGTATGTCCAGCCTGGCCACTGTGGCGTATGTCCAGCATGGTCAATGTGGCGTATGTCCAGCAGGGCCACAGTGGCGTATGCCCTGCAGGGACACTGTGGCGTATGCGTAACATTTTTCGTATGGTAGAGGAGGTCTTGAGAGTTGTCCTGCATGGCCACTGTGGCGTATGTCAAGCAGGGCCACAGTGGCGTATGTCCAGCCTGGCCACTGTGGCGTATGCGTAACATTTTTCGTATGGTAGAGGAGGCAGTCTTGAGAGTTGTCCTGCATGGCAACTGTGGCGTATGTCCAGCAGGGCCACAGTGGCGTATGTCCTGCAGCGCCACTGTGGCGTATGTCCAGCAGGACCACAGTGGCGTATGTCCTGCATGGCCACTGTGGCGTATGTCCAGCAGGGCCACTGTGGCGTATGCGTAACATTTTTCGTATGGTAGAGGAGGCAGTCTTGAGAGTTGTCCTGCATGGCAACTGTGGCGTACGTCCAGCATGGCCACTGTGGCGTATGTCCAGCAGGGCCACAGTGGCGTATGTCCTGCAGCGCCACTGTGGCGTATGTCCAGCAGGGCCACAGTGGCGTATGTCCTGCATGGCCACTGTGGCGTATGTCCAGCAGGGCCACTGTGGCGTATGTCCAGCATGGCCACTGTGGCGTATGCGTAACATTTTTCGTATGGTAGAGGAGGCAGTCTTGAGAGTTGTCCTGCATGGCAACTGTGGCGTACGTCCAGCATGGCCACTGTGGCGTATGTCCAGCAGGGCCACAGTGGCGTATGTCCAGCATGGCCACTGTGGCGTATGCGTAACATTTTTTGTATGGTAGAGGAGGCAGTCTTGAGAGTTGTCCTGCATGGCAACTGTGGCGTACGTCCAGCATGGCCACTGTGGCGTATGTCCAGCAGGGCCACAGTGGCGTATGTCCAGCATGGCCACTGTGGCGTATGCGTAACATTTTTCGTATGGTAGAGGAGGCAGTCTTGAGAGTTGTCCTGCATGGCAACTGTGGCGTACGTCCAGCATGGCCACTGTGGCGTATGTCCAGCATGGCCACTGTGGCGTATGTCCAGCAGGGCCACTGTGGCGTATGTCCTGCATGGCCACTGTGGCGTATGTCCAGCAGGGCCACTGTGGCGTATGTCCTGCATGGCTACAGTGGCGTATGTCCAGCATGGCCACTGTGGCGCATGTCCAGCAGGGCCACAGTGGCGTATGCCCTGCATGGCTACAATGGCGTATGTCCTGCAGGGATACTGTGGCGTATGTCCTGCAGGGCCACTGTGGCGTATGTCCAGCAGGGCAACTGTGGCGTATGTCCTGCATGGCTACAGTGGCGTATGTCCAGCATGGCCACTGTGGCGCATGTCCAGCAGGGCCACAGTGGCGTATGCCCTGCATGGCCACTGTGGCGTATGTCCAGCAGGGCCACTGTGGCGTATGTCCAGCAGTGCTACTGTTGTGTATGTCCAGCATGGCCACTGTGGCGTATGTCCAGCAGGGCCACAATGGCGTATGTCCTGCAGGGATACTGTGGCGTATGTCCTGCAGGGCCACTGTGGCGTATGTCCAGCAGGACGACTGTGGCGTATGTCCAGCATGGCCACTGTGGCGTATGTCCAGCATGGCCACTGTGGCGTATGTCCAGCAGGGCCACAATGGCGTATGTCCTGCAGGGATACTGTGGCGTATGTCCTGCAGGGCCACTGTGGCGTATGTCCAGCAGGGCAACTGTGGCGTATGTCCTGCATGGCTACAGTGGCGTATGTCCAGCATGGCCACTGTGGCGCATGTCCAGCAGGGCCACAGTGGCGTATGCCCTGCATGGCCACTGTGGCGTATGTCCAGCAGGGCCACTGTGGCGTATGTCCAGCAGTGCTACTGTTGTGTATGTCCAGCATGGCCACTGTGGCGTATGTCCAGCAGGGCCACAATGGCGTATGTCCTGCAGGGATACTGTGGCGTATGTCCTGCAGGGCCACTGTGGCGTATGTCCAGCAGGACGACTGTGGCGTATGTCCAGCATGGCCACTGTGGCGTATGTCCAGCATGGCCACTGTGGCGCATGTCCAGCAGGGCCACAGTGGCGTATGCCCTGCATGGCCACTGTGGCGTATGTCCAGCAGGGCCACTGTGGCGTATGTCCAGCAGTGCTACTGTTGTGTATGTCCAGCATGGCCACTGTGGCGTATGTCCAGCAGGGCCACAATGGCGTATGTCCTGCAGGGCCACTGTGGCGTATGTCCAGCAGGGCCACTGTGGCGTATGTCCAGCAGGGCAACTGTGGCGTATGTCCTGCATGGCTACAGTGGCGTATGTCCTGCATGGCCACGGTGGCGTATGTCCAGATGGGCCACAGTGGCGTATGTCCTGCATGGCCACAGTGGCGAATGTCCTGCATGGCCACAGTGGCGTATGTCCTGCATGGCCACAGTGGCGCATGTCCAGCAGGGACACAGTGGCGTATGTCCAGCATGGCCACAGTGGCGTATGTCCAGCAGGGCCACAGTGGCGTATGTCCTGCAGTGCCACTGCGGCGTATGTCCTGCAGCGCCTCTGCGGCGTATGTCCAGCAGGGCCACAGTGGCGTATGTCCAGCAGGGCCACTGTGGCGTATGTCCAGCAGGACCACTGTGACGTATGTCCAGCAGGGCCACAGTGGCGTATGTCCTGCTTGGCCACTGTGGCGTATGTCCTGCAGCGCCACTGTGGCGTATGTCCAGCAGGACCACAGTGGCGTATGTCCTGCATGTCCACTGTGGCGTATGTCTAGCAGGGCCACTGTGGCGTATGTCCAGCATGGCCACTGTGGCGTATGTCCAGCAGGACGACTGTGGCGTATGTCCAGCATGGCCACTGTGGCGTATGTCCAGCATGGCCACTGTGGCGCATGTCCAGCAGGGCCACAGTGGCGTATGCCCTGCATGGCCACTGTGGCGTATGTCCACCAGGGCCACTGTGGCGTATGTCCAGCAGTGCTACTGTTGTGTATGTCCAGCATGGCCACTGTGGCGTATGTCCAGCAGGGCCACAATGGCGTATGTCCTGCAGGGATACTGTGGCGTATGTCCTGCAGGGCCACTGTGGCGTATGTCCTGCATGGCCACTGTGGCGTATGTCCAGCACGGTCACTGTGGCGTATGTACAGCAAGGCCACTGTGGCGTATGTCCAGCATGGCCACTGTGGCGTATGTCCAGCAGGACCACAGTGGCGTATGTCCTGCATGTCCACTGTGGCGTATGTCTAGCAGGGCCACTGTGGCGTATGTCCAGCATGGCCACTGTGGCGTATGTACAGCATGGCCACTGTGGCGTATGTCCAGCACGGTCACTGTGGCGTATGTACAGCAAGGCCACTGTGGCGTATGTCCAGCATGGCCACTGTGGCGTATGTCCAGCATAGCCACGGTGGCGTATGTCCAGCAGGGCCACTGTGGCGTATGTCCAGCAGGGCCACAGTGGCGTATGTCCTGCATGGCCACTGTGGCGTATGTCCAGCAGGGCCACTGTGGCGTATGTCCAGCATGGCCACGGTGGCGTATGTCCAGCAGGGCCACTGTGGCGTATGTCCAGCAGGGCCACAGTGGCGTATGTCCTGCATGGCCACTGTGGCGTATGTCCAGCAGGGCCACAGTGGCGTATGTCCTGCAGGGCCACTGTGGCGTATGTCCAGCATGGCCACTGTGGCGTATGCGTAACATTTTTCGTATGGTAGAGGAGGCAGTCTTGAGAGTTGTCCTGCATGGCCACTGTGGCGTATGTCCAGCAGGGCCACAGTGGCGTATGTCCTGCAGGGCCACTGTGGCGTATGTCCAGCATGGCCACTGTGGCGTATGCGTAACATTTTTCGTTTGGTAGAGGAGGCAGTCTTGAGAGTTGTCCTGCATGGCCACTGTGGCGTATGTCCAGCAGGGCCACAGTGGCGTATGTCCTGCAGGGCCACTGTGGCGTATGTCCAGCATGGCCACTGTGGCGTATGCGTAACATTTTTCGTTTGGTAGAGGAGGCAGTCTTGAGAGTTGTCCTGCATGGCCACTGTGGCGTATGTCCAGCAGGGCCACAGTGGCGTATGTCCTGCAGGGCCACAGTGGCGTATGTCCAGCAGGGCCACAGTGGCGTATGTCCTGCATGGCCACTGTGGCGTATGTCCAGCAGGGCCACAGTGGCGTATGCCCTGCAGGGACACTGTGGCGTATGTCCAGCAGGGCCACAGTGGCGTATGTCCTGCATGGCCACTGTGGCGTATGCGTAACATTTTTCGTATGGTAGAGGAGGTCTTGAGAGTTGTCCTGCATGGCCACTGTGGCGTATGTCCAGCAGGGCCACAGTGGCGTATGTCCAGCCTGGCCACTGTGGCGTATGTCCAGCAGGGCCACAGTGGCGTATGTCCTGCATGGCCACTGTGGCGTATGTCCAGCAGGGCCACTGTGGCGTATGTCTAGCATGGCCACTGTGGCGTATGCGTAACATTTTTCGTATGGTAGAGGAGGCAGTCTTGAGAGTTGTCCTGCATGGCAGCTGTGGCGTACGTCCAGCATGGCCACTGTGGCGTATGTCCAGCATGGCCACTGTGGCGTATGTCCAGCATGGCCACTGTGGCGTATGTCCAGCAGGGCCACTGTGGCGTATGTCCAGCAGGGCCACAGTGGCGTATGTCCTGCAGCGCCACTGTGGCGTATGTCCAGCAGGGCCACAGTGGCGTATGTCCAGCCTGGCCACTGTGGCGTATGTCCAGCAGGGCCACAGTGGCGTATGTCCTGCATGGCCACTGTGGCGTATGTCCAGCAGGGCCACTGTGGCGTATGTCTAGCATGGCCACTGTGGCGTATGCGTAACATTTTTCGTATGGTAGAGGAGGCAGTCTTGAGAGTTGTCCTGCATGGCAGCTGTGGCGTACGTCCAGCATGGCCACTGTGGCGTATGTCCAGCATGGCCACTGTGGCGTATGTCCAGCATGGCCACTGTGGCGTATGTCCTGCAGGGCCACTGTGGCGTATGTCCTGCATGGCCACTGTGGCGTATGTCCAGCAGGGCCACAGTGGCGTATGTTCTGCAGGGCCACTGTGCCGTATGTCCAGCATGGCCACTGTGGCGTATGTCCAGCATGGCCACTGTGGCGTACGTCCAGCATGGCCACTGTGGCGTATGTCCAGCATGGCCACTGTGGCGTATGTCCAGCAGGGCCACAGTGGCGTATGTCCAGCCTGGCCACTGTGGCGTATGTCCAGCAGGGCCACAGTGGCGTATGTCCAGCCTGGCCACTGTGGCGTATGTCCAGCAGGGCCACAGTGGCGTATGTCCTGCATGGCCACTGTGGCGTATGTCCAGCAGGGCCACTGTGGCGTATGTCTAGCATGGCCACTGTGGCGTATGCGTAACATTTTTCGTATGGTAGAGGAGGCAGTCTTGAGAGTTGTCCTGCATGGCAGCTGTGGCGTACGTCCAGCATGGCCACTGTGGCGTATGTCCAGCATGGCCACTGTGGCGTATGTCCTGCAGGGCCACTGTGGCGTATGTCCTGCATGGCCACTGTGGCGTATGTCCAGCAGGGCCACAGTGGCGTATGTTCTGCAGGGCCACTGTGCCGTATGTCCAGCAGGGCCACAGTGGCGTATGTCCAGCAGGGCCACTGTGCCGTATGTCCAGCATGGCCACTGTGGCGTATGTCCAGCATGGCCACTGTGGCGTATGTCCTGCATGGCCACTGTGGCGTATGTCCAGCAGGGCCACTGTGGCGTATGTCTAGCATGGCCACTGTGGCGTATGCGTAACATTTTTCGTATGGTAGAGGAGGCAGTCTTGAGAGTTGTCCTGCATGGCAGCTGTGGCGTACGTCCAGCATGGCCACTGTGGCGTATGTCCAGCATGGCCACTGTGGCGTATGTCCAGCAGGGCCACAGTGGCGTATGTCCAGCCTGGCCACTGTGGCGTATGTCCAGCAGGGCCACAGTGGCGTATGTCCTGCATGGCCACTGTGGCGTATGTCCAGCAGGGCCACTGTGGCGTATGTCTAGCATGGCCACTGTGGCGTATGCGTAACATTTTTCGTATGGTAGAGGAGGCAGTCTTGAGAGTTGTCCTGCATGGCAGCTGTGGCGTACGTCCAGCATGGCCACTGTGGCGTATGTCCAGCATGGCCACTGTGGCGTATGTCCTGCAGGGCCACTGTGGCGTATGTCCTGCATGGCCACTGTGGCGTATGTCCAGCAGGGCCACAGTGGCGTATGTTCTGCAGGGCCACTGTGCCGTATGTCCAGCAGGGCCACAGTGGCGTATGTCCAGCAGGGCCACTGTGCCGTATGTCCAGCATGGCCACTGTGGCGTATGTCCAGCATGGCCACTGTGGCGTATGTCCAGCAGGGCCACGGTGGCGTATGTCCAGCAGGGCCACTGTGGCGTATGTCCTGCATGGCCACGGTGGCGTATGTCCAGCAGGGCCACTGTGGCGTATGTCCAGCATGGCCACTGTGGCGTATGCGTAACATTTTTCGTATGGTAGAGGAGGCAGTCTTGAGAGTTGTCCTGCATGGCAGCTGTGGCGTACGTCCAGCATGGCCACTGTGGCGTATGTCCAGCATGGCCACTGTGGCGTATGTCCAGCATGGCCACTGTGGCGTATGTCCAGCAGGGCCACTGTGGCGTATGTCCAGCAGGGCCACAGTGGCGTATGTCCTGCAGCGCCACTGTGGCGTATGTCCAGCAGGGCCACTGTGGCGTATGTCCAGGAAGGCCACTGTGGCGTATGTCCTGCATGGCCACTGTGGCGTATGTCCAGCATGGCCACTGTGGCGTATGTCCAGCATGGCCACTGTGGCGTATGCGTAACATTTTTCGTATGGTAGAGGAGGCAGTCTTGAGAGTTGTCCTGCATGGCCACTGTGGCGTATGTCCAGCAGGGCCACAGTGGCGTATGTCCTGCAGCCCCACAGTGGCGTATGTCCTGCATGGCCACTGTGGAGTATGTCTAGCATGGCAGCTGTGGCGTATGTCCAGCAGGACCACTGTGGCGTATGTCCAGCAGGGCCACAGTGGCGTATGTCCAGCAGGGCCACAGTGGCGTATGTCCAGCAAGGCCACTGTGGCGTATGTCCTGCAGGGCCACTGTGGCGTATGTCCTGCAGCGCCACTGTGGCGTATGTCCAGCAGGGCCACTATGGCGTATGTCCTGCATGGCCACTGTGGCGTATGTCCAGCAGGGCCACAGTGGCGTATGTCTTGCAGCCCCACAGTGGCGTATGTCCTGCATGGCCACTGTGGCGTATGTCCAGCATGGCCACTGTGGCGTATGTCCAGCATGGCCACTGTGGCGTATGCGTAACATTTTTCGTATGGTAGAGGAGGCAGTCTTGAGAGTTGTCCTGCATGGCCACTGTGGCGTATGTCCAGCAGGGCCACAGTGGCGTATGTCCTGCAGCCCCACAGTGGCGTATGTCCTGCATGGCCACTGTGGAGTATGTCTAGCATGGCAGCTGTGGCGTATGTCCAGCAGGGCCACTGTGGCGTATGTCCAGCAGGGCCACAGTGGCGTATGTCCAGCAGGGCCACAGTGGCGTATGTCCAGCAAGGCCACTGTGGCGTATGTCCTGCAGGGCCACTGTGGCGTATGTCCTGCAGCGCCACTGTGGCGTATGTCCAGCAGGGCCACTATGGCGTATGTCCTGCATGGCCACTGTGGCGTATGTCCAGCAGGGCCACAGTGGCGTATGTCTTGCAGCCCCACAGTGGCGTATGTCCTGCATGGCCACTGTGGCGTATGTCCAGCATGGCCACTGTGGCGTATGTCTAGCATGGCCACTGTGGCGTATGTCCAGCAGGGCCACTGTGGCATATGTCCAGCAGGGCCACAGTGGCGTATGTCCTGCATGGCCACAGTGGCGTATGTCCAGCAGGGCCACTGTGGCGTATGTCCAGCAGGGCCACAGTGGCGTATGTCCAGCAGGGCCACAGTGGCGTATGTCCTGCATGGCCACTGTGGCGTATGGCCAGCATGGCAACTGTGGCGTACATCCAGCATGGCCACTGTGGCGTATGTCCAGCAAGGCCACTGTGGCGTATGTCCAGCGTGGCCAATGTGGCGTATGTCCAGCAGGGCCACTGTGGCGCACGTCCAGCATGGCCACTGTGGCGTATGTCCAGCAGGGCCACAGTGGCGTATGTCCTGCAGGGCCACAGTGGCTTATGTCCTGCAGGGCCACTGTGGCGTATGTCCAGCATGGCCACTGTGGCGTATGTCCAGCAGGGCCACAGTGGCGTATGTCTAGCATGGCCACTGTGGCGTATGTTCTGCATGGCCACTGTGGCGTATGTCCAGCAGGGCCACAGTGGCGTATGTCCTGCATGGCCACGGTGGCGTATGCGTAACATTTTTCGTATGGGAGAGGTGGCAGTCTTGAGAGTTGTTCTGCATGGCAACTGTGGCGTACGTCTAGCATGGCCACTGTGGCGTATGTCCAGCAGGGCCACAGTGGCGTATGTCCTGCAGCGCCACTGTGGCGTATGTCCAGCAGGGCCACAGTGGCATATGTCCAGCAGGGCCACAGTGGCGTATGTCCTGCAGCGCCACTGCGGCGTATGTCCAGCATGGCCACTGTGGCGTATGTCCAGCATGGCCACTGTGGCGTATGTCCAGCAGGGCCACTGTGGCGTATGTCCAGCAGGGCCACAGTGGCGTATGTCCTGCAGGGCCACTGTGGCGTATGTCCAGCAGGGCCACTGTGGCGTATGTCCAGCAGGGCCACAGTGGCGTATGTCCAGCAGGGCCACAGTGGCGTATGTCCTGCAGGTCTACAGTGGCGTATGTCCTGCAGGGCCACTGTGGCGTATGTCCTGCAGGGCCACTGTGGCGTATGTCCAGCAGGGCCACTGTGGCGTATGTCCAGCAGGGCCACAGTGGCAGTGGCGCATGCCCTGCAGGGCCACTGTGGCGTATGTCCAGCAGGGCCACAGTGGCGTATGTCCTGCAGGGCCACAGTGGCGTATGTCCTGCAGGGCCACTGTGGCGTATGTCCTGCAGGGCCACTGTGTCGTTTGTCCAGCAGGGCCCTTGTGGCGTATGTCCAGCAGGGCCACAGTGGCGCATGCCCTGCAGGGCCACTGTGGCGTATGTCCAGCAGGGCCACAGTGGCGTATGTCCTGCAGGGCCACAGTGGCGTATGTCCTGCAGCGCCACTGCGGCGTAAGTCCAGCATGGCCACTGTGGCGTATGTCCTGCAGCGCCACTGCGGCGTATGTCCAGCAGGGCCACTGTGGCGTATGTCCTGCATGGCCACTGTGGCGTATGCGTAACATTTTTCGTATGGTAGAGGAGGCAGTCTTGAGAGTTGTCCTGCAGGGCCACTGTGGCGTATGTCCAGCAGGGCCACTGTGGCGTATGTCCAGCATGGCCACTGTGGCGTATGTCCAGCAGGGCCACTGTGGCGTATGTCTTGCATGGCCACTGTGGCGTATGCGTAACATTTTGCGTATGGTAGAGGAGGCAGTCTTGAGATTTGTCCTCCATGGCCACTGTGGCGTATGTCCAGCAGGGCCACAGTGGCGTATGTCGTGCATGGCCACGGTGGCGTATGTCCAGCGGGGCCACTGTGGTGTATGTCCAGCATGGCCACTGTGGCGTATGTCCAGCAGGGCCACAGTGGCGCATGCCCTGCAGGGCCACTGTGGCGTATGTCCAGCAGGGCCACAGTGGCGTATGTCCTACATGGCCATGGTGGCGTATGTCCAGCAGGGCCACAGTGGCGTATGTCTAGCATGGCCACTGTGGCGTATGTCCAGCAGGGCCACAGTGGCGTATGTCCTGCATGGCCACGGTGGCAGTGGCGCATGCCCTGCAGGGCCAGTGTGGCGTATGTCCAGCAGGGCCACAGTGGCGTATGTCCTGCAGGGCTACAGTGGCGTATGTCCTGCAGGGCCACTGTGGCGTATGTCCAGCAGGGCCACTGTGGCGTATGTCCAGCAGGGCCACAGTGGCGTATGTCCTGCAGGGCCACAGTGGTGTATGTCCAGCAGGGCCACTGTGGCGTATGTCCTGCAGGGCCACTGTGGCGTATGTCCAGCAGGGCCACTGTGGCGTATGTCCAGCAGGGCCACAGTGGCGTATGTCCAGCAGGGCCACAGTGGCGTATGTCCTGCAGGGCTACAGTGGCGTATGTCCTGCAGGGCCACTGTGGCGTATGTCCTGCAGGGCCACTGTGGCGTATGTCCAGCAGGGCCACTGTGGCGTATGTCCAGCAGGGCCACAGTGGCAGTGGCGCATGCCCTGCAGGGCCACTGTGGCCACTGTGGCGTATGGCCTGCATGGCCACTGTGGCGTATGCGTAACATTTTTCGTTTGGTAGAGGAGGTAGTCTTGAGAGTTGTCCTGCATGGCAACTGTGGCGTATGTCCAGCATGGCCACTGTGGCGTATGTCCAGCAGGGCCACAGTGGCGTATGCCCTGCAGGCCCACAGTGGCGTATGTCCTGGATGGCCACGGTGGCGTATGCGTAACATTTTTCGTATGGGAGAGGTGGCAGTCTTGAGAGTTGTCCTGCATGGCAACTGTGGCGTACGTCCAGCATGGCCACTGTGGCGTATGTCCAGCAGGGCCACTGTGGCGTATGCCCAGCATGGCCACTGTGGCGTATGTCCAGCAGAGCGACAGTGGCGTATGTCTTGCATGGCCACTGTGGCGTATGTCCAGCAGGGCCACAGTGGCGTATGTCCTGCATGGCCACTGTGGCGTATATCCAGCAGGGCCACAGTGGTGTATGTCCTGCATGGCCACTGTGGCGTATATCCAGCAGGGTCACAGTGGTGTAAGTCCAGCAGGGCCACAGTGGCGTATGTCTTGCATGGCCACTGTGGCGTATGTCCAGCAGGGCCACAGTGGCGTATGTCCTGCATGGCCACTGTGGCGTATGTCCAACAGGGCCACTGTGGCGTATGTCCAGCAGGGCCACAGTGGCGTATGTCCAGCAGGGCCACAGTGGCGTATGTCTAGCATGGCCACTGTGGCGTATGTCCTGCAGGGCCACTGTGGAGTGGCGTATGTCCTGCAGGGCCACTGTGGCGTATGTCCTGCATGGCCACTGTGGCGTATGCGTAACATTTTTCGTATGGTAGAGGAGGCAGTCTTGAGAGTTGTCCTGCATAGCAACTGTGGCGTATGTCCAGCATGGCCACTGTGGCGTATGTCTAGCAGGGCCACAGTGGCGTATGTCCAGCAGGGCCACAGTGGCGTATGTCCAGCAGGGCCACAGTGGCGTATATCCAGCAGGGCCACTGTGGCGTATGTCCAGCAGGGCCACAGTGGCGTATGTCCTGCATGGCCACTGTGGCGTATGTCCAGCAGGGCCACAGTGGCGTATGTCTAGCATGGCCACTGTGGCGTATGTCCTGCATGGCCACTGTGGCGTATGTCCTTCATGGCCACAGTTGCGTACGTCCATCAGGGCCACTGTGACGTATGTCCAGCATGGCCACTGTGGCGTATGTCCAGCATGGCCACTGTGACGTATGTCCAGCAGGGCCACAGTGGCGTATGTCTAGCATGGCCACTGTGGCGTATGTCCAGCAGGGCCACAGTGGCGTATGTCTAGCATGGCCACTGTGGCGTATGTCCTGCATGGCCACTGTGGCGTATGTCCAGCAGGGCCACTGTGGCGTATGTCCAGCATGGCCACTGTGGCGTATGTCCAGCAGGGCCACTGTGGCGTATGTCCAGCAGGGCCACTGTGGCGTATGTCCTGCATGGCCACGGTGGCGTATGTCCAGCAGGGCCACTGTGGCGTATGTCCAGCATGGCCACTGTGGCGTATGCGTAACATTTTTCGTATGGGAGAGGTGGCAGTCTTGAGAGTTGTTCTGCATGGCAACTGTTACGTACGTCTAGCATGGCCACTGTGGCGTATGTCCAGCAGGGCCACAGTGGCGTATGTCCTGCAGCGCCACTGTGGCGTATGTCCAGCAGGGCCACAGTGGCATATGTCCAGCAGGGCCACAGCGGCGTATGTCCTGCAGCGCCACTGCGGCGTATGTCCAGCATGGCCACTGTGGCGTATGCGTAACATTTTTCGTATGGTAGAGGAGGCAGTCTTGAGAGTTGTCCTGCATGGCAACTGTGACGTATGTCCAGCAGGGCCACTGTGGCGTATGTCCAGCAGGGCCACTGTGGCGTATGTCCTGCATGGCCACGGTGGCGTATGTCCAGCAGGGCCACAGTGGCGTATGTCCTTCATGGCCACTGTGGCGTATGCGTAACATTTTTCGTATGGTAGAGGAGGCAGTCCTGAGAGTTGTCCTGCATGGCAACTGTGGCGTACGTCCAGCATGGCCACTGTGGCTTATGTCCAGCAGGGCCACTGTGGCGTATGTCCAGCATGGCCACGGTGGCGTATGTCCAGCAGGGCCACTGTGGCGTATGTCCAGCATGGCCACTGTGGCGTATGTCCAGCAGGGCCACAGTGGCGTATGCCCTGCAGGGCCACTGTGGCGTATGTACAGCAGGGCCACAGTGGCGTATGTCCTGCAGCGCCACTGTGGCGTATGTCTAGCGGGGCCACTGTGGCGTATGTCCTGCATGGCAACTGTGGCGTACGTCCAGCATGGCCACTGTGGCTTATGTCCAGCAGGGCCACTGTGGCGTATGTCCAGCATGGCCACGGTGGCGTATGTCCAGCAGGGCCACTGTGGCGTATGTCCAGCATGGCCACTGTGGCGTATGTCCAGCAGGGCCACAGTGGCGTATGCCCTGCAGGGCCACTGTGGCGTATGTACAGCAGGGCCACAGTGGCGTATGTCCTGCAGCGCCACTGTGGCGTATGTCCAGCATGGCCACAGTGGCGTATGTCCTGCAGGGCCACTGTGGCGTATGTCCTGCAGGGCCACTGTGGCGTATGTCCTGCATGGCCACTGTGGCGTATGCGTAACATTTTTCGTATGGTAGAGGAGGCAGTCTTGAGAGTTGTCCTGCATGGCAACTGTGGCGTAAGTCTAGCATGGCCACTGTGGCGTATGTCCAGCAGGGCCACTGTGGCGTATGTCCAGCATGGCCACTGTGGCGTATGTCCAGCAGGGCCACTGTGGCGTATGTCCAGCAGCGCCACTGTGGCGTATGTCCTGCATGGCCACAGTGGCGAATGTCCTGCATGGCCACAGTGGCGTATGTCCTGCATGGCAACTGTTGCGTATGTCCAGCAGGGACACTGTGGCGTATGTCCAGCAGGGCCACTGTGGCGTATGTCCAGCATGGCTACTGTGGCGTATGTCCTGCATGACCACAGTGGCGTATGTCCTTCATGGCCACGGTGGCGCATGTCCAGCAGGGCCACTGTGGCGTATGTCCTGCATGGCCATAGTGGCGTATGTCCTGCATGGCCACGGTGGCGTATGTAAAGCAGAGCCACAGTGGCGTATGTCCTGCATGGCCACAGTGGCGTATGTCCTTCATGGCCACTGTGGCTTATGTCCAGCAGGGCCACTGTGGCGTATGTCCAGCATGGCCACGGTGGCGTATGTCCAGCAGGGCCACAGTGGCGTATGTCCTGCATGGCCACTGTGGCGTATATCCAGCAGGGCCACAGTGGTGTATGTCCTGCATGGCCACTGTGGCGTATATCCAGCAGGGTCACAGTGGTGTAAGTCCAGCAGGGCCACAGTGGCGTATGTCTTGCATGGCCACTGTGGCGTATGTCCAGCAGGGCCACAGTGGCGTATGTCCTGCATGGCCACTGTGGCGTATGTCCAACAGGGCCACTGTGGCGTATGTCCAGCAGGGCCACAGTGGCGTATGTCCAGCAGGGCCACAGTGGCGTATGTCTAGCATGGCCACTGTGGCGTATGTCCTGCAGGGCCACTGTGGAGTGGCGTATGTCCTGCAGGGCCACTGTGGCGTATGTCCTGCATGGCCACTGTGGCGTATGCGTAACATTTTTCGTATGGTAGAGGAGGCAGTCTTGAGAGTTGTCCTGCATAGCAACTGTGGCGTATGTCCAGCATGGCCACTGTGGCGTATGTCTAGCAGGGCCACAGTGGCGTATGTCCAGCAGGGCCACAGTGGCGTATGTCCAGCAGGGCCACAGTGGCGTATATCCAGCAGGGCCACTGTGGCGTATGTCCAGCAGGGCCACAGTGGCGTATGTCCTGCATGGCCACTGTGGCGTATGTCCAGCAGGGCCACAGTGGCGTATGTCTAGCATGGCCACTGTGGCGTATGTCCTGCATGGCCACTGTGGCGTATGTCCTTCATGGCCACAGTTGCGTACGTCCATCAGGGCCACTGTGACGTATGTCCAGCATGGCCACTGTGGCGTATGTCCAGCATGGCCACTGTGACGTATGTCCAGCAGGGCCACAGTGGCGTATGTCTAGCATGGCCACTGTGGCGTATGTCCAGCAGGGCCACAGTGGCGTATGTCTAGCATGGCCACTGTGGCGTATGTCCTGCATGGCCACTGTGGCGTATGTCCAGCAGGGCCACTGTGGCGTATGTCCAGCATGGCCACTGTGGCGTATGTCCAGCAGGGCCACTGTGGCGTATGTCCAGCAGGGCCACTGTGGCGTATGTCCTGCATGGCCACGGTGGCGTATGTCCAGCAGGGCCACTGTGGCGTATGTCCAGCATGGCCACTGTGGCGTATGCGTAACATTTTTCGTATGGGAGAGGTGGCAGTCTTGAGAGTTGTTCTGCATGGCAACTGTTACGTACGTCTAGCATGGCCACTGTGGCGTATGTCCAGCAGGGCCACAGTGGCGTATGTCCTGCAGCGCCACTGTGGCGTATGTCCAGCAGGGCCACAGTGGCATATGTCCAGCAGGGCCACAGCGGCGTATGTCCTGCAGCGCCACTGCGGCGTATGTCCAGCATGGCCACTGTGGCGTATGCGTAACATTTTTCGTATGGTAGAGGAGGCAGTCTTGAGAGTTGTCCTGCATGGCAACTGTGACGTATGTCCAGCAGGGCCACTGTGGCGTATGTCCAGCAGGGCCACTGTGGCGTATGTCCTGCATGGCCACGGTGGCGTATGTCCAGCAGGGCCACAGTGGCGTATGTCCTTCATGGCCACTGTGGCGTATGCGTAACATTTTTCGTATGGTAGAGGAGGCAGTCCTGAGAGTTGTCCTGCATGGCAACTGTGGCGTACGTCCAGCATGGCCACTGTGGCTTATGTCCAGCAGGGCCACTGTGGCGTATGTCCAGCATGGCCACGGTGGCGTATGTCCAGCAGGGCCACTGTGGCGTATGTCCAGCATGGCCACTGTGGCGTATGTCCAGCAGGGCCACAGTGGCGTATGCCCTGCAGGGCCACTGTGGCGTATGTACAGCAGGGCCACAGTGGCGTATGTCCTGCAGCGCCACTGTGGCGTATGTCTAGCGGGGCCACTGTGGCGTATGTCCTGCATGGCAACTGTGGCGTACGTCCAGCATGGCCACTGTGGCTTATGTCCAGCAGGGCCACTGTGGCGTATGTCCAGCATGGCCACGGTGGCGTATGTCCAGCAGGGCCACTGTGGCGTATGTCCAGCATGGCCACTGTGGCGTATGTCCAGCAGGGCCACAGTGGCGTATGCCCTGCAGGGCCACTGTGGCGTATGTACAGCAGGGCCACAGTGGCGTATGTCCTGCAGCGCCACTGTGGCGTATGTCCAGCATGGCCACAGTGGCGTATGTCCTGCAGGGCCACTGTGGCGTATGTCCTGCAGGGCCACTGTGGCGTATGTCCTGCATGGCCACTGTGGCGTATGCGTAACATTTTTCGTATGGTAGAGGAGGCAGTCTTGAGAGTTGTCCTGCATGGCAACTGTGGCGTAAGTCTAGCATGGCCACTGTGGCGTATGTCCAGCAGGGCCACTGTGGCGTATGTCCAGCATGGCCACTGTGGCGTATGTCCAGCAGGGCCACTGTGGCGTATGTCCAGCAGCGCCACTGTGGCGTATGTCCTGCATGGCCACAGTGGCGAATGTCCTGCATGGCCACAGTGGCGTATGTCCTGCATGGCAACTGTTGCGTATGTCCAGCAGGGACACTGTGGCGTATGTCCAGCAGGGCCACTGTGGCGTATGTCCAGCATGGCTACTGTGGCGTATGTCCTGCATGACCACAGTGGCGTATGTCCTTCATGGCCACGGTGGCGCATGTCCAGCAGGGCCACTGTGGCGTATGTCCTGCATGGCCATAGTGGCGTATGTCCTGCATGGCCACGGTGGCGTATGTAAAGCAGAGCCACAGTGGCGTATGTCCTGCATGGCCACAGTGGCGTATGTCCTTCATGGCCACTGTGGCTTATGTCCAGCAGGGCCACTGTGGCGTATGTCCAGCATGGCCACGGTGGCGT
Source organism: Eristalis intricaria (assembly GCA_964034865.1). Lineage (NCBI taxonomy): Eukaryota > Metazoa > Arthropoda > Insecta > Diptera > Syrphidae > Eristalis > Eristalis intricaria. Next base: position 56,662,122 of record OZ035876.1, read on the forward strand.
ATGTCCAGCAGAGCCACAGTGGCGTATGCCCTGCATGGCAACTGTGGCGTACCTTCAGCATGGCCCTTGTGGCGTATGTCCAGCAGGGCCACTGTGGCGTATGCGTAACATTTTTCGTATGGTAGAGGAGGCAGTCTTGAGAGTTGTCCTGCATGGCAACTGTGACGTATGTCCAGCAGGGCCACTGTGGCGTATGTCCAGCAGGGCCACTGTGGCGTATGTCCTGCATGGCCACGGTGGCGTATGTCCAGCAGGGCCACAGTGGCGTATGTCCTGCATGGCCACTGTGGCGTATGCGTAACATTTTTCGTATGGTAGAGGAGGCAGTCTTGAGAGTTTTCCTGCATGGCAACTGTGACGTATGTCCAGCAGGGCCACTGTGGCGTATGTCCAGCAGGGCAACTGTGGCGTATGTCCAGCATGGCCACTGTGGCGTATGTCCAGCAGGGCCACTGTGGCGTATGTCCAGCAGCGCCACTGTGGCGTATGTCCTGCATGGCCACAGTGGCGAATGTCCTGCATGGCCACAGTGGCGTATGTCCAGCAGGGACACTGTGGCGTATGTCCAGCAGGGCCACTGTGGCGTATGTCCAGCATGGCTACTGTGGCGTATGTCCTGCATGACCACAGTGGCGTATGTCCTTCATGGCCACGGTGGCGCATGTCCAGCAGGGCCACTGTGGCGTATGTCCTGCATGGCCATAGTGGCGTATGTCCTGCATGGCCACGGTGGCGTATGTAAAGCAGAGCCACAGTGGCGTATGTCCTGCATGGCCACAGTGGCGTATGTCCTTCATGGCCACTGTGGCTTATGTCCAGCAGGGCCACTGTGGCGTATGTCCAGCATGGCCACGGTGGCGTATGTCCAGCAGAGCCACAGTGGCGTATGCCCTGCATGGCCACTGTGGCGTATGTCCAGCAGGGCCACTGTGGCGTATGTCCAGCAGCGCCACTGTGGCGTATGTCCTGCATGGCCACAGTGGCGAATGTCCTGCATGGCCACAGTGGCGTATGTCCTGCATGGCAACTGTTGCGTATGTCCAGCAGGGACACTGTGGCGTATGTCCAGCAGGGCCACTGTGGCGTATGTCCAGCATGGCTACTGTGGCGTATGTCCTGCATGACCACAGTGGCGTATGTCCTTCATGGCCACGGTGGCGCATGTCCCGCAGGGCCACTGTGGTGTATGTCCAGCATGGCCACTGTGGCGTATGTCCAGCAGGGCCACAGTGGCGTATGTCCTGCTTGGCCACTGTGGCGTATGCGTAACATTTTTCGTATGGTAGAGGAGGCAGTCTTGAGAGTTGTCCTGCATGGCAACTGTGACGTATGTCCAGCAGGGCCACTGTGGCGTATGTCCAGCAGGGTCACAGTGGCGTATGCCCTGCAGGGCCACTGTGGCGTATGTCCAGCAGGGCCACAGTGGCGTATGTCCTGCATGGCCACTGTGGCGTATGTCCAGCAGGGCCACAGTGGCGTATGCCCTGCATGGCTAAAGTGGCGTATGTAATGCAGGGCCACAGTGGCGTATGTCTAGCATGGCCATGGTGGCGTATGTCCAGCAGGGCCACAGTGGCGTATGTCCAGCATGGTCACTGTGGCGTATGTCCAGCAGGGCCACAGTGGCGTATGCCCTGCAGGGCCACTGTGGCGTATGTCCAGCAGGGCCACAGTGGCGTATGTCCTGCAGCGCCACTGTGGCGTATATCCAGCAGAGCCACTGAGCGTATGTCCAGCATGGTCACTGTGGCGTATGTCCAGCAGGGTCACAGTGGCGTATGCCCTGCAGGGCCACTGTGGCGTATGTCCAGCAGGGCCACAGTGGCGTATGTCCTGCAGGGCCACAGTGGCGTATGTCCTGCATGGCCACTGTGGCGTATGTCCAACAGGGCCACTGTGGCGTATGTCCAGCAGGGCCACAGTGGCGTATGTCCAGCAGGGCCACAGTGGCGTATGTCTAGCATGGCCACTGTGGCGTATGTCCTGCAGGGCCACTGTGGAGTGGCGTATGTCCTGCAGGGCCACTGTGGCGTATGTCCTGCATGGCCACTGTGGCGTATGCGTAACATTTTTCGTATGGTAGAGGAGGCAGTCTTGAGAGTTGTCCTGCATAGCAACTGTGGCGTATGTCCAGCATGGCCACTGTGGCGTATGTCTAGCAGGGCCACAGTGGCGTATGTCCAGCAGGGCCACAGTGGCGTATATCCAGCAGGGCCACTGTGGCGTATGTCCAGCAGGGCCACAGTGGCGTATGTCCTGCATGGCCACTGTGGCGTATGTCCAGCAGGGCCACAGTGGCGTATGTCTAGCATGGCCACTGTGGCGTATGTCCTGCATGGCCACTGTGGCGTATGTCCTTCATGGCCACAGTTGCGTACGTCCATCAGGGCCACTGTGACGTATGTCCAGCATGGCCACTGTGGCGTATGTCCAGCATGGCCACTGTGACGTATGTCCAGCAGGGCCACAGTGGCGTATGTCTAGCATGGCCACTGTGGCGTATGTCCAGCAGGGCCACAGTGGCGTATGTCTAGCATGGCCACTGTGGCGTATGTCCTGCATGGCCACTGTGGCGTATGTCCAGCAGGGCCACAGTGGCGTATGTCCTGCATGGCCACGGTGGCGTATGCGTAACATTTTTCGTATGGGAGAGGTGGCAGTCTTGAGAGTTGTTCTGCATGGCAACTGTGGCGTACGTCTAGCATGGCCACTGTGGCGTATGTCCAGCAGGGCCACAGTGGCATATGTCCAGCAGGGCCACAGCGGCGTATGTCCTGCAGCGCCACTGCGGCGTATGTCCAGCAGGGCCACTGTGGCGTATGTCCTGCATGGCCACGGTGGCGTATGTCCAGCAGGGCCACAGTGGCGTATGTCCTTCATGGCCACTGTGGCGTATGCGTAACATTTTTCGTATGGTAGAGGAGGCAGTCCTGAGAGTTGTCCTGCATGGCAACTGTGACGTATGTCCAGCAGGGCCACTGTGGCGTATGTCCAGCAGGGCCACTGTGGCGTATGTCCTGCATGGCCACGGTGGCGTATGTCCAGCAGGGCCACAGTGGCGTATGTCCTTCATGGCCACTGTGGCGTATGCGTAACATTTTTCGTATGGTAGAGGAGGCAGTCCTGAGAGTTGTCCTGCATGGCAACTGTGACGTATGTCCAGCAGGGCCACTGTGGCGTATGTCCAGCAGCGCCACTGTGGCGTATGTCCTGCATGGCCACAGTGGCGAATGTCCAGCATGGCCACAGTGGCGTATGTCCTTCATGGCCACTGTGGCGTATGCGTAACATTTTTCGTATGGTAGAGGAGGCAGTCCTGAGAGTTGTCCTGCATGGCAACTGTGACGTATGTCCAGCAGGGCCACTGTGGCGTATGTCCAGCAGCGCCACTGTGGCGTATGTCCTGCATGGCCACAGTGGCGAATGTCCAGCATGGCCACTGTGGCGTATGTCCAGCAGCGCCACTGTGGCGTATGTCCTGCATGGCCACAGTGGCGTATGTCCTTCATGGCCACTGTGGCGTATGCGTAACATTTTTCGTATGGTAGAGGAGGCAGTCCTGAGAGTTGTCCTGCATGGCAACTGTGACGTATGTCCAGCAGGGCCACTGTGGCGTATGTCCAGCATGGCCACGGTGGCGTACGTCCAGCAGGGCCACTGTGGCGTATGCGTAACATTTTTCGTATGGTAGAGGAGGCAGTCTTGAGAGTTGTCCTGCATGGCAACTGTGGCGTACGTCCAGCATGGCCACTGTGGCTTATGTCCAGCAGGGCCACTGTGGCGTATGTCCAGCATGGCCACGGTGGCGTATGTCCAGCAGGGCCACTGTGGCGTATGTCCAGCATGGCCACTGTGGCGTATGTCCAGCAGGGCCACAGTGGCGTATGCCCTGCAGGGCCACTGTGGCGTATGTACAGCAGGGCCACAGTGGCGTATGTCCTGCAGCGCCACTGTGGCGTATGTCTAGCGGGGCCACTGTGGCGTATGTCCTGCATGGCAACTGTGGCGTACGTCCAGCATGGCCACTGTGGCTTATGTCCAGCAGGGCCACTGTGGCGTATGTCCAGCATGGCCACGGTGGCGTATGTCCAGCAGGGCCACTGTGGCGTATGTCCAGCATGGCCACTGTGGCGTATGTCCAGCAGGGCCACAGTGGCGTATGCCCTGCAGGGCCACTGTGGCGTATGTACAGCAGGGCCACAGTGGCGTATGTCCTGCAGCGCCACTGTGGCGTATGTCCAGCATGGCCACAGTGGCGTATGTCCTGCAGGGCCACTGTGGCGTATGTCCAGCAGGGCCACTGTGGCGTATGTCCTGCATGGCCACTGTGGCGTATGCGTAACATTTTTCGTATGGTAGAGGAGGCAGTCTTGAGAGTTGTCCTGCATGGCAACTGTGGCGTAAGTCTAGCATGGCCACTGTGGCGTATGTCCAGCAGGGCCACTGTGGCGTATGTCCAGCATGGCCACTGTGGCGTATGTCCAGCAGGGCCACTGTGGCGTATGTCCAGCAGCGCCACTGTGGCGTATGTCCTGCATGGCCACAGTGGCGAATGTCCTGCATGGCCACAGTGGCGTATGTCCTGCATGGCAACTGTGGCGTATGTCCAGCAGGGACACTGTGGCGTATGTCCAGCAGGGCCACTGTGGCGTATGTCCAGCATGGCTACTGTGGCGTATGTCCTGCATGACCACAGTGGCGTATGTCCTTCATGGCCACGGTGGCGCATGTCCAGCAGGGCCACTGTGGCGTATGTCCTGCATGGCCATAGTGGCGTATGTCCTGCATGGCCACGGTGGCGTATGTAAAGCAGAGCCACAGTGGCGTATGTCCTGCATGGCCACAGTGGCGTATGTCCTTCATGGCCACTGTGGCTTATGTCCAGCAGGGCCACTGTGGCGTATGTCCAGCATGGCCACGGTGGCGTATGTCCAGCAGAGCCACAGTGGCGTATGCCCTGCATGGCAACTGTGGCGTACCTTCAGCATGGCCCTTGTGGCGTATGTCCAGCAGGGCCACTGTGGCGTATGCGTAACATTTTTCGTATGGTAGAGGAGGCAGTCTTGAGAGTTGTCCTGCATGGCAACTGTGACGTATGTCCAGCAGGGCCACTGTGGCGTATGTCCAGCAGGGCCACTGTGGCGTATGTCCTGCATGGCCACGGTGGCGTATGTCCAGCAGGGCCACAGTGGCGTATGTCCTGCATGGCCACTGTGGCGTATGCGTAACATTTTTCGTATGGTAGAGGAGGCAGTCTTGAGAGTTGTCCTGCATGGCAACTGTGACGTATGTCCAGCAGGGCCACTGTGGCGTATGTCCAGCAGGGCAACTGTGGCGTATGTCCTGCATGGCTACAGTGGCGTATGTCCTGCATGGCCACGGTGGCGTATGTCCAGATGGGCCACAGTGGCGTATGTCCTGCATGGCCACAGTGGCGAATGTCCTGCATGGCCACAGTGGCGCATGTCCAGCAGGGACACAGTGGCGTATGTCCTGCAGGGCCACTGTGGAGTGGCGTATGTCCTGCAGGGCCACTGTGGCGTATGTCCTGCATGGCCACTGTGGCGTATGCGTAACATTTTTCGTATGGTAGAGGAGGCAGTCTTGAGAGTTGTCCTGCATGGCAACTGTGACGTATGTCCAGCAGGGCCACTGTGGCGTATGTCCAGCAGCGCCACTGTGGCGTATGTCCTGCATGGCCACAGTGGCGAATGTCCTGCATGGCCACAGTGGCGTATGCCCTGCATGGCAACTGTGGCGTACCTTCAGCATGGCCCTTGTGGCGTATGTCCAGCAGGGCCACTGTGGCGTATGTCCAGCATGGCCACTGTGGCGTATGCGTAACATTTTTCGTATGGTAGAGGAGGCAGTCTTGAGAGTTGTCCTGCATGGCAACTGTGACGTATGTCCAGCAGGGCCACTGTGGCGTATGTCCAGCAGGGCAACTGTGGCGTATGTCCTGCATGGCTACAGTGGCGTATGTCCTGCATGGCCACGGTGGCGTATGTCCAGATGGGCCACAGTGGCGTATGTCCTGCATGGCCACAGTGGCGAATGTCCTGCATGGCCACAGTGGCGTATGTCCTGCATGGCCACAGTGGCGCATGTCCTGCAGGGACACAGTGGCGTATGTCCTGCAGGGCCACTGTGGAGTGGCGTATGTCCTGCAGGGCCACTGTGGCGTATGTCCTGCATGGCCACTGTGGCGTATGCGTAACATTTTTCGTATGGTAGAGGAGGCAGTCTTGAGAGTTTTCCTGCATGGCAACTGTGACGTATGTCCAGCAGGGCCACTGTGGCGTATGTCCAGCAGGGACACTGTGGCGTATGTCCAGCAGGGCCACTGTGGCGTATGTCCAGCATGGCTACTGTGGCGTATGTCCTGCATGGCCACAGTGGCGTATGTCCTTCATGGCCACGGTGGCGCATGTCCAGCAGGGCCACTGTGGCGTATGTCCTGCATGGCCATAGTGGCGTATGTCCTGCATGGCCACGGTGGCGTATGTAAAGCAGAGCCACAGTGGCGTATGTCCTCCATGGCCACAGTGGCGTATGTCCTGCATGGCAACTGTGGCGTATGTCCAGCAGGGACACTGTGGCGTATGTCCAGCAGGGCCACTGTGGCGTATGTCCAGCATGGCTACTGTGGCGTATGTCCTGCATGGCCACAGTGGCGTATGTCCTTCATGGCCACGGTGGCGCATGTCCAGCAGGGCCACTGTGGCGTATGTCCTGCATGGCCATAGTGGCGTATGTCCTGCATGGCCACGGTGGCGTATGTAAAGCAGAGCCACAGTGGCGTATGTCCTGCATGGCCACAGTGGCGTATGTCCTTCATGGCCACGGTGGCGCATGTCCAGCAGGGCCACTGTGGTGTATGTCCAGCATGGCCACTGTGGCGTATGTCTAGCAGGGCCACAGTGGCGTATGCGTAACATTTTTCGTATGGTAGAGGAGGCAGTCTTGAGAGTTGTCCTGCATGCCAACTGTGACGTACGTCCAGCATGGCCACTGTGGCGTATGTCCTCCATGGCCACAGTGGCGTATGTCCTGCGTGGCAACTGTGGCGTATGTCCAGCAGGGACACTGTGGCGTATGTCCAGCAGGGCCACTGTGGCGTATGTCCAGCATGGCTACTGTGGCGTATGTCCTGCATGGCCACAGTGGCGTATGTCCTTCATGGCCACGGTGGCGCATGTCCAGCAGGGCCACTGTGGCGTATGTCCTGCATGGCCACAGTGGCGCATGTCCAGCAGGGACACAGTGGCGTATGTCCTGCATGGCCACGGTGGCGTATGTCCAGCAGGGCCACAGTGGCGTATGCGTAACATTTTTCGTATGGTAGAGGAGGCAGTCTTGAGAGTTGTCCTGCATGGCAACTGTGACGTATGTCCAGCAGGGCCACTGTGGCGTATGTCCAGCAGGGCAACTGTGGCGTATGTCCTGCATGGCTACAGTGGCGTATGTCCTGCATGGCCACGGTGGCGTATGTCCAGATGGGCCACAGTGGCGTATGTCCTGCATGGCCACAGTGGCGAATGTCCTGCATGGCCACAGTGGCGTATGTCCAGATGGGCCACTGTGGCGTATGTCCAGCATGGCCACTGTTGCGTATGTGCAGCAGGGCCACCGTGGCGTATGTACATCATGGCCACAGTGGCGTATGTCCTTCATGGCCACGGTGGCGCATGTCCCGCAGGGCCACTGTGGTGTATGTCCAGCATGGCCACTGTGGCGTATGTCCAGCAGGGCCACAGTGGCGTATGTCCTGCTTGGCCACTGTGGCGTATGCGTAACATTTTTCGTATGGTAGAGGAGGCAGTCTTGAGAGTTGTCCTGCATGGCAACTGTGACGTATGTCCAGCAGGGCCACTGTGGCGTATGTCCAGCAGGGTCACAGTGGCGTATGCCCTGCAGGGCCACTGTGGCGTATGTCCAGCAGGGCCACAGTGGCGTATGTCCTGCATGGCCACTGTGGCGTATGTCCAGCAGGGCCACAGTGGCGTATGCCCTGCATGGCTAAAGTGGCGTATGTAATGCAGGGCCACAGTGGCGTATGTCTAGCATGGCCATGGTGGCGTATGTCCAGCAGGGCCACAGTGGCGTATGTCCTGCATGGCCACTGTGGCGTATGTCCAGCAGGGCCACAGTGGCGTATGCCCTGCATGGCTAAAGTGGCGTATGTAATGCAGGGCCACAGTGGCGTATGTCTAGCATGGCCATGGTGGCGTATGTCCAGCAGGGCCACAGTGGCGTATGTCCAGCATGGTCACTGTGGCGTATGTCCAGCAGGGCCACAGTGGCGTATGCCCTGCAGGGCCACTGTGGCGTATGTCCAGCAGGGCAACTGTGGCGTATGTCCTGCATGGCCACAGTGGCGTATGTCCAGCAGGGCCACAGTGGCGTATGCCCTGCATGGCTAAAGTGGCGTATGTAATGCAGGGCCACAGTGGCGTATGTCTAGCATGGCCATGGTGGCGTATGTCCAGCAGGGCCACAGTGGCGTATGTCCAGCATGGTCACTGTGGCGTATGTCCAGCAGGGCCACAGTGGCGTATGCCCTGCAGGGCCACTGTGGCGTATGTCCAGCAGGGCAACTGTGGCGTATGTCCTGCATGGCCACAGTGGCGAATGTCCTGCATGGCCACAGTGGCGCATGTCCAGCAGGGACACAGTGGCGTATGTCCAGCATGGCCACAGTGGCGTATGTCCAGCAGGGCCACTGTGGCGTATGTCCAGCAGGACCACTGTGGCGTATGTCCAGCAGGGCCACTGTGGCGTATGTCCAGCATGGCCACTGTTGCGTATGTGCAGCAGGGCCACCGTGGCGTATGTACATCATGGCCACAGTGGCGTATGTCCTTCATGGCCACGGTGGCGCATGTCCCGCAGGGCCACTGTGGTGTATGTCCAGCATGGCCACTGTGGCGTATGTCCAGCAGGGCCACAGTGGCGTATGTCCTGCTTGGCCACTGTGGCGTATGCGTAACATTTTTCGTATGGTAGAGGAGGCAGTCTTGAGAGTTGTCCTGCATGGCAACTGTGACGTATGTCCAGCAGGGCCACTGTGGCGTATGTCCAGCAGGGTCACAGTGGCGTATGCCCTGCAGGGCCACTGTGGCGTATGTCCAGCAGGGCCACAGTGGCGTATGCCCTGCAGGGCCACTGTGGCGTATGTCCAGCAGGGCCACAGTGGCGTATGTCCTGCAGCGCCACTGTGGCGTATATCCAGCAGAGCCACTGAGCGTATGTCCAGCATGGTCACTGTGGCGTATGTCCAGCAGGGTCACAGTGGCGTATGCCCTGCAGGGCCACTGTGGCGTATGTCCAGCAGGGCCACAGGGGCGTATGTCCTGCAGCGCCACTGTGGCGTATGTCCAGCAGGACCACAGTGGCGTATGTCCTGCATGTCCACTGTGGCGTATGTCTAGCAGGGCCACTGTGGCGTATGTCCAGCATGGCCACTGTGGCGTATGTCCAGCAGGACGACTGTGGCGTATGTCCAGCATGGCCACTGTGGCGTATGTCCAGCATGGCCACTGTGGCGCATGTCCAGCAGGGCCACAGTGGCGTATGCCCTGCATGGCCACTGTGGCGTATGTCCAGCAGGGCCACTGTGGCGTATGTCCAGCAGTGCTACTGTTGTGTATGTCCAGCATGGCCACTGTGGCGTATGTCCAGCAGGGCCACAATGGCGTATGTCCTGCAGGGATACTGTGGCGTATGTCCTGCAGGGCCACTGTGGCGTATGTCCAGCAGGGCAACTGTGGCGTATGTCCTGCATGGCTACAGTGGCGTATGTCCAGCATGGCCACTGTGGCGCATGTCCAGCAGGGCCACAGTGGCGTATGCCCTGCATGGCCACTGTGGCGTATGTCCAGCAGGGCCACTGTGGCGTATGTCCAGCAGTGCTACTGTTGTGTATGTCCAGCATGGCCCCTGTGGCGTATGTCCAGCAGGGCCACAATGGCGTATGTCCTGCAGGGATACTGTGGCGTATGTCCTGCAGGGCCACTGTGGCGTATGTCCAGCAGGACGACTGTGGCGTATGTCCAGCATGGCCACTGTGGCGTATGTCCAGCATGGCCACTGTGGCGCATGTCCAGCAGGGCCACAGTGGCGTATGCCCTGCATGGCCACTGTGGCGTATGTCCAGCAGGGCCACTGTGGCGTATGTCCAGCAGGACCACAGTGGCGTATGTCCTGCATGTCCACTGTGGCGTATGTCTAGCAGGGCCACTGTGGCGTATGTCCAGCATGGCCACTGTGGCGTATGTCCAGCAGGGTCACTGTGGCGTATGTCCAGCAGGGTCACAGTGGCGTATGTCCAGCAGGGTCACAGTGGCGTATGCCCTGCAGGGCCACTGTGGCGTATGTCCAGCAGGGCCACAGGGGCGTATGTCCTGCAGCGCCACTGTGGCGTATGTCCAGCAGGACCACAGTGGCGTATGTCCAGCAGTGCTACTGTTGTGTATGTCCAGCATGGCCACTGTGGCGTATGTCCAGCAGGGCCACAATGGCGTATGTCCTGCAGGGCCACTGTGGCGTATGTCCAGCAGGGCCACTGTGGCGTATGTCCAGCAGGGCAACTGTGGCGTATGTCCTGCATGGCTACAGTGGCGTATGTCCTGCATGGCCACGGTGGCGTATGTCCAGATGGGCCACAGTGGCGTATGTCCTGCATGGCCACAGTGGCGAATGTCCTGCATGGCCACAGTGGCGTATGTCCTGCATGGCCACAGTGGCGCATGTCCAGCAGGGACACAGTGGCGTATGTCCAGCATGGCCACAGTGGCGTATGTCCAGCAGGGCCACAGTGGCGTATGTCCTGCAGTGCCACTGCGGCGTATGTCCTGCAGCGCCTCTGCGGCGTATGTCCAGCAGGGCCACAGTGGCGTATGTCCAGCAGGGCCACTGTGGCGTATGTCCAGCAGGACCACTGTGGCGTATGTCCAGCAGGGCCACTGTGGCGTATGTCCAGCATGGCCACTGTTGCGTATGTGCAGCAGGGCCACCGTGGCGTATGTACATCATGGCCACAGTGGCGTATGTCCTTCATGGCCACGGTGGCGCATGTCCCGCAGGGCCACTGTGGTGTATGTCCAGCATGGCCACTGTGGCGTATGTCCAGCAGGGCCACAGTGGCGTATGTCCTGCTTGGCCACTGTGGCGTATGCGTAACATTTTTCGTATGGTAGAGGAGGCAGTCTTGAGAGTTGTCCTGCATGGCCACTGTGGCGTATGTCCAGCAGGGCCACAGTGGCGTATGTCCTGCAGGGCCACTGTGGCGTATGTCCAGCATGGCCACTGTGGCGTATGCGTAACATTTTTCGTTTGGTAGAGGAGGCAGTCTTGAGAGTTGTCCTGCATGGCCACTGTGGCGTATGTCCAGCAGGGCCACAGTGGCGTATGTCCTGCAGGGCCACTGTGGCGTATGTCCAGCATGGCCACTGTGGCGTATGCGTAACATTTTTCGTTTGGTAGAGGAGGCAGTCTTGAGAGTTGTCCTGCATGGCCACTGTGGCGTATGTCCAGCAGGGCCACAGTGGCGTATGTCCTGCAGGGCCACTGTGGCGTATGTCCAACAGGGCCACTGTGGCGTATGTCCAGCAGGGCCACAGTGGCGTATGCCCTGCAGGGACACTGTGGCGTATGTCCAGCAGGGCCACAGTGGCGTATGTCCTGCATGGCCACTGTGGCGTATGCGTAACATTTTTCGTATGGTAGAGGAGGTCTTGAGAGTTGTCCTGCATGGCCACTGTGGCGTATGTCCAGCAGGGCCACAGTGGCGTATGTCCAGCCTGGCCACTGTGGCGTATGTCCAGCAGGGCCACAGTGGCGTATGTCCTGCATGGCCACTGTGGCGTATGTCCAGCAGGGCCACTGTGGCGTATGTCTAGCATGGCCACTGTGGCGTATGCGTAACATTTTTCGTATGGTAGAGGAGGCAGTCTTGAGAGTTGTCCTGCATGGCAGCTGTGGCGTACGTCCAGCATGGCCACTGTGGCGTATGTCCAGCATGGCCACTGTGGCGTATGTCCAGCATGGCCACTGTGGCGTATGTCCAGCAGGGCCACTGTGGCGTATGTCCAGCAGGGCCACAGTGGCGTATGTCCTGCAGCGCCACTGTGGCGTATGTCCAGCAGGGCCACTGTGGCGTATGTCCAGGAAGGCCACTGTGGCGTATGTCCTGCAGGGCCACTGTGGCGTATGTCCTGCATGGCCACTGTGGCGTATGTCCAGCAGGGCCACAGTGGCGTATGTCCTGCAGGGCCACTGTGCCGTATGTCCAGCATGGCCACTGTGGCGTATGTCCAGCATGGCCACTGTGGCGTATGTCCAGCAGGGCCACTGTGGCGTATGTCCAGCAGGGCCACTGTGGCGTATGTCCTGCAGGGCCACAGTGGCGTATGTCCAGCAGGGCCACAGTGGCGTATGTCCAGCAGGGCCACTGTGCCGTATGTCCAGCATGGCCACTGTGGCGTATGTCCAGCATGGCCACTGTGGCGTATGTCCAGCAGGGCCACTGTGGCGTATGTCCAGCAGGGCCACTGTGGCGTATGTCCTGCATGGCCACGGTGGCGTATGTCCAGCAGGGCCACTGTGGCGTATGTCCAGCATGGCCACTGTGGCGTATGCGTAACATTTTTCGTATGGTAGAGGAGGCAGTCTTGAGAGTTGTCCTGCATGGCAGCTGTGGCGTACGTCCAGCATGGCCACTGTGGCGTATGTCCAGCATGGCCACTGTGGCGTATGTCCAGCATGGCCACTGTGGCGTATGTCCAGCAGGGCCACTGTGGCGTATGTCCAGCAGGGCCACAGTGGCGTATGTCCTGCAGCGCCACTGTGGCGTATGTCCAGCAGGGCCACTGTGGCGTATGTCCAGGAAGGCCACTGTGGCGTATGTCCTGCATGGCCACTGTGGCGTATGTCCAGCATGGCCACTGTGGCGCATGTCCAGCATGGCCACTGTGGCGTATGCGTAACATTTTTCGTATGGTAGAGGAGGCAGTCTTGAGAGTTGTCCTGCATGGCCACTGTGGCGTATGTCCAGCAGGGCCACAGTGGCGTATGTCCTGCAGCCCCACAGTGGCGTATGTCCTGCATGGCCACTGTGGAGTATGTCTAGCATGGCAGCTGTGGCGTATGTCCAGCAGGGCCACTGTGGCGTATGTCCAGCAGGGCCACAGTGGCGTATGTCCAGCAGGGCCACAGTGGCGTATGTCCAGCATGGCCACTGTGGCGTATGTCCAGCAGGGCCACTGTGGCGTATGTCCAGCAAGGCCACTGTGGCGTATGTCCTGCAGGGCCACTGTGGCGTATGTCCTGCATGGCCACTATGGCGTATGTCCAGCAGGGCCACAGTGGCGTTTGTCTAACATGGCCACTGTGGCGTATGTCCTGCAGCGCCACTGTGGCGTATGTCCAGCAGGGCCACTATGGCGTATGTCCTGCATGGCCACTGTGGCGTATGTCCAGCAGGGCCACAGTGGCGTATGTCTTGCAGCCCCACAGTGGCGTATGTCCTGCATGGCCACTGTGGCGTATGTCCAGCATGGCCACTGTGGCGTATGTCTAGCATGGCCACTGTGGCGTATGTCCAGCAGGGCCACTGTGGCATATGTCCAGCAGGGCCACAGTGGCGTATGTCCTGCATGGCCACAGTGGCGTATGTCCAGCAGGGCCACTGTGGCGTATGTCCAGCAGGGCCACAGTGGCGTATGTCCAGCAGGGCCACAGTGGCGTATGTCCTGCATGGCCACTGTGGCGTATGGCCAGCATGGCAACTGTGGCGTACATCCAGCATGGCCACTGTGGCGTATGTCCAGCAAGGCCACTGTGGCGTATGTCCAGCGTGGCCAATGTGGCGTATGTCCAGCAGGGCCACTGTGGCGCACGTCCAGCATGGCCACTGTGGCGTATGTCCAGCAGGGCCACAGTGGCGTATGTCCTGCAGGGCCACAGTGGCTTATGTAATGCAGGGCCACTGTGGCGTATGTCCAGCATGGCCACTGTGGCGTATGTCCAGCATGGCCACTGTGGCGTATGTCCAGCAGGGCCACAGTGGCGTATGCCCTGCAGGGCCACTGTGGCGTATGTCCAGCAGGGCCACTGTGGCGTATGTCCAGCGGGGCCACAGTGGCGTATGTCCAGCATGGCCACTGTGGCGTATGCTTAACATTTTTCGTATGGTAGAGGAGGCAGTCTTGAGAGTTGTCCAGCAGGGCCACTGTGTCGCACGTCCAGCATGGCCACTGTGGCGTATGTCCAGCAGGGCCACAGTGGCGGATGTCCTGCAAGGCCACTGTGGCGTATGTCCAGCAGGGCCACTGTGGCGTATGCGTAACATTATTCGTATGGTAGAGGAGGCAGTCTTGAGAGTTGTCCTGCATGGCAACTGTGGCGTACGTCCAGCATGGCCACTGTGGCGTATGTCCAGCATGGCCACTGTGGCGTATGTCCAGCAGGGCCACAGTGGCGTATGTCCAGCAGGGCCACTGTGCCGTATGTCCAGCAAGGCCACTGTGGCGTATGTCCAGCATGGCCACTGTGGCGTATGTCCAGCATTTCCACTGTGGCGTATGTCCAGCAGGGCCACAGTGGCGTATGTCCTGCAGGGCCACTGTGGCGTATGTCCAGCATGGCCATTGTGGCGTATGCGTAACATTTTTCGTATGGTAGAGGAGGCAGTCTTGAGAGTTGTCCTTCATGGAAACTGTGGCGTAAGTCCAGCAGGGCCACAGTGGCGTATGTCTAGCATGGCCACTGTGGCGTATGTCCAGCAGGGCCACAGTGGCGTACGTCTAGCATGGCCACTGTGGCGTATGTCCAGCAGGGCCACAGTGGCGTATGTCCTGCAGGGCCACTGTGGCGTATGTCCAGCATGGCAACTGTGGCGTATGTCCAGCCTGGCCACTGTGGCGTATGTCCAGCATGGTCAATGTGGCGTATGTCCAGCAGGGCCACAGTGGCGTATGCCCTGCAGGGACACTGTGGCGTATGCGTAACATTTTTCGTATGGTAGAGGAGGTCTTGAGAGTTGTCCTGCATGGCCACTGTGGCGTATGTCAAGCAGGGCCACAGTGGCGTATGTCCAGCCTGGCCACTGTGGCGTATGCGTAACATTTTTCGTATGGTAGAGGAGGCAGTCTTGAGAGTTGTCCTGCATGGCAACTGTGGCGTATGTCCAGCAGGGCCACAGTGGCGTATGTCCTGCAGCGCCACTGTGGCGTATGTCCAGCAGGACCACAGTGGCGTATGTCCTGCATGGCCACTGTGGCGTATGTCCAGCAGGGCCACTGTGGCGTATGCGTAACATTTTTCGTATGGTAGAGGAGGCAGTCTTGAGAGTTGTCCTGCATGGCAACTGTGGCGTACGTCCAGCATGGCCACTGTGGCGTATGTCCAGCAGGGCCACAGTGGCGTATGTCCTGCAGCGCCACTGTGGCGTATGTCCAGCAGGGCCACAGTGGCGTATGTCCTGCATGGCCACTGTGGCGTATGTCCAGCAGGGCCACTGTGGCGTATGTCCAGCATGGCCACTGTGGCGTATGCGTAACATTTTTCGTATGGTAGAGGAGGCAGTCTTGAGAGTTGTCCTGCATGGCAACTGTGGCGTACGTCCAGCATGGCCACTGTGGCGTATGTCCAGCAGGGCCACAGTGGCGTATGTCCAGCATGGCCACTGTGGCGTATGCGTAACATTTTTTGTATGGTAGAGGAGGCAGTCTTGAGAGTTGTCCTGCATGGCAACTGTGGCGTACGTCCAGCATGGCCACTGTGGCGTATGTCCAGCAGGGCCACAGTGGCGTATGTCCAGCATGGCCACTGTGGCGTATGCGTAACATTTTTCGTATGGTAGAGGAGGCAGTCTTGAGAGTTGTCCTGCATGGCAACTGTGGCGTACGTCCAGCATGGCCACTGTGGCGTATGTCCAGCATGGCCACTGTGGCGTATGTCCAGCAGGGCCACTGTGGCGTATGTCCTGCATGGCCACTGTGGCGTATGTCCAGCAGGGCCACTGTGGCGTATGTCCTGCATGGCTACAGTGGCGTATGTCCAGCATGGCCACTGTGGCGCATGTCCAGCAGGGCCACAGTGGCGTATGCCCTGCATGGCTACAATGGCGTATGTCCTGCAGGGATACTGTGGCGTATGTCCTGCAGGGCCACTGTGGCGTATGTCCAGCAGGGCAACTGTGGCGTATGTCCTGCATGGCTACAGTGGCGTATGTCCAGCATGGCCACTGTGGCGCATGTCCAGCAGGGCCACAGTGGCGTATGCCCTGCATGGCCACTGTGGCGTATGTCCAGCAGGGCCACTGTGGCGTATGTCCAGCAGTGCTACTGTTGTGTATGTCCAGCATGGCCACTGTGGCGTATGTCCAGCAGGGCCACAATGGCGTATGTCCTGCAGGGATACTGTGGCGTATGTCCTGCAGGGCCACTGTGGCGTATGTCCAGCAGGACGACTGTGGCGTATGTCCAGCATGGCCACTGTGGCGTATGTCCAGCATGGCCACTGTGGCGTATGTCCAGCAGGGCCACAATGGCGTATGTCCTGCAGGGATACTGTGGCGTATGTCCTGCAGGGCCACTGTGGCGTATGTCCAGCAGGGCAACTGTGGCGTATGTCCTGCATGGCTACAGTGGCGTATGTCCAGCATGGCCACTGTGGCGCATGTCCAGCAGGGCCACAGTGGCGTATGCCCTGCATGGCCACTGTGGCGTATGTCCAGCAGGGCCACTGTGGCGTATGTCCAGCAGTGCTACTGTTGTGTATGTCCAGCATGGCCACTGTGGCGTATGTCCAGCAGGGCCACAATGGCGTATGTCCTGCAGGGATACTGTGGCGTATGTCCTGCAGGGCCACTGTGGCGTATGTCCAGCAGGACGACTGTGGCGTATGTCCAGCATGGCCACTGTGGCGTATGTCCAGCATGGCCACTGTGGCGCATGTCCAGCAGGGCCACAGTGGCGTATGCCCTGCATGGCCACTGTGGCGTATGTCCAGCAGGGCCACTGTGGCGTATGTCCAGCAGTGCTACTGTTGTGTATGTCCAGCATGGCCACTGTGGCGTATGTCCAGCAGGGCCACAATGGCGTATGTCCTGCAGGGCCACTGTGGCGTATGTCCAGCAGGGCCACTGTGGCGTATGTCCAGCAGGGCAACTGTGGCGTATGTCCTGCATGGCTACAGTGGCGTATGTCCTGCATGGCCACGGTGGCGTATGTCCAGATGGGCCACAGTGGCGTATGTCCTGCATGGCCACAGTGGCGAATGTCCTGCATGGCCACAGTGGCGTATGTCCTGCATGGCCACAGTGGCGCATGTCCAGCAGGGACACAGTGGCGTATGTCCAGCATGGCCACAGTGGCGTATGTCCAGCAGGGCCACAGTGGCGTATGTCCTGCAGTGCCACTGCGGCGTATGTCCTGCAGCGCCTCTGCGGCGTATGTCCAGCAGGGCCACAGTGGCGTATGTCCAGCAGGGCCACTGTGGCGTATGTCCAGCAGGACCACTGTGACGTATGTCCAGCAGGGCCACAGTGGCGTATGTCCTGCTTGGCCACTGTGGCGTATGTCCTGCAGCGCCACTGTGGCGTATGTCCAGCAGGACCACAGTGGCGTATGTCCTGCATGTCCACTGTGGCGTATGTCTAGCAGGGCCACTGTGGCGTATGTCCAGCATGGCCACTGTGGCGTATGTCCAGCAGGACGACTGTGGCGTATGTCCAGCATGGCCACTGTGGCGTATGTCCAGCATGGCCACTGTGGCGCATGTCCAGCAGGGCCACAGTGGCGTATGCCCTGCATGGCCACTGTGGCGTATGTCCACCAGGGCCACTGTGGCGTATGTCCAGCAGTGCTACTGTTGTGTATGTCCAGCATGGCCACTGTGGCGTATGTCCAGCAGGGCCACAATGGCGTATGTCCTGCAGGGATACTGTGGCGTATGTCCTGCAGGGCCACTGTGGCGTATGTCCTGCATGGCCACTGTGGCGTATGTCCAGCACGGTCACTGTGGCGTATGTACAGCAAGGCCACTGTGGCGTATGTCCAGCATGGCCACTGTGGCGTATGTCCAGCATAGCCACGGTGGCGTATGTCCAGCAGGGCCACAGTGGCGTATGTCCTGCATGTCCACTGTGGCGTATGTCCAGCACGGTCACTGTGGCGTATGTACAGCAGGACCACAGTGGCGTATGTCCTGCATGTCCACTGTGGCGTATGTCTAGCAGGGCCACTGTGGCGTATGTCCAGCATGGCCACTGTGGCGTATGTACAGCATGGCCACTGTGGCGTATGTCCAGCACGGTCACTGTGGCGTATGTACAGCAAGGCCACTGTGGCGTATGTCCAGCATGGCCACTGTGGCGTATGTCCAGCATAGCCACGGTGGCGTATGTCCAGCAGGGCCACTGTGGCGTATGTCCAGCAGGGCCACAGTGGCGTATGTCCTGCATGGCCACTGTGGCGTATGTCCAGCAGGGCCACTGTGGCGTATGTCCAGCATGGCCACGGTGGCGTATGTCCAGCAGGGCCACTGTGGCGTATGTCCAGCAGGGCCACAGTGGCGTATGTCCTGCATGGCCACTGTGGCGTATGTCCAGCAGGGCCACAGTGGCGTATGTCCTGCAGGGCCACTGTGGCGTATGTCCAGCATGGCCACTGTGGCGTATGCGTAACATTTTTCGTATGGTAGAGGAGGCAGTCTTGAGAGTTGTCCTGCATGGCCACTGTGGCGTATGTCCAGCAGGGCCACAGTGGCGTATGTCCTGCAGGGCCACTGTGGCGTATGTCCAGCATGGCCACTGTGGCGTATGCGTAACATTTTTCGTTTGGTAGAGGAGGCAGTCTTGAGAGTTGTCCTGCATGGCCACTGTGGCGTATGTCCAGCAGGGCCACAGTGGCGTATGTCCTGCAGGGCCACTGTGGCGTATGTCCAGCATGGCCACTGTGGCGTATGCGTAACATTTTTCGTTTGGTAGAGGAGGCAGTCTTGAGAGTTGTCCTGCATGGCCACTGTGGCGTATGTCCAGCAGGGCCACAGTGGCGTATGTCCTGCAGGGCCACAGTGGCGTATGTCCAGCAGGGCCACAGTGGCGTATGTCCTGCATGGCCACTGTGGCGTATGTCCAGCAGGGCCACAGTGGCGTATGCCCTGCAGGGACACTGTGGCGTATGTCCAGCAGGGCCACAGTGGCGTATGTCCTGCATGGCCACTGTGGCGTATGCGTAACATTTTTCGTATGGTAGAGGAGGTCTTGAGAGTTGTCCTGCATGGCCACTGTGGCGTATGTCCAGCAGGGCCACAGTGGCGTATGTCCAGCCTGGCCACTGTGGCGTATGTCCAGCAGGGCCACAGTGGCGTATGTCCTGCATGGCCACTGTGGCGTATGTCCAGCAGGGCCACTGTGGCGTATGTCTAGCATGGCCACTGTGGCGTATGCGTAACATTTTTCGTATGGTAGAGGAGGCAGTCTTGAGAGTTGTCCTGCATGGCAGCTGTGGCGTACGTCCAGCATGGCCACTGTGGCGTATGTCCAGCATGGCCACTGTGGCGTATGTCCAGCATGGCCACTGTGGCGTATGTCCAGCAGGGCCACTGTGGCGTATGTCCAGCAGGGCCACAGTGGCGTATGTCCTGCAGCGCCACTGTGGCGTATGTCCAGCAGGGCCACAGTGGCGTATGTCCAGCCTGGCCACTGTGGCGTATGTCCAGCAGGGCCACAGTGGCGTATGTCCTGCATGGCCACTGTGGCGTATGTCCAGCAGGGCCACTGTGGCGTATGTCTAGCATGGCCACTGTGGCGTATGCGTAACATTTTTCGTATGGTAGAGGAGGCAGTCTTGAGAGTTGTCCTGCATGGCAGCTGTGGCGTACGTCCAGCATGGCCACTGTGGCGTATGTCCAGCATGGCCACTGTGGCGTATGTCCAGCATGGCCACTGTGGCGTATGTCCTGCAGGGCCACTGTGGCGTATGTCCTGCATGGCCACTGTGGCGTATGTCCAGCAGGGCCACAGTGGCGTATGTTCTGCAGGGCCACTGTGCCGTATGTCCAGCATGGCCACTGTGGCGTATGTCCAGCATGGCCACTGTGGCGTACGTCCAGCATGGCCACTGTGGCGTATGTCCAGCATGGCCACTGTGGCGTATGTCCAGCAGGGCCACAGTGGCGTATGTCCAGCCTGGCCACTGTGGCGTATGTCCAGCAGGGCCACAGTGGCGTATGTCCAGCCTGGCCACTGTGGCGTATGTCCAGCAGGGCCACAGTGGCGTATGTCCTGCATGGCCACTGTGGCGTATGTCCAGCAGGGCCACTGTGGCGTATGTCTAGCATGGCCACTGTGGCGTATGCGTAACATTTTTCGTATGGTAGAGGAGGCAGTCTTGAGAGTTGTCCTGCATGGCAGCTGTGGCGTACGTCCAGCATGGCCACTGTGGCGTATGTCCAGCATGGCCACTGTGGCGTATGTCCTGCAGGGCCACTGTGGCGTATGTCCTGCATGGCCACTGTGGCGTATGTCCAGCAGGGCCACAGTGGCGTATGTTCTGCAGGGCCACTGTGCCGTATGTCCAGCAGGGCCACAGTGGCGTATGTCCAGCAGGGCCACTGTGCCGTATGTCCAGCATGGCCACTGTGGCGTATGTCCAGCATGGCCACTGTGGCGTATGTCCTGCATGGCCACTGTGGCGTATGTCCAGCAGGGCCACTGTGGCGTATGTCTAGCATGGCCACTGTGGCGTATGCGTAACATTTTTCGTATGGTAGAGGAGGCAGTCTTGAGAGTTGTCCTGCATGGCAGCTGTGGCGTACGTCCAGCATGGCCACTGTGGCGTATGTCCAGCATGGCCACTGTGGCGTATGTCCAGCAGGGCCACAGTGGCGTATGTCCAGCCTGGCCACTGTGGCGTATGTCCAGCAGGGCCACAGTGGCGTATGTCCTGCATGGCCACTGTGGCGTATGTCCAGCAGGGCCACTGTGGCGTATGTCTAGCATGGCCACTGTGGCGTATGCGTAACATTTTTCGTATGGTAGAGGAGGCAGTCTTGAGAGTTGTCCTGCATGGCAGCTGTGGCGTACGTCCAGCATGGCCACTGTGGCGTATGTCCAGCATGGCCACTGTGGCGTATGTCCTGCAGGGCCACTGTGGCGTATGTCCTGCATGGCCACTGTGGCGTATGTCCAGCAGGGCCACAGTGGCGTATGTTCTGCAGGGCCACTGTGCCGTATGTCCAGCAGGGCCACAGTGGCGTATGTCCAGCAGGGCCACTGTGCCGTATGTCCAGCATGGCCACTGTGGCGTATGTCCAGCATGGCCACTGTGGCGTATGTCCAGCAGGGCCACGGTGGCGTATGTCCAGCAGGGCCACTGTGGCGTATGTCCTGCATGGCCACGGTGGCGTATGTCCAGCAGGGCCACTGTGGCGTATGTCCAGCATGGCCACTGTGGCGTATGCGTAACATTTTTCGTATGGTAGAGGAGGCAGTCTTGAGAGTTGTCCTGCATGGCAGCTGTGGCGTACGTCCAGCATGGCCACTGTGGCGTATGTCCAGCATGGCCACTGTGGCGTATGTCCAGCATGGCCACTGTGGCGTATGTCCAGCAGGGCCACTGTGGCGTATGTCCAGCAGGGCCACAGTGGCGTATGTCCTGCAGCGCCACTGTGGCGTATGTCCAGCAGGGCCACTGTGGCGTATGTCCAGGAAGGCCACTGTGGCGTATGTCCTGCATGGCCACTGTGGCGTATGTCCAGCATGGCCACTGTGGCGTATGTCCAGCATGGCCACTGTGGCGTATGCGTAACATTTTTCGTATGGTAGAGGAGGCAGTCTTGAGAGTTGTCCTGCATGGCCACTGTGGCGTATGTCCAGCAGGGCCACAGTGGCGTATGTCCTGCAGCCCCACAGTGGCGTATGTCCTGCATGGCCACTGTGGAGTATGTCTAGCATGGCAGCTGTGGCGTATGTCCAGCAGGGCCACTGTGGCGTATGTCCAGCAGGGCCACAGTGGCGTATGTCCAGCAAGGCCACTGTGGCGTATGTCCTGCAGGGCCACTGTGGCGTATGTCCAGCAGGGCCACAGTGGCGTATGTCCAGCAGGGCCACAGTGGCGTATGTCCAGCAAGGCCACTGTGGCGTATGTCCTGCAGGGCCACTGTGGCGTATGTCCTGCAGCGCCACTGTGGCGTATGTCCAGCAGGGCCACTATGGCGTATGTCCTGCATGGCCACTGTGGCGTATGTCCAGCAGGGCCACAGTGGCGTATGTCTTGCAGCCCCACAGTGGCGTATGTCCTGCATGGCCACTGTGGCGTATGTCCAGCATGGCCACTGTGGCGTATGTCCAGCATGGCCACTGTGGCGTATGCGTAACATTTTTCGTATGGTAGAGGAGGCAGTCTTGAGAGTTGTCCTGCATGGCCACTGTGGCGTATGTCCAGCAGGGCCACAGTGGCGTATGTCCTGCAGCCCCACAGTGGCGTATGTCCTGCATGGCCACTGTGGAGTATGTCTAGCATGGCAGCTGTGGCGTATGTCCAGCAGGGCCACTGTGGCGTATGTCCAGCAGGGCCACAGTGGCGTATGTCCAGCAGGGCCACAGTGGCGTATGTCCAGCAAGGCCACTGTGGCGTATGTCCTGCAGGGCCACTGTGGCGTATGTCCTGCAGCGCCACTGTGGCGTATGTCCAGCAGGGCCACTATGGCGTATGTCCTGCATGGCCACTGTGGCGTATGTCCAGCAGGGCCACAGTGGCGTATGTCTTGCAGCCCCACAGTGGCGTATGTCCTGCATGGCCACTGTGGCGTATGTCCAGCATGGCCACTGTGGCGTATGTCTAGCATGGCCACTGTGGCGTATGTCCAGCAGGGCCACTGTGGCATATGTCCAGCAGGGCCACAGTGGCGTATGTCCTGCATGGCCACAGTGGCGTATGTCCAGCAGGGCCACTGTGGCGTATGTCCAGCAGGGCCACAGTGGCGTATGTCCAGCAGGGCCACAGTGGCGTATGTCCTGCATGGCCACTGTGGCGTATGGCCAGCATGGCAACTGTGGCGTACATCCAGCATGGCCACTGTGGCGTATGTCCAGCAAGGCCACTGTGGCGTATGTCCAGCGTGGCCAATGTGGCGTATGTCCAGCAGGGCCACTGTGGCGCACGTCCAGCATGGCCACTGTGGCGTATGTCCAGCAGGGCCACAGTGGCGTATGTCCTGCAGGGCCACAGTGGCTTATGTCCTGCAGGGCCACTGTGGCGTATGTCCAGCATGGCCACTGTGGCGTATGTCCAGCATGGCCACTGTGGCGTATGTCCAGCAGGGCCACAGTGGCGTATGCCCTGCAGGGCCACTGTGGCGTATGTCCAGCAGGGCCACTGTGGCGTATGTCCAGCGGGGCCACAGTGGCGTATGTCCAGCATGGCCACTGTGGCGTATGCTTAACATTTTTCGTATGGTAGAGGAGGCAGTCTTGAGAGTTGTCCAGCAGGGCCACTGTGTCGCACGTCCAGCATGGCCACTGTGGCGTATGTCCAGCAGGGCCACAGTGGCGGATGTCCTGCAAGGCCACTGTGGCGTATGTCCAGCAGGGCCACTGTGGCGTATGCGTAACATTATTCGTATGGTAGAGGAGGCAGTCTTGAGAGTTGTCCTGCATGGCAACTGTGGCGTACGTCCAGCATGGCCACTGTGGCGTATGTCCAGCATGGCCACTGTGGCGTATGTCCAGCAGGGCCACAGTGGCGTATGTCCAGCAGGGCCACTGTGCCGTATGTCCAGCAAGGCCACTGTGGCGTATGTCCAGCATTTCCACTGTGGCGTATGTCCAGCAGGGCCACAGTGGCGTATGTCCTGCAGGGCCACTGTGGCGTATGTCCAGCATGGCCATTGTGGCGTATGCGTAACATTTTTCGTATGGTAGAGGAGGCAGTCTTGAGAGTTGTCCTTCATGGAAACTGTGGCGTAAGTCCAGCAGGGCCACAGTGGCGTATGTCTAGCATGGCCACTGTGGCGTATGTCCAGCAGGGCCACAGTGGCGTACGTCTAGCATGGCCACTGTGGCGTATGTCCAGCAGGGCCACAGTGGCGTATGTCCTGCAGGGCCACTGTGGCGTATGTCCAGCATGGCAACTGTGGCGTATGTCCAGCCTGGCCACTGTGGCGTATGTCCAGCATGGTCAATGTGGCGTATGTCCAGCAGGGCCACAGTGGCGTATGCCCTGCAGGGACACTGTGGCGTATGCGTAACATTTTTCGTATGGTAGAGGAGGTCTTGAGAGTTGTCCTGCATGGCCACTGTGGCGTATGTCAAGCAGGGCCACAGTGGCGTATGTCCAGCCTGGCCACTGTGGCGTATGTCCAGCATGGTCAATGTGGCGTATGTCCAGCAGGGCCACAGTGGCGTATGCCCTGCAGGGACACTGTGGCGTATGTCCAGCAGGGCCACAGTGGCGTATTTCCTGCATGGCCACTGTGGCGTATGCGTAACATTTTTCGTATGGTAGAGGAGGCAGTCTTGAGAGTTGTCCTGCATGGCAACTGTGGCGTATGTCCAGCAGGGCCACAGTGGCGTATGTCCTGCAGCGCCACTGTGGCGTATGTCCAGCAGGACCACAGTGGCGTATGTCCTGCATGGCCACTGTGGCGTATGTCCAGCAGGGCCACTGTGGCGTATGCGTAACATTTTTCGTATGGTAGAGGAGGCAGTCTTGAGAGTTGTCCTGCATGGCAACTGTGGCGTACGTCCAGCATGGCCACTGTGGCGTATGTCCAGCAGGGCCACAGTGGCGTATGTCCTGCAGCGCCACTGTGGCGTATGTCCAGCAGGGCCACAGTGGCGTATGTCCTGCATGGCCACTGTGGCGTATGTCCAGCAGGGCCACTGTGGCGTATGTCCAGCATGGCCACTGTGGCGTATGCGTAACATTTTTCGTATGGTAGAGGAGGCAGTCTTGAGAGTTGTCCTGCATGGCAACTGTGGCGTACGTCCAGCATGGCCACTGTGGCGTATGTCCAGCAGGGCCACAGTGGCGTATGTCCAGCATGGCCACTGTGGCGTATGCGTAACATTTTTTGTATGGTAGAGGAGGCAGTCTTGAGAGTTGTCCTGCATGGCAACTGTGGCGTACGTCCAGCATGGCCACTGTGGCGTATGTCCAGCAGGGCCACAGTGGCGTATGTCCAGCATGGCCACTGTGGCGTATGCGTAACATTTTTCGTATGGTAGAGGAGGCAGTCTTGAGAGTTGTCCTGCATGGCCACTGTGGCGTATGTCCAGCAGGGCCACTGTGGCGTATGTCCAGCATGGCCACTGTGGCGTATGTCCAGCATGGCCACTGTGGCGTATGTCCAGCAGGGCCACTGTGGCGTATGTCCAGCATGGCCACTGTGGCGTATGTCCAGCAGGGCCACAGTGGCGTATGTCCTGCATGGCCACTGTGGCGTATGTCCAGCATGGCCACTGTGGCGTATGTCCAGCATGGCCACTGTGGCGTATGCGTAACATTTTTCGTATGGTAGAGGAGGCAGTCTTGAGAGTTGTCCTGCATGGCCACTGTGGCGTATGTCCAGCAGGGCCACAGTGGCGTATGTCCTGCAGCCCCACAGTGGCGTATGTCCTGCATGGCCACTGTGGAGTATGTCTAGCATGGCAGCTGTGGCGTATGTCCAGCAGGGCCACTGTGGCGTATGTCCAGCAGGGCCACAGTGGCGTATGTCCCGCAGGGCCACAGTGCCGTATGTCCAGCATGGCCACTGTGGCGTATGTCCAGAAGGGCCACTGTGGCGTATGTCCAGCAAGGCCACTGTGGCGTATGTCCTGCAGGGCCACTGTGGCGTATGTCCTGCATGGCCACTGTGGCGTATGTCCAGCAGGGCCACAGTGGCGTTTGTCTAACATGGCCACTGTGGCGTATGTCCTGCAGCGCCACTGTGGCGTATGTCCAGCAGGGCCACTATGGCGTATGTCCTGCATGGCCACTGTGGCGTATGTCCAGCAGGGCCACAGTGGCGTATGTCCTGCAGCCCCACAGTGGCGTATGTCCTGCATGGCCACTGTGGCGTATGTCCAGCATGGCCACTGTGGCGTATGTCTAGCATGGCCACTGTGGCGTATGTCCAGCAGGGCCACTGTGGCATATGTCCAGCAGGGCCACAGTGGCGTATGTCCTGCATGGCCACAGTGGCGTATGTCCAGCAGGGCCACAGTGGCGTATGTCCAGCAGGGCCACAGTGGCGTATGTCCTGCATGGCCACTGTGGCGTATGCTTAACATTTTTCGTATGGTAGAGGAGGCAGTCTTGAGAGTTGTCCAGCAGGGCCACTGTGTCGCACGTCCAGCATGGCCACTGTGGCGTATGTCCAGCAGGGCCACAGTGGCGGATGTCCTGCAAGGCCACTGTGGCGTATGTCCAGCAGGGCCACTGTGGCGTATGCGTAACATTATTCGTATGGTAGAGGAGGCAGTCTTGAGAGTTGTCCTGCATGGCAACTGTGGCGTACGTCCAGCATGGCCACTGTGGCGTATGTCCAGCATGGCCACTGTGGCGTATGTCCAGCAGGGCCACAGTGGCGTATGTCCAGCAGGGCCACTGTGCCGTATGTCCAGCAAGGCCACTGTGGCGTATGTCCAGCATGGCCACTGTGGCGTATGTCCAGCATGGCCACTGTGGCGTATGTCCAGCAGGGCCACTGTGGCGTATGCGTAACATTATTCGTATGGTAGAGGAGGCAGTCTTGAGAGTTGTCCTGCATGGCAACTGTGGCGTACGTCCAGCATGGCCACTGTGGCGTATGTCCAGCATGGCCACTGTGGCGTATGTCTAGCATGGCCACTGTGGCGTATGTCCAGCAGGGCCACAGTGGCGTATGTCCAGCAGGGCCACTGTGCCGTATGTCCAGCAAGGCCACTGTGGCGTATGTCCAGCATGGCCACTGTGGCGTATGTCCAGCAGGGCCACAGTGGCGTATGTCCAGCAGGGCCACTGTGCCGTATGTCCAGCAAGGCCACTGTGGCGTATGTCCAGCATGGCCACTGTGGCGTATGTCCAGCATGGCCACTGTGGCGTATGTCCAGCAGGGCCACTGTGGCGTATGCGTAACATTATTCGTATGGTAGAGGAGGCAGTCTTGAGAGTTGTCCTGCATGGCAACTGTGGCGTACGTCCAGCATGGCCACTGTGGCGTATGTCCAGCATGGCCACTGTGGCGTATGTCTAGCATGGCCACTGTGGCGTATGTCCAGCAGGGCCACAGTGGCGTATGTCCTGCAGGGCCACTGTGGCGTATGTCCAGCAGGGCCACAGTGGCGTACGTCTAGCATGGCCACTGTGGCGTATGTCCAGCAGGGCCACAGTGGCGTATGTCCTGCAGGGCCACTGTGGCGTATGTCCAGCATGGCAACTGTGGCGTATGCGTAACATTTTTCGTATGGTAGAGGAGGTCTTGAGAGTTGTCCTGCATGGCCACTGTGGCGTATGTCAAGCAGGGCCACAGTGGCGTATGTCCAGCCTGGCCACTGTGGCGTATGTCCAGCATGGTCAATGTGGCGTATTTCCAGCAGGGCCACAGTGGCGTATGTCCTGCATGGCCACTGTGGCGTATGTCCAGCAGGGCCACTGTGGCGTATGTCCAGCATGGCCACTGTGGCGTATGCGTAACATTTTTCGTATGGTAGAGGAGGCAGTCTTGAGAGTTGTCCTGCATGGCAACTGTGGCGTACGTCCAGCATGGCCACTGTGGCGTATGTCCAGCATGGCCACTGTGGCGTATGTCCAGCAGGGCCACAGTGGCGTATGTCCAGCAGGGCCACTGTGCCGTATGTCCAGCAAGGCCACTGTGGCGTATGTCCAGCATGGCCACTGTGGCGTATGTCCAGCAGGGCCACAGTGGCGTATGTCCTGCATGGCCACTGTGGCGTATGTCCAGCAGGGCCACTGTGGCGTATGTCCAGCATGGCCACTGTGGCGTATGCGTAACATTTTTCGTATGGTAGAGGAGGCAGTCTTGAGAGTTGTCCTGCATGGCAACTGTGGCGTACGTCCAGCATGGCCACTGTGGCATATGTCCAGCAGGGCCACAGTGGCGTATGTCCAGCATGGCCACTGTGGCGTATGCGTAACATTTTTCGTATGGTAGAGGAGGCAGTCTTGAGAGTTGTCCTGCATGGCAACTGTGGCGTACGTCCAGCATGGCCACTGTGGCGTATGTCCAGCAGGGCCACTGTGGCGTATGTCCAGCAGGGCCACAGTGGCGTATGTCCAGCAGGGCCACTGTGCCGTATGTCCAGCAAGGCCACTGTGGCGTATGTCCAGCATGGCCACTGTGGCGTATGTCCAGCATGGCCACTGTGGCGTATGTCCAGCAGGGCCACAGTGGCGTATCTCCTGCAGGGCCACTGTGGCGTATGTCCAGCATGGCCATTGTGGCGTATGCGTAACATTTTTCGTATGGTAGAGGAGGCAGTCTTGAGAGTTGTCCTTCATGGAAACTGTGGCGTAAGTCCAGCAGGGCCAC
Organism: Eristalis intricaria; assembly: GCA_964034865.1. NCBI lineage: Eukaryota > Metazoa > Arthropoda > Insecta > Diptera > Syrphidae > Eristalis > Eristalis intricaria. The sequence goes on from OZ035876.1 coordinate 56,690,643, forward strand.
AGTGGCGTATGTCTAGCATGGCCACTGTGGCGTATGTCCAGCAGGGCCACAGTGGCGTATGTCCTGCAGGGCCACTGTGGCGTATGTCCAGCAGGGCCACAGTGGCGTACGTCTAGCATGGCCACTGTGGCGTATGTCCAGCAGGGCCACAGTGGCGTATGTCCTGCAGGGCCACTGTGGCGTATGTCCAGCATGGCAACTGTGGCGTATGCGTAACATTTTTCGTATGGTAGAGGAGGTCTTGAGAGTTGTCCTGCATGGCCACTGTGGCGTATGTCAAGCAGGGCCACAGTGGCGTATGTCCAGCCTGGCCACTGTGGCGTATGTCCAGCATGGTCAATGTGGCGTATGTCCAGCAGGGCCACAGTGGCGTATGTCCTGCATGGCCACTGTGGCGTATGTCCAGCAGGGCCACTGTGGCGTATGTCCAGCATGGCCACTGTGGCGTATGCGTAACATTTTTCGTATGGTAGAGGAGGCAGTCTTGAGAGTTGTCCTGCATGGCAACTGTGGCGTACGTCCAGCATGGCCACTGTGGCGTATGTCCAGCATGGCCACTGTGGCGTATGTCCAGCAGGGCCACAGTGGCGTATGTCCAGCAGGGCCACTGTGCCGTATGTCCAGCAAGGCCACTGTGGCGTATGTCCAGCATGGCCACTGTGGCGTATGTCCAGCAGGGCCACAGTGGCGTATGTCCTGCATGGCCACTGTGGCGTATGTCCAGCAGGGCCACTGTGGCGTATGTCCAGCATGGCCACTGTGGCGTATGCGTAACATTTTTCGTATGGTAGAGGAGGCAGTCTTGAGAGTTGTCCTGCATGGCAACTGTGGCGTACGTCCAGCATGGCCACTGTGGCATATGTCCAGCAGGGCCACAGTGGCGTATGTCCAGCATGGCCACTGTGGCGTATGCGTAACATTTTTCGTATGGTAGAGGAGGCAGTCTTGAGAGTTGTCCTGCATGGCAACTGTGGCGTACGTCCAGCATGGCCACTGTGGCGTATGTCCAGCAGGGCCACTGTGGCGTATGTCCAGCATGGCCACTGTGGCGTATGTCCAGCATGGCCACTGTGGCGTATGTCCAGCAGGGCCACTGTGGCGTATGTCCAGCATGGCCACTGTGGCGTATGTCCAGCAGGGCCACAGTGGCGTATGTCCTGCATGGCCACTGTGGCGTATGTCCAGCATGGCCACTGTGGCGTATGTCCAGCATGGCCACTGTGGCGTATGCGTAACATTTTTCGTATGGTAGAGGAGGCAGTCTTGAGAGTTGTCCTGCATGGCCACTGTGGCGTATGTCCAGCAGGGCCACAGTGGCGTATGTCCTGCAGCCCCACAGTGGCGTATGTCCTGCATGGCCACTGTGGAGTATGTCTAGCATGGCAGCTGTGGCGTATGTCCAGCAGGGCCACTGTGGCGTATGTCCAGCAGGGCCACTGTGGCGTATGTCCAGCAAGGCCACTGTGGCGTATGTCCTGCAGGGCCACTGTGGCGTATGTCCTGCATGGCCACTGTGGCGTATGTCCAGCAGGGCCACAGTGGCGTTTGTCTAACATGGCCACTGTGGCGTATGTCCTGCAGCGCCACTGTGGCGTATGTCCAGCAGGGCCACTATGGCGTATGTCCTGCATGGCCACTGTGGCGTATGTCCAGCAGGGCCACAGTGGCGTATGTCCTGCAGCCCCACAGTGGCGTATGTCCTGCATGGCCACTGTGGCGTATGTCCAGCATGGCCACTGTGGCGTATGTCTAGCATGGCCACTGTGGCGTATGTCCAGCAGGGCCACTGTGGCATATGTCCAGCAGGGCCACAGTGGCGTATGTCCTGCATGGCCACAGTGGCGTATGTCCAGCAGGGCCACTGTGGCGTATGTCCAGCAGGGCCACAGTGGCGTATGTCCAGCAGGGCCACATTGGCGTATGTCCTGCATGGCCACTGTGGCGTATGCTTAACATTTTTCGTATGGTAGAGGAGGCAGTCTTGAGAGTTGTCCAGCAGGGCCACTGTGTCGCACGTCCAGCATGGCCACTGTGGCGTATGTCCAGCAGGGCCACAGTGGCGGATGTCCTGCAAGGCCACTGTGGCGTATTTCCAGCAGGGCCACTGTGGCGTATGCGTAACATTATTCGTATGGTAGAGGAGGCAGTCTTGAGAGTTGTCCTGCATGGCAACTGTGGCGTACGTCCAGCATGGCCACTGTGGCGTATGTCCAGCATGGCCACTGTGGCGTATGTCCAGCAGGGCCACAGTGGCGTATGTCCAGCAGGGCCACTGTGCCGTATGTCCAGCAAGGCCACTGTGGCGTATGTCCAGCATGGCCACTGTGGCGTATGTCCAGCATGGCCACTGTGGCGTATGTCCAGCAGGGCCACAGTGGCGTATGTCCTGCAGGGCCACTGTGGCGTATGTCCAGCATGGCCATTGTGGCGTATGCGTAACATTTTTCGTATGGTAGAGGAGGCAGTCTTGAGAGTTGTCCTTCATGGAAACTGTGGCGTAAGTCCAGCAGGGCCACAGTGGCGTATGTCTAGCATGGCCACTGTGGCGTATGTCCAGCAGGGCCACAGTGGCGTATGTCCTGCAGGGCCACTGTGGCGTATGTCCAGCAGGGCCACAGTGGCGTACGTCTAGCATGGCCACTGTGGCGTATGTCCAGCAGGGCCACAGTGGCGTATGTCCTGCAGGGCCACTGTGGCGTATGTCCAGCATGGCAACTGTGGCGTATGTCCAGCCTGGCCACTGTGGCGTATGTCCAGCATGGTCAATGTGGCGTATGTCCAGCAGGGCCACAGTGGCGTATGCCCTGCAGGGACACTGTGGCGTATGCGTAACATTTTTCGTATGGTAGAGGAGGTCTTGAGAGTTGTCCTGCATGGCCACTGTGGCGTATGTCAAGCAGGGCCACAGTGGCGTATGTCCAGCCTGGCCACTGTGGCGTATGTCCAGCATGGTCAATGTGGCGTATGTCCAGCAGGGCCACAGTGGCGTATGCCCTGCAGGGACACTGTGGCGTATGTCCAGCAGGGCCACAGTGGCGTATGCCCTGCAGGGACACTGTGGCGTATGTCCAGCAGGGCCACAGTGGCGTATGTCCAGCAGGGCCACAGTGGCGTATGTCCAGCATGGCCACTGTGGCGTATGCGTAACATTTTTCGTATGGTAGAGGAGGCAGTCTTGAGAGTTGTCCTGCATGGCAACTGTGGCGTATGTCCAGCAGGGCCACAGTGGCGTATGTCCTGCAGCGCCACTGTGGCGTATGTCCAGCAGGACCACAGTGGCGTATGTCCTGCATGGCCACTGTGGCGTATGTCCAGCAGGGCCACTGTGGCGTATGCGTAACATTTTTCTTATGGTAGAGGAGGCAGTCTTGAGAGTTGTCCTGCATGGCAACTGTGGCGTACGTCCAGCATGGCCACTGTGGCGTATGTCCAGCAGGGCCACAGTGGCGTATGTCCAGCATGGCCACTGTGGCGTATGCGTAACATTTTTCGTATGGTAGAGGAGGCAGTCTTGAGAGTTGTCCTGCATGGAAACTGTGGCGTACGTCCAGCATGGCCACTGTGGCGTATGTCCAGCAGGGCCACAGTGGCGTATGTCCTGCATGGCCACTGTGGCGTATGTCCAGCAGGGCCACAGTGGCGTATGTCCTGCATGGCCACTGTGGCGTATGTCCAGCATGGCCACTGTGGCGTATGCGTAACATTTTTCGTATGGTAGAGGAGGCAGTCTTGAGAGTTGTCCTGCATGGCAACTGTGGCGTACGTCCAGCATGGCCACTGTGGCGTATGTCCAGCAGGGCCACAGTGGCGTATGTCCAGCATGGCCACTGTGGCGTATGCGTAACATTTTTCGTATGGTAGAGGAGGCAGTCTTGAGAGTTGTCCTGCATGGCAACTGTGGCGTACGTCCAGCATGGCCACTGTGGCGTATGTCCAGCAGGGCCACTGTGGCGTATGTCCAGCATGGCCACTGTGGCGTATGTCCAGCAGGGCCACTGTGGCGTATGTCCAGCATGGCCACTGTGGCGTATGTCCAGCAGGGCCACAGTGGCGTATGTCCAGCAGGGCCACAGTGGCGTATGTCCAGCAGGGCCACTGTGGCGTATGTCCAGCAGGGCCACAGTAGCGTATGTCCAGCAGGGCCACAGTGGCGTATGTCCAGCATGGCCACTGTGGCGTATGTCCAGCAGGGCCACTGTGGCGTATGTCCAGCAAGGCCACTGTGGCGTATGTCCTGCAGGCCACTGTGGCGTATGCGTAACATTTTTCGTATGGTAGAGGAGGCAGTCTTGAGAGTTGTCCTGCATGGCAACTGTGGCGTACGTCCAGCATGGCCACTGTGGCGTATGTCCAGCATGGCCACTGTGGCGTATGCGTAACATTTTTCGTATGGTAGAGGAGGCAGTCTTGAGAGTTGTCCTGCATGGCAGCTGTGGCGTACGTCCAGCACGGCCACTGTGGCGTATGTCCAGCATGGCCACTGTGGCGTATGTCCAGCATGGCCACTGTGGCATATGTCCAGCAGGGCCACTGTGGCGTATGTCCAGCAGGGCCACTGTGGCGTATGTCCAGCAGGGCCACAGTGGCGTATGTCCTGCAGCGCCACTGTGGCGTATGTCCAGCAGGGCCACAGTGGCGTTTGTCTAGCATGGCCACTGTGGCGTATGTCCTGCAGCGCCACTGTGGCGTATGTCCAGCAGGGCCACTATGGCGTATGTCCTGCATGGCCACTGTGGCGTATGTCCAGCAGGGCCACAGTGGCGTATGTCCTGCAGCCCCACAGTGGCGTATGTCCTGCATGGCCACTGTGGCGTATGTCTAGCATGGCCACTGTGGCGTATGTCCAGCAGGGCCACTGTGGCGTATGTCCAGCAGGGCCACAGTGGCGTATGTCCAGCAGGGCCACAGTGGCGTATGTCCTGCATGGCCACTGTGGCGTATGTCCAGCATGGCCACTGTGGCGTATGTCCAGCATGGCCACTGTGGCGTATGTCCAGCATGGCCACTGTGGCGTATGTCTAGCATGGCCACTGTGGCGTATGTCCTGCAGCGCCACTGTGGCGTATGTCCAGCAGGGCCACTGTGGCGTGTGTCCAGCAAGGCCATTGTGGCGTATGTCCTGCAGGGCCACTGTGGCGTATGTCCTGCATGGCCACTGTGGCGTATGTCCAGCAGAGCCACAGTGGCGTTTGTCTAGCATGGCCACTGTGGCGTATGTCCTGCAGCCCCACAGTGGCGTATGTCCTGCATGGCCACTGTGGCGTATGTCTAGCATGGCCACTGTGGCGTATGTCCTGCAGGGCCACTGTGGCGTATGTCCAGCAGAGCCACAGTGGCGTTTGTCCTGCAGCCCCACAGTGGCGTATGTCCTGCATGGCCACTGTGGCGTATGTCTAGCATGGCCACTGTGGCGTATGTCCAGCAGGGCCACTGTGGCGTATGTCCAGCAGGGCCACTATGGCGTATGTCCTGCATGGCCACTGTGGCGTATGTCCAGCAGGGCTACAGTGGCGTATGTCCTGCAGCCCCACAGTGGCGTATGTCCTGCACGGCCACTGTGGCGTATGTCTAGCATGGCCACTGTGGCGTATGTCCAGCAGGGCCACTGTGGCGTATGTCCAGCAGGGCCACAGTGGCGTATGTCCTGCAGCCCCACAGTGGCGTATGTCCTGCATGGCCACTGTGGCGTATGTCTAGCATGGCCACTGTGGCGTATGTCCAGCAGGGCCACTGTGGCGTATGTCCAGCAGGGCCACAGTGGCGTATGTCCAGCAGGGCCACAGTGGCGTATGTCCAGCATGGCCACTGTGGCGTATGTCCAGCATGGCCACTGTGGCGTATGTCCAGCAAGGCCACTGTGGCGTATGTCCAGCAGGGCCACAGTGGCGTATGTCCTGCATGGCCACTGTGGCGTATGTCCAGCAGGGCCACAGTGGCGTATGTCCTGCATGGCCACTGTGGCGTATGTCCAGCATGGCCACTGTGGCGTATGCGTAACATTTTTCGTATGGTAGAGGAGGCAGTCTTGAGAGTTGTCCTGCATGGCAACTGTGGCGTACGTCCAGCATGGCCACTGTGGCGTATGTCCAGCAGGGCCACAGTGGCGTATGTCCAGCATGGCCACTGTGGCGTATGCGTAACATTTTTCGTATGGTAGAGGAGGCAGTCTTGAGAGTTGTCCTGCATGGCAACTGTGGCGTACGTCCAGCATGGCCACTGTGGCGTATGTCCAGCAGGGCCACTGTGGCGTATGTCCAGCATGGCCACTGTGGCGTATGTCCAGCAGGGCCACTGTGGCGTATGTCCAGCATGGCCACTGTGGCGTATGTCCAGCAGGGCCACAGTGGCGTATGTCCAGCAGGGCCACAGTGGCGTATGTCCAGCAGGGCCACTGTGGCGTATGTCCAGCAGGGCCACAGTAGCGTATGTCCAGCAGGGCCACAGTGGCGTATGTCCAGCATGGCCACTGTGGCGTATGTCCAGCAGGGCCACTGTGGCGTATGTCCAGCAAGGCCACTGTGGCGTATGTCCTGCAGGCCACTGTGGCGTATGCGTAACATTTTTCGTATGGTAGAGGAGGCAGTCTTGAGAGTTGTCCTGCATGGCAACTGTGGCGTACGTCCAGCATGGCCACTGTGGCGTATGTCCAGCATGGCCACTGTGGCGTATGCGTAACATTTTTCGTATGGTAGAGGAGGCAGTCTTGAGAGTTGTCCTGCATGGCAGCTGTGGCGTACGTCCAGCACGGCCACTGTGGCGTATGTCCAGCATGGCCACTGTGGCGTATGTCCAGCATGGCCACTGTGGCATATGTCCAGCAGGGCCACTGTGGCGTATGTCCAGCAGGGCCACTGTGGCGTATGTCCAGCAGGGCCACAGTGGCGTATGTCCTGCAGCGCCACTGTGGCGTATGTCCAGCAGGGCCACAGTGGCGTTTGTCTAGCATGGCCACTGTGGCGTATGTCCTGCAGCGCCACTGTGGCGTATGTCCAGCAGGGCCACTGTGGCGTATGTCCAGCAGGGCCACTGTGGCGTATGTCCAGCAGGGCCACAGTGGCGTATGTCCAGCAGGGCCACAGTGGCGTATGTCCTGCATGGCCACTGTGGCGTATGTCCAGCATGGCCACTGTGGCGTATGTCCAGCATGGCCACTGTGGCGTATGTCCAGCATGGCCACTGTGGCGTATGTCTAGCATGGCCACTGTGGCGTATGTCCTGCAGCGCCACTGTGGCGTATGTCCAGCAGGGCCACTGTGGCGTGTGTCCAGCAAGGCCATTGTGGCGTATGTCCTGCAGGGCCACTGTGGCGTATGTCCTGCATGGCCACTGTGGCGTATGTCCAGCAGAGCCACAGTGGCGTTTGTCTAGCATGGCCACTGTGGCGTATGTCCTGCAGCCCCACAGTGGCGTATGTCCTGCATGGCCACTGTGGCGTATGTCTAGCATGGCCACTGTGGCGTATGTCCTGCAGGGCCACTGTGGCGTATGTCCAGCAGAGCCACAGTGGCGTTTGTCCTGCAGCCCCACAGTGGCGTATGTCCTGCATGGCCACTGTGGCGTATGTCTAGCATGGCCACTGTGGCGTATGTCCAGCAGGGCCACTGTGGCGTATGTCCAGCAGGGCCACTATGGCGTATGTCCTGCATGGCCACTGTGGCGTATGTCCAGCAGGGCTACAGTGGCGTATGTCCTGCAGCCCCACAGTGGCGTATGTCCTGCACGGCCACTGTGGCGTATGTCTAGCATGGCCACTGTGGCGTATGTCCAGCAGGGCCACTGTGGCGTATGTCCAGCAGGGCCACAGTGGCGTATGTCCTGCAGCCCCACAGTGGCGTATGTCCTGCATGGCCACTGTGGCGTATGTCTAGCATGGCCACTGTGGCGTATGTCCAGCAGGGCCACAGTGGCGTATGTCCTGCAGCCCCACAGTGGCGTATGTCCTGCATGGCCACTGTGGCGTATGTCTAGCATGGCCACTGTGGCGTATGTCCAGCAGGGCCACTGTGGCGTATGTCCAGCAGGGCCACAGTGGCGTATGTCCAGCAGGGCCACAGTGGCGTATGTCCAGCATGGCCACTGTGGCGTATGTCCAGCATGGCCACTGTGGCGTATGTCCAGCAAGGCCACTGTGGCGTATGTCCTGCAGGGCCACTGTGGCGTATGTCCTGCATGGCCACTATGGCGTATGTCCAGCAGGGCCACTGTGGCGTTTGTCTAGCATGGCCACTGTGGCGTATGTCCAGCAGGGCCACTATGGCGTATGTCCTGCATGGCCACTGTGGCGTATGTCCAGCAGGGCCACAGTGGCATATGTCCAGCAGGGCCACTGTGGCATATGTCCAGCAGGGCCACAGTGGCGTATGTCCTGCATGGCCACAGTGGCGTATGTCCAGCAGGGCCACTGTGGCGTATGTCCTGCATGGCCACTGTGGCGTATGTCCAGCAGGGCCACTGTGGCGTATGTCCTGCATGGCCACTGTGGCGTATGTCCTGCAGCCCCACAGTGGCGTATGTCCTGCATGGCCACTGTGGCGTATGTCTAGCATGGCCACTGTGGCGTATGTCCAGCAGGGCCACTGTGGCGTATGTCCAGCAGGGCCACTATGGCGTATGTCCTGCATGGCCACTGTGGCGTATGTCCAGCAGGGCTACAGTGGCGTATGTCCTGCAGCCCCACAGTGGCGTATGTCCTGCACGGCCACTGTGGCGTATGTCTAGCATGGCCACTGTGGCGTATGTCCAGCAGGGCCACTGTGGCGTATGTCCAGCAGGGCCACAGTGGCGTATGTCCTGCAGCCCCACAGTGGCGTATGTCCTGCATGGCCACTGTGGCGTATGTCTAGCATGGCCACTGTGGCGTATGTCAAGCAGGGCCACAGTGGCGTATGTCCAGCCTGGCCACTGTGGCGTATGTCCAGCATGGTCAATGTGGCGTATGTCCAGCAGGGCCACAGTGGCGTATGCCCTGCAGGGACACTGTGGCGTATGTCCAGCAGGGCCACAGTGGCGTATGCCCTGCAGGGACACTGTGGCGTATGTCCAGCAGGGCCACAGTGGCGTATGTCCAGCAGGGCCACAGTGGCGTATGTCCAGCATGGCCACTGTGGCGTATGCGTAACATTTTTCGTATGGTAGAGGAGGCAGTCTTGAGAGTTGTCCTGCATGGCAACTGTGGCGTATGTCCAGCAGGGCCACAGTGGCGTATGTCCTGCAGCGCCACTGTGGCGTATGTCCAGCAGGACCACAGTGGCGTATGTCCTGCATGGCCACTGTGGCGTATGTCCAGCAGGGCCACTGTGGCGTATGCGTAACATTTTTCTTATGGTAGAGGAGGCAGTCTTGAGAGTTGTCCTGCATGGCAACTGTGGCGTACGTCCAGCATGGCCACTGTGGCGTATGTCCAGCAGGGCCACAGTGGCGTATGTCCAGCATGGCCACTGTGGCGTATGCGTAACATTTTTCGTATGGTAGAGGAGGCAGTCTTGAGAGTTGTCCTGCATGGAAACTGTGGCGTACGTCCAGCATGGCCACTGTGGCGTATGTCCAGCAGGGCCACAGTGGCGTATGTCCTGCATGGCCACTGTGGCGTATGTCCAGCAGGGCCACAGTGGCGTATGTCCTGCATGGCCACTGTGGCGTATGTCCAGCATGGCCACTGTGGCGTATGCGTAACATTTTTCGTATGGTAGAGGAGGCAGTCTTGAGAGTTGTCCTGCATGGCAACTGTGGCGTACGTCCAGCATGGCCACTGTGGCGTATGTCCAGCAGGGCCACAGTGGCGTATGTCCAGCATGGCCACTGTGGCGTATGCGTAACATTTTTCGTATGGTAGAGGAGGCAGTCTTGAGAGTTGTCCTGCATGGCAACTGTGGCGTACGTCCAGCATGGCCACTGTGGCGTATGTCCAGCAGGGCCACTGTGGCGTATGTCCAGCATGGCCACTGTGGCGTATGTCCAGCAGGGCCACTGTGGCGTATGTCCAGCATGGCCACTGTGGCGTATGTCCAGCAGGGCCACAGTGGCGTATGTCCAGCAGGGCCACAGTGGCGTATGTCCAGCAGGGCCACTGTGGCGTATGTCCAGCAGGGCCACAGTAGCGTATGTCCAGCAGGGCCACAGTGGCGTATGTCCAGCATGGCCACTGTGGCGTATGTCCAGCAGGGCCACTGTGGCGTATGTCCAGCAAGGCCACTGTGGCGTATGTCCTGCAGGCCACTGTGGCGTATGCGTAACATTTTTCGTATGGTAGAGGAGGCAGTCTTGAGAGTTGTCCTGCATGGCAACTGTGGCGTACGTCCAGCATGGCCACTGTGGCGTATGTCCAGCATGGCCACTGTGGCGTATGCGTAACATTTTTCGTATGGTAGAGGAGGCAGTCTTGAGAGTTGTCCTGCATGGCAGCTGTGGCGTACGTCCAGCACGGCCACTGTGGCGTATGTCCAGCATGGCCACTGTGGCGTATGTCCAGCATGGCCACTGTGGCATATGTCCAGCAGGGCCACTGTGGCGTATGTCCAGCAGGGCCACTGTGGCGTATGTCCAGCAGGGCCACAGTGGCGTATGTCCTGCAGCGCCACTGTGGCGTATGTCCAGCAGGGCCACAGTGGCGTTTGTCTAGCATGGCCACTGTGGCGTATGTCCTGCAGCGCCACTGTGGCGTATGTCCAGCAGGGCCACTATGGCGTATGTCCTGCATGGCCACTGTGGCGTATGTCCAGCAGGGCCACAGTGGCGTATGTCCTGCAGCCCCACAGTGGCGTATGTCCTGCATGGCCACTGTGGCGTATGTCTAGCATGGCCACTGTGGCGTATGTCCAGCAGGGCCACTGTGGCGTATGTCCAGCAGGGCCACAGTGGCGTATGTCCAGCAGGGCCACAGTGGCGTATGTCCTGCATGGCCACTGTGGCGTATGTCCAGCATGGCCACTGTGGCGTATGTCCAGCATGGCCACTGTGGCGTATGTCCAGCATGGCCACTGTGGCGTATGTCTAGCATGGCCACTGTGGCGTATGTCCTGCAGCGCCACTGTGGCGTATGTCCAGCAGGGCCACTGTGGCGTGTGTCCAGCAAGGCCATTGTGGCGTATGTCCTGCAGGGCCACTGTGGCGTATGTCCTGCATGGCCACTGTGGCGTATGTCCAGCAGAGCCACAGTGGCGTTTGTCTAGCATGGCCACTGTGGCGTATGTCCTGCAGCCCCACAGTGGCGTATGTCCTGCATGGCCACTGTGGCGTATGTCTAGCATGGCCACTGTGGCGTATGTCCTGCAGGGCCACTGTGGCGTATGTCCAGCAGAGCCACAGTGGCGTTTGTCCTGCAGCCCCACAGTGGCGTATGTCCTGCATGGCCACTGTGGCGTATGTCTAGCATGGCCACTGTGGCGTATGTCCAGCAGGGCCACTGTGGCGTATGTCCAGCAGGGCCACTATGGCGTATGTCCTGCATGGCCACTGTGGCGTATGTCCAGCAGGGCTACAGTGGCGTATGTCCTGCAGCCCCACAGTGGCGTATGTCCTGCACGGCCACTGTGGCGTATGTCTAGCATGGCCACTGTGGCGTATGTCCAGCAGGGCCACTGTGGCGTATGTCCAGCAGGGCCACAGTGGCGTATGTCCTGCAGCCCCACAGTGGCGTATGTCCTGCATGGCCACTGTGGCGTATGTCTAGCATGGCCACTGTGGCGTATGTCCAGCAGGGCCACTGTGGCGTATGTCCAGCAGGGCCACAGTGGCGTATGTCCAGCAGGGCCACAGTGGCGTATGTCCAGCATGGCCACTGTGGCGTATGTCCAGCATGGCCACTGTGGCGTATGTCCAGCAAGGCCACTGTGGCGTATGTCCAGCAGGGCCACAGTGGCGTATGTCCTGCATGGCCACTGTGGCGTATGTCCAGCAGGGCCACAGTGGCGTATGTCCTGCATGGCCACTGTGGCGTATGTCCAGCATGGCCACTGTGGCGTATGCGTAACATTTTTCGTATGGTAGAGGAGGCAGTCTTGAGAGTTGTCCTGCATGGCAACTGTGGCGTACGTCCAGCATGGCCACTGTGGCGTATGTCCAGCAGGGCCACAGTGGCGTATGTCCAGCATGGCCACTGTGGCGTATGCGTAACATTTTTCGTATGGTAGAGGAGGCAGTCTTGAGAGTTGTCCTGCATGGCAACTGTGGCGTACGTCCAGCATGGCCACTGTGGCGTATGTCCAGCAGGGCCACTGTGGCGTATGTCCAGCATGGCCACTGTGGCGTATGTCCAGCAGGGCCACTGTGGCGTATGTCCAGCATGGCCACTGTGGCGTATGTCCAGCAGGGCCACAGTGGCGTATGTCCAGCAGGGCCACAGTGGCGTATGTCCAGCAGGGCCACTGTGGCGTATGTCCAGCAGGGCCACAGTAGCGTATGTCCAGCAGGGCCACAGTGGCGTATGTCCAGCATGGCCACTGTGGCGTATGTCCAGCAGGGCCACTGTGGCGTATGTCCAGCAAGGCCACTGTGGCGTATGTCCTGCAGGCCACTGTGGCGTATGCGTAACATTTTTCGTATGGTAGAGGAGGCAGTCTTGAGAGTTGTCCTGCATGGCAACTGTGGCGTACGTCCAGCATGGCCACTGTGGCGTATGTCCAGCATGGCCACTGTGGCGTATGCGTAACATTTTTCGTATGGTAGAGGAGGCAGTCTTGAGAGTTGTCCTGCATGGCAGCTGTGGCGTACGTCCAGCACGGCCACTGTGGCGTATGTCCAGCATGGCCACTGTGGCGTATGTCCAGCATGGCCACTGTGGCATATGTCCAGCAGGGCCACTGTGGCGTATGTCCAGCAGGGCCACTGTGGCGTATGTCCAGCAGGGCCACAGTGGCGTATGTCCTGCAGCGCCACTGTGGCGTATGTCCAGCAGGGCCACAGTGGCGTTTGTCTAGCATGGCCACTGTGGCGTATGTCCTGCAGCGCCACTGTGGCGTATGTCCAGCAGGGCCACTGTGGCGTATGTCCAGCAGGGCCACTGTGGCGTATGTCCAGCAGGGCCACAGTGGCGTATGTCCAGCAGGGCCACAGTGGCGTATGTCCTGCATGGCCACTGTGGCGTATGTCCAGCATGGCCACTGTGGCGTATGTCCAGCATGGCCACTGTGGCGTATGTCCAGCATGGCCACTGTGGCGTATGTCTAGCATGGCCACTGTGGCGTATGTCCTGCAGCGCCACTGTGGCGTATGTCCAGCAGGGCCACTGTGGCGTGTGTCCAGCAAGGCCATTGTGGCGTATGTCCTGCAGGGCCACTGTGGCGTATGTCCTGCATGGCCACTGTGGCGTATGTCCAGCAGAGCCACAGTGGCGTTTGTCTAGCATGGCCACTGTGGCGTATGTCCTGCAGCCCCACAGTGGCGTATGTCCTGCATGGCCACTGTGGCGTATGTCTAGCATGGCCACTGTGGCGTATGTCCTGCAGGGCCACTGTGGCGTATGTCCAGCAGAGCCACAGTGGCGTTTGTCCTGCAGCCCCACAGTGGCGTATGTCCTGCATGGCCACTGTGGCGTATGTCTAGCATGGCCACTGTGGCGTATGTCCAGCAGGGCCACTGTGGCGTATGTCCAGCAGGGCCACTATGGCGTATGTCCTGCATGGCCACTGTGGCGTATGTCCAGCAGGGCTACAGTGGCGTATGTCCTGCAGCCCCACAGTGGCGTATGTCCTGCACGGCCACTGTGGCGTATGTCTAGCATGGCCACTGTGGCGTATGTCCAGCAGGGCCACTGTGGCGTATGTCCAGCAGGGCCACAGTGGCGTATGTCCTGCAGCCCCACAGTGGCGTATGTCCTGCATGGCCACTGTGGCGTATGTCTAGCATGGCCACTGTGGCGTATGTCCAGCAGGGCCACAGTGGCGTATGTCCTGCAGCCCCACAGTGGCGTATGTCCTGCATGGCCACTGTGGCGTATGTCTAGCATGGCCACTGTGGCGTATGTCCAGCAGGGCCACTGTGGCGTATGTCCAGCAGGGCCACAGTGGCGTATGTCCAGCAGGGCCACAGTGGCGTATGTCCAGCATGGCCACTGTGGCGTATGTCCAGCATGGCCACTGTGGCGTATGTCCAGCAAGGCCACTGTGGCGTATGTCCTGCAGGGCCACTGTGGCGTATGTCCTGCATGGCCACTATGGCGTATGTCCAGCAGGGCCACTGTGGCGTTTGTCTAGCATGGCCACTGTGGCGTATGTCCAGCAGGGCCACTATGGCGTATGTCCTGCATGGCCACTGTGGCGTATGTCCAGCAGGGCCACAGTGGCATATGTCCAGCAGGGCCACTGTGGCATATGTCCAGCAGGGCCACAGTGGCGTATGTCCTGCATGGCCACAGTGGCGTATGTCCAGCAGGGCCACTGTGGCGTATGTCCTGCATGGCCACTGTGGCGTATGTCCAGCATGGCCACTGTGGCGTATGTCCAGCATGGCAACTGTGGCGTACGTCCAGCATGGCCACTGTGGCGTATGTCCAGCAAGGCCACTGTGGCGTATGTCCAGCGTGGCCAATGTGGCGTATGTCCAGCAGGGCCACTGTGGCCCACGTCCAGCATGGCCACTGTGGCGTATGTCCAGCAGGGCCACAGTGGCGTATGCCCTGCAGGGCCACAGTGGCGTATGTCCAGCAGGGCCACAGTGGCGTATGTCCTGCATGGCCACTGTGGCGTATGTCCAGCATGGCCACTGTGGCGTATGTCCAGCATGGCAACTGTGGCGTACGTCCAGCATGGCCACTGTGGCGTATGTCCAGCAAGGCCACTGTGGCGTATGTCCAGCGTGGCCAATGTGGCGTATGTCCAGCAGGGCCACTGTGGCCCACGTCCAGCATGGCCACTGTGGCGTATGTCCAGCAGGGCCACAGTGGCGTATGCCCTGCAGGGCCACTGTGGCGTATGTCCAGCAGGGCCACTGTGGCGTATGTCCAGCATGGCCACTGTGGCGTATGTTCAGCAGGGTCACAGTGGCGTATGTCCTGCATTGCCCCTGTGGCGTATGTCCTGCATGGCCACTGTGGCGTATGCTTAACATTTTTCGTATGGTAGAGGAGGCAGTCTTGAGAGTTGTCCTGCATGGCAACTGTGGCGTAAGTCCAGCATGGTCACTGTGGCGTATGTCCAGCAAGGCCACAGTGGCGTATGCCCTGCAGGGCCACTGTGGCGTATGTCCAGCAGGGCCACTGTGGCGTATGTCCAGCGGGGCCACAGTGGCGTATGCCCTGCAGGGCCACTGTGGCGTATGTCCAGCATGGCCACTGTGGCGTATGTTCAGCATGGCCACTGTGGCGTATGTTCAGCAGGGTCACAGTGGCGTATGTCCTGCATTGCCCCTGTGGCGTATGTCCTGCATGGCCACTGTGGCGTATGCTTTACATTTTTCGTATGGTAGAGGAGGCAGTCTTGAGAGTTGTCCTGCATGGCAACTGTGGCGTAAGTCCAGCATGGTCACTGTGGCATATGTCCAGCAAGGCCACTGTGGCGTATGTCCTGCAGGGCCACTGTGGCGTATGTCCTGCATGGCCACTATGGCGTATGTCCAGCAGGGCCACAGTGGCGTATGTCCAGCATGGCCACTGTGGCGTATGTCCAGCAGGGCCACTGTGGCGTATGTCCAGCAAGGCCACTGTGGCGTATGTCCTGCAGGGCCACTGTGGCGTATGTCCTGCATGGCCACTATGGCGTATGTCCAGCAGGGCCACTGTGGCGTTTGTCTAGCATGGCCACTGTGGCGTATGTCCAGCAGGGCCACTATGGCGTATGTCCTGCATGGCCACTGTGGCGTATGTCCAGCAGGGCCACAGTGGCATATGTCCAGCAGGGCCACTGTGGCATATGTCCAGCAGGGCCACAGTGGCGTATGTTTTTGCATGGCCACAGTGGCGTATGTCCAGCAGGGCCACTGTGGCGTATGTCCAGCAGGGCCACAGTGGCGTATGTCCAGCAGGGCCACAGTGGCGTATGTCCTGCATGGCCACTGTGGCGTATGTCCAGCATGGCCACTGTGGCGTATGTCCAGCAGGGCCACAGTGGCATATGTCCAGCAGGGCCACTGTGGCATATGTCCAGCAGGGCCACAGTGGCGTATGTCCTGCATGGCCACAGTGGCGTATGTCCAGCAGGGCCACAGTGGCGTATGTCCAGCAGGGCCACAGTGGCGTATGTCCTGCATGGCCACTGTGGCGTATGTCCAGCAGGGCCACAGTGGCGTATGTCCTGCAGCGCCACTGTGGCGTATGCGTAACATTTTTCGTATGGTAGAGGAGGCAGTCTTGAGAGTTGTCCTGCATGGCAACTGTGGCGTACGTCCAGCATGGCCACTGTGGCGTATGTACAGCAAGGCCACTGTGGCGTATGTCCAGCATGGCCACTGTGGCGTATGTCCAGCAGGGCCACAGTGGCGTATGTCCTGCATGGCCACTGTGGCGTATGTCCAGCAGGGCCACAGTGGCGTATGTCCTGCAGCGCCACTGTGGCGTATGCGTAACATTTTTCGTATGGTAGAGGAGGCAGTCTTGAGAGTTGTCCTGCATGGCAACTGTGGCGTACGTCCAGCATGGCCACTGTGGCGTATGCCCTGCAGGGCCACTGTGGCGTATGTCCAGCATGGCCACTGTGGCGTATGTCCTGCATGGCCACTGTGGCGCATGTCCAGCAGGGCCACTGTTGTGTATGTCCAGCATGACCACTGTGGCGTATGTCCAGCAGGGCCACAGTGGCGTATGTCCTGCATGGCCACTGTGGCGTATGCGTAACATTTTTCGTATGGTAGAGGAGGCAGTCTTGAGAGTTGTCCTGCATGGCAACTGTGGCGTACGTCCAGCATGGCCACTGTGGCGTATGTACAGCAAGGCCACTGTGGCGTATGTCCAGCATGGCCACTGTGGCGTATGTCCAGCATAGCCACGGTGGCGTACGTCCAGCATGGCCACTGTGGCGTATGTCCAGCAAGGCCACTGTGGCGTATTTCCAGCATGGCCACGGTGGCGTATGTCCAGCAGGGCCACTGTGGCGTATGTCCAGCAGGGCCACAGTGGCGTATGTCCTGCATGGCCACTGTGGCGTATGTCCAGCAGGGCCACTGTGGCGTATGTCCAGCATTTCCACGGTGGCGTATGTCCAGCAGGGCCACTGTGGCGTATGTCCAGCAGGGCCACAGTGGCGTATGTCCTGCATGGCCACTGTGGCGTATGTCCAGCAGGACCACAGTGGCGTATGTCCTGCAGGGCCACTGTGGCGTATGTCCAGCATGGCCACTGTGGCGTATGCGTAACATTTTTCGTATGGTAGAGGAGGCAGTCTTGAGAGTTGTCCTGCATGGCAACTGTGGCGTATGTCCAGCAGGGCCACTGTGGCGTATGTCCTGAATGGCCACTGTGGCGTATGTCCAGCAGGGCCACAGTGGCGTATGTCCTGCAGGGCCAATGTGGCGTATGTCCAGCAGGACCACTGTGGCGTATGTCCAGCAGGGCCACTGTGGCGTATGTCCAGCGGGGCCACAGTGACGTATGCCCTGCAGGGCCACTGTGGCGTATGTCCTGCAGGGCCACAGTGGCGTATGTCCAGCATGGCCACTGTGGCGTATGTCCAGCAGGGCCACAGTGGCGTATGCCCTGCAGGGCCCCTGTGCCGTATGTCCTGCATGGCCACTTTGGCGTATGTCCAGCAGGGCCACTGTGGCGTATGTCCAGCAGGGCCACAGTGGCGTATGCCCTGCAGGGCCACTGTGGCGTATGTCCTGCATGGCCACGGTGGCGTATGTCCTGCATGGCCATGGTGGCGTATGTCCAGCAGGGCCACAGTGGCGTATGTCTAGCATGGCCACTGTGGCGTATGTCCTGCAGGGCCACTGTGGCGTATGTCCTGCATGGCCACGGTGGCGTATGTCCAGCAGGGCCACAGTGGCGTATGTCCAGCAGGGCCACAGTGGCGTATGTCCTGCATGGCCACTGTGGCGTATGTCCTGCATGGCCACGGTGGCGTATGTCCAGCAGGGCCACAGTGGCGTATGTCCAGCAGGGCCACAGTGGCGTATGTCCTGCATGGCCACTGTGGCGTATGTCCTGCATGGCCACGGTGGCGTATGTCCAGCAGGGCCACAGTGGCGTATGTCCAGCAGGGCCACAGTGGCGTATGTCCTGCATGGCCACGGTGGCGTATGTCCAGCAGGGCCACAGTGGCGTATGCCCTGCAGGGCCACTGTGGCGTATGTCTAGCAGGGCCACAGTGGCGTATGTCCTGCAGCGCCACTGTGGCGTATGTCCAGCAGGGCCACTGTGGCGTATGTCCAGCATGGCCACGGTGGCGTATGTCCAGCAGGGCCACTGTGGCGTATGTTCAGCAGGGCCACAGTGGCGTATGTCCTGCATGGCCACTTTGGCGTATGTCCAGCAGGGCCACTGTGGCGTATGTTCAGCATGGCCACTGTGGCGTATGTCCAGCAGGGCCACAGTGGTGTATGTCCAGCATGGCCACAGTGGCGTATGTCCTGCAGGGCCACTGTGGCGTATGCGTAACATTTTCCGTATGGTAGAGGAGGCAGTCTTGAGAGTTGTCCTGCATGGCAACTGTGGCGTACGTCCGGCATGGCCACTGTGGCGTATGGCCAGCAAGGCCACTGTGGCGTATGTCCAGCATGGCCACTGTGGCGTATGTCCAGCATGGCCACTGTAGCGTATGTCCAGCAGGGCCACAGTGGCGTATGTCCTGCGTGGCCACTGTGGCGTATGCGTAACATTTTTCGTATGGTAGAGGAGGCAGTCTTGAGAGTTGTAATGCATAGCAACTGTGGTGTACGTCCAGCATGGCCACTGTGGCGTATGTCCAGCAGGGCCACTGTGGCGTATGTCCAGCATGGCCACTGTGGCGTATGTCCAGCAGGGCCACAGTGGCGTATGTCCAGCAGGGCCACTGTGGCGTATGCCCAGCATGGCCACTGTGGCGTATGTCCAGCAGGGCCACAGTGGCGTATGCCCTGCAGGGCCACTGTCGCGTATGTCCTGCAGCGCCACTGTGGCGTATGTCCAGCATGGCCACTGTGGCGTATGTCTAGCAGGGCCACTGTGGCGTATGTCCTGCATGGCCACAGTGGCGTATGTCCTGCATGGCCACGGTGGCGTATGTCCAGCAGGGCCACAGTGGCGTATGTCTAGCATGGCCACTGTGGCGTATGTCCTGCAGCGCCACTGTGGCGTATGTCCAGCAGGGCCACTGTGGAATATGTCCAGCGGGGCCACAGTGGCGTATGCCCTGCAGGGCCACTGTGGCGTATGTCCTGCATGGCCACGGTGGCGTATGTCCTGCATGGCCACAGTGGCGTATGTCCAGCAGGGCCACTGTGGCGTATGTCTAGCAGGGCCACTGTGGCGTATGTCCAGCATAGCCACGGTGGCGTATGTCCAGCAGGGCCACTGTGGCGTATGTCCTGCATGGCCACAGTGGCGTATGTCCTGCATGGCCACGGTGGCGTATGTCCAGCAGGGCCACAGTGGCGTATGTCTAGCATGGCCACTGTGGCGTATGTCCTGCAGCGCCACTGTGGCGTATGTCCAGCAGGGCCACTGTGGAATATGTCCAGCGGGGCCACAGTGGCGTATGCCCTGCAGGGCCACTGTGGCGTATGTCCTGCATGGCCACGGTGGCGTATGTCCTGCATGGCCATGGTGGCGTATGTCCAGCAGGGCCACAGTGGCGTATGTCCAGCATGGCCACTGTGGCGTATGCGTAACATTTTTCGTATGGTAGAGGAGGCAGTCTTGAGAGTTGTCCTGCATGGCAACTGTGGCGTATGTCCAGCAGGGCCACAGTGGCGTATGCCCTGCAGGGCCACTGTGGCGTATGTCCTGCATGGCCACGGTGGCGTATGTCCTGCATGGCCATGGTGGCGTATGTCCAGCAGGGCCACAGTGGCGTATGTCCTGCAGGGCCACTGTGGCGTATGTCCAGCAGGGCCACTGTGGCGTATGTCCAGCAGGGCCACTGTGGCGTATGTCTAGCATGGCCACTGTGGCGTATGTAATGCAGCGCCACTGTGGCGTATGTCCAGCAGGGCCACTGTGGCGTATGTCCAGCCGGGCCACTGTAGCGTATGTCCAGCAGGGCCACAGTGGCGTATGTCTAGCATGGCCACTGTGGCGTATGTCCAGCAGGGCCACTGTGGCGCATGTCCAGCAGGGCCACAGTGGCGTATGTCCAGCAGGGCCACAGTGGCGTATGTCCAGCAGGGCCACAGTGGCGTATGTCCTGCATGGCCACTGTGGCGTATGTCCTGCATGGCCACGGTGGCGTATGTCCAGCAGGGCCACAGTGGCGTATGTCCTGCATGGCCACTTTGGCGTATGTCCAGCAGGGCCACTGTGGCGTATGTCCAGCATGGCCACTGTGGCGTATGTCCAGCAGGGCCACAGTGGCGTATGTCCAGCAGGGCCACAGTGGCGTATGTCCAGCATGGCCACAGTGGCGTATGTCCACTTTGGCGTATGTCCAGCAGGGCCACTGTGGCGTATGTCCAGCAGGGCCACTGTGGCGTATGTCCAGCATGGCCACTGTGGCGTATGTCCAGCAGGGCCACAGTGGCGTATGTCCAGCAGGGCCACAGTGGCGTGTGTCCAGCATGGCCACAGTGGCGTATGTCCTGCAGGGCCACAGTGGCGTATGTCCTGCATGGCCACTTTGGCGTATGTCCAGCAGGGCCACTGTGGCGTATGTCCAGCAGGGCCACTGTGGCGTATGTCCAGCATGGCCACTGTGGCGTATGTCCAGCAGGGCCACAGTGGCGTATGTCCAGCATGGCCACAGTGGCGTATGTCCAGCAGGGCCACAGTGGCGTATGTCCTGCATGGCCACTTTGGCGTATGTCCAGCAGGGCCACTGTGGCGTATGTCCAGCATGGCCACTGTGGCGTATGTCCAGCAGGGCCACAGTGGCGTATGTCCAGCAGGGCCACAGTGG
Organism: Eristalis intricaria; assembly: GCA_964034865.1. Classification (NCBI taxonomy): domain Eukaryota; kingdom Metazoa; phylum Arthropoda; class Insecta; order Diptera; family Syrphidae; genus Eristalis; species Eristalis intricaria. Next base: position 56,711,600 of record OZ035876.1, read on the forward strand.
CGTATGTCCAGCATGGCCACAGTGGCGTATGTCCACTTTGGCGTATGTCCAGCAGGGCCACTGTGGCGTATGTCCAGCAGGGCCACTGTGGCGTATGTCCAGCATGGCCACTGTGGCGTATGTCCAGCAGGGCCACAGTGGCGTATGTCCAGCAGGGCCACAGTGGCGTATGTCCAGCATGGCCACAGTGGCGTATGTCCTGCAGGGCCACAGTGGCGTATGTCCTGCATGGCCACTTTGGCGTATGTCCAGCAGGGCCACTGTGGCGTATGTCCAGCAGGGCCACTGTGGCGTATGTCCAGCATGGCCACTGTGGCGTATGTCCAGCAGGGCCACAGTGGCGTATGTCCAGCATGGCCACAGTGGCGTATGTCCTGCAGGGCCACAGTGGCGTATGTCCTGCATGGCCACTTTGGCGTATGTCCAGCAGGGCCACTGTGGCGTATGTCCAGCAGGGCCACTGTGGCGTATGTCCAGCATGGCCACTGTGGCGTATGTCCAGCAGGGCCACAGTGGCGTATGTCCAGCAGGGCCACAGTGGCGTATGTCCTGCATGGCCACTGTGGCGTATGTCCAGCAGGGCCACAGTGGCGTATGTCCAGCAGGGCCACAGTGGCGTATGTCCAGCATGGCCACAGTGGCGTATGTCCTGCAGGGCCACTGTGGCGTATGTCCTGCATGGCCACGGTGGCGTATGTCCAGCAGGGCCACAGTGGCGTATGCCCTGCAGGGCCACTGCGGCGTATGTCTAGCATGGCCACTGTGGCGTATGTCCAGCAGGGCCACAGTGGCGTATGTCCTGCAGGGCCACTGTGGCGTATGTCCAGCAGGGCCACTGTGGCGTATGTCCAGCAGGGCCACTGTGGCGTATGTCCAGCAGGGCCACAGTGGCGTATGTCCTGCATGGCCACTTTGGCGTATGTCCAGCAGGGCCACTGTGGCGTATGTCCAGCATGGCCACTGTGGCGTATGTCCAGCAGGGTCACAGTGGCGTATGTCCAGCATGGCCGCAGTGGCGTATGTCCAGCATGGCCACTGTGGCGTATGGCCAGCAGGGCCACAGTGGCGTATGTCTAGCATGGCCACTGTGGCGTATGTCCTGCAGCGCCACTGTGGCGTATGTCCAGCAGGGCCACTGTGGCGTATGTCCAGCATGGCCACGGTGGCGTATGTCCAGCAGGGCCACTGTGGCGTATGTCCAGCAGGGCCACAGTGGCGTATGTCCTGCATGGCCACTTTGGCGTATGTCCAGCAGGGCCACTGTGGCGTATGTCCAGCATGGCCACTGTGGCGTATGTCCAGCATGGCCACGGTGGCGTATGTCCAGCAGGGCCACAGTGGCGTATGTCTAGCATGGCCACTGTGGCGTATGTCCAGCAGGGCCACAGTGGCGTATGTCCTGCATGGCCACTGTGGCGTATGTCCAGCATGGCCACGGTGGCGTATGTCCAGCAGGGCCACAGTGGCGTATGTCCAGCAGGGCCACAGTGGCGTATGCCCTGCAGGGCCACTGTGGCGTATGTCCTGAGGGGCCACAGTGGCGTATGTCCAGCATGGCCACTGTGGCGTATGTCCAGCATGGCCACGGTGGCGTATGTAATGCAGCGCCACTGTGGCGTATGTCCAGCAGGGCCACTGTGGCGTATGTCCAGCAGGGCCACTGTAGCGTATGTCCAGCAGGGCCACAGTGGCGTATGTCTAGCATGGCCACTGTGGCGTATGTCCAGCAGGGCCACAGTGGCGTATGTCCTGCAGGGCCACTGTGGCGTATGTCCAGCATGGCCACTGTGGCGTATGTCCAGCAGGGCCACAGTGGCGTATGTCTAGCATGGCCACTGTGGCGTATGTCCAGCAGGGCCACAGTGGCGTATGTCCTGCAGGGCCACTGTGGCGTATGTCCTGCATGGCCATGGTGGCGTATGTCCAGCACGGCCACAGTGGCGTATGTCCAGCAGGGCCACAGTGGCGTATGTCCAGCAGGGCCACAGTGGCGTATGTCCTGCATGGCCACTGTGGCGTATGTCCTGCATGGCCACGGTGGCGTATGTCCAGCAGGGCCACAGTGGCGTATGCCCTGCAGGGCCACTGCGGCGTATGTCTAGCATGGCCACTGTGGCGTATGTCCAGCAGGGCCACAGTGGCGTATGTCCTGCAGGGCCACTGTGGCGTATGTCCAGCAGGGCCACTGTGGCGTATGTCCAGCAGGGCCACTGTGGCGTATGTAATGCAGCGCCACTGTGGCGTATGTCCAGCATGGCCACTGTGGCGTATGTCCAGCAGGGCCACAGTGGCGTATGCCCTGCAGGGCCACTGTGGCGTATGTCCTGCATGGCCACGGTGGCGTATGTCCTGCATGGCCATGGTGGCGTATGTCCAGCACGGCCACAGTGGCGTATGTCCAGCAGGGCCACAGTGGCGTATGTCCAGCAGGGCCACAGTGGCGTATGTCCTGCATGGCCACTGTGGCGTATGTCCTGCATGGCCACGGTGGCGTATGTCCAGCAGGGCCACAGTGGCGTATGCCCTGCAGGGCCACTGCGGCGTATGTCCAGCAGGGCCACTGTGGCGTATGTCCAGCAGGGCCACTGTGGCGTATGTCTAGCATGGCCACTGTGGCGTATGTAATGCAGCGCCACTGTGGCGTATGTCCAGCAGGGCCACTGTGGCGTATGTCCTGCAGGGCCACTGTGGCGTATGTCCAGCAGGGCCACTGTGGCGTATGTCCAGGAGGGCCACTGTGGCGTATGTCTAGCATGGCCACTGTGGCGTATGTAATGCAGCGCCACTGTAGCGTATGTCCAGCAGGGCCACTGTGGCGCATGTCCAGCAGGGCCACAGTGGCGTATGTCCAGCAGGGCCACAGTGGCGTATGTCCTGCATGGCCACTGTGGCGTATGTCCTGCATGGCCACGGTGGCGTATGTCCAGCAGGGCCACAGTGGCGTATGTCCAGCAGGGCCACAGTGGCGTATGTCCTGCAGCGCCACTGTGGCGTATGTCCAGCAGGGCCACTGTGGCGTATGTCCAGCATGGCCACGGTGGTGTATGTCCAGCAGGGCCACTGTGGCGTATGTCCAGCAGGGCCACAGTGGCGTATGTCCTGCATGGCCACTTTGGCGTATGTCCAGCAGGGCCACTGTGGCGTATGTCCAGCATGTCCACTGTGGCGTATGTCCAGCAGGGTCACAGTGGCGTATGTCCAGCATGGCCACAGTGGCGTATGTCCTGCAGGGCCACTGTGGCGTATGCGTAACATTTTTCGTATGGTAGAGGAGGCAGTCTTGAGAGTTGTCCTGCATGGCAACTGTGGCGTACGTCCGGCATGGCCACTGTGGCGTATGGCCAGCAGGGCCACAGTGGCGTATGTCTAGCATGGCCACTGTGGCGTATGTCCTGCAGCGCCACTGTGGCGTATGTCCAGCAGGGCCACTGTGGCGTATGTCCAGCATGGCCACGGTGGCGTATGTCCAGCAGGGCCACTGTGGCGTATGTCCAGCAGGGCCACAGTGGCGTATGTCCTGCATGGCCACTTTGGCGTATGTCCAGCAGGGCCACTGTGGCGTATGTCCAGCATGGCCACTGTGGCGTATGTCCAGCATGGCCACGGTGGCGTATGTCCAGCAGGTCCACAGTGGCGTATGTCTAGCATGGCCACTGTGGCGTATGTCCAGCAGGGCCACAGTGGCGTATGTCCTGCATGGCCACTGTGGCGTATGTCCAGCATGGCCACGGTGGCGTATGTCCAGCAGGGCCACAGTGGCGTATGTCTAGCATGGCCACTGTGGCGTATGTCCAGCAGGGCCACAGTGGCGTATGTCCTGCATGGCCACTGTGGCGTACGTCCGGCATGGCCACTGTGGCGTATGGCCAGCAAGGCCACTGTGGCGTATGTCCAGCATGGCCACTGTGGCGTATGTCCAGCAGGGCCACAGTGGCGTATGTCCTGCATGGCCACTGTGGCGTATGCGTAACATTTTTTATTTAACATGTCCAGCAGGGCCACAGTGGCGTATGTCCTGCAGCGCCACTGTGGCGTATGTCCAGCAGGGCCACTGTGGCGTATGTCCAGCATGGCCACGGTGGCGTATGTCCAGCAGCGCCACTGTGGCGTATGTCCAGCAGGGCCACTGTGGCGTATGTCCAGCATGGCCGCAGTGGCGTATGTCCTGCAGGGCCACTGTGGCGTATGCGTAACATTTTTCGTATGGTAGAGGAGGCAGTCTTGAGAGTTGTCCTGCATGGCAACTGTGGCGTACGTCCGGCATGGCCACTGTGGCGTATGGCCAGCAAGGCCACTGTGGCGTATGTCCAGCATGGCCACTGTGGCGTATGTCCAGCATGGCCACGGTGGCGTATGTCCAGCAGGGCCACAGTGGCGTATGTCTAGCATGGCCACTGTGGCGTATGTCCTGCAGCGCCACTGTGGCGTATGTCCAGCAGAGCCACTGTGGCGTATGCGTAACATTTTTCGTATGGTAGAGGAGGCAGTCTTGAGAGTTATCCTGCATGGCAACTGTGGCGTATGTCCAGCAGGGCCACAGTGGCGTATGCCCTGCAGGGCCACTGCGGCGTATGTCCTGCATGGCCACGGTGGCGTATGTCCTGCATGGCCATGGTGGCGTATGTCCAGCAGGGCCACAGTGGCGTATGTCCTGCAGGGCCACTGTGGCGTATGTCCAGCAGGGCCACTGTGGCGTATGTCCAGCAGGGCCACTGTGGCGTATGTCTAGCATGGCCACTGTGGCGTATGTAATGCAGCGCCACTGTGGCGTATGTCCAGCAGGGCCACTGTGGCGTATGTCCAGCAGGGCCACTGTGGCGCATGTCCAGCAGGGCTACAGTGGCGTATGTCCAGCAGGGCCACAGTGGCGTATGTCCAGCAGGGCCACAGTGGCGTATGTCCTGCATGGCCACTGTGGCGTATGTCCTGCATGGCCACGGTGGCGTATGTCCAGCAGGGCCACAGTGGCGTATGTCCAGCAGGGCCACTGTGGCGTATGTCCAGCATGGCCACGGTGGCGTATGTCCAGTAGGGCCACTGTGGCGTATGTCCAGCAGGGCCACAGTGGCGTATGTCCTGCATGGCCACTTTGGCGTATGTCCAGCAGGGCCACTGTGGCGTATGTCCAGCATGGCCACTGTGGCGTATGTCCAGCAGGGCCACAGTGGCGTATGTCCAGCATGGCCACAGTGGCATATGTCCTGCAGGGCCACTGTGGCGTATGTCCAGCAGTGCCACTGTGGCGTATGTCCAGCAGGGCCACTGTGGCGCATGTCCAGCAGGGCCACAGTGGCGTATGTCCAGCAGGGCCACAGTGGCGTATGTCCTGCATGGCCACTTTGGCGTATGTCCAGCAGGGCCACTGTGGCGTATGTCCAGCATGGCCACAGTGGCGTATGTCCTGCAGGGCCACTGTGGCGTAGGCGTAACATTTTTCGTATGGTAGAGGAGGCAGTCTTGAGAGTTGTCCTGCATGGCAACTGTGGCGTACGTCCGGCATGGCCACTGTGGCGTATGTCCAGCAGGGCCACTGTGGCGTATGTCCTGCATGGCCACTTTGGCGTATGTCCAGCAGGGCCACTGTGGCGTATGTCCAGCATGGCCACTGTGGCGTATGTCCAGCAGGGCCACAGTGGCATATGTCCTGCAGGGCCACTGTGGCGTATGTCCAGCAGTGCCACTGTGGCGTATGTCCAGCAGGGCCACTGTGGCGCATGTCCAGCAGGGCCACAGTGGCGTATGTCCAGCAGGGCCACAGTGGCGTATGTCCAGCAGGGCCACAGTGGCGTATGTCCTGCATGGCCACTGTGGCGTATGTCCTGCATGGCCACGGTGGCGTATGTCCAGCAGGGCCACAGTGGCGTATGTCCAGCAGGGCCACAGTGGCGTATGTCCTGCAGCGCCACTGTGGCGTATGTCCAGCAGGGCCACTGTGGCGTATGTCCAGCATGGCCACGGTGGCGTATGTCCAGCAGCGCCACTGTGGCGTATGTCCAGCAGGGCCACTGTGGCGTATGTCCAGCATGGCCACAGTGGCGTATGTCCTGCAGGGCCACTGTGGCGTATGCGTAACATTTTTCGTATGGTAGAGGAGGCAGTCTTGAGAGTTGTCCTGCATGGCAACTGTGACGTACGTCCGGCATGGCCACTGTGGCGTATGGCCAGCAAGGCCACAGTGGCGTATGTCCAGCATGGCCACTGTGGCGTATGTCCAGCATGGCTACGGTGGCGTATGTCCAGCAGGGCCACAGTGGCGTATGTCTAGCATGGCCACTGTGGCGTATGTCCAGCAGGGCCACAGTGGCGTATGTCCTGCATGGCCACTGGCGTATGTCCAGCAGGGCCACTGTGGCGTATGTCCAGCTGGGCCACTGTGGCGTTTGTCCAGCAGGGCCACAGTGGCGTATGTCCTGCAGCGCCACTGTGGCGTATGTCCAGCAGGGCCACTGTGGCGTATGTCCTGCATGGCCACTGTGGCGTATGTCCTGCATGGCCACTGTGGCGTATGTCCAGCAGGGCCACTGTGGCGTATGTCCAGCAGGGCCACTGTGGCGTATGTCCAGCAGGGCCACAGTGGCGTATGTCCTGCAGCGCCACGGTGGCGTATGTCCAGCAGGGCCACTGTGGCGTATGTCCAGCATGGCCACTGTGGCGTATGTCAAGCAGGGCCACAGTGGCGTATGTCCTGCAGGGCCACTGTGGCGTATGCGTAACATTTTTCGTATGGTAGAGGAGGCAGTCTTGGCGTATGTCCTGCAGCCCCACTGTGGCGTATGTCCTGCATGGCCACTGTGGCGTATGTCTAGCATGGGCACTGTGGCGTATGTCCAGCAGGGCCACTGTGGCGTATGTCCAGCAGGGCCACTGTGGCTTTTGTCCAGCAGGGCCACTGTGGCGTATGTCCAGCAGGGCCACTGTGGCGTATGTCCAGCATGGCCACTGTGGCGTATGCGTAACATTTTTCGTATGGTAGAGGAGGCAGTCTTGAGAGTTGTCCTGCATGGCAACTGTGGCGTACGTCCAGCATGGCCACTGTGGCGTATGTCCAGCAGGGCCACTGTGGCGTATGTCCAGCATGGCCACGGTGGCGTATGTCCAGCAGGGCCACTGTGGCGTATGTCCAGCAGGGCCACAGTGACGTATGTCCTGCAGCGCCACTGTGGCGTATGTCCAGCAGGGCCACTGTGGCGTATGTCCAGCATGGCCACGGTGGCGTATGTCCAGCAGGGCCACAGTGGCGTATGTCCAGCATGGCCACAGTGGCGTATGTCCTGCAGGGCCACTGTGGCGTATGCGTAACATTTTTCGTATGGTAGAGGAGGCAGTCTTGAGAGTTGTCCTGCATGGCAACTGTGGCGTAAGTCCAGCATGGCCACTGTGGCGTATGTCCAGCAGCGCCACTGTGGCGTATGTCCAGCATGGCCACGGTGGCGTACGTCCAGCAGGGCCACTGTGGCGTATGCGTAACATTTTTCGTATGGTAGAGGAGGCAGTCTTGAGAGTTGTCCTGCATGGCAACTGTGGCGTACGTCCAGCATGGCCACTGTGGCTTATGTCCAGCAGGGCCACTGTGGCGTATGTCCAGCATGGCCACGGTGGCGTATGTCCAGCAGGGCCACTGTGGCGTATGTCCAGCATGGCCACTGTGGCGTATGTCCAGCAGGGCCACTGTGGCGTATGTCCTGCATGGCAACTGTGGCGTACGTCCAGCATGGCCACTGTGGCTTATGTCCAGCAGGGCCACTGTGGCGTATGTCCAGCATGGCCACGGTGGCGTATGTCCAGCAGGGCCACTGTGGCGTATGTCCAGCATGGCCACTGTGGCGTATGTCCAGCAGGGCCACAGTGGCGTATGTCCTGCAGCGCCACTGTGGCGTATGTCCAGCATGGCCACAGTGGCGTATGTCCTGCAGGGCCACTGTGGCGTATGTCCAGCAGGGCCACTGTGGCGTATGTCCTGCATGGCCACTGTGGCGTATGCGTAACATTTTTCGTATGGTAGAGGAGGCAGTCTTGAGAGTTGTCCTGCATGGCAACTGTGGCGTAAGTCCAGCATGGCCACTGTGGCGTATGTCCAGCAGGGCCACTGTGGCGTATGTCCAGCATGGCCACTGTGGTGTATGTCCAGCAGAGCCACAGTGGCGTATGCCCTGCATGGCAACTGTGGCGTACCTTCAGCATGGCCCTTGTGGCGTATGTCCAGCAGGGCCACTGTGGCGTATGTCCAGCAGGGCCACTGTGGCGTATGTCCTGCATGGCCACGGTGGCGTATGTCCAGCAGGGCCACAGTGGCGTATGTCCTGCATGGCCACTGTGGCGTATGCGTAACATTTTTCGTATGGTAGAGGAGCCAGTCTTGAGAGTTGTCCTGCATGGCAACTGTGAAGTATGTCCAGCAGGGCCACTGCGGCGTATGTCCAGCAGCGCCACTGTGGCGTATGTCCTGCATGGCCACAGTGGCGAATGTCCTGCATGGCCACAGTGGCGTATGTCCTGCATGGCAACTGTGGCGTATGTCCAGCAGGGACACTGTGGCGTATGTCCAGCATGGCTACTGTGGCGTATGTCCTGCATGGCCACAGTGGCGTATGTCCTTCATGGCCACGGTGGCGCATGTCCAGCAGGGCCACTGTGGCGTATGTCCTGCATGGCCATAGTGGCGTATGTCCTGCATGGCCACGGTGGCGTATGTAAAGCAGAGCCACAGTGGCGTATGTCCTGCATGGCCACAGTGGCGTATGTCCTTCATGGCCACGGTGGCGCATGTCCAGCAGGGCCACTGTGGTGTATGTCCAGCATGGCCACTGTGGCGTATGTCTAGCAGGGCCACAGTGGCGTATGCGTAACATTTTTCGTATGGTAGAGGAGGCAGTCTTGAGAGTTGTCCTGCATGCCAACTGTGACGTACGTCCAGCATGGCCACTGTGGCGTATGTCCTGCAGGGCCACTGTGGCGTATGCGTAACATTTTTCGTATGGTAGAGGAAGCAGTCTTGAGAGTTGACCTGCATGGCAAATGTGGCGTACGTTCAGCATGGCCCTTGTGGCGTATGTCCAGCAGGGCCACTGTGGCGTATGTCCAGCATGGCCACTGTGGCGTATGTCCAGCAGGGCCACTGTGGCGTATGCGTAACATTTTTCGTATGGTAGAGGAAGCAGTCTTGAGAGTTGTCCTGCATGGCAACTGTGGCGTACGTCCAGCATGGCCACAGTGGCGTATGTCCTGCAGGGCCACTGCGGCGTATGTCCAGCATGGCCACTGTGGCGTATGCGTAACATTTTTCGTATGGTAGAGAAGGCAGTCTTGAGAGTTGTCCTGCATGGCAACTGTGACGTATGTCCAGCAGGGCCACTGTGGCGTATGTCCTGCATGGCCACAGTGGCGCATGTCCAGCAGGGACACAGTGGCGTATGTCCTGCATGGCCACGGTGGCGTATGTCCAGCAGGGCCACAGTGGCGTATGCGTAACATTTTTCGTATGGTAGAGGAGGCAGTCTTGAGAGTTGTCCTGCATGGCAACTGTGACGTATGTCCAGCAGGGCCACTGTGGCGTATGTCCAGCAGGGCCACTGTGGCGTATGTCCTGCATGGCTACAGTGGCGTATGTCCTGCATGGCCACGGTGGCGTATGTCCAGAAGGGCCACAGTGGCGTATGTCCTGCATGGCCACAGTGGCGAATGTCCTGCATGGCCACAGTGGCGTATGTCCTGCAGGGCCACAGTGGCGCATGTCCAGCAGGGACACAGTGGCGTATGTCCAGCATGGCCACAGTGGCGTATGTCCAGCAGGGCCACAGTGGCGTATGTCCTGCAGCACCACTGCGGCGTATGTCCTGCAGCGCCACTGCGGCGTATGTCCAGCATGGCCACTGTGGCGTGTGTCCAGCAGGGCCACTGTGGCGTATGTCCAGCAGGGCCACAGTGGCGTATGTCCAGCAGGGCCACTGTGGCGTATGTCCAGCAGGGCCACTGTGGCGTATGTCCAGCATGGCCACTGTTGCGTATGTGCAGCAGGGCCACAGTGGCGTATGTACATCATGGCCACAGTGGCGTATGTCCTTCATGGCCACGGTGGCGCATGTCCCGCAGGGCCACTGTGGTGTATGTCCAGCATGGCCACTGTGGCGTATGTCCAGCAGGGCCACAGTGGCGTATGTCCTGCATGGCCACTGTGGCGTATGCGTAACATTTTTCGTATGGTAGAGGAGGCAGTCTTGAGAGTTGTCCTGCATGGCAACTGTGACGTATGTCCAGCAGGGCCACTGTGGCGTATGTCCAGAAGGGCCACAGTGGCGTATGTCCTTCATGGCCACGGTGGCGCATGTCCAGCAGGGCCACTGTGGTGTATGTCCAGCATGTCCACTGTGGCGTATGTCTAGGGCCACAGTGGCGTATGTCCTGCATGGCAACTGTGACGTATGTCCTGCAGGGCCACTGTGGCGTATGTCCAGAAGGGCCACAGTGGCGTATGCCCTGCATGGCCACTGTATGTCCAGCAGGGCCACTGTGGCGTATGTCCTGCATGGCCACGGTGGCGCATGTCCAGCAGGGCCACTGTGGTGTATGTCCAGCATGTCCACTGTGGCGTATGTCTAGGGCCACAGTGGCGTATGTCCTGCATGGCAACTGTGACGTATGTCCTGCAGGGCCACTGTGGCGTATGTCCAGAAGGGCCACAGTGGCGTATGCCCTGCATGGCCACTGTATGTCCAGCAGGGCCACTGTGGCGTATGTCCTGCATGGCCACTGTGGCGTATGTCCAGCAGGGCCACTGTGGCGTATGTCCAGCATGGCCACTTGGGCGTATGTCCAGCAGGGCCACAGTGGCGTATGTACTTCATGGCCGCGGTGGCGTGTGTCCAGCAGGGCCACAGTGGCGTATGTCCATCAGGGCCACAGTGGCGTATGTCCGGCATGGCCACGGTGGCGTGAGTCCAGCAGGGCCACAGTGGCGTATGTCCGGCATGGCCACAGTGGCGTATGTCCTGCATGGCCACGGTGGCGTATGTCCAGCAGGGCCACTGTGGCGTATGTCCAGCATGGCCACTGTGGCGTATGCGTAACATTTTTCGTATGGTAGAGGAGGCAGTCTTGAGAGTTGTCCTGCATGGCCACTGTGGCGTACGTCCAGCATGGCCACTGTGGCGTATGTCCAGCAGGGCCACTGTGGCGTATGTCCAGCAGGGCCACTGCGGCGTATGTCCAGCTTGGCCACTGTGGCGTATGTCCAGCAGGGCCGCTGTGGCGTATGTCCAGCAGCTCCACAGTGGCGTATGTCTAGCATGGCCACTGTGGCGTATGTCCTGCATGACCACTGTGGCGTACGTCCAGCATGGCCACTTTGGCGTATGCGTAACATTTTTCGTATGGTAGAGGAGGCAGTCTTGAGAGTTGTCCTGCATGGCAACTGTGGCGTACGTCCAGCATGGCCACTGTGGCGTATGTCCAGCAAGGCCACTGTGGCATATGTCCAGCATGGCCACTGTGGCGTATGTCCACAGTGGCGTATGCCCTGCAGGGCCACTGTGGCGTATGTCCAGCAGGGCCACAGTGGCGTATGTCCAGCATGGTCACTGTGGCGTATGTCCAGCAGGGCCACAGTGGCGTATGCCCTGCAGGGCCACTGTGGCGTATGTCCAGCAAAGCCACAGTGGCGTATGTCCAGCATGGTCACTGTGGCGTATGTCCAGCAGGGCCACAGTGGCGTATGTCCTGCAGCGCCACTGTGGCGTATGTCCAGCAGGGCCACAGTGGCGTATGTCCTGCATGTCCACTGTGGCGTATGTCTAGCAGGGCCACTGTGGCGTATGTCCAGCATGGCCACTGTGGCGTATGTTCAGCAGGACGACTGTGGCGTATGTCCAGCATGGCCACTGTGGCGTATGTCCAGCAGGGCCACAGTGGCGTATGCCCTGCATGGCCACTGTGGCGTATGTCCAGCAGGGCCACTGTGGCGTATGTCCAGCAGGGCTACTGTTGTGTATGTCCAGCATGGCCACTGTGGCGTATGTCCAGCAGGGCCACAATGGCGTATGTCCTGCAGGGCCACTGTGGCGTATGTCCTGCAGGGCCACAGTGGCGTATGTCCAGCATAGCCACGGTGGCGTATGTCCAGCAGGGCCACTGTGGCGTATGTCCAGCAGGGCGACTGTGGCGTATGTCCAGCATGGCCACTGTGGCGTACGTCCAGCATGGCCACTGTGGCGTATGTACAGCAAGGCCACTGTGGCGTATGTCCAGCATGGCCACTGTGGCGTAAGTCCAGCATAGCCACGGTGGCGTATGTCCAGCAGGGCCAATGTGGCGTATGTCCAGCAGGGCCACAGTGGCGTATGTCCTGCATGGCCACTGTGGCGTATGTTCAGCAGGGCCACTGTGGCGTATGTCCAGCATGGCCACGGTGGCGTATGTCCAGCAGGGCCACAGTGGCGTATGTCCTGCAGGGCCACTGTGGCGTATGTCCAGCAGGGCCACAGTGGCGTATGTCCTGCATGGCCACTGTGGCGTATGTTCAGCAGGGCCACTGTGGCGTATGTCCAGCATGGCCACTGTGGCGTATGTCCAGCAGGGCCACAGTGGCGTATGTCCTGCAGGGCCACTGTGGCGTATGTCCAGCATGGCCACTGTGGCGTATGTCCTGCATGGCCACTGTGGCGTATGCGTAACATTTTTCGTTTGGTAGAGGAGGCAGTCTTGAGAGTTGTCTAGCATGGCCACTGTGGCGTATGTCCAGCATGGCCACTGTGGCGTATGTCCAGCAGGGCGACTGTGGCGTATGTCCAGCATGGCCACTGTGGCGTACGTCCAGCATGGCCACTGTGGCGTATGTACAGCAAGGCCACTGTGGCGTATGTCCAGCATGGCCACTGTGGCGTATGTCCAGCATACCACGGTGGCGTATGTCCAGCAGGGCCACTGTGGCGTATGTCCAGCAGGGCCACAGTGGCGTATGTCCTGCATGGCCACTGTGGCGTATGTCCTGCAGGGCCACTGTGGCGTATGTCCAGCATGGCCACTGTGGCGTATGCGTAACATTTTTCGTATGGTAGAGGAGGCAGTCTTGAGAGTTGTCCTGCATGGCCACTGTGGCGTATGTCCAGCAGGGCCACAGTGGCGTATGTCCTGCAGGGCCACTGTGGCGTATGTCCAGCAGGGCCACAGTGGCGTATGTCCTGCAGGGCCACTGTGGCGTATGTCCAGCAAGGCCACTGTGGCGTATGTCCAGCAGGGCCACAGTGGCGTATACCCTGCAGGGACACTGTGGCGTATGTCCAGCAGGGCCACAGTGGCGTATGTCCTGCATGGCCGCGGTGGCGTATGCGTAACATTTTTCGTATGGTAGAGGAGGTCTTGAGAGTTGTCCTGCATGGCCACTGTGGCGTATGTCCAGCAGGGCCACAGTGGCGTATGTCCAGCCTGGCCACTGCGGCGTATGTCCAGCAGGGCCACTGTGGCGTATGTCCAGCATGGCCACTGTGGCGTATGTCCAGCAGGGCCACAGTGGCGTATGTCCTGCATGGCCGCGGTGGCGTATGCGTAACATTTTTCGTATGGTAGAGGAGGTCTTGAGAGTTGTCCTGCATGGCAACTGTGGCGTATGTCCAGCATGGCCACTGTGGCGTATATCCAGCAGGGCCACTGTGGCGTATGTCCAGCATGGCCACTGTGGCGTATGTCCAGCATGGCCACAGTGGCGTATGTCCAGCAGGGCCACAGTGGCGTATGTCCAGCAGGGCCACTGTGCCGTATGTCCAGCATGGCCACTGTGGCGTATGTCCAGCATGGCCACTGTGGCGTATGTCCAGCAGGGCCACTGTGGCGTATGTCCAGCAGGGCCACTGTGGCGTATGTCCTGCATAGCCACGGTGGCGTATGTCCAGCAGGGCCACAGTGGCGTATGTCCTGCATGGCCGCGGTGGCGTATGCGTAACATTTTTCGTATGGGAGAGGAGGCAGTCTTGAGAGTTGTCCTGCATGGCAACTGTGGCGTACGTCCAGCAGGGCCACTGTGGCGTATGTCCAGCATGGCCACTGTGGCGTATGCGTAACATTTTTCGTATGGTAGAGGAGGCAGTCTTGAGAGTTGTCCTGCATGGCAGCTGTGGCGTACGTCCAGCATGGCCACTGTGGCGTATGTCCAGCATGGCCACTGTGGCGTATGTCCAGCATGGCCACTGTGGCATATGTCCAGCAGGGCCACTGTGGCGTATGTCCAGCAGGGCCACAGTGGCGTATGTCCAGCAGGGCCACTGTGGCGTATGTCCAGCAAGGCCACTGTGGCGTATGTCCTGCAGCGCCACTGTGGCGTATGTCCAGCAGGGCCACTATGGCGTATGTCCTGCATGGCCACTGTGGCGTATGTCCAGGAGGGCCACAGTGGCGTATGTCCTGCAGCCCCACAGTGGCGTATGTCCTGCATGGCCACTGTGGCGTATGTCTCGCATGGCCACTGTGGCGTATGTCCAGCAGGGCCACTGTGGCGTATGTCCAGCAGGGCCACAGTGGCGTATGTCCAGCAGGGCCACAGTGGCGTATGTCCTGCATGGCCACTGTGGCGTATGTCCAGCATGGCCACTGTGGCGTATGTCCAGCATGGCCACTGTGGCGTATGCGTAACATTTTTCGTATGGTAGAGGAGGCAGTCTTGAGAGTTGTCCTGCATGGCCACTGTGGCGTATGTCCAGCAGGGCCACAGTGGCGTATGTCCAGCAGGGCCACAGTGGCGTATGTCCTGCAGCCCCACAGTGGCGTATGTCCTGCAAGGCCACTGTGGCGTATGTCCAGCAGGGCCACTGTGGCGTATGCGTAACATTATTCGTATGGTAGAGGAGGCAGTCTTGAGAGTTGTCCTGCATGGCCACTGTGGCGTATGTCCAGCAGGGCCACAGTGGCGTATGTCCTGCAGCCCCACAGTGGCGTATGTCCTGCAAGGCCACTGTGGCGTATGTCCAGCAGGGCCACTGTGGCGTATGCGTAACATTATTCGTATGGTAGAGGAGGCAGTCTTGAGAGTTGTCCTGCATGGCAACTGTGGCGTACGTCCAGCATGGCCACTGTGGCGTATGTCCAGCATGGCCACTGTGGCGTATGTCCAGCAGGGCCACAGTGGCGTATGTCCAGCAGGGCCACTGTGCCGTATGTCCAGCAAGGCCACTGTGGCGTATGTCCAGCATGGCCACTGTGGCGTATGTCCAGCAGGGCCACAGTGGCGTATGTCCTGCAGGGCCACTGTGGCGTATGTCCAGCATGGCCACTGTGGCGTATGTCCAGCAGGGCCACAGTGGCGTATGTCCAGCAGGGCCACTGTGCCGTATGTCCAGCAAGGCCACTGTGGCGTATGTCCAGCATGGCCACTGTGGCGTATGTCCAGCAGGGCCACAGTGGCGTATGTCCTGCAGGGCCACTGTGGCGTATGTCCTGCATGGCCACGGTGGCGTATGTAAAGCAGAGCCACAGTGGCGTATGTCCTGCATGGCCACAGTGGCGTATGTCCTTCATGGCCACGGTGGCGCATGTCCAGCAGGGCCACTGTGGTGTATGTCTAGCAGGGCCACAGTGGCGTATGCGTAACATTTTTCGTATGGTAGAGGAGGCAGTCTTGAGAGTTGTCCTGCATGCCAACTGTGACGTACGTCCAGCATGGCCACTGTGGCGTATGTCCTGCAGGGCCACTGTGGCGTATGCGTAACATTTTTCGTATGGTAGAGGAAGCAGTCTTGAGAGTTGACCTGCATGGCAAATGTGGCGTACGTTCAGCATGGCCCTTGTGGCGTATGTCCAGCAGGGCCACTGTGGCGTATGTCCAGCATGGCCACTGTGGCGTATGTCCAGCAGGGCCACTGTGGCGTATGCGTAACATTTTTCGTATGGTAGAGGAAGCAGTCTTGAGAGTTGTCCTGCATGGCAACTGTGGCGTACGTCCAGCATGGCCACAGTGGCGTATGTCCTGCAGGGCCACTGCGGCGTATGTCCAGCATGGCCACTGTGGCGTATGCGTAACATTTTTCGTATGGTAGAGAAGGCAGTCTTGAGAGTTGTCCTGCATGGCAACTGTGACGTATGTCCAGCAGGGCCACTGTGGCGTATGTCCTGCATGGCCACAGTGGCGCATGTCCAGCAGGGACACAGTGGCGTATGTCCTGCATGGCCACGGTGGCGTATGTCCAGCAGGGCCACAGTGGCGTATGCGTAACATTTTTCGTATGGTAGAGGAGGCAGTCTTGAGAGTTGTCCTGCATGGCAACTGTGACGTATGTCCAGCAGGGCCACTGTGGCGTATGTCCAGCAGGGCCACTGTGGCGTATGTCCTGCATGGCTACAGTGGCGTATGTCCTGCATGGCCACGGTGGCGTATGTCCAGAAGGGCCACAGTGGCGTATGTCCTGCATGGCCACAGTGGCGAATGTCCTGCATGGCCACAGTGGCGTATGTCCTGCAGGGCCACAGTGGCGCATGTCCAGCAGGGACACAGTGGCGTATGTCCAGCATGGCCACAGTGGCGTATGTCCAGCAGGGCCACAGTGGCGTATGTCCTGCAGCACCACTGCGGCGTATGTCCTGCAGCGCCACTGCGGCGTATGTCCAGCATGGCCACTGTGGCGTGTGTCCAGCAGGGCCACTGTGGCGTATGTCCAGCAGGGCCACAGTGGCGTATGTCCAGCAGGGCCACTGTGGCGTATGTCCAGCAGGGCCACTGTGGCGTATGTCCAGCATGGCCACTGTTGCGTATGTGCAGCAGGGCCACAGTGGCGTATGTACATCATGGCCACAGTGGCGTATGTCCTTCATGGCCACGGTGGCGCATGTCCCGCAGGGCCACTGTGGTGTATGTCCAGCATGGCCACTGTGGCGTATGTCCAGCAGGGCCACAGTGGCGTATGTCCTGCATGGCCACTGTGGCGTATGCGTAACATTTTTCGTATGGTAGAGGAGGCAGTCTTGAGAGTTGTCCTGCATGGCAACTGTGACGTATGTCCAGCAGGGCCACTGTGGCGTATGTCCAGAAGGGCCACAGTGGCGTATGTCCTTCATGGCCACGGTGGCGCATGTCCAGCAGGGCCACTGTGGTGTATGTCCAGCATGTCCACTGTGGCGTATGTCTAGGGCCACAGTGGCGTATGTCCTGCATGGCAACTGTGACGTATGTCCTGCAGGGCCACTGTGGCGTATGTCCAGAAGGGCCACAGTGGCGTATGCCCTGCATGGCCACTGTATGTCCAGCAGGGCCACTGTGGCGTATGTCCTGCATGGCCACGGTGGCGTATGTCCAGCAGGGCCACTGTGGCGTATGTCCAGCAGGGCCACTGTGGCGTATGTCCAGCATGGCCACTTGGGCGTATGTCCAGCAGGGCCACAGTGGCGTATGTACTTCATGGCCGCGGTGGCGTGTGTCCAGCAGGGCCACAGTGGCGTATGTCCGGCATAGCCACAGTGGCGTATGTCCAGCATGGCCACGGTGGCGTGAGTCCAGCAGGGCCACAGTGGCGTATGTCCATCAGGGCCACAGTGGCGTATGTCCTGCATGGCCACGGTGGCGTATGTCCAGCAGGGCCACTGTGGCGTATGTCCAGCATGGCCACTGTGGCGTATGCGTAACATTTTTCGTATGGTAGAGGAGGCAGTCTTGAGAGTTGTCCTGCATGGCCACTGTGGCGTACGTCCAGCATGGCCACTGTGGCGTATGTCCAGCAGGGCCACTGTGGCGTATGTCCAGCAGGGCCACTGCGGCGTATGTCCAGCTTGGCCACTGTGGCGTATGTCCAGCAGGGCCGCTGTGGCGTATGTCCAGCAGGGCCACAGTGGCGTATGTCTAGCATGGCCACTGTGGCGTATGTCCTGCATGACCACTGTGGCGTACGTCCAGCATGGCCACTTTGGCGTATGCGTAACATTTTTCGTATGGTAGAGGAGGCAGTCTTGAGAGTTGTCCTGCATGGCAACTGTGGCGTACGTCCAGCATGGCCACTGTGGCGTATGTCCAGCAAGGCCACTGTGGCATATGTCCAGCATGGCCACTGTGGCGTATGTCCAGCAGGGCCACAGTGGCGTATGCGTAACATTTTTCGTATGGTAGAGGAGGCAGTCTTGAGAGTTGTCCTGCATGGCAACTGTGGCGTACGTCCAGCATGGCCACTGTGGCGTATGTCCAGCAGGGCCACAGTGGCGTATGTCTAGCATGGCCACTGTGGCGTATGTCCAGCAGGGCCACAGTGGCGTATGTCCAGCATGGTCACTGTGGCGTAAGTCCAGCATGGCCACTGTGGCGTATGTCCAGCATGGTCACTGTGGCGTATGTCCAGCAGGGCCACAGTGGCGTATGTCCAGCATGGTCACTGTGGCGTATGTCCAGCAGGGCCACAGTGGCGTATGTCCAGCATGGCCACTGTGGCGTATGCGTAACATTTTTCGTATGGTAGAGGAGGCAGTCTTGAGAGTTGTCCTGCATGGCCACTGTGGCGTACGTCCAGCATGGCCACTGTGGCGTATGTCCAGCAGGGCCACTGTGGCGTATGTCCAGCAGGGCCACTGCGGCGTATGTCCAGCTTGGCCACTGTGGCGTATGTCCAGCAGGGCCGCTGTGGCGTATGTCCAGCAGGGCCACAGTGGCGTATGTCTAGCATGGCCACTGTGGCGTATGTCCTGCATGACCACTGTGGCGTACGTCCAGCATGGCCACTTTGGCGTATGCGTAACATTTTTCGTATGGTAGAGGAGGCAGTCTTGAGAGTTGTCCTGCATGGCAACTGTGGCGTACGTCCAGCATGGCCACTGTGGCGTATGTCCAGCAAGGCCACTGTGGCATATGTCCAGCATGGCCACTGTGGCGTATGTCCAGCAGGGCCACAGTGGCGTATGCGTAACATTTTTCGTATGGTAGAGGAGGCAGTCTTGAGAGTTGTCCTGCATGGCAACTGTGACGTATGTCCAGCAAGGCCACTGTGGCGTATGTCCAGCATGGCCACTGTGGCGTATGTCCAGCAGGGCCACAGTGGCGTATGCCCTGCAGGGCCACTGTGGCGTATGTCCAGCAGGGCCACAGTGGCGTATGTCCAGCATGGTCACTGTGGCGTATGTCCAGCAGGGCCACAGTGGCGTATGCCCTGCAGGGCCACTGTGGCGTATGTCCAGCAAAGCCACAGTGGCGTATGTCCAGCATGGTCACTGTGGCGTATGTCCAGCAGGGCCACAGTGGCGTATGTCCTGCAGCGCCACTGTGGCGTATGTCCAGCAGGGCCACAGTGGCGTATGTCCTGCATGTCCACTGTGGCGTATGTCTAGCAGGGCCACTGTGGCGTATGTCCAGCATGGCCACTGTGGCGTATGTTCAGCAGGACGACTGTGGCGTATGTCCAGCATGGCCACTGTGGCGTATGTCCAGCAGGGCCACAGTGGCGTATGCCCTGCATGGCCACTGTGGCGTATGTCCAGCAGGGCCACTGTGGCGTATGTCCAGCAGGGCTACTGTTGTGTATGTCCAGCATGGCCACTGTGGCGTATGTCCAGCAGGGCCACAATGGCGTATGTCCTGCAGGGCCACTGTGGCGTATGTCCTGCAGGGCCACAGTGGCGTATGTCCAGCATAGCCACGGTGGCGTATGTCCAGCAGGGCCACTGTGGCGTATGTC
Organism: Eristalis intricaria; assembly: GCA_964034865.1. NCBI lineage: Eukaryota > Metazoa > Arthropoda > Insecta > Diptera > Syrphidae > Eristalis > Eristalis intricaria. The sequence continues at coordinate 56,731,225 of OZ035876.1, forward strand.
CAGCAGGGCGACTGTGGCGTATGTCCAGCATGGCCACTGTGGCGTACGTCCAGCATGGCCACTGTGGCGTATGTACAGCAAGGCCACTGTGGCGTATGTCCAGCATGGCCACTGTGGCGTAAGTCCAGCATAGCCACGGTGGCGTATGTCCAGCAGGGCCAATGTGGCGTATGTCCAGCAGGGCCACAGTGGCGTATGTCCTGCATGGCCACTGTGGCGTATGTTCAGCAGGGCCACTGTGGCGTATGTCCAGCATGGCCACGGTGGCGTATGTCCAGCAGGGCCACAGTGGCGTATGTCCTGCAGGGCCACTGTGGCGTATGTCCAGCAGGGCCACAGTGGCGTATGTCCTGCATGGCCACTGTGGCGTATGTTCAGCAGGGCCACTGTGGCGTATGTCCAGCATGGCCACTGTGGCGTATGTCCAGCAGGGCCACAGTGGCGTATGTCCTGCAGGGCCACTGTGGCGTATGTCCAGCATGGCCACTGTGGCGTATGTCCTGCATGCCCACTGTGGCGTATGCGTAACATTTTTCGTTTGGTAGAGGAGGCAGTCTTGAGAGTTGTCTAGCATGGCCACTGTGGCGTATGTCCAGCATGGCCACTGTGGCGTATGTCCAGCAGGGCGACTGTGGCGTATGTCCAGCATGGCCACTGTGGCGTACGTCCAGCATGGCCACTGTGGCGTATGTACAGCAAGGCCACTGTGGCGTATGTCCAGCATGGCCACTGTGGCGTATGTCCAGCATACCACGGTGGCGTATGTCCAGCAGGGCCACTGTGGCGTATGTCCAGCAGGGCCACAGTGGCGTATGTCCTGCATGGCCACTGTGGCGTATGTCCTGCAGGGCCACTGTGGCGTATGTCCAGCATGGCCACTGTGGCGTATGCGTAACATTTTTCGTATGGTAGAGGAGGCAGTCTTGAGAGTTGTCCTGCATGGCCACTGTGGCGTATGTCCAGCAGGGCCACAGTGGCGTATGTCCTGCAGGGCCACTGTGGCGTATGTCCAGCATGGCCACTGTGGCGTATGCGTAACATTTTTCGTATGGTAGAGGAGGCAGTCTTGAGAGTTGTCCTGCATGGCCACTGTGGCGTATGTCCAACAGGGCCACAGTGGCGTATGTCCTGCAGGGCCACTGTGGCGTATGTCCAGCAGGGCCACAGTGGCGTATGTCCTGCAGGGCCACTGTGGCGTATGTCCAGCAAGGCCACTGTGGCGTATGTCCAGCAGGGCCACAGTGGCGTATACCCTGCAGGGACACTGTGGCGTATGTCCAGCAGGGCCACAGTGGCGTATGTCCTGCATGGCCGCGGTGGCGTATGCGTAACATTTTTCGTATGGTAGAGGAGGTCTTGAGAGTTGTCCTGCATGGCCACTGTGGCGTATGTCCAGCAGGGCCACAGTGGCGTATGTCCAGCCTGGCCACTGCGGCGTATGTCCAGCAGGGCCACTGTGGCGTATGTCCAGCATGGCCACTGTGGCGTATGTCCAGCAGGGCCACAGTGGCGTATGTCCTGCATGGCCGCGGTGGCGTATGCGTAACATTTTTCGTATGGTAGAGGAGGTCTTGAGAGTTGTCCTGCATGGCAACTGTGGCGTATGTCCAGCATGGCCACTGTGGCGTATATCCAGCAGGGCCACTGTGGCGTATGTCCAGCATGGCCACTGTGGCGTATGTCCAGCATGGCCACAGTGGCGTATGTCCAGCAGGGCCACAGTGGCGTATGTCCAGCAGGGCCACTGTGCCGTATGTCCAGCATGGCCACTGTGGCGTATGTCCAGCATGGCCACTGTGGCGTATGTCCAGCAGGGCCACAGTGGCGTATGTCCAGCAGGGCCACTGTGGCGTATGTCCTGCATAGCCACGGTGGCGTATGTCCAGCAGGGCCACAGTGGCGTATGTCCTGCATGGCCGCGGTGGCGTATGCGTAACATTTTTCGTATGGGAGAGGAGGCAGTCTTGAGAGTTGTCCTGCATGGCAACTGTGGCGTACGTCCAGCAGGGCCACTGTGGCGTATGTCCAGCATGGCCACTGTGGCGTATGCGTAACATTTTTCGTATGGTAGAGGAGGCAGTCTTGAGAGTTGTCCTGCATGGCAGCTGTGGCGTACGTCCAGCATGGCCACTGTGGCGTATGTCCAGCATGGCCACTGTGGCGTATGTCCAGCATGGCCACTGTGGCATATGTCCAGCAGGGCCACTGTGGCGTATGTCCAGCAGGGCCACAGTGGCGTATGTCCAGCAGGGCCACTGTGGCGTATGTCCAGCAAGGCCACTGTGGCGTATGTCCTGCAGCGCCACTGTGGCGTATGTCCAGCAGGGCCACTATGGCGTATGTCCTGCATGGCCACTGTGGCGTATGTCCAGGAGGGCCACAGTGGCGTATGTCCTGCAGCCCCACAGTGGCGTATGTCCTGCATGGCCACTGTGGCGTATGTCTCGCATGGCCACTGTGGCGTATGTCCAGCAGGGCCACTGTGGCGTATGTCCAGCAGGGCCACAGTGGCGTATGTCCAGCAGGGCCACAGTGGCGTATGTCCTGCATGGCCACTGTGGCGTATGTCCAGCATGGCCACTGTGGCGTATGTCCAGCATGGCCACTGTGGCGTATGCGTAACATTTTTCGTATGGTAGAGGAGGCAGTCTTGAGAGTTGTCCTGCATGGCCACTGTGGCGTATGTCCAGCAGGGCCACAGTGGCGTATGTCCAGCAGGGCCACAGTGGCGTATGTCCTGCAGCCCCACAGTGGCGTATGTCCTGCAAGGCCACTGTGGCGTATGTCCAGCAGGGCCACTGTGGCGTATGCGTAACATTATTCGTATGGTAGAGGAGGCAGTCTTGAGAGTTGTCCTGCATGGCCACTGTGGCGTATGTCCAGCAGGGCCACAGTGGCGTATGTCCTGCAGCCCCACAGTGGCGTATGTCCTGCAAGGCCACTGTGGCGTATGTCCAGCAGGGCCACTGTGGCGTATGCGTAACATTATTCGTATGGTAGAGGAGGCAGTCTTGAGAGTTGTCCTGCATGGCAACTGTGGCGTACGTCCAGCATGGCCACTGTGGCGTATGTCCAGCATGGCCACTGTGGCGTATGTCCAGCAGGGCCACAGTGGCGTATGTCCAGCAGGGCCACTGTGCCGTATGTCCAGCAAGGCCACTGTGGCGTATGTCCAGCATGGCCACTGTGGCGTATGTCCAGCAGGGCCACAGTGGCGTATGTCCTGCAGGGCCACTGTGGCGTATGTCCAGCATGGCCACTGTGGCGTATGCGTAACATTTTTCGTATGGTAGAGGGGGCAGTCTTGAGAGTTGTCCTGCATGGCAACTGTGGCGTACGTCCAGCATGGCCACTGTGGCGTATGCGTAACATTTTTCGTATGGTAGAGGAGGCAGTCTTGAGAGTTGTCCTGCATGGCAACTGTGGCGTACGTCCAGCATGGCCACTGTGGCGTATGCGTAACATTTTTCGTATGGTAGAGGAGGCAGTCTTGAGAGTTGTCCTGCAGGGCCACAGTGGCGTATGTCCAGCAGGGCCACTGTGGCGTATGTCCAGCAGGGCCACAGTGGCGTACGTCTAGCATGGCCACTGTGGCGTATGTCCAGCAGGGCCACAGTGGCGTATGTCCTGCAGGGCCACTGTGGCGTATGTCCAGCATGGCAACTGTGGCATATGCGTAACATTTTTCGTATGGTAGAGGAGGCAGTCTTGAGAGTTGTCCTACATGGCAACTGTGGCGTAAGTCCAGCATGGCCACTGTGGCGTATGTCCAGCAGGGCCATTGTGGCGTATGCCCAGCATGGCCACTGTGGCGTATGTCCAGCATGGCCACTGTGGCGTATGTCCAGCAAGGCCACTGTGGCGTATGTCCAACATGGCCACTGTGGCGTATGTCCAGCAGGGCCACAGTGGCGTATGTCCTGCAGGGCCACTGTGGCGTATGTCCAGCAGGGCCACAGTGGCGTACGTCTAGCATGGCCACTGTGGCGTATGTCCAGCAGGGCCACAGTGGCGTATGTCCTGCAGGGCCACTGTGGCGTATGTCCAGCATGGCCACTGTGGCGTATGCGTAACATTTTTCGTATGGTAGAGGAGGCAGTCTTGAGAGTTGTCCTTCATGGAAACTGTGGCGTATGCCCTGCAGGGACACTGTGGCGTATGTCCAGCAGGGCCACAGTGGCGTATGTCCTGCATGGCCACTGTGGCGTATGTCCAGCAGGGCCACTGTGGCGTATGTCCAGCATGGCCACTGTGGCGTATGCGTAACATTTTTCGTATGGTAGAGGAGGCAGTCTTGAGAGTTGTCCTGCATGGCAACTGTGGCGTATGTCCAGCAGGGCCACAGTGGCGTATGTCCTGCAGCGCCACTGTGGCGTATGTCCAGCAGGACCACAGTGGCGTATGTCCTGCATGGCCACTGTGGCGTATGTCCAGCAGGGCCACTGTGGCGTATGCGTAACATTTTTCGTATGGTAGAGGAGGCAGTCTTGAGAGTTGTCCTGCATGGCAACTGTGGCGTACGTCCAGCATGGCCACTGTGGCGTATGTCCAGCAGGGCCACAGTGGCGTATGTCCTGCAGCGCCACTGTGGCGTATGTCCAGCGGGGCCACAGTGGCGTATGTCCTGCATGGCCACTGTGGCGTATGTCCAGCAGGGCCACTGTGGCGTATGTCCAGCATGGCCACTGTGGCGTATGCGTAACATTTTTCGTATGGTAGAGGAGGCAGTCTTGAGAGTTGTCCTGCATGGCAACTGTGGCGTACGTCCAGCATGGCCACTGTGGCGTATGTCCAGCAGGGCCACAGTGGCGTATGTCCAGCATGGCCAATGTGGCGTATGCGTAACATTTTTCGTATGGTAGAGGAGGCAGTCTTGAGAGTTGTCCTGCATGGCAACTGTGGCGTACGTCCAGCATGGCCACTGTGGCGTATGTCCAGCAGGGCCACAGTGGCGTATGTCCTGCAGCGCCACTGTGGCGTATGTCCAGCGGGGCCACAGTGGCGTATGTCCTGCATGGCCACTGTGGCGTATGTCCAGCAGGGCCACTGTGGCGTATGTCCAGCAGGGCCACTGTGGCGTATGCGTAACATTTTTCGTATGGTAGAGGAGGCAGTCTTGAGAGTTGTCCTGCATGGCAACTGTGGCGTACGTCCAGCATGGCCACTGTGGCGTATGTCCAGCAGGGCCACAGTGGCGTATGTCCTGCATGGCCACTGTGGCGTATGTCCAGCAGGGCCACTGTGGCGTATGTCCAGCAGGGCCACAGTGGCGTATGTCCAGCATGGCCACTGTGGCGTATGCGTAACATTTTTCGTATGGTAGAGGAGGCAGTCTTGAGAGTTGTCCTGCATGGCAACTGTGGCGTACGTCCAGCATGGCCACTGTGGCGTATGTCCAGCAGGGCCACTGTGGCGTATGTCCAGCATGGCCACTGTGGCGTATGTCCAGCATGGCCACTGTGGCGTATGTCCAGCAGGGCCAATGTGGCGTATGCGTAACATTTTTCGTATGGTAGAGGAGGCAGTCTTGAGAGTTGTCCTGCATGGCAACTGTGGCGTACGTCCAGCATGGCGACTGTGGCGTATGTCCAGCAGGGCCACAGTGGCGTATGTCCTGCATGGCCACTGTGGCGTATGTCCAGCAGGGCCACTGTGGCGTATGTCCAGCAGGGCCACAGTGGCGTATGTCCAGCATGGCCACAGTGGCGTATGTCCTGCAGCCCCACAGTAGAGGAGGCAGTCTTGAGAGTTGTCCTGCATGGCCACTGTGGCGTATGTCTAGCAGGGCCACAGTGGCGTATGTCCTGCAGCCCCACAGTGGCGTATGTCCTGCATGGCCACTGTGGCGTATGTCTAGCATGGCCACTGTGGCGTATGTCCAGCAGGGCCACTGTGGCGTATGTCCAGCAGGGCCACAGTGGCGTATGTCCAGCAGGGCCACAGTGGCGTATGTCCAGCATGGCCACTGTGGCGTATGTCCAGCAGGGCCACTGTGGCGTATGTCCAGCGTGGCCACTGTGGCGTATGTCCAGCATTGCCACTGTGGCGTATGTCCAGCAGGGCCACCGTGGCGTATGTCCTGCAAGGCCACTGTGGCGTATGTCCTGCATGGCCACGGTGGCGAATGTCCTGCATGGCCATGGTGCAGCAAGGCCACTGTGGCGTATGTCCAGCATGGCCACGGTGGCGTATGTCCAGCAGGGCCACTGTGGCGTATGTCCAGCAGGGCCACAGTGGCGTATGTCCTGCATGGCCACTGTGGCGTATGTCCAGCAGGGCCACTGTGGCGTATGTCCAGCATTTCCACGGTGGCGTATGTCCAGCAGGGCCACTGTGGCGTATGTCCAGCAGGGCCACAGTGGCGTATGTCCTGCCTGGCCACTGTGGCGTATGTCCAGCAGGACCACAGTGGCGTATGTCCTGCAGGGTCACTGTGGCGTATGTCCAGCATGGCCACTGTGGCGTATGCGTAACATTTTTCGTATGGTAGAGGAGGCAGTCTTGAGAGTTGTCCTGCATGGCAACTGTGGCGTATGTCCAGCAGGGCCACTGTGGCGTATGTCCCTAATGGCCACTGTGGCGTATGTCCAGCAGGGCCACAGTGGCGTATGTCCTGCAGGGCCACTGTGGCTTATGTCCAGCAGGGCCACTGTGGCGTATGTCCAGCAGGGCCACAGTGGCGTATGCCCAGCAGGGCCACAGTGGCGTATGTCTAGCATGGCCACTGTGGCGTATGTCCTGCAGGGCCACTGTGGCGTATGTCCTGCATGGCCACGGTGGCGTATGTCCAGCAGGGCCACAGTGGCGTATGTCCAGCAGGGCCACAGTGGCGTATGTCCTGCATGGCCACTGTGGCGTATGTCCTGCATGGCCACGGTGGCGTATGTCCAGCAGGGCCACAGTGGCGTATGTCCTGCATGGCCACTGTGGCGTATGTCCTGCATGGCCACGGTGGCGTATGTCCAGCAGGGCCACAGTGGCGTATGTCCAGCAGGGCCACAGTGGCGTATGTCCTGCATGGCCACTGTGGCGTATGTCCTGCATGGCCACGGTGGCGTATGTCCAGCAGGGCCACAGTGGCGTATGTCCAGCAAGGCCACAGTGGCGTATGTCCTGCAGGGCCACTGTGGCGTATGTTCAGCATGGCCATGGTGGCGTATGTCCAGCAGGGCCACAGTGGCGTATGTCTAGCATGGCCACTGTGGCGTATGTCCTGCAGGGCCACTGTGGCGTATGTCCTGCATGGCCACGGTGGCGTATGTCCAGCAGGGCCACAGTGGCGTATGTCCAGCAGGGCCACAGTGGCGTATGTCCTGCATGGCCACTGTGGCGTATGTCCTGCATGGCCACGGTGGCGTATGTCCAGCAGGGCCACAGTGGCGTATGTCCTGCATGGCCACTGTGGCGTATGTCCTGCATGGCCACGGTGGCGTATGTCCAGCAGGGCCACAGTGGCGTATGTCCAGCAGGGCCACAGTGGCGTATGTCCTGCATGGCCACTGTGGCGTATGTCCTGCATGGCCACGGTGGCGTATGTCCAGCAGGGCCACAGTGGCGTATGTCCAGCAAGGCCACAGTGGCGTATGTCCTGCAGGGCCACTGTGGCGTATGTTCAGCATGGCCATGGTGGCGTATGTCCAGCAGGGCCACAGTGGCGTATGTCTAGCATGGCCACTGTGGCGTATGTCCTGCAGGGCCACTGTGGCGTATGTCCTGCATGGCCACGGTGGCGTATGTCCAGCAGGGCCACAGTGGCGTATGTCCAGCAGGGCCACAGTGGCGTATGTCCTGCATGGCCACTGTGGCGTATGTCCTGCATGGCCACGGTGGCGTATGTCCAGCAGGGCCACAGTGGCGTATGTCCTGCATGGCCACTGTGGCGTATGTCCTGCATGGCCACGGTGGCGTATGTCCAGCAGGGCCACAGTGGCGTATGTCCAGCAAGGCCACAGTGGCGTATGTCCTGCAGGGCCACTGTGGCGTATGTTCAGCATGGCCACTGTGGCGTATGTCCAGCAGGGCCACAGTGGCGTATGTCCAGCATGGCCACAGTGGCGTATGTCATGCAGGGCCACTGTGGCGTATGCGTAACATTTTTCGTATGGTAGAGGAGGCAGTCTTGAGAGTTGTCCTGCATGGCAACTGTGGCGTATGTCCAGCAGGGCCACTGTGGCGTATGTCCTGAATGGCCACTGTGGCGTATGTCCAGCAGGGCCACAGTGGCGTATGTCCTGCAGGGCCACTGTGGCTTATGTCCAGCAGGGCCACTGTGGCGTATGTCCAGCAGGGCCACAGTGGCGTATGCCCTGCAGGGCCACTGTGGCGTATGTCCTGCAGGGCCACAGTGGCGTATGTCCAGCATGGCCACTGTGGAGTATGTCCAGCAGGGCCACAGTGGCGTATGTCCTGCATGGCCACGGTGGCGTATGTCCTGCATGGCCATGGTGGCGTATGTCCAGCAGGGCCACAGTGGCGTATGTCTAGCATGGCCACTGTGGCGTATGTCCTGCAGGGCCACTGTGGCGTATGTCCTGCATGGCCACGGTGGCGTATGTCCAGCAGGGCCACAGTGGCGTATGTCCAGCAGGGCCACAGTGGCGTATGTCCTGCATGGCCACTGTGGCGTATGTCCTGCATGGCCACGGTGGCGTATGTCCAGCAGGGCCACAGTGGCGTATGTCCAGCAAGGCCACAGTGGCGTATGTCCTGCAGGGCCACTGTGGCGTATGTTCAGCATGGCCACTGTGGCGTATGTCCAGCAGGGCCACAGTGGCGTATGTCCAGCATGGCCACAGTGGCGTATGTCATGCAGGGCCACTGTGGCGTATGCGTAACATTTTTCGTATGGTAGAGGAGGCAGTCTTGAGAGTTGTCCTGCATGGCAACTGTGGCGTACGTCCTGCATGGCCACGGTGGCGTATGTCCAGCAGGGCCACAGTGGCGTATGTCCAGCAGGGCCACAGTGGCGTATGTCCTGCATGGCCACTGTGGCGTATGTCCTGCATGGCCACGGTGGCGTATGTCCAGCAGGGCCACAGTGGCGTATGTCCAGCAAGGCCACAGTGGCGTATGTCCTGCAGGGCCACTGTGGCGTATGTTCAGCATGGCCACTGTGGCGTATGTCCAGCAGGGCCACAGTGGCGTATGTCCAGCATGGCCACAGTGGCGTATGTCATGCAGGGCCACTGTGGCGTATGCGTAACATTTTTCGTATGGTAGAGGAGGCAGTCTTGAGAGTTGTCCTGCATGGCAACTGTGGCGTACGTCCTGCATGGCCACGGTGGCGTATGTCCAGCAGGGCCACAGTGGCGTATGTCCAGCAGGGCCACAGTGGCGTATGTCCTGCATGGCCACTGTGGCGTATGTCCTGCATGGCCACGGTGGCGTATGTCCAGCAGGGCCACAGTGGCGTATGTCCAGCAGGGCCACAGTGGCGTATGTCCTGCAGGGCCACTGTGGCGTATGTCCAGCAGGGCCACAGTGGCGTATGTCCAGCATGGCCACAGTGGCGTATGTCATGCAGGGCCACTGTGGCGTATGCGTAACATTTTTCGTATGGTAGAGGAGGCAGTCTTGAGAGTTGTCCTGCATGGCAACTGTGGCGTACGTCCTGCATGGCCACGGTGGCGTATGTCCAGCAGGGCCACAGTGGCGTATGTCCAGCAGGGCCACAGTGGCGTATGTCCTGCATGGCCACTGTGGCGTATGTCCTGCATGGCCACGGTGGCGTATGTCCAGCAGGGCCACAGTGGCGTATGTCCAGCAGGGCCACAGTGGCGTATGTCCTGCAGGGCCACTGTGGCGTATGTCCTGCATGGCCACTGTGGCGTATGTCCTGCAAAGCCACGGTGGCGTATGTCCAGCAGGGCCACTGTGGCGTATGTTCAGCATGGCCACTGTGGCGTATGTCCAGCAGGGCCACAGTGGCGTATGTCCAGCATGGCCACAGTGGCGTATGTCATGCAGGGCCACTGTGGCGTATGCGTAACATTTTTCGTATGGTAGAGGAGGCAGTCTTGAGAGTTGTCCTGCATGGCAACTGTGGCGTACGTCCTGCATGGCCACGGTGGCGTATGTCCAGCAGGGCCACAGTGGCGTATGTCCAGCAGGGCCACAGTGGCGTATGTCCTGCATGGCCACTGTGGCGTATGTCCTGCATGGCCACGGTGGCGTATGTCCAGCAGGGCCACAGTGGCGTATGTCCAGCAGGGCCACAGTGGCGTATGTCCTGCAGGGCCACTGTGGCGTATGTTCAGCATGGCCACTGTGGCGTATGTCCAGCAGGGCCACAGTGGCGTATGTCCTGCATGGCCACGGTGGCGTATGTCCTGCATGGCCATGGTGGCGTATGTCCAGCAGGGCCACAGTGGCGTATGTCTAGCATGGCCACTGTGGCGTATGTCCTGCAGGGCCACTGTGGCGTATGTCCTGCATGGCCACGGTGGCGTATGTCCAGCAGGGCCACAGTGGCGTATGTCCAGCAGGGCCACAGTGGCGTATGTCCTGCATGGCCACTGTGGCGTATGTCCTGCATGGCCACGGTGGCGTATGTCCAGCAGGGCCACAGTGGCGTATGTCCAGCAGGGCCACAGTGGCGTATGTCCTGCAGGGCCACGGTGGCGTATGTCCAGCAGGGCCACAGTGGCGTATGTCCAGCAGGGCCACAGTGGCGTATGTCCTGCATGGCCACGGTGGCGTATGTCCAGCAGGGCCACAGTGGCGTATGCCCTGCAGGGCCACTGTGGCGTATGTCCAGCAGGGCCACAGTGGCGTATGTCCTGCAGCGCCACTGTGGCGTATGTCCAGCAGGGCCACGGTGGCGTATGTCCAGCAGGGCCACTGTGGCGTATGTCCAGCAGGGCCACAGTGGCGTATGTCCTGCATGGCCACTTTGGCGTATGTCCAGCAGGGCCACTGTGGCGTATGTTCAGCATGGCCACTGTGGCGTATGTCCAGCAGGGCCACAGTGGCGTATGTCCAGCATGGCCACAGTGGCGTATGTCATGCAGGGCCACTGTTGCGTATGCGTAACATTTTTCGTATGGTAGAGGAGGCAGTCTTGAGAGATGTCCTGCATGGCAACTGTGGCGTACGTCCGGCATGGCCACTGTGGCGTATGGCCAGCAAGGCCACTGTGGCGTATGTCCAGCATGGCCACTGTGGCGTATGTCCAGCATGGCCACTGTGGCGTATGTCCAGCACGGCCACAGTGGCGTATGTCCTGCATGGCCACTGTGGCGTATGCGTAACATTTTTCGTATGGTAGAGGAGGCAGTCTTGAGAGTTGTAATGCATGGCAACTGTGGTGTACGTCCAGCATGGCCACTGTGGCGTATGTCCAGCAGGGCCACTGTGGCGTATGTCCAGCATGGCCACTGTGGCGTATGTCCAGCAGGGCCACAGTGGCGTATGTCCAGCAGGGCCACTGTGGCGTATGTCCAGCATGGCCACTGTGGCGTATGTCCAGCAGGGCCACAGTGGCGTATGCCCTGCAGGGCCACTGTCGCGTATGTCCTGCAGGGCCACTGTGGCGTATGTCCTGCATGGCCACTGTGGCGTATGTCTAGCAGGGCCACTGTGGCGTATGTCCAGCATAGCCACGGTGGCGTATGTCCAGCAGGGCCACTGTGGCGTATGTCTAGCATGGCCACAGTGGCGTATGTCCTGCATGGCCACGGTGGCGTATGTCCAGCAGGGCCACAGTGGCGTATGTCTAGCATGGCCACTGTGGCGTATGTCCAGCATAGCCACGGTGGCGTATGTCCAGCAGGGCCACTGTGGCGTATGTCTAGCATGGCCACTGTGGCGTATGTCCTGCATGGCCACTGTGGCGTATGTCTAGCAGGGCCACTGTGGCGTATGTCCAGCATAGCCACGGTGGCGTATGTCCAGCAGGGCCACTGTGGCGTATGTCTAGCATGGCCACAGTGGCGTATGTCCTGCATGGCCACGGTGGCGTATGTCCAGCAGGGCCACTGTGGCGTGTGTCCAGCGGGGCCACAGTGGCGTATGCCCTGCAGGGCCACTGTGGCGTATGTCCTGCATGGCCACGGTGGCGTATGTCCTGCATGGCCATGGTGGCGTATGTCCAGCAGGGCCACAGTGGCGTATGTCCTGCAGGGCCACTGTGGCGTATGTCCAGCATGGCCACTGTGGCGTATGCGTAACATTTTTCGTATGGTAGAGGAGGCAGTCTTGAGAGTTGTCCTGCATGGCAACTGTGGCGTATGTCCAGCAGGACCACAGTGGCGTATGTCCTGCAGGGCCACTGTGGCGTATGTCCAGCATGGCCACTGTGGCGTATGCGTAACATTTTTCGTATGGTAGAGGAGGCAGTTTTGAGAGTTGTCCTGCATGGCAACTGTGGCGTATGTCCAGCAGGGCCACAGTGGCGTATGCCCTGCAGGGCCACTGTAGCGTATGTCCTGCATGGCCACGGTGGCGTATGTCCTGCATGGCCATGGTGGCGTATGTCCAGCAGGGCCACAGTGGCGTATGTCTAGCATGGCCACTGTGGCGTATGTCCAGCAGGGCCACTGTGGCGTATGTCCAGCGGGGCCACAGTGGCGTATGCGTAACATTTTTCGTATGGTAGAGGAGGCAGTCTTGAGAGTTGTCCTGCATAGCAACTGTGGCGTATGTCCAGCAGGGCCACAGTGGCGTATGCCCTTCAGGGCCACTGTGGCGTATGTCCTGCATGGCCACGGTGGCGTATGTCCTGCATGGCCATGGTGGCGTATGTCCAGCAGGGCCACAGTGGCGTATGTCTAGCAAGGCCACTGTGGCGTATGTCCTGCAGGGCCACTGTGGCGTATGTCCTGCATGGCCACGGTGGCGTATGTCCAGCAGGGCCACAGTGGCGTATGTCCAGCAGGGCCACAGTGGCGTATGTCCTGCATGGCCACTGTGGCGTATGTCCTGCATGGCCACGGTGGCGTATGTCCAGCAGGGCCACAGTGGCGTATGTCCAGCATGGCCACGGTGGCGTATGTCCTGCATGGCCACGGTGGCGTATGTCCAGCAGGGCCACAGTGGCGTATGTCCAGCAGGGCCACAGTGGCGTATGTCCTGCATGGCCACGGTGGCGTATGTCCAGCAGGGCCACAGTGGCGTATGCCCTGCAGGGCCACTGTGGCGTATGTCCAGCAGGGCCACAGTGGCGTATGTCCTGCAGCGCCACTGTGGCGTATGTCCAGCAGGGCCACTGTGGCGTATGTCCAGCATGGCCACGGTGGCGTATGTCCAGCAGGGCCACTGTGGCGTATGTCCAGCAGGGCCACAGTGGCGTATGTCCTGCATGGCCACTTTGGCGTATGTCCAGCAGGGCCACTGTGGCGTATGTTCAGCATGGCCACTGTGGCGTATGTCCAGCAGGGCCACAGTGGCGTATGTCCAGCATGGCCACAGTGGCGTATGTCATGCAGGGCCACTGTGGCGTATGCGTAACATTTTTCGTATGGTAGAGGAGGCAGTCTTGAGAGTTGTCCTGCATGGCAACTGTGGCGTACGTCCGGCATGGCCACTGTGGCGTATGGCCAGCAAGGCCACTGTGGCGTATGTCCAGCATGGCCACTGTGGCGTATGTCCAGCATGGCCACTGTGGCGTATGTCCAGCAGGGCCACAGTGGCGTATGTCCTGCATGGCCACTGTGGCGTATGCGTAACATTTTTCGTATGGTAGAGGAGGCAGTCTTGAGAGTTGTAATGCATGGCAACTGTGGTGTACGTCCAGCATGGCCACTGTGGCGTATGTCCAGCAGGGCCACTGTGGCGTATGTCCAGCATGGCCACTGTGGCGTATGTCCAGCAGGGCCACAGTGGCGTATGTCCAGCAGGGCCACTGTGGCGTATGTCCAGCATGGCCACTGTGGCGTATGTCCAGCAGGGCCACTGTGGCGTATGCCCTGCAGGGCCACTGTCGCGTATGTCCTGCAGCGCCACTGTGGCGTATGTCCAGCATGGCCACTGTGGCGTATGTCTAGCAGGGCCACTGTGGCGTATGTCCAGCATAGCCACGGTGGCGTATGTCCAGCAGGGCCACTGTGGCGTATGTCTAGCATGGCCACTGTGGCGTATGTCCTGCATGGCCACTGTGGCGTATGTCTAGCAGGGCCACTGTGGCGTATGTCCAGCATAGCCACGGTGGCGTATGTCCAGCAGGGCCACTGTGGCGTATGTCTAGCATGGCCACAGTGGCGTATGTCCTGCATGGCCACGGTGGCGTATGTCCAGCAGGGCCACAGTGGCGTATGTCTAGCATGGCCACTGTGGCGTATGTCCTGCAGCGCCACTGTGGCGTATGTCCAGCAGGGCCACTGTGGCGTATGTCCAGCGGGGCCACAGTGGCGTATGCCCTGCAGGGCCACTGTGGCGTATGTCCTGCATGGCCACGGTGGCGTATGTCCTGCATGGCCATGGTGGCGTATGTCCAGCAGGGCCACAGTGGCGTATGTTCTGCAGGGCCACTGTGGCGTATGTCCAGCATGGCCACTGTGGCGTATGCGTAACATTTTTCGTATGGTAGAGGAGGCAGTCTTGAGAGTTGTCCTGCATGGCAACTGTAGGAGCCCAGCAGGACCACAGTGGCGTATGTCCTGCAGGGCCACTGTGGCGTATGTCCAGCATGGCCACTGTGGCGTATGCGTAACATTTTTCGTATGGTAGAGGAGGCAGTCTTGAGAGTTGTCCTGCATGGCAACTGTGGCGTATGTCCAGCAGGGCCACAGTGGCGTATGCCCTGCAGGGCCACTGTGGCGTATGTCCTGCATGGCCACGGTGGCGTATGTCCTGCATGGCCATGGTGGCGTATGTCTAGCATGGCCACTGTGGCGTATGTCCTGCAGCGCCACTGTGGCGTATGTCCAGCAGGGCCACTGTGGCGTATGTCCAGCGGGGCCACAGTGGCGTATGCCCTGCAGGGCCACTGTGGCGTATGTCCTGAGGGGCCACAGTGGCGTATGTCCAGCATGGCCACTGTGGCGTATGTCCAGCAGGGCCACAGTGGCGTATGCCCTGCAGGGCCACTGTGGCGTATGTCCTGCATGGCCACGGTGGCGTATGTCCTGCATGGCCATGGTGGCGTATGTCCAGCACGGCCACAGTGGCGTATGTCTAGCATGGCCACTGTGGCGTATGTCCAGCATGGCCACGGTGGCGTATGTCCAGCAGGGCCACAGTGGCGTATGTCCAGCAGGGCCACAGTGGCGTATGTCCAGCATGGCCACGGTGGCGTATGTCCAGCAGGGCCACAGTGGCGTATGTCCAGCAGGGCCACAGTGGCGTATGTCCAGCAGGGCCACAGTGGCGTATGTCCAGCAGGGCCACAGTGGCGTATGTCCTGCAGCGCCACTGTGGCGTATGTCCAGCAGAGCCACTGTGGCGTATGTCCAGCATGGCCACGGTGGTGTATGTCCAGGAGGGCCACTGTGGCGTATGTCCAGCAGGGCCACAGTGGCGTATGTCCTGCATGGCCACTTTGGCGTATGTCTAGCATGGCCACTGTGGCTTATGTCCTGCATGGCCACAGTGGCGTATGTCCAGCATGGCCACAGTGGCGTATGCGTAACATTTTTCGTATGGTAGAGGAGGCAGTCTTGAGAGTTGTCCTGCATGGCAACTGTGGCGTACGTCCGGCATGGCCACTGTGGCGTATGGCGAGCAGGGCCACAGTGGCGTATGTCTAGCATGGCCACTGTGGCGTATGTCCTGCAGCGCCACTGTGGCGTATGTCCAGCAGGGCCACTGTGGCGTATGTCTAGCATGGCCACTGTGGCGTATGTCCTGCAGCGCCACTGTGGCGTATGTCCTGCATGGCCACGGTGGCGTATGTCCAGCAGGGCCACAGTGGCGTATGTCCAGCAGGGCCACAGTGGCGTATGTCCTGCAGCGCCACTGTGGCGTATGTCCAGCATGGCCACAGTGGCGTATGTCCTGCAGGGCCACTGTGGCGTATGCGTAACATTTTTCGTATGGTAGAGGAGGCAGTCTTGAGAGTTGTCCTGCATGGCAACTGTGGCGTACGTCCGGCATGGCCACTGTGGCGTATGGCCAGCAAGGCCACTGTGGCGTATGTCCAGCATGGCCACTGTGGCGTATGTCCAGCATGGCCACTGTGGCGTATGTCCAGCAGGGCCACAGTGGCGTATGTCCTGCATGGCCACTGTGGCGTATGCGTAACATTTTTCGTATGGTAGAGGAGGCAGTCTTGAGAGTTGTAATGCATGGCAACTGTGGTGTACGTCCAGCATGGCCACTGTGGCGTATGTCCAGCAGGGCCACTGTGGCGTATGTCCAGCATGGCCACTGTGGCGTATGTCCAGCAGGGCCACAGTGGCGTATGTCCAGCAGGGCCACTGTGGCGTATGTCCAGCATGGCCACTGTGGCGTATGTCCAGCAGGGCCACAGTGGCGTATGCCCTGCAGGGCCACTGTCGCGTATGTCCTGCAGCGCCACTGTGGCGTATGTCCAGCATGGCCACTGTGGCGTTTTTTTAGCAGGGCCACTGTGGCGTATGTCCAGCATAGCCACGGTGGCGTATGTCCAGCAGGGCCACTGTGGCGTATGTCTAGCATGGCCACAGTGGCGTATGTCCTGCAGGGCCACTGTGGCGTATGTCTAGCATGGCCACTGTGGCGTATGTCCTGCAGCGCCACTGTGGCGTATGTCCAGCAGGGCCACTGTGGCGTATGTCCAGCGGGCCCACAGTGGCGTATGTCCAGCATGGCCACTGTGGCGTATGCGTAACATTTTTCGTATGGTAGAGGAGGCAGTCTTGAGAGTTGTCCTGCATGGCAACTGTGGCGTATGTCCAGCAGGGCCACAGTGGCGTATGCCCTGCAGGGCCACTGTGGCGTATGTCCTGCATGGCCACGGTGGCGTATGTCCTGCATGGCCACGGTGGCGTATGTCCTGCATGGCCATGGTGGCGTATGTCCTGCATGGCCATGGTGGCGTATGTCCAGCAGGGCCACTGTGGCGTATGTCCAGCAGGGCCACTGTGGCGTATGTCTAGCATGGCCGTTGTGGCGTGTGTAATGCAGCGCCACTGTAACTGCGTAACATTTTTTATTTAACATGTCCAGCAGGGCCACAGTGGCGTATGTCCTGCAGCGCCACGGTGGCGTATGTCCAGCAGGGCCACAGTGGCGTATGTCCAGCAGGGCCACTGTGGCGTATGTCCAGCAGGGCCACTGTGGCGTATGTCCTGCAGCGCCACTGTGGCGTATGTCCAGCAGGGCCACTGTGGCGTATGTCCAGCATGGCCACGGTGGCGTATGTCCAGCAGGGCCACAGTGGCGTATGTCTAGCATGGCCACTGTGGCGTATGTCCAGCAGGGCCACAGTGGCGTATGTCCTGCATGGCCACTGTGGCGTATGCGTAACATTTTTTATTTAACATGTCCAGCAGGGCCACAGTGGCGTATGTCCTGCAGCGCCACTGTGGCGTATGTCCAGCAGGGCGATTGTGGCGTATGTCCAGCAGGGCCACTGTGGCGTATGTCCAGCATGGCCACGGTGGCGTATGTCCAGCAGCGCCACTGTGGCGTATGTCCAGCATGGCCACGGTGGCGTATGTCCAGCAGCGCCACTGTGGCGTATGTCCAGCAGGGCGATTGTGGCGTATGTCCAGCAGGGCCACTGTGGCGTATGTCCAGCATGGCCACGGTGGCGTATGTCCAGCAGCGCCACTGTGGCGTATGTCCAGCAGGGCGATTGTGGCGTATGTCCAGCAGGGCCACTGTGGCGTATGTCCAGCATGGCCACAGTGGCGTATGTCCTGCAGGGCCACTGTGGCATATGCGTAACATTTTTCGTATGGTAGAGGAGGCTGTCTTGAGAGTTGTCCTGCATGGCAACTGTGGCGTACGTCCGGCATGGCCACTGTGGCGTATGGCCAGCAAGGCCACTGTGGCGTATGTCCAGCATGGCCACTGTGGCGTATGTCCAGCATGGCCACTGTGGCGTATGTCCAGCACGGCCACAGTGGCGTATGTCCTGCATGGCCACTGTGGCGTATGCGTAACATTTTTCGTATGGTAGAGGAGGCAGTCTTGAGAGTTGTCCTGCATGGCAACTGTGGCGTACGTCCGGCATGGCAACTGTGGTGTACGTCCAGCATGGCCACTGTGGCGTATGTCCAGCAGGGCCACTGTGGCGTATGTCCAGCATGGCCACTGTGGCGTATGTCCAGCAGGGCCACAGTGGCGTATGTCCAGCAGGGCCACTGTGGCGTATGTCCAGCATGGCCACTGTGGCGTATGTCCAGCATGGCCACGGTGGCGTATGTCCAGCAGGGCCACAGTGGCGTATGTCTAGCATGGCCACTGTGGCGTATGTCCAGCAGGGCCACAGTGGCGTATGTCCTGCATGGCCACTGTGGCGTATGCGTAACATTTTTTATTTAACATGTCCAGCAGGGCCACAGTGGCGTATGTCCTGCAGCGCCACTGTGGCGTATGTCCAGCAGGGCCACTGTGGCGTATGTCCAGCATGGCCACGGTGGCGTATGTCCAGCAGCGCCACTGTGGCGTATGTCCAGCAGGGCCACTGTGGCGTATGTCCAGCAGGGCCACTGTGGCGTATGTCCAGCATGGCCGCAGTGGCGTATGTCCTGCAGGGCCACTGTGGCGTATGCGTAACATTTTTCGTATGGTAGAGGAGGCAGTCTTGAGAGTTGTCCTGCATGGCAACTGTGGCGTACGTCCGGCATGGCCACTGTGGCGTATGGCCAGCAAGGCCACTGTGGCGTATGTCCAGCATGGCCACTGTGGCGTATGTCCAGCATGGCCACGGTGGCGTATGTCCAGCAGGGCCACAGTGGCGTATGTCTAGCATGGCCACTGTGGCGTATGTGCAGCAGGGCCACAGTGGCGTATGTCCTGCATGGCCACTGTGGCGTATGCGTAATATTTTTCGTATGGTAGAGGAGGCAGTCTTGAGAGTTGTAATGCATGGCAACTGTGGCGTACGTCCAGCATGGCCACTGTGGCGTATGTCCAGCAGGGCCACTGTGGCGTATGTCCAGCATGGCAACTGTGGCGTATGCCCAGCAGGGCCACAGTGGCGTATGTCCAGCAGGGCCACTGTGGCGTATGTCCAGCATGGCCACTGTGGCGTATGTCCAGCAGGGCCACAGTGGCGTATGCCCTGCAGGGCCACTGTCGCGTATGTCCAGCAGGGCCACAGTGGCGTATGTCCAGCAGGGCCACTGTGGCGTATGTCCAGCATGGCCACGGTGGCGTATGTCCAGCAGGGCCACAGTGGCGTATGTCCAGCAGGGCCACAGTGGCGTATGTCCTGCAGCGCCACTGTGGCGTATGTCCAGCAGGGCCACTGTGGCGTATGTCCAGCAGGGCCACTGTGGCGTATGTCCAGCAGGGCCACAGTGGCTTATGTTTAGCAGGGCCACAGTGGCGTATGTCCTGCATGGCCACTGTGGCGTATGTCCTGCATGGCCACGGTGGCGTATGTCCAGCAGGGCCACAGTGGCGTATGTCCAGCAGGGCCACAGTGGCGTATGTCCTGCAGCGCCACTGTGGCGTATGTCCAGCAGGGCCACTGTGGCGTATGTCCAGCATGGCCACTGTGGCGTATGTCCAGCAGGGCGATTGTGGCGTATGTCCAGCAGGGCCACTGTGGCGTATGTCCAGCATGGCCACAGTGGCGTATGTCCTGCAGGGCCACTGTGGCATATGCGTAACATTTTTCGTATGGTAGAGGAGGCAGTCTTGAGAGTTGTCCTGCATGGCAACTGTGGCGTACGTCCGGCATGGCCACTGTGGCGTATGGCCAGCAAGGCCACTGTGGCGTATGTCCAGCATGGCCACTGTGGCGTATGTCCAGCATGGCCACGGTGGCGTATGTCCAGCAGGGCCACAGTGGCGTATGTCTAGCATGGCCACTGTGGCGTATGTCCAGCAGGGCCACAGTGGCGTATGTCCTGCATGGCCACTGTGGCGTATGCGTAACATTTTTTATTTAACATGTCCAGCAGGGCCACAGTGGCGTATGTCCTGCAGCGCCACTGTGGCGTATGTCCAGCAGGGCCACTGTGGCGTATGTCCAGCATGGCCACGGTGGCGTATGTCCAGCAGCGCCACTGTGGCGTATGTCCAGCAGGGCCACTGTGGCGTATGTCCAGCATGGCCGCAGTGGCGTATGTCCTGCAGGGCCACTGTGGCGTATGCGTAACATTTTTCGTATGGTAGAGGAGGCAGTCTTGAGAGTTGTCCTGCATGGCAACTGTGGCGTACGTCCGGCATGGCCACTGTGGCGTATGGCCAGCAAGGCCACTGTGGCGTATGCGTAACATTTTTCGTATGGTAGAGGAGGCAGTCTTGAGAGTTGTAATGCATGGCAACTGTGGCGTACGTCCAGCATGGCCACTGTGGCGTATGTCCTGCAGGGCCACTGTGGCGTATGCGTAACATTTTTCGTATGGTAGAGGAGGCAGTCTTGAGAGTTGTTATGCATGGCAACTGTGGCGTACGTCCAGCATGGCCACTGTGGCGTATGTCCAGCATGGCCACGGTGGCGTATGTCCAGCAGCGCCACTGTGGCGTATGTCCAGCAGGGCCACTGTGGCGTATGTCCAGCATAGCCACGGTGGCGTATGTCCAGCAGGGCCACTGTGGCGTATGTCTAGCATGGCCACAGTGGCGTATGTCCTGCATGGCCACGGTGGCGTATGTCCAGCAGGGCCACAGTGGCGTATGTCTAGCATGGCCACTGTGGCGTATGTCCAGCAGGACCACAGTGGCGTATGTCCTGCAGGGCCACTGTGGCGTATGTCTAGCATGGCCACTGTGGCGTATGTCCTGCAGCGCCACTGTGGCGTATGTCCAGCAGGGCCACTGTGGCGTATGTCCAGCGGGGCCACAGTGGCGTATGTCCAGCATGGCCACTGTGGCGTATGCGTAACATTTTTCGTATGGTAGAGGAGGCAGTCTTGAGAGTTGTCCTGCATGGCAACTGTGGCGTATGTCCAGCAGGGCCACAGTGGCGTATGCCCTGCAGGGCCACTGTGGCGTATGTCCTGCATGGCCACGGTGGCGTATGTCCTGCATGGCCACGGTGGCGTATGTCCTGCATGGCCATGGTGGCGTATGTCCTGCATGGCCATGGTGGCGTATGTCCAGCAGGGCCACTGTGGCGTATGTCCAGCAGGGCCACTGTGGCGTATGTCTAGCATGGCCGTTGTGGCGTGTGTAATGCAGCGCCACTGTAACTGCGTAACATTTTTTATTTAACATGTCCAGCAGGGCCACAGTGGCGTATGTCCTGCAGCGCCACTGTGGCGTATGTCCAGCAGGGCCACTGTGGCGTATGTCCAGCATGGCCACGGTGGCGTATGTCCAGCAGGGCCACAGTGGCGTATGTCCAGCAGGGCCACTGTGGCGTATGTCCAGCATGGCCACGGTGGCGTATGTCCAGCAGCGCCACTGTGGCGTATGTCCAGCAGGGCCACTGTGGCGTATGTCTAGCATGGCCACTGTGGCGTATGTCCTGCAGCGCCACTGTGGCGTATGTCCAGCAGGGCCACTGTGGCGTATGTCTAGCATGGCCACTGTGGCGTATGTCCTGCAGCGCCACTGTGGCGTATGTCCTGCATGGCCACGGTGGCGTATGTCCAGCAGGGCCACAGTGGCGTATGTCCAGCAGGGCCACAGTGGCGTATGTCCTGCAGGGCCACTGTGGCGTATGCGTAACATTTTTCGTATGGTAGAGGAGGCAGTCTTGAGAGTTGTCCTGCATGGCAACTGTGGCGTACGTCCGGCATGGCCACTGTGGCGTATGGCCAGCAGGGCCACAGTGGCGTATGTCTAGCATGGCCACTGTGGCGTATGTCCTGTAGCGCCACTGTGGCGTATGTCCAGCAGGGCCACTGTGGCGTATGTCTAGCATGGCCACAGTGGCGTATGTCCTGCAGGGCCACTGTGGCGTATGTCCAGCAGGGCCACTGTGGCGTATGTCCAGCAGGGCCACTGTGGCGCATGTCCAGCAGGGCCACAGTGGCGTATGTCCAGCAGGGCCACAGTGGCGTATGTCCAGCAGGGCCACAGTGGCGTATGTCCTGCATGGCCACTGTGGCGTATGTCCTGCATGGCCACGGTGGCGTATGTCCAGCAGGGCCACAGTGGCGTATGTCCAGCAGGGCCACAGTGGCGTATGTCCTGCAGCGCTACTGTGGCGTATGTCCAGCAGGGCCACTGTGGCGTATGTCCAGCATGGCCACGGTGGCGTATGTCCAGCAGCGCCACTGTGGCGTATGTCCAGCAGGGCCACTGTGGCGTATGTCCAGCATGGCCACAGTGGCGTATGTCCTGCAGGGCCACTGTGGCGTATGCGTAACATTTTTCGTATGGTAGAGGAGGCAGTCTTGAGAGTTGTCCTGCATGGCAACTGTGGCGTACGTCCGGCATGGCCACTGTGGCGTATGGCCAGCAAGGCCACTGTGGCGTATGTCCAGCATGGCCACTGTGGCGTATGTCCAGCATGGCCACGGTGGCGTATGTCCAGCAGGGCCACAGTGGCGTATGTCTAGCATGGCCACAGTGGCGTATGTCCTGCAGCGCCACTGTGGCGTATGTCCAGCAGGGCCACTGTGGCGTATGTCCAGCAGGGCCACTGTGGCGTATGTCCAGCAGGGCCACAGTGGCGTATGTCCAGCATGGCCACAGTGGCGTATGTCCAGCAGGGCCACTGTGGCGTATGTCCAGCAGGGCCACAGTGGCGTATGTCCTGCATGGCCACTTTGGCGTATGTCCAGCAGGGCCACAGTGGCGTATGTCCAGCAGGGCCACAGTGGCGTATGTCCAGCAGGGCCACAGTGGCGTATGTCCTGCAGCGCCACTGTGGCGTATGTCCAGCAGGGCCACTGTGGCGTATGTCCAGCAGGGCCACAGTGGCGTATGTCCAGCAGGGCCACTGTGGCGTATGTCCAGCAGGGCCACTGTGGCGTATGTCCAGCATGGCCACGGTGGCGTATGTCCAGCAGGGCCACAGTGGCGTATGTCCAGCAGGGCCACTGTGGCGTATGTCCAGCAGGGCCACTGTGGCGTATGTCCAGCAGGGCCACTGTGGCGTATGTCCAGCAGGGCCACTGTGGCGTATGTCCAGCAGGGCCACAGTGGCGTATGTCCTGCATGGCCACTTTGGCGTATGTCCAGCAGGGCCACTGTGGCGTATGTCCAGCAGGGCCACAGTGGCGTATGTCCAGCATGGCCACAGTGGCGTATGTCCAGCAGGGCCACTGTGGCGTATGTCCAGCAGGGCCACAGTGGCGTATGTCCTGCATGGCCACTTTGGCGTATGTCCAGCAGGGCCACTGTGGCGTATGTCCAGCATGGCCACTGTGGCGTATGTCCAGCAGGGCCACAGTGGCGTATGTCTAGCATGGCCACTGTGGCGTATGTCCAGCAGGGCCACAGTGGCGTATGTCCTGCAGCGCCACTGTGGCGTATGTCCAGCAGGGCCACTGTGGCGTATGTCCTGCATGGCCACGGTGGCGTATGTCCAGCAGGGCCACAGTGGCGTATGTCCAGCAGGGCCACAGTGGCGTATGTCCTGCAGCGCCACTGTGGCATATGTCCAGCAGGGCCACTGTGGCGTATGTCCAGCAGGGCCACAGTGGCGTATGTCCTGCATGGCCACTTTGGCGTATGTCCAGCAGGGCCACTGTGGCGTATGTCCAGCATGGCCACTGTGGCGTATGTCCAGCAGGGCCACAGTGGCGTATGTCTAGCATGGCCACTGTGGCGTATGTCTAGCATGGCCACTGTGGCGTATGTCCAGCAGGGCCACAGTGGCGTATGTCCTGCATGGCCACTGTGGCGTATGCGTAACATTTTTTATTTAACATATCCAGCAGGGCCACAGTGGCGTATGTCCTGCAGCGCCACTGTGGCGTATGTCCAGCAGGGCCACTGTGGCGTATGTCCAGCATGGCCACGGTGGCGTATGTCCAGCAGCGCCACTGTGGCGTATGTCCAGCAGGGCCACTGTGGCGTATGTCCAGCATGGCCGCAGTGGCGTATGTCCTGCAGGGCCACTGTGGCGTATGCGTAACATTTTTCGTATGGTAGAGGAGGCAGTCTTGAGAGTTGTCCTGCATGGCAACTGTGGCGTATGTCCAGCATGGCCACGGTGGCGTATGTCCAGCAGGGCCACAGTGGCGTATGTCTAGCAGGGCCACTGTGGCGTATGTCCAGCAGGGCCACAGTGGCGTATGTCCTGCATGGCCACTGTGGCGTATGCGTAACATTTTTTATTTAACATGTCCAGCAGGGCCACAGTGGCGTATGTCCAGCAGGGCCACTGTGGCGTATGTCCAGCATGGCCACGGTGGCGTATGTCCAGCAGCGCCACTGTGGCGTATGTCCAGCAGGGCCACTGTGGCGTATGCCCAGCATGGCCGCAGTGGCGTATGTCCTGCAGGGCCACTGTGGCGTATGCGTAACATTTTTCGTATGGTAGAGGAGGCAGTCTTGAGAGTTGTCCTGCATGGCAACTGTGGCGTACGTCCGGCATGGCCACTGTGGCGTACGTCCAGCATGGCCACTGTGGCGTATGTCCAGCATGGCCACGGTGGCGTATGTCCAGCAGCGCCACTGTGGCGTATGTCCAGCAGGGCCACTGTGGCGTATGTCCAGCATGGCCGCAGTGGCGTATGTCCTGCAGGGCCACTGTGGCGTATGCGTAACATTTTTCGTATGGTAGAGGAGGCAGTCTTGAGAGTTGTCCTGCATGGCAACTGTGGCGTACGTCCGGCATGGCCACTGTGGCGTATGTCCAGCATGGCCACGGTGGCGTATGTCCAGCAGGGCCACAGTGGCGTATGTCTAGCATGGCCACTGTGGCGTATGTCCAGCAGGGCCACAGTGGCGTATGTCTAGCATGGCCACTGTGGCGTATGTCCAGCAGGGCCACAGTGGCGTATGTCCTGCATGGCCACTGTGGCGTATGCGTAACATTTTTCGTATGGTAGAGGAGGCAGTCTTGAGAGTTGTAATGCATGGCAACTGTGGCGTACGTCCAGCATGGCCACTGTGGCGTATGTCCAGCAGGGCCACAGTGGCGTATGTCCTGCAGCGCCACTGTGGCGTATGTCCAGCAGGGCCACTGTGGCGTATGTCCTGCATGGCCACGGTGGCGTATGTCCAGCAGGGCCACAGTGGCGTATGTCCAGCAGGGCCACAGTGGCGTATGTCTAGCATGGCCACTGTGGCGTATGTCCAGCAGGGCCACAGTGGCGTATGTCCAGCATGGCCACTGTGGCGTATGTCCAGCAGGGCCACTGTGGCGTATGTCCAGCATGGCCACGGTGGCGTATGTCCAGCAGGGCCACAGTGGCGTATGTCCAGCAGGGCCACTGTGGCGTATGTCCAGCAGGGCCACTGTGGCGTATGTCCAGCAGGGCCACAGTGGCGTATGTCCTGCATGGCCACTTTGGCGTATGTCCAGCAGGGCCACTGTGGCGTATGTCCAGCATGGCCACTGTGGCGTATGTCCAGCAGGGCCACAGTGGCGTATGTCCAGCATGGCCACAGTGGCGTATGTCCAGCAGGGCCACTGTGGCGTATGTCCAGCAGGGCCACAGTGGCGTATGTCCTGCATGGCCACTTTGGCGTATGTCCAGCAGGGCCACTGTGGCGTATGTCCAGCATGGCCACTGTGGCGTATGTCCAGCAGGGCCACAGTGGCGTATGTCTAGCATGGCCACTGTGGCGTATGTCCAGCAGGGCCACAGTGGCGTATGTCCTGCAGCGCCACTGTGGCGTATGTCCAGCAGGGCCACTGTGGCGTATGTCCTGCATGGCCACGGTGGCGTATGTCCAGCAGGGCCACAGTGGCGTATGTCCAGCAGGGCCACAGTGGCGTATGTCCTGCAGCGCCACTGTGGCATATGTCCAGCAGGGCCACTGTGGCGTATGTCCAGCAGGGCCACAGTGGCGTATGTCCTGCATGGCCACTTTGGCGTATGTCCAGCAGGGCCACTGTGGCGTATGTCCAGCATGGCCACTGTGGCGTATGTCCAGCAGGGCCACAGTGGCGTATGTCTAGCATGGCCACTGTGGCGTATGTCTAGCATGGCCACTGTGGCGTATGTCCAGCAGGGCCACTGTGGCGTATGCGTAACATTTTTTATTTAACATATCCAGCAGGGCCACAGTG
Organism: Eristalis intricaria; assembly: GCA_964034865.1. Taxonomy (NCBI): domain Eukaryota; kingdom Metazoa; phylum Arthropoda; class Insecta; order Diptera; family Syrphidae; genus Eristalis; species Eristalis intricaria. Next base: position 56,757,398 of record OZ035876.1, read on the forward strand.
GCGTATGTCCTGCAGCGCCACTGTGGCGTATGTCGAGCAGGGCCACTGTGGCGTATGTCCAGCATGGCCACGGTGGCGTATGTCCAGCAGCGCCACTGTGGCGTATGGCCAGCAAGGCCCCTGTGGCGTATGTCCAGCATGGCCACTGTGGCGTATGTCCAGCATGGCCACGGTGGCGTATGTCCAGCAGGGCCACAGTGGCGTATGTCTAGCATGGCCACTGTGGCGTATGTCCAGCAGGGCCACAGTGGCGTATGTCCTGCATGGCCACTGTGGCGTATGCGTAACATTTTTCGTATGGTAGAGGAGGCAGTCTTGAGAGTTGTAATGCATGGCAACTGTGGCGTACGTCCAGCATGGCCACTTTGGCGTATGTCCAGCAGGGCCACTGTGGCGTATGTCCAGCATGGCCACTGTGGCGTATGTCCAGCAGGGCCACAGTGGCGTATGTCTAGCATGGCCACTGTGGCGTATGTCTAGCATGGCCACTGTGGCGTATGTCCAGCAGGGCCACTGTGGCGTATGCGTAACATTTTTTATTTAACATATCCAGCAGGGCCACAGTGGCGTATGTCCTGCAGCGCCACTGTGGCGTATGTCGAGCAGGGCCACTGTGGCGTATGTCCAGCATGGCCACGGTGGCGTATGTCCAGCAGCGCCACTGTGGCGTATGGCCAGCAAGGCCCCTGTGGCGTATGTCCAGCATGGCCACTGTGGCGTATGTCCAGCATGGCCACGGTGGCGTATGTCCAGCAGGGCCACAGTGGCGTATGTCTAGCATGGCCACTGTGGCGTATGTCCAGCAGGGCCACAGTGGCGTATGTCTAGCATGGCCACTGTGGCGTATGTCCAGCATGGCCACTGTGGCGTATGTCCAGCAGGGCCACAGTGGCGTATGCCCTGCAGGGCCACTGTCGCGTATGTCCAGCAGGGCCACAGTGGCGTATGTCCTGCATGGCCACTGTGGCGTATGTCCTGCATGGCCACGGTGGCGTATGTCCAGCAGGGCCACAGTGGCGTATGTCCAGCAGGGCGATTGTGGCGTATGTCCAGCAGGGCCACTGTGGCGTATGTCCAGCATGGCCACAGTGGCGTATGTCCTGCAGGGCCACTGTGGCATATGCGTAACATTTTTCGTATGGTAGAGGAGGCAGTCTTGAGAGTTGTAATGCATGGCAACTGTGGCGTACGTCCAGCATGGCCACTGTGGCGTATGTCCAGCAGCGCCACTGTGGCGTATGTCCTGCAGGGCCACAGTGGCGTATGTACTTCTTGGCCACAGTGGCGTATGTCCTTCATGGCCACGGTGGCGCATGTCCAGCAGGGCCACTGTGGCGTATGTCCAGCATGGCCACTGTGGCGTATGTCCAGCAGGGCCACTGTGGCGTATGTCCAGCAGGGCCACAGTGGCGTATGTCCAGCAGGGCCACAGTGGCGTATGTCCTGCAGCGCCACTGTGGCGTATGTCCAGCAGCGCCACTGTGGCGTATGTCCTGCAGGGCCACAGTGGCGTATGTACTTCTTGGCCACAGTGGCGTATGTCCTTCATGGCCACGGTGGCGCATGTCCAGCAGGGCCACTGTGGCGTATGTCCAGCAGGGCCACAGTGGCGTATGTCCTGCATGGCCACTGTGGCGTATGCGTAACATTTTTTATTTAACATGTCCAGCAGGGCCACAGTGGCGTATGTCCAGCAGGGCCACTGTGGCGTATGTCCTGCAGGGCCACAGTGGCGTATGTACTTCTTGGCCACAGTGGCGTATGTCCTTCATGGCCACGGTGGCGCATGTCCAGCAGGGCCACTGTGGCGTATGTCCAGCATGGCCACTGTGGCGTATGTCCAGCAGGGCCACTGTGGCGTATGTCCTGCAGGGCCACAGTGGCGTATGTACTTCTTGGCCACAGTGGCGTATGTCCTTCATGGCCACGGTGGCGCATGTCCAGCAGGGCCACTGTGGCGTATGTCCAGCAGGGCCACAGTGGCGTATGTCCTGCATGGCCACTGTGGCGTATGCGTAACATTTTTTATTTAACATGTCCAGCAGGGCCACAGTGGCGTATGTCCAGCAGGGCCACTGTGGCGTATGTCCAGCATGGCCACGGTGGCGTATGTCCAGCAGCGCCACTGTGGCGTATGTCCAGCAGGGCCACTGTGGCGTATGCCCAGCATGGCCGCAGTGGCGTATGTCCTGCAGGGCCACTGTGGCGTATGCGTAACATTTTTCGTATGGTAGAGGAGGCAGTCTTGAGAGTTGTCCTGCATGGCAACTGTGGCGTACGTCCGGCATGGCCACTGTGGCGTATGTCCAGCATGGCCACGGTGGCGTATGTCCAGCAGGGCCACAGTGGCGTATGTCTAGCATGGCCACTGTGGCGTATGTCCAGCAGGGCCACAGTGGCGTATGTCTAGCATGGCCACTGTGGCGTATGTCCAGCAGGGCCACAGTGGCGTATGTCCTGCATGGCCACTGTGGCGTATGCGTAACATTTGTCGTATGGTAGAGGAGGCAGTCTTGAGAGTTGTAATGCATGGCAACTGTGGCGTACGTCCAGCATGGCCACTGTGGCGTATGTCCAGCAGGGCCACTGAGGCGTATATTCAGCATGGCCACTGTGGCGTATGTCCAGCAGGGCCACTGTGGCGTATGTCCAGCAGCGCCACAGTGGCGTATGTCCAGCAGGGCCACGGTGGCGTATGTCCAGCAGGGCCACTGTATCGTATGTCCAGCAGCGCCACAGTGGCGTATGTCCAGCAGGGCCACTGTGGCGTATGTCCTGCATGGCCACAGTGGCGTATGTCCTGCATGGCCACGGTGGCGTATGTCCAGCAGGGCCGAAGTGGCGTATGCCCTGCATGGCCACAGTGGCGTATGTCCTTCATGGCCACGGTGGCGCATGTCCAGCAGGGCCACTGTGGTGTATGTCCAGCATGGACACTATGGCGTATGTCTAGCAGGGCCACAGTGGCGTATGCGTAACATTTTTCGTATGATAGAGGAGGCAGTCTTGAGAGTTGTCCTGCATGGCAACTGTGGCGTACGTTCAGCATGGCCTTTGTGGCGTATGTCCAGCAGGGCCACTGTTGCGTATGCGTAACATTTTTCGTATGGTAGAGGAAGCAGTCTTGAGAGTTGTCCTGCATGGCCACAGTGGCGTATGTCCTGCAGCGCCACTGTGGCGTATGTCCAGCAGGGCCACGGTGGCGTATGTCCAGCATGGCCACTGTGGCGTATGTCCAGCATAGCCACTGTGGCGTATGTGTACCATTTTTCGTATGATAGAGGAGGCAGTCTTGAGAGTTGTCCTGCGTGCCAGCTGTGGCGTACGTCCAGCATGACCACTGTGGCGTATGTCCAGCAGGGCCACTGTGGCGTATGTCCAGCATGGCCACTGTGGCGTATGTCCAGCATAGCCACTGTGGCGTATGTGTACCATTTTTCGTATGATAGAGGAGGCAGTCTTGAGAGTTGTCCTGCATGGCAACTGTGGCGTATGTCCTGTGGAGTATGTCCAGCATGGCCACTGTAGCGTATGTCCAGCAGGGCCACTGTTGCGTATGCGTAACATTTTTCGTATGGTAGAGGAAGCAGTCTTGAGAGTTGTCCTTCATGGCAACTGTGGCGTACGTTCAGCATGGCCTTTGTGGCGTATGTCCAGCAGGGCCACTGTTGCGTATGCGTAACATTTTTCGCAGAGGAAGCAGTCTTGAGAGTTGTCCTGCATGGCAACTGTGGCGTACGTTCAGCATGGCCTTTGTGGCGTATGTCCAGCAGGGCCACTGTTGCGTATGCGTAACATTTTTCGTATGGTAGAGGAAGCAGTCTTGAGAGTTGTCCTGCATGGCCACAGTGGCGTATGTCCTGCAGCGCCACTGTGGCGTATGTCCAGCAGGGCCACGGTGGCGTATGTCCAGCATGGCCACGGTGGCGTATGTCCAGAAGCGCCACTGTGGCGTATGTCCAGCAGGGCCACTGTGGCGTATGTCCAGCATGGCCGCAGTGGCGTATGTCCTGCAGGGCCACTGTGGCGTATGCGTAACATTTTTCGTATGGTAGAGGAGGCAGTCTTGAGAGTTGTCCTGCATGGCCACTGTGGCGTACGTCCGACATGGCCACTGTGGCGTATGGCCAGCAAGGCCACTGTGGCGTATGCGTAACATTTTTCGTATGGTAGAGGAGGCAGTCTTGAGAGTTGTAATGCATGGCAACTGTGGCGTACGTCCAGCATGGCCACTGTGGCGTATGTCCAGCATGGCCACGGTGGCGTATGTCCAGCAGCGCCACTGTGGCGTATGTCCAGCAGGGCCACTGTGGCGTATGTCCAGCAGGGCCACAGTGGCGTATGTCCTGCATGGCCACTGTGGCGTATGCGTAACATTTTTTATTTAACATGTCCAGCAGGGCCACAGTGGCGTATGTCCTGCAGCGCCACTGTGGCGTATGTCCAGCAGGGCCACTGTGGCGTATGTCCAGCATGGCCACGGTGGCGTATGTCCAGCAGCGCCACTGTGGCGTATGTCCAGCAGGGCCACTGTGGCGTATGCCCAGCATGGCCGCAGTGGCGTATGTCCTGCAGGGCCACTGTGGCGTATGCGTAACATTTTTCGTATGGTAGAGGAGGCAGTCTTGAGAGTTGTAATGCATGGCAACTGTGGCGTACGTCCAGCATGGCCACTGTGGCGTATGTCCAGCATGGCCACGGTGGCGTATGTCCAGCAGCGCCACTGTGGCGTATGTCCAGCAGGGCCACTGTGGCGTATGTGTACCATTTTTCGTATGATAGAGGAGGCAGTCTTGAGAGTTGTCCTGCATGGCAACTGTGGCGTACGTCCGGCATGGCCACTGTGGCGTATGTGTACCATTTTTCGTATGATAGAGGAGGCAGTCTTGAGAGTTGTCCTGCATGGCAACTGTGGCGTACGTCCGGCATGGCCACTGTGGCGTATGGCCAGCAAGGCCACTGTGGCGTATGCGTAACATTTTTCGTATGGTAGAGGAGGCAGTCTTGAGAGTTGTAATGCATGGCAACTGTGGCGTACGTCCAGCATGGCCACTGTGGCGTATGTCCAGCATGGCCACGGTGGCGTATGTCCAGCAGCGCCACTGTGGCGTATGTCCAGCAGGGCCACTGTGGCGTATGTGTACCATTTTTCGTATGATAGAGGAGGCAGTCTTGAGAGTTGTCCTGCATGGCAACTGTGGCGTACGTCCGGCATGGCCACTGTGGCGTATGTGTACCATTTTTCGTATGATAGAGGAGGCAGTCTTGAGAGTTGTTATGCATGGCAACTGTGGCGTACGTCCAGCATGGCCACTGTGGCGTATGTCCAGCATGGCCACGGTGGCGTATGTCCAGCAGCGCCACTGTGGCGTATGTCCAGCAGGGCCACTGTGGCGTATGTCCAGCATGGCCGCAGTGGCGTATGTCCTGCAGGGCCACTGTGGCGTATGCGTAACATTTTTCGTATGGTAGAGGAGGCAGTCTTGAGAGTTGTCCTGCATGGCAACTGTGGCGTACGTCCGGCATGGCCACTGTGGCGTATGGCCAGCAAGGCCACTGTGGCGTATGTCCAGCATGGCCACTGTGGCGTATGTCCAGCATGGCCACGGTGGCGTATGTCCAGCAGGGCCACAGTGGCGTATGTCTAGCATGGCCACTGTGGCGTATGTCCAGCAGGGCCACAGTGGCGTATGTCTAGCATGGCCACTGTGGCGTATGTCCAGCAGGGCCACAGTGGCGTATGTCCTGCATGGCCACTGTGGCGTATGCGTAACATTTTTCGTATGGTAGAGGAGGCAGTCTTGAGAGTTGTCCTGCATGGCAACTGTGGCGTATGTCCTGTGGAGTATGTCCAGCATGGCCACTGTAGCGTATGTCCAGCAGGGCCACTGTTGCGTATGCGTAACATTTTTCGTATGGTAGAGGAAGCAGTCTTGAGAGTTGTCCTGCATGGCAACTGTGGCGTACGTTCAGCATGGCCTTTGTGGCGTATGTCCAGCAGGGCCACTGTTGCGTATGCGTAACATTTTTCGTATGGTAGAGGAAGCAGTCTTGAGAGTTGTCCTGCATGGCCACTGTGGCGTATGTCCAGCAGGGCCACTGTGGCGTATGTGTACCATTTTTCGTATGATAGAGGAGGCAGTCTTGAGAGTTGTCCTGCATGGCAACTGTGGCGTATGTCCTGTGGAGTATGTCCAGCATGGCCACTGTAGCGTATGACCAGCAGGGCCACTGTTGCGTATGCGTAACATTTTTCGTATGGTAGAGGAAGCAGTCTTGAGAGTTGTCCTGCATGGCAACTGTGGCGTACGTTCAGCATGGCCTTTGTGGCGTATGTCCAGCAGGGCCACTGTTGCGTATGCGAAACATTTTTCGTATGGTAGAGGAGGCAGTCTTGAGAGTTGTCCTGCGTGCCAACTGTGGCGTACGTCCAGCATGACCACTGTGGCGTATGTCCAGCAGGGCCACTGTGGCGTATGTCCAGCATGGCCACTGTGGCGTATGTCCGGCATAGCCACTGTGGCGTATGTGTACCATTTTTCGTATGATAGAGGAGGCAGTCTTGAGAGTTGTGCTGCATGGCCACTGTGGCGTATGTCCAGCAGGGCCACTGTGGCGTATGTCCAGCAGGGCCACTGTGGCGTATGTCCAGCAGGGCCACTGTTGCGTATGCGTAACATTTTTCGTATGGTAGAGGAGGCAGTCTTGAGAGTTGTCCTGCGTGGCCACTGTGGCGTATGTCCAGCAGGGCCACTGTGGCGTATGTCCAGCAGGGCCGAAGTGGCGTATGCCCTGCATGGCCACAGTGGCGTATGTCCTTCATGGCCACGGTGGCGCATGTCCAGCAGGGCCACTGTGGTGTATGTCCAGCATGGACACTATGGCGTATGTCTAGCAGGGCCACAGTGGCGTATGCGTAACATTTTTCGTATGGTAGAGGAGGCAGTCTTGAGAGTTGTCCTGCGTGCCAACTGTGGCGTATGTCCAGCATGGCCACTGTGGGGTATGTCCAGCATAGCCACTGTGGCGTATGTGTAGCATTTTTCGTATGATAGAGGAGGCAGTCTTGAGAGTTGTCCTGCATGGCAACTGTGGCGTATGTCCTGTGGAGTATGTCCAGCATGGCCACAGTGGCGTATGTCCAGCAGGGCCACTGTGGCGTATGTCCAGCAGTGCTACTGTGGCGTATGTCCAGCAAGGCCACTGTGGCGTATGTCCTGCATGGCCACAGGGGCGTATGTCCTTCATGGCCACGGTGGCGCATGTCCAGCAGGGCCACTGTGGCGTATGTCCTGCATGGCCACAGTGGCGTATGTCCTGCATGGCCACGGTGGCGTATGTCCAGCAGGGCCGAAGTGGCGTATGCCCTGCATGGCCACAGTGGCGTATGTCCTTCATGGCCACGGTGGCGCATGTCCAGCAGGGACACTGTGGTGTATGTCCAGCATGGACACTATGGCGTATGTCTAGCAGGGCCACAGTGGCGTATGCGTAACATTTTTCGTATGGTAGAGGAGGCAGTCTTGAGAGTAGTCCTGCGTGCCAACTGTGGCGTATGTCCAGCATGGCCACTGTGGCGTATGTCCAGCATAGCCACTGTGGCGTATGTGTAGCATTTTTCGTATGATAGAGGAGGCAGTCTTGAGAGTTGTCCTGCATGGCAACTGTGGCGTACGTTCAGCATGGCCTTTGTGGCGTATGTCCAGCAGGGCCACTGTTGCGTATGCGTAACATTTTTCGTATGGTAGAGGAAGCAGTCTTGAGAGTTGTCCTGCATGGCCACTGTGGCGTATGTCCAGCAGGGCCACTGTGGCGTATGTGTACCATTTTTCGTATGATAGAGGAGGCAGTCTTGAGAGTTGTCCTGCATGGCAACTGTGGCGTATGTCCTGTGGAGTATGTCCAGCATGGCCACTGTAGCGTATGACCAGCAGGGCCACTGTTGCGTATGCGTAACATTTTTCGTATGGTAGAGGAAGCAGTCTTGAGAGTTGTCCTGCATGGCAACTGTGGCGTACGTTCAGCATGGCCTTTGTGGCGTATGTCCAGCAGGGCCACTGTTGCGTATGCGAAACATTTTTCGTATGGTAGAGGAGGCAGTCTTGAGAGTTGTCCTGCGTGCCAACTGTGGCGTACGTCCAGCATGACCACTGTGGCGTATGTCCAGCAGGGCCACTGTGGCGTATGTCCAGCATGGCCACTGTGGCGTATGTCCGGCATAGCCACTGTGGCGTATGTGTACCATTTTTCGTATGATAGAGGAGGCAGTCTTGAGAGTTGTGCTGCATGGCCACTGTGGCGTATGTCCAGCAGGGCCACTGTGGCGTATGTCCAGCAGGGCCACTGTGGCGTATGTCCAGCAGGGCCACTGTTGCGTATGCGTAACATTTTTCGTATGGTAGAGGAGGCAGTCTTGAGAGTTGTCCAGCAGGGCCACTGTGGCGTATGTCCAGCATGGCCACTGTGGCGTATGTCCAGCAGGGCCACAGTGGCGTATGTCTAGCATGGCCACTGTGGCGTATGTCTAGCATGGCCACTGTGGCGTATGTCCAGCAGGGCCACTGTGGCGTATGCGTAACATTTTTTATTTAACATATCCAGCAGGGCCACAGTGGCGTATGTCCTGCAGCGCCACTGTGGCGTATGTCGAGCAGGGCCACTGTGGCGTATGTCCAGCATGGCCACGGTGGCGTATGTCCAGCAGCGCCACTGTGGCGTATGTCCAGCAGGGCCACTGTGGCGTATGTCCAGCATGGCCGCAGTGGCGTATGTCCTGCAGGGCCACTGTGGCGTATGCGTAACATTTTTCGTATGGTAGAGGAGGCAGTCTTGAGAGTTGTCCTGCATGGCAACTGTGGCGTACGTCCGGCATGGCCACTGTGGCGTATGGCCAGCAAGGCCCCTGTGGCGTATGTCCAGCATGGCCACTGTGGCGTATGTCCAGCATGGCCACGGTGGCGTATGTCCAGCAGGGCCACAGTGGCGTATGTCTAGCATGGCCACTGTGGCGTATGTCCAGCAGGGCCACAGTGGCGTATGTCCTGCATGGCCACTGTGGCGTATGCGTAACATTTTTCGTATGGTAGAGGAGGCAGTCTTGAGAGTTGTAATGCATGGCAACTGTGGCGTACGTCCAGCATGGCCACTGTGGCGTATGTCCAGCATGGCCACTGTGGCGTATGTCCAGCAGGGCCACAGTGGCGTATGCCCTGCAGGGCCACTGTCGCGTATGTCCAGCAGGGCCACAGTGGCGTATGTCCTGCATGGCCACTGTGGCGTATGTCCTGCATGGCCACGGTGGCGTATGTCCAGCAGGGCCACAGTGGCGTATGTCCAGCAGGGCCACAGTGGCGTATGTCCTGCAGCGCCACTGTGGCGTATGTCCAGCAGGGCCACTGTGGCGTATGTCCAGCATGGCCACTGTGGCGTATGTCCAGCAGGGCGATTGTGGCGTATGTCCAGCAGGGCCACTGTGGCATATGCGTAACATTTTTCGTATGGTAGAGGAGGCAGTCTTGAGAGTTGTCCTGCATGGCAACTGTGGCGTACGTCCGGCATGGCCACTGTGGCGTATGGCCAGCAAGGCCACTGTGGCGTATGCGTAACATTTTTCGTATGGTAGAGGAGGCAGTCTTGAGAGTTGTAATGCATGGCAACTGTGGCGTACGTCCAGCATGGCCACTGTGGCGTATGTCCAGCAGCGCCACTGTGGCGTATGTCCTGCAGGGCCACAGTGGCGTATGTACTTCTTGGCCACAGTGGCGTATGTCCTTCATGGCCACGGTGGCGCATGTCCAGCAGGGCCACTGTGGCGTATGTCCAGCATGGCCACTGTGGCGTATGTCCAGCAGGGCCACTGTGGCGTATGTCCAGCAGGGCCACAGTGGCGTATGTCCAGCAGGGCCACAGTGGCGTATGTCCTGCAGCGCCACTGTGGCGTATGTCCAGCAGCGCCACTGTGGCGTATGTCCTGCAGGGCCACTGTTGCGTATGCGAAACATTTTTCGTATGGTAGAGGAGGCAGTCTTGAGAGTTGTCCTGCGTGCCAACTGTGGCGTACGTCCAGCATGACCACTGTGGCGTATGTCCAGCAGGGCCACTGTGGCGTATGTCCAGCAGGGCCACTGTGGCGTATGTCCAGCAGGGCCACTGTGGCGTATGTCCAGCAGGGCCACTGTTGCGTATGCGTAACATTTTTCGTATGGTAGAGGAGGCAGTCTTGAGAGTTGTCCTGCGTGGCCACTGTGGCGTATGTCCAGCAGGGCCACTGTGGCGTATGTCCAGCAGGGCCGAAGTATCGTATGCGTAACATTTTTCGTATGGTAGAGGAGGCAGTCTTGAGAGTTGTCCTGCGTGCCAACTGTGGCGTATGTCCAGCATGGCCACTGTGGGGTATGTCCAGCATAGCCACTGTGGCGTATGTGTAGCATTTTTCGTATGATAGAGGAGGCAGTCTTGAGAGTTGTCCTGCATGGCAACTGTGGCGTATGTCCTGTGGAGTATGTCCAGCATGGCCACAGTGGCGTATGTCCAGCAGTGCTACTGTGGCGTATGTCCAGCAAGGCCACTGTGGCGTATGTCCTGCATGGCCACAGGGGCGTATGTCCTTCATGGCCACGGTGGCGCATGTCCAGCAGGGCCACTGTGGCGTATGTCCTGCATGGCCACAGTGGCGTATGTCCTGCATGGCCACGGTGGCGTATGTCCAGCAGGGACACTGTGGTGTATGTCCAGCATGGACACTATGGCGTATGTCTAGCAGGGCCACAGTGGCGTATGCGTAACATTTTTCGTATGGTAGAGGAGGCAGTCTTGAGAGTTGTCCTGCGTGCCAACTGTGGCGTATGTCCAGCATGGCCACTGTGGGGTATGTCCAGCATAGCCACTGTGGCGTATGTGTAGCATTTTTCGTATGATAGAGGAGGCAGTCTTGAGAGTTGTCCTGCATGGCAACTGTGGCGTATGTCCTGTGGAGTATGTCCAGCATGGCCACAGTGGCGTATGTCCAGCAGTGCTACTGTGGCGTATGTCCAGCAAGGCCACTGTGGCGTATGTCCTGCATGGCCACAGGGGCGTATGTCCTTCATGGCCACGGTGGCGCATGTCCAGCAGGGCCACTGTGGCGTATGTCCTGCATGGCCACAGTGGCGTATGTCCTGCATGGCCACGGTGGCGTATGTCCAGCAGGGCCGAAGTGGCGTATGCCCTGCATGGCCACAGTGGCGTATGTCCTTCATGGCCACGGTGGCGCATGTCCAGCAGGGACACTGTGGTGTATGTCCAGCATGGACACTATGGCGTATGTCTAGCAGGGCCACAGTGGCGTATGCGTAACATTTTTCGTATGGTAGAGGAGGCAGTCTTGAGAGTAGTCCTGCGTGCCAACTGTGGCGTATGTCCAGCATGGCCACTGTGGCGTATGTCCAGCATAGCCACTGTGGCGTATGTGTAGCATTTTTCGTATGATAGAGGAGGCAGTCTTGAGAGTTGTCCTGCATGGCAACTGTGGCGTATGTCCTGTGGAGTATGTCCTGCATGGCCACGGTGGCGTATGTCCAGCAGGGCTACAGTGGCGTATGTCCCGCATGGCCACTGTGGCGTATGCGTAACATTTTTCGTATGGTAGAGGAGGCAGTCTTGAGAGTTGTCCTGCATGGCAACTGTGACGTATGTCCAGCAGGGCCTCTGTGGCGTATGTCCAGCAGGGCCACTGTGGCGTATGTCCAGCATGGCCACTGTGGCGTATGTCCAGCAGGGCCACTGTGGCGTATGTCCAGCAGGGCCACTGTGGCGTATGTCCAGCAGGGCCACTGTGGCGTATGTCCAGCAGGGCCACTGTGGCGTATGTTTAGCAGGGCCACTGTGGCGTATGTCCAGCAGGGCCACTGTGGCGTATGTCCAGCAGGGCCACTGTGGCGTATGTATAGCAGGGCCACAGTGGCGTATGTACTTCATGGCCACAGTGGCGTATGTCCTTCATGGCCACGGTGGCGCATGTCCAGCAGGGCCGAAGTGGCGTATGCCCTGCATGGCCACAGTGGCGTATGTCCTTCATGGCCACAGTGGCGTATGTCCAGCAGGGACACAGTGGCGTATGTCCAGCATGGCCACAGTGGCGTATGTCCAGCAGGGCCACTGTGGCGTATGTCCAGCAGTGCTACTGTGGCGTATGTCCAGCAAGCCCACTGTGGCGTATGTCCTGCATGGCCACAGGGGCGTATGTCCTTCATGGCCACGGTGGCGCATGTCCAGCAGGGCCACTGTGGCGTATGTCCTGCATGGCCACAGTGGCGTATGTCCTGCATGGCCACGGTGGCGTATGTCCAGCAGGGCCGAAGTGGCGTATGCCCTGCATGGCCACAGTGGCGTATGTCCTTCATGGCCACGGTGGCGCATGTCCAGCAGGGCCACTGTGGTGTATGTCCAGCATGGACACTATGGCGTATGTCTAGCAGGGCCACAGTGGCGTATGCGTAACATTTTTCGTATGGTAGAGGAGGCAGTCTTGAGAGTTGTCCTGCATGGCAACTGTGACGTATGTCCAGCAGGGCCTCTGTGGCGTATGTCCAGCAGGGCCACTGTGGCGTATGTCCAGCATGGCCACTGTGGCGTATGTCCAGCAGGGCCACTGTGGCGTATGTCCAGCAGGGCCACTGTGGCGTATGTCCAGCAGGGCCACTGTGGCGTATGTCCAGCAGGGCCACTGTGGCGTATGTCCAGCAGGGCCACTGTGGCGTATGTTTAGCAGGGCCACTGTGGCGTATGTCCAGCAGGGCCACTGTGGCGTATGTCCAGCAGGGCCACTGTGGCGTATGTCCAGCAGGGCCACAGTGGCGTATGTACTTCATGGCCACAGTGGCGTATGTCCTTCATGGCCACGGTGGCGCATGTCCAGCAGGGCCACTGTGGCGTATGTTCAGCAGGGCCACTGTGGCGTATGTCCAGCAGGGCCACTGTGGCGTATGCGTAACATTTTTCGTATGGTAGAGGAGGCAGTCTTGAGAGTTGTCCTGCATGGCAACTGTGACGTATGTCCGGCAGGGCCACTGTGGCGTATGTCCAGCAGGGCCACTGTGGCGTATGTCCAGCATGGCCACTGTGGCGTATGTCCAGCAGGGCCACTGTGGCGTATGTCCAGCAGGGCCACTGTGGCGTATGTCCAGCAGGGCCACTGTGGCGTATGTCCAGCAGGGCCACTGTGGCGTATGTCCAGCATGGCCACTTGGGCGTATGTCCAGCAGGGCCACAGTGGCGTATGTACTTCATGGCCACAGTGGCGTATGTCCTTCATGGCCACGGTGGCGCATGTCCAGCAGGGCCACTGTGGCGTATGTCCAGCATGGCCACTGTGGCGTATGTCCAGCAGGGCCACTGTGGCGTATGACCTGCATGGCCACTGTGGCGTATGCGTAACATTTTTCGTATGGTAGAGGAGGCAGTCTTGAGAGTTGTCCTGCATGGCAACTGTGGCGTATGTCCTGCATGGCCACAGTGGCGTATGTCCAGCAGGGCCACAGTGGCGTATGTCCTGCAGCGCCACTGCGGCGTATGTCCAGCAGGGCCACTGTGGCGTATGCGTAACATTTTTCGTATGGTAGAGGAGGCAGTCTTGAGAGTTGTCCTGCATGGCAACTGTGGCGTATGTCCTGCATGGCCACTGTGGCGTATGCCCAGCAGGGCCACAGTGGCGTATGTCCAGCATGGCCACAGTGGCGTATGTCCTGCAGCGCCACTGCGGCGTATGTCCTGCAGCGCCACTGTGGCGTATGTCCTGCATGGCCACTGTGGCGTATGTCCTCCATGGCCACTGTGGCGTATGCGTAACATTTCTCGTATGGTAGAGGAGGCAGTCTTGAGAGCTGTCCTGCATGGCCACGTTGGCATATGTCCAGCAGGGCCACTGTGGCGTATGTCCAGCATGGCCACTGTGGCGTACGTCCAGCAGGGCCACTGTGGCGTATGTCCAGCAGGGCCACTGTGGCGTATGTCCAGCAGGGCCACTGTGGCGTATGTCCTGCATGGCCACTGTGGCGTATGCGTAACATTTCTCGTATGGTAGAGGAGGCAGTCTTGAGAGCTGTCCTGCATGGCCACGTTGGCATATGTCCAGCAGGGCCACTGTGGCGTATGTCCAGCATGGCCACTGTGGCGTACGTCCAGCAGGGCCACTGTGGCGTATGTCCAGCAGGGCCACAGTGGCGTATGTCCTGCAGCGCCACTGCGGCGTATGTCCAGCAGGGCCACAGTGGCGTATGTCCAGCAGGGCCACTGTGGCGTATGTCCAGCAGGGCCACTGTGGCGTATGTCCAGCAGGGCTACAGTGGCGTATGTACTTCATGGCCACAGTGGCGTATGTCCTTCATGGCCACTGTGGCGTATGTCCCGCAGGGCCACAGTGGCGTATGTCCAGAATGGCCACTATGGCGTATGTCCAGCAGGGCAACAGTGGCGTATGTCCAGCAGGGCCACTGTGGCGTATGTCCTGCATGGCCACTGTGGCGTATGCGTAACATTTCTCGTATGGTAGAGGAGGCAGTCTTGAGAGCTGTCCTGCATGGCCACGTTGGCATATGTCCAGCAGGGCCACTGTGGCGTATGTCCAGCATGGCCACTGTGGCGTACGTCCAGCAGGGCCACTGTGGCGTATGTCCAGCAGGGCCACAGTGGCGTATGTCTGCAGCGCCACTGCGGCGTATGTCCAGCAGGGCCACAGTGGCGTATGTCCAGCAGGGCCACTGTGGCGTATGTCCAGCAGGGCCACTGTGGCGTATGTCCAGCAGGGCCAAAGTGGCGTATGTACTTCATGGCCACAGTGGCGTATGTCCTTCATGGCCACTGTGGCGTATGTCCCGCAGGGCCACAGTGGCGTATGTCCAGAATGGCCACTATGGCGTATGTCCAGCAGGGCAACAGTGGCGTATGTCCTGCATGGCCACTGTGGCGTATGCGTAACATTTTTGGTATGGTAGAGGAGGCAGTCTTGAGAGTTGTCCTGCATGGCAACTGTGACGTATGTCCAGCAGGGCCACTGTGGCGTATGTCCTGCATGGCCACAGTGGCGTATGTCCAGCATGGCCACAGTGGCGTATGTCCTGCAGCGCCACTGCGGCGTATATCCAGCAGGGCCACTGTGGCGTATGCGTAACATTTTTCGTATGGTAGAGGAGGCAGTCTTGAGAGTTGTCCTGCATGGCCACAGTGGCGTATGTCCTGCAGCGCCACTGCGGCGTATGTCCAGCAGGGCCACAGTGGCGTATGTCCTGCATGGCCACTGTGGCGTATGCGTAACATTTTTGGTATGGTAGAGGAGGCAGTCTTGAGAGTTGTCCTGCATGGCAACTGTGACGTATGTCCAGCAGGGCCACTGTGGCGTATGTCCAGCAGGGCCACTGTGGCGTATGTCCTGCATGGCCACTGTGGCGTATGCGTAACATTTTTGGTATGGTAGAGGAGGCAGTCTTGAGAGTTGTCCTGCATGGCAACTGTGACGTATGTCCAGCAGGGCCACTGTGGCGTATGTCCTGCATGGCCACAGTGGCGTATGTCCTGTATGGCCACGGTGGCGTATGTCCTGCATAGCCACAGTGGCGTATGTCCAGCATGGCCACAGTGGCGTATGTCCTGCAGCGCCACTGTGGCGTATGCTTAACATTTTTCGTATGGTAGAGGAGGCAGTCTTGAGAGCTGTCCTGCATGGCCACGTTGGCATATGTCCAGCAGGGCCACTGTGGCGTATGTCCTGCATGGCCACAGTGGCGTATGTCCTTCATGGCCACGGTGGCGCATGTCCAGCAGGGCCACAGTGGCGTATGTCCAGCAGGGCCACAGTGGCATATGTCCTGCAGCGCCACTGTGGCGTATGTCCAGCATGGCCACAGTGGCGTATGTCCAGCATGGCCACAGTGGCGTATGTCCAGCATGGCCACAGTGGCGTATGTCCTGCAGGGCCACTGTGGCGTATGTCCAGCAGGGCCACTGTGGCGTATGTCCTGCATGGCCACTGTGGCGTATGCGTAACATTTTTCGTATGGTAGAGGAGGCAGTCTTGAGAGTTGTCCTGCATGGCCACGGTGGCGTATGTCCAGCAGGGCCACAGTGGCGAATGTCCTGCATGGCCACTGTGGCGTATGTCCTGCATAGCCACAGTGGCGTATGTCCTGCATGGCAACTGTGACGTATGTCCAGCAGGGCCACTGTGGCGTATGTCCAGCAGGGCCACTGTGGCGTATGTCCTGCATGGCCACAGTGGCGTATGTCCTGCATGGCCACGGTGGCGTATGTCCAGCAGGGCCACAGTGGCGTATGTCCTGCATGGCCACAGTGGCGAATGTCCTGCATGGCCACAGTGGCGTATGTCCTGCATAGCCACAGTGGCGTATGTCCTGCATGGCCACGGTGGCGTATGTCCAGCAGGGCCACAGTGGCGTATGTCCAGCATGGCCACAGTGGCGTATGTCCTGCAGAGCCACTGTGGCGTATGCTTAACATTTTTCGTATGGTAGAGGAGGCAGTCTTGAGAGCTGTCCTGCATGGCCACGTTGGAATATGTCCAGCAGGGCCACTGTGGGGTACGTCCAGCATGGCCACTGTGGCGTATGTCCAGCAGGGCCACAGTGGCATATGTCCAGCATGGCCACTGTGGCGTATGTCCTGCAGCGCCACTGTGGCGTATGTCCTGCAGGGCCACAGTGGCGTATGTACTTCTTGGCCACAGTGGCGTATGTCCTTCATGGCCACGGTGGCGCATGTCCAGCAGGGCCACTGTGGCGTATGTCCAGCATGGCCACTGTGGCGTATGTCCAGCAGGGCCACTGTGGCGTATGTCCAGCAGGGCCACAGTGGCGTATGTCCAGCATGGCCACTATGGCGTATGTCCAGCAGGGCAACAGTGGCGTATGTCCTGCATGGCCACTGTGGCGTATGCGTAACATTTTTCGTATGGTAGAGGAGGCAGTCTTGAGAGTTGTCCTGCATGGCAACTGTGGCGTATGTCCTGCATGGCCACAGTGGCGTATGTCCAGCAGGGCAACAGTGGCGTATGTCCAGCATGGCCACAGTGGCGTGTGTCCTGCAGGGCCACTGTGGCGTATGTCCAGCAGGGCCACTGTGGCGTATGTCCAGCAGGGCCACTGTGGCGTATGTCCAGCAGGGCCACTGTGGCGTATGTCCAGGATGTCCACTGTGGCGTATGTCCAACAGGGCCACAGTGGCGTATGTCCTGCATGGCCACTGTGGCGTATGCGTAACATTTTTCGTATGGTAGAGGAGGCAGTCTTGAGAGTTGTCCTGCATGGCAACTGTGACGTATGTCCAGCAGGGCCACTGTGGCGTATGTCCAGCAGGGCCACTGTGGCGTATGTCCAGCATGGCCACTGTGGCGTATGTCCAGCAGGGCCACTGTGGCGTATGTCCAGCAGGGCCACTGTGGCGTATGTCCAGCATGTCCACTGTGGCGTATGTCCAGCAGGGCCACAGTGGCGTATGTCCAGCATGGCCACTGTGGCGTATGTCCAGCAGGGCCACAGTGGCGTATGTCCTGCATGGCCACTGTGGCGTATGCGTAACATTTTTCGTATGGTAGAGGAGGCAGTCTTGAGAGTTGTCCTGCATGGCAACTGTGACGTATGTCCAGCAGGGCCACTGTGGCGTATGTCCAGCAGGGCCACTGTGGCGTATGTCCTGCATGGCCACTGTGGCGTATGCGTAACATTTCTCGTATGGTAGAGGAGGCAGTCTTGAGAGCTGTCCTGCATGGCCACGTTGGCATATGTCCAGCAGGGCCACTGTGGCGTATGTCCAGCATGACCACGGTGGCGTATGTCCAGCAGGGCCACTGTGGCGTATGTCCAGCAGCGCCACAGTGGCGTATGTCCTGCATGGCCACTGTGGCGTATGTCCAGCAGGGCCACTGTGGCGTATGTCCAGCATGGCCACAGTGGCGTATGTCCAGCATGGCCACTGTGGCGTATGTCCAGCAGGGCCACAGTGACGTATGTCCTGCAGCGCCACTGTGGCGTATGTCCTGCATGGCCACTGTGGCGTATGCGTAACATTTTTCGTATGGTAGAGGATGCAGTCTTGAGAGTTGTCCTGCATGGCAACTGTGACGTATGTCCAGCAGGGCCACTGTGGCGTATGTCCAGCAGGGCCACTGTGGCGTATGTCCAGCAGGGCCACTGTGGCGTATGTCCTGCATGGCCACAGTGGCGTATGTCCTGCGTGGCCACGGTGGCGTATGTCCAGCAGCTCCACAGTGGCGTATGTCCAGCATGGCCACTGTGGCGTATGTCCAGCAGGGCCACTGTGGCGTATGTCCTGCATGGCCACTGTGGCATATGTCCAGCAGGGCCACAGTGGCGTATGTCCTGCATGGCCACGGTGGCATATGTCCAGCAGGGCCACAGTGGCGTATGTCCTGCATGGCCACAGTGGCGAATGTCCTGCATGGCCACAGTGGCGTATGTCCTGCATGGCCACGGTGGCGTATGTCCAGCAGGGCCACTGTGAGGTACGTCCAGCGAATGTTCTGCATGGCCACAGTGGCGTATGTCCAGCATGGCCACTGTGGCGTATGTCCAGCAGGGCCACTGTGGCGTATGTCCAGCATGGCCACTGTGGCATATGTCCAGCAGGGCCACAGTGGCGTATGTCCTGCATGGCCACGGTGGCGTATGTCCAGCAGGGCCACAGTGGCGTATGTCCAGCATGGCCACAGTGGCGTATGTCCTGCAGCGCCACTGTGGCGTATGCTTAACATTTTTATATGGTAGAGGAGGCAGTCTTGAGAGCTGTCCTGCATGGCCACGTTGGCATATGTCCAGCAGGGCCACTGTGAGGTACGTCCAGCATGGCCACTGTGGCGTATGTCCAGCAGGGCCACAGTGGCATATGTCCTGCAGCGCCACTGTGGCGTATGTCCTGCATGGCCACAGTGGCGTATGTCCTGCATGGCCACTGTGGCGTATGTCCAGCAGGGCCACAGTGGCGTATGTCCAGCATGGCCACAGTGGCGTATGTCCTGCATGGCCACAGTGGCGTATGTCCTGCATGGCCACTGTGGCGTATGCGTAACATTTTTCGTATGGTAGAGGAGGCAGTCTTGCGAGCTGTCCTGCATGGCAACTGTGACGTATGTCCAGCAGGGCCACTGTGGCGTATGTCCAGCAGGGCCACTGTGGCGTAAGTCCTGCATGGCCACAGTGGCGTATGTCCTGCATGGCCACAGTGGCGTATGTCCTGCATGGCCACGGTGGCGTATGTCCAGCAGGGCCACAGTGGCGTATGTCCTGCATGGCCACAGTGGCGTATGTCCTGCATGGCCACGGTGGCGTATGTCCAGTAGGGCCACAGTGGCGTATGTCCTGCATGGCCACTGTGGCGTATGCGTAACATTTTTCGTATGGTAGAGGAGGCAGTCTTGAGAGTTGTCCTGCATGGCA
Source organism: Eristalis intricaria (assembly GCA_964034865.1). Lineage (NCBI taxonomy): Eukaryota > Metazoa > Arthropoda > Insecta > Diptera > Syrphidae > Eristalis > Eristalis intricaria. The sequence continues at coordinate 56,776,837 of OZ035876.1, forward strand.
ACTGTGACGTATGTCCAGCAGGGCCACTGTGAAGTATGTCCAGCAGGGCCACTGTGGCGTATGTCCAGCAGGGCCACTGTGGCGTATGTCCTGCATGGCCACAGTGGCGTATGTCCTGCATGGCCACGGTGGCGTATGTCCAGCAGGGTCACAGTGGCGTATGTCCTGCATGGCCACAGTGGCGAATGTCCTGCATGGCCACAGTGGCGTAAGTCCTGCATAGCCACAGTGGCGTATGTCCTGCATGGCCACGGTGGCGTATGTCCAGCAGGGCCACAGTGGCGTATGTCCAGCATGGCCACAGTGGCGTATGTCCTGCAGCGCCACTGTGGCGTATGCTTAACATTTTTCGTATGGTAGAGGAGGCAGCCTTGAGAGTTGTCCTGCATGGCAACTGTGACGTATGTCCAGCAGGGCCACTGTGGCGTATGTCCAGCTGGGCCACTGTGGCGTATGTCCAGCATGGCCACGGTGGCGTATGTCCAGCAGGGCCACTGTGGGGTACGTCCAGCATGGCCACTGTGGCGTATGTCCTGCATGGCCACGGTGGCGTATGTCCTGCAGGGCCACTGTGGCGTATGTCCTGCATGGCCACAGTGGCGTATGTCCTTCATGGCCACGGTGGCGCATGTCCAGCAGGGCCACAGTGGCGTATGTCCAGCAGGGTCACAGTGGCATATGTCCTGCAGCGCCACTGTGGCGTATGTCCAGCATGGCCACAGTGGCGTATGTCCAGCATGGCCACTGTGGCGTATGTCCAGCAGGGCCACAGTGGCGTATGTCCTGCAGCGCCACTGTGGCGTATGTCCTGCATGGCCACTGTGGCGTATGCGTAACATTTTTCGTATGGTAGAGGAGGCAGTCTTGAGAGTTGTCCTGCAGCGCCACTGTGGCGTATTTCCAGCATGGCCACAGTGGCGTATGTCCAGCATGGCCACTGTGGCGTATGTCCAGCAGGGCCACAGTGGCGTATGTCCAGCATGGCCACTGTGGCGTATGTCCTGCATGGCCACTGTGGCGTATGCGTAACATTTTTCGTATGGTAGAGGAGGCAGTCTTGAGAGTTGTCCTGCAGCGCCACTGTGGCGTATTTCCAGCATGGCCACAGTGGCGTATGTCCAGCATGGCCACTGTGGCGTATGTCCAGCAGGGCCACAGTGGCGTATGTCCAGCATGGCCACTGTGGCGTATGTCCAGCAAGGCCACAGTGGCGTATGTCCTGCAGCGCCACTGTGGCGTATGTCCTGCATGGCCACTGTGGCGTATGCGTAACATTTTTCGTATGGTAGAGGAGGCAGTCTTGAGAGTTGTCCTGCAGCGCCACTGTGGCATATGTCCAGCAGGGCCACAGTGGCGTATGTCCTGCATGGCCACGGTGGCGTATGTCCAGCAGGGCCACAGTGGCGTATGTCCTGCATGGCCACGGTGGCGTATGTCCAGCAGGGCCACAGTGGCGTATGTCCTGCATGGCCACAGTGGCGAATGTCCTGCATGGCCACAGTGGCGTATGTCCTGCATGGCCACGGTGGCGTATGTCCAGCAGGGCCACTGTGAGGTACGTCCAGCGAATGTTCTGCATGGCCACAGTGGCGTATGTCCAGCATGGCCACTGTGGCGTATGTCCAGCAGGGCCACTGTGGCGTATGTCCAGCATGGCCACTGTGGCATATGTCCAGCAGGGCCACAGTGGCGTATGTCCTGCATGGCCACGGTGGCGTATGTCCAGCAGGGCCACAGTGGCGTATGTCCAGCATGGCCACAGTGGCGTATGTCCTGCAGCGCCACTGTGGCGTATGCTTAACATTTTTGTATGGTAGAGGAGGCAGTCTTGAGAGCTGTCCTGCATGGCCACGTTGGCATATGTCCAGCAGGGCCACTGTGAGGTACGTCCAGCATGGCCACTGTGGCGTATGTCCAGCAGGGCCACAGTGGCATATGTCCTGCAGCGCCACTGTGGCGTATGTCCTGCATGGCCACAGTGGCGTATGTCCTGCATGGCCACTGTGGCGTATGTCCAGCAGGGCCTGCATGGCCACAGTGGCGTATGTCCTGCATGGCCACTGTGGCGTATGCGTAACATTTTTCGTATGGTAGAGGAGGCAGTCTTGCGAGCTGTCCTGCATGGCAACTGTGACGTATGTCCAGCAGGGCCACTGTGGCGTATGTCCAGCAGGGCCACTGTGGCGTAAGTCCTGCATGGCCACAGTGGCGTATGTCCTGCATGGCCACAGTGGCGTATGTCCTGCATGGCCACGGTGGCGTATGTCCAGCAGGGCCACAGTGGCGTATGTCCTGCATGGCCACAGTGGCGTATGTCCTGCATGGCCACGGTGGCGTATGTCCAGTAGGGCCACAGTGGCGTATGTCCTGCATGGCCACTGTGGCGTATGCGTAACATTTTTCGTATGGTAGAGGAGGCAGTCTTGAGAGTTGTCCTGCATGGCAACTGTGACGTATGTCCAGCAGGGCCACTGTGAAGTATGTCCAGCAGGGCCACTGTGGCGTATGTCCAGCAGGGCCACTGTGGCGTATGTCCTGCATGGCCACAGTGGCGTATGTCCTGCATGGCCACGGTGGCGTATGTCCAGCAGGGTCACAGTGGCGTATGTCCTGCATGGCCACAGTGGCGAATGTCCTGCATGGCCACAGTGGCGTAAGTCCTGCATAGCCACAGTGGCGTATGTCCTGCATGGCCACGGTGGCGTATGTCCAGCAGGGCCACAGTGGCGTATGTCCAGCATGGCCACAGTGGCGTATGTCCTGCATGGCCACGGTGGCGTATGTCCAGCAGGGCCACTGTGGGGTACGTCCAGCATGGCCACTGTGGCGTATGTCCTGCATGGCCACGGTGGCGTATGTCCAGCAGAGCCACAGTGGCGTATGTCCCGCATGGCCACAGTGGCGTATGTCCTTCATGGCCACGGTGGCGCATGTCCAGCAGGGCCACTGTGGCGTATGTCCTGCATGGCCACAGTGGCGTATGTCCTTCATGGCCACGGTGGCGCATGTCCAGCAGGGCCACTGTGGTGTATGTCCAGCATGGACACTATGGCGTATGTCTAGCAGCGCCACTGTGGCGTATGCTTAACATTTTTCGTATGGTAGAGGAGGCAGCCTTGAGAGTTGTCCTGCATGGCAACTGTGACGTATGTCCAGCAGGGCCACTGTGGCGTATGTCCAGCTGGGCCACTGTGGCGTATGTCCAGCATGGCCACGGTGGCGTATGTCCAGCAGGGCCACTGTGGGGTACGTCCAGCATGGCCACTGTGGCGTATGTCCTGCATGGCCACGGTGGCGTATGTCCAGCAGAGCCACAGTGGCGTATGTCCCGCATGGCCACAGTGGCGTATGTCCTTCATGGCCACGGTGGCGCATGTCCAGCAGGGCCACTGTGGCGTATGTCCTGCATGGCCACAGTGGCGTATGTCCTTCATGGCCACGGTGGCGCATGTCCAGCAGGGCCACAGTGGCGTATGTCCAGCAGGGTCACAGTGGCATATGTCCTGCAGCGCCACTGTGGCGTATGTCCAGCATGGCCACAGTGGCGTATGTCCAGCATGGCCACTGTGGCGTATGTCCAGCAGGGCCACAGTGGCGTATGTCCTGCAGCGCCACTGTGGCGTATGTCCTGCATGGCCACTGTGGCGTATGCGTAACATTTTTCGTATGGTAGAGGAGGCAGTCTTGAGAGTTGTCCTGCAGCGCCACTGTGGCGTATTTCCAGCATGGCCACAGTGGCGTATGTCCAGCATGGCCACTGTGGCGTATGTCCTGCATGGCCACTGTGGCGTATGCGTAACATTTTTCGTATGGTAGAGGAGGCAGTCTTGAGAGTTGTCCTGCAGCGCCACTGTGGCGTATTTCCAGCATGGCCACAGTGGCGTATGTCCAGCATGGCCACTGTGGCGTATGTCCAGCAGGGCCACAGTGGCGTATGTCCAGCATGGCCACTGTGGCGTATGTCCAGCAAGGCCACAGTGGCGTATGTCCTGCAGCGCCACTGTGGCGTATGTCCTGCATGGCCACTGTGGCGTATGCGTAACATTTTTCGTATGGTAGAGGAGGCAGTCTTGAGAGTTGTCCTGCAGCGCCACTGTGGCGTATTTCCAGCATGGCCACTGTGGCGTATGTCCTGCATGGCCACAGTGGCGTATGTCCTGCATGGCCACAGTGGCGTATGTCCTGCATGGCCACGGTGGCGTATGTCCAGCAGGGCCACAGTGGCGTATGTCCTGCATGGCCACAGTGGCGTATGTCCTGCATGGCCACGGTGGCGTATGTCCAGTAGGGCCACAGTGGCGTATGTCCTGCATGGCCACTGTGGCGTATGCGTAACATTTTTCGTATGGTAGAGGAGGCAGTCTTGAGAGTTGTCCTGCATGGCAACTGTGGCGTACGTCCAGCATGGCCACTGTGGCGTATGTCCTGCAGGGCCACTGCGGCGTATGTCCAGCACGGCCACAGTGGCGTATGTCCTGCATGGCCACTGTGGCGTATGTCCTGCATGGCCACGGTGGCGTATGTCCAGCAGAGCCACTGTGGCGTATGTCCCGCATGGCCACAGTGGCGTATGTCCTTCATGGCCACGGTGGCGCATGTCCAGCAGGGCCACTGTGGGGTATGTCCAGCATGGCCACTGCGGCGTATGTCCAGCAGGGCCACTGTGGCGTATGTCCAGCAGGGCCACTGTGGCGTATGTCCAGCATGGCCACGGTGGCGTATGTCCAGCAGGGCCACTGTGGCGTATGTCCAGCAGCGCCACAGTGGCGTATGTCCTGCATGGCCACTGTGGCGTATGTCCAGCAGGGCCACTGTGGCATATGTCCAGCATGGCCACAGTGGCGTATGTCCTGCATGGCCACAGTGGCGTATGTCCTGCATGGCCACGGTGGCGTATGTCCAGCAGGGCCACAGTGGCGTATGTCCAGCATGGCCACAGTGGCGTATGTCCTGCATGGCCACAGTGGCGTATGTCCTGCATGGCCACTGTGGCGTATGCGTAACATTTTTCGTATGGTAGAGGAGGCAGTCTTGCGAGCTGTCCTGCATGGCAACTGTGACGTATGTCCAGCAGGGCCACGGTGGCGCATGTCCAGCAGGGCCACAGTGGCGTATGTCCAGCAGGGCCACAGTGGCATATGTCCTGCAGCGCCACTGTGGCGTATGTCCAGCATGGCCACAGTAGCGTATGTCCAGCATGGCCACTGTGGCGTATGTCCAGCAGGGCCACAGTGGCGTATGTCCTGCAGCGCCACTGTGGCGTATGTCCTGCATGGCCACTGTGGCGTATGCGTAACATTTTTCGTATGGTAGAGGAGGCAGTCTTGAGAGTTGTCCTGCAGCGCCACTGTGGCGTATTTCCAGCATGGCCACAGTGGCGTATGTCCAGCATGGCCACTGTGGCGTATGTCCTGCATGGCCACAGTGGCGTATGTCCTGCATGGCCACGGTGGCGTATGTCCAGCAGGGCCACTGTGGCGTATGTCCAGCAGGGCCACTGTGGCGTATGTCCTGCATGGCCACGGTGGCGTATGTCCAGCAGGGCCACAGTGGCGTATGTCCTGCATGGCCACTGTGGCGTATGCGTAACATTTTTCGTATGGTAGAGGAGGCAGTCTTGAGAGTTGTCCTGCATGGCAACTGTGACGTATGTCCAGCAGGGCCACTGTGGCGTATGTCCAGCAGGGCCACTGTGGCGTATGTCCTGCATGGCCACAGTGGCGTATGTCCTGCATGGCCACGGTGGCGTATGTCCAGAAGGGCCACAGTGGCGTATGTCCTGCATGGCCACAGTGGCGAATGTCCTGCATGGCCACAGTGGCGTATGTCCTGCATGGCCACAGTGGCGTATGTCCAGCAGGGACACAGTGGCGTATGTCCAGCATGGCCACAGTGGCGTATGTCCAGCAGGGCCACTGTGGCGTATGTCCAGCAGGGCCACTGTGGCGTATGTCCAGTATGGCCACTGTGGCGTATGTCCTGCATGGCCACAGTGGCGTATGTCCTGCATGGCCACAGTGGCGTATGTCCAGCAGGGCCACTGTGGCGTATGTCCAGCAGGGCCACTGTGGCGTATGTCCAGCATGGCCACTGTGGCGTATGTCCTGCATGGCCACAGTGGCGTATGTCCTGCATGGCCACAGTGGCGTATGTCCTTCATGGCCACGGTGGCGCATGTCCAGCAGGGCCACTGTGGCGTATGTCCTGCATGGCCACAGTGGCGTATGTCCTTCATGGCCACGGCGGCGCATGTCCAGCAGGGCCACTGTGGTGTATGTCCTGCATGGCCACAGTGGCGTATGTCCTTCATGGCCACGGTGGCGCATGTCCAGCAGGGCCACAGTGGCGTATGTCCTGCATGGCCACAGTGGCGTATGTCCAGCATGGCCACAGTGGCGTATGTCCAGCAGGGCCACTGTGGCGTATGTCCAGCAGGGCCACTGTGGCGTATGTCCAGTATGGCCACTGTGGCGTATGTCCTGCATGGCCACAGTGGCGTATGTCCTGCATGGCCACAGTGGCGTATGTCCAGCAGGGCCACTGTGGCGTATGTCCAGCAGGGCCACTGTGGCGTATGTCCAGCATGGCCACTGTGGCGTATGTCCTGCATGGCCACAGTGGCGTATGTCCTGCATGGCCACAGTGGCGTATGTCCTTCATGGCCACGGTGGCGCATGTCCAGCAGGGCCACTGTGGCGTATGTCCTGCATGGCCACAGTGGCGTATGTCCTTCATGGCCACGGCGGCGCATGTCCAGCAGGGCCACTGTGGTGTATGTCCTGCATGGCCACAGTGGCGTATGTCCTTCATGGCCACGGTGGCGCATGTCCAGCAGGGCCACTGTGGCGTATGTCCTGCATGGCCACAGTGGCGTATGTCCTGCATGGCCACGGTGGCGTATGTCCAGAAGGGCCACAGTGGCGTATGTCCTGCATGGCCACAGTGGCGAATGTCCTGCATGGCCACAGTGGCGTATGTCCTGCATGGCCACAGTGGCGTATGTCCAGCAGGGACACAGTGGCGTATGTCCAGCATGGCCACAGTGGCGTATGTCCAGCAGGGCCACTGTGGCGTATGTCCAGCAGGGCCACTGTGGCGTATGTCCAGCAGGGCCACTGTGGCGTATGTCCAGCATGGCCACTGTGGCGTATGTCCTGCATGGCCACAGTGGCGTATGTCCTGCATGGCCACAGTGGCGTATGTCCAGCAGGGCCACTGTGGCGTATGTCCAGCAGGGCCACTGTGGCGTATGTCCAGCATGGCCACTGTGGCGTATGTCCTGCATGGCCACAGTGGCGTATGTCCTGCATGGCCACAGTGGCGTATGTCCTTCATGGCCACGGTGGCGCATGTCCAGCAGGGCCACTGTGGCGTATGTCCTGCATGGCCACAGTGGCGTATGTCCTTCATGGCCACGGTGGCGCATGTCCAGCAGGGCCACTGTGGTGTATGTCCAGCATGGACACTATGGCGTATGTCTAGCAGGGCCACAGTGGCGTATGCGTAACATTTTTCGTATGGTAGAGGAGGCAGTCTTGAGAGTTGTCCTGCATGGCAACTGTGACGTATGTCCAGCAGGGCCACTGTGGCGTATGTCCAGTAGGGCCACTGTGGCGTATGTCCAGCATGGCCACTGTGGCGTATGTCCAGCAGGGCCACTGTGGCGTATGTCCAGCAGGGCCACTGTGGCGTATGTCCAGCATGGCCACTTGGTCGTATGTCCAGCAGGGCCACAGTGGCGTATGTCCTTCATGGCCACTGTGGCGTATGTCCAGCATGGCCACTGTGGCGTATGTCCAGCATGGCCACTGTGGCGTATGTCCAACAGGGCCACTGTGGCGTATGACCTGCATGGCCACAGTGGCGTATGTCCTGCATGGCCACGGTGGCGTATGTCCAGCAGGGCCACAGTGGCGTATGTCCAGCAGGGCCACAGTGGCGAATGTCCTGCATGGCCACGGTGGCGTAAGTCCTGCATGGCCACAGTGGCATATGTCCAGCAGGGCCACTGTGGCGTATGTCCAGCAGGGCCACAGTGGCGTATGTCCTGCATGGCCACAGTGGCGAATGTCCTGCATGGCCACGGTGGCGTAAGTCCTGCATGGCCACAGTGGCATATGTCCAGCAGGGCCACTGTGGCGTATGTCCAGCAGGGCCACAGTGGCGTATGTCCTGCATGGCCACAGTGGCGAATGTCCTGCATGGCCACGGTGGCGTAAGTCCTGCATGGCCACAGTGGCATATGTCCAGCAGGGCCACTGTGGCGTATGTCCAGCACGGCCACTGTGGCGTATGTCCAGCATGGCCACTGTGGCGTATATCCTGCATGGCCACAGTGGCGTATGTCCTTCATGGCCACGGTGGCGCATGTCCAGCAGGGCCACTGCGGCGTATGTCCTGCAGGACCACAGTGGCGTATGTCCTGCATGGACACTGTGGCGTATGCGTAACATTTTTCTTATGGTAGAGGAGGCAGTCTTGAGAGTTGTCCTGCATGGCAACTGTGACGTATGTCCAGTAGGGCCACTGTGGCGTATGTCCAGCAGGGCCACTGTGGCGTATGTCCAGCATGGCCACTTGGGCGTATGTCCAGCAGGGCCACAGTGGTGTATGTACTTCATGGCCACGGTGGCGCATGTCCAGCAGGGCCACTGCGGCGTATGTCCTGCAGGACCACAGTGGCGTAAGTCCTGCATGGCCACAGTGGCATATGTCCAGCAGGGCCACAGTGGCGTATGTCCTGCATGGCCACAGTGGCGAATGTCCTGCATGGCCACGGTGGCGTAAGTCCTGCATGGCCACAGTGGCATATGTCCAGCAGGGCCACTGTGGCGTATGTCCAGCAGGGCCACAGTGGCGTATGTCCTGCATGGCCACAGTGGCGAATGTCCTGCATGGCCACGGTGGCGTAAGTCCTGCATGGCCACAGTGGCATATGTCCAGCAGGGCCACTGTGGCGTATGTCCAGCACGGCCACAGTGGTGTATGTACTTCATGGCCACGGTGGCGCATGTCCAGCAGGGCCACTGCGGCGTATGTCCTGCAGGACCACAGTGGCGTAAGTCCTGCATGGCCACAGTGGCATATGTCCAGCAGGGCCACAGTGGCGTATGTCCTTCATGGCCACGGTGGCGCATGTCCAGCAGGGCCACTGCGGCGTATGTCCTGCAGGACCACAGTGGCGTATGTCCTGCATGGACACTGTGGCGTATGCGTAACATTTTTCTTATGGTAGAGGAGGCAGTCTTGAGAGTTGTCCTGCATGGCAACTGTGACGTATGTCCAGTAGGGCCACTGTGGCGTATGTCCAGCAGGGCCACTGTGGCGTATGACCTGCATGGCCACAGTGGCGTATGTCCTACATGGCCACGGTGGCGTATGTCCAGCAGGGCCACAGTGGCGTATGTCCAGCAGGGCCACAGTGGCGAATGTCCTGCATGGCCACGGTGGCGTAAGTCCTGCATGGCCACAGTGGCATATGTCCAGCAGGGCCACTGTGGCGTATGTCCAGCAGGGCCACAGTGGCGTATGTCCTGCATGGCCACAGTGGCATATGTCCAGCAGGGCCACTGTGGCGTATGTCCAGCACGGCCACTGTGGCGTATGTCCAGCATGGCCACTGTGGCGTATATCCTGCATGGCCACAGTGGCGTATGTCCTTCATGGCCACGGTGGCGCATGTCCAGCAGGGCCACTGCGGCGTATGTCCTGCAGGACCACAGTGGCGTATGTCCTGCATGGACACTGTGGCGTATGCGTAACATTTTTCTTATGGTAGAGGAGGCAGTCTTGAGAGTTGTCCTGCATGGCAACTGTGACGTATGTCCAGTAGGGCCACTGTGGCGTATGTCCAGCAGGGCCACTGTGGCGTATGTCCAGCATGGCCACTTGGGCGTATGTCCAGCAGGGCCACAGTGGTGTATGTACTTCATGGCCACTGTGGCGTATGTCCTTCATGGCCACTGTGGCGTATGTCCAGCATGTCCACTGTGGCGTATGTCCAGCATGGCCACTTGGGCGTATGTCCAGCAGGGCCACAGTGGCGTATGTACTTCATGGCCACTGTGGCGTATGTCCTTCATGGCCACTGTGGCGTATGTCCAGCATGTCCACTGTGGCGTATGTCCCGCAGGGCCACAGTGGCGTATGTCCTGCATGGCCACTGTGGCGTATGCGTAACATTTTTCGTATGGTAGAGGAGGCAGTCTTGAGAGTTGTCCTGCATGGCAACTGTGACGTATGTCCAGCATGGCCACTGTGGCGTATGTCCAGCAGGGCCACTGTGGCGTATGTCCAGCAGGGCCACTGTGGCGTATGTCCAGCATGGCCACAGTGGCGTCTGTCCTGCAGCGCCACTGCGGCGTATGTCCAGCAGGGCCAAAGTGGCGTATGTCCAGCAGGGCCACTGTGGCGTATGTCCAGCAGGGCCACTGTGGCGTATGTCCAGCAGGGCCACTGTGGCGTATGTCCAGCATGGCCACTGTGGCGTATGTCCTGCATGGCCACAGTGGCGTATGTCCTGCATGGCCACAGTGGCGTATGTCCTTCATGGCCACGGTGGCGCATGTCCAGCAGGGCCACTGTGGCGTATGTCCTGCATGGCCACAGTGGCGTATGTCCTGCATGGCCACGGTGGCGTATGTCCAGAAGGGCCACAGTGGCGTATGTCCTGCATGGCCACAGTGGCGAATGTCCTGCATGGCCACAGTGGCGTATGTCCTGCATGGCCACAGTGGCGTATGTCCAGCAGGGACACAGTGGCGTATGTCCAGCATGGCCACAGTGGCGTATGTCCAGCAGGGCCACTGTGGCGTATGTCCAGCAGGGCCACTGTGGCGTATGTCCAGCATGGCCACTGTGGCGTATGTCCTGCATGGCCACAGTGGCGTATGTCCTGCATGGCCACAGTGGCGTATGTCCAGCAGGGCCACTGTGGCGTATGTCCAGCAGGGCCACTGTGGCGTATGTCCAGCATGGCCACTGTGGCGTATGTCCTACATGGCCACAGTGGCGTATGTCCTGCATGGCCACAGTGGCGTATGTCCTTCATGGCCACGGTGGCGCATGTCCAGCAGGGCCACTGTGGCGTATGTCCTGCATGGCCACAGTGGCGTATGTCCTTCATGGCCACGGTGGCGCATGTCCAGCAGGGCCACTGTGGTGTATGTCCAGCATGGACACTATGGCGTATGTCTAGCAGGGCCACAGTGGCGTATGCGTAACATTTTTCGTATGGTAGAGGAGGCAGTCTTGTGAGTTGTCCTGCATGGCAACTGTGACGTATGTCCAGCAGGGCCACTGTGGCGTATGTCCAGTAGGGCCACTGTGGCGTATGTCCAGCATGGCCACTGTGGCGTATGTCCAGCAGGGCCACTGTGGCGTATGTCCAGCAGGGCCACTGTGGCGTATGTCCAGCATGGCCACTGTGGCGTATGTCCTTCATGGCCACTGTGGCGTATGTCCAGCAGGGCCACTGTGGCGTATGTCCAGCATGGCCACTGTGGCGTATGTCCAACAGGGCCACTGTGGCGTATGACCTGCATGGCCACAGTGGCGTATGTCCTGCATGGCCACAGTGGCGTATGTCCTACATGGCCACGGTGGCGTATGTCCAGCAGGGCCACAGTGGCGTATGTCCTGCATGGCCACTGTGGCGTATGCGTAACATTTTTCGTATGGTAGAGGAGGCAGTCTTGAGAGTTGTCCTGCATGGCAACTTTGACGTATGTCCAGCAGGGCCACTGTGGCGTATGTCCAGCAGGGCCACAGTGGCGTATGTCCTGCATGGCCACAGTGGCGAATGTCCTGCATGGCCACGGTGGCGTATGTCCTGCATGGCCACAGTGGCATATGTCCAGCAGGGCCACTGTGGCGTATGTCCAGCACGGCCACTGTGGCGTATGTCCAGCATGGCCACTGTGGCGTATATCCTGCATGGCCACAGTGGCGTATGTCCTTCATGGCCACGGTGGCGCATGTCCAGCAGGGCCACTGTGGCGTATGTCCTGCAGGGCCACTGTGGCGTATGTCCTGCATGGACACTGTGGCGTATGCGTAACATTTTTCGTATGGTAGAGGAGGCAGTCTTGAGAGTTGTCCTGCATGGCAACTGTGACGTATGTCCAGCAGGGCCACTGTGGCGTATGTCCAGCAGGGCCACTGTGGCGTATGTCCAGCATGGCCACTTGGGCGTATGTCCAGCAGGGCCACAGTGGTGTATGTACTTCATGGCCACTGTGTCGTATGTCCTTCATGGCCACTGTGGCGTATGTCCAGCATGTCCACTGTGGCGTATGTCCAGCATGGCCACTTGGGCGTATGTCCAGCAGGGCCACAGTGGCGTATGTACTTCATGGCCACTGTGGCGTATGTCCTTCATGGCCACTGTGGCGTATGTCCAGCATGTCCACTGTGGCGTATGTCCCGCAGGGCCACAGTGGCGTATGTCCAGCATGGCCACTATGGCGTATGTCCAGCATGGCCACTGTGGCGTATGCGTAACATTTTTCGTATGGTAGAGGAGGCAGTCTTGAGAGTTGTCCTGCATGGCAACTGTGACGTATGTCCAGCAGGGCCACTGTGGCGTATGTCCAGCAGGGCCACTGTGGCGTATGTCCAGCAGGGCCACTGTGGCGTATGTCCAGCATGGCCACAGTGGCGTCTGTCCTGCAGCGCCACTGCGGCGTATGTCCAGCAGGGCCAAAGTGGCGTATGTCCAGCAGGGCCACAGTGGCGTATGTCCTTCATGGCCACGGTGGCGCATGTCCAGCAGGGCCACTGTGGCGTATGTCCTGCATGGCCACAGTGGCGTATGTCCTTCATGGCCACGGTGGCGCATGTCCAGCAGGGCCACTGTGGTGTATGTCCAGCATGGACACTATGGCGTATGTCTAGCAGGGCCACAGTGGCGTATGCGTAACATTTTTCGTATGGTAGAGGAGGCAGTCTTGTGAGTTGTCCTGCATGGCAACTGTGACGTATGTCCAGCAGGGCCACTGTGGCGTATGTCCAGCATGGCCACAGTGGCGTCTGTCCTGCAGCGCCACTGCGGCGTATGTCCAGCAGGGCCAAAGTGGCGTATGTCCAGCAGGGCCACAGTGGCGTATGTCCTTCATGGCCACGGTGGCGCATGTCCAGCAGGGCCACTGTGGCGTATGTCCTGCATGGCCACAGTGGCGTATGTCCTTCATGGCCACGGTGGCGCATGTCCAGCAGGGCCACTGTGGCGTATGCGTAACATTTTTCGTATGGTAGAGGAGGCAGTCTTGAGAGTTGTCCTGCATGGCAACTGTGGCGTATGTCCAGCAGGGCCACTGTGGCGTATGTCCAGCAGGGCCACTGTGGCGTATGTCCAGCATGGCCACTGTGGCGTATGTCCTGCATGGCCACAGTGGCGTATGTCCTGCATGGCCACAGTGGCGTATGTCCAGCATGGCCACTGTGGCGTATGCGTAACATTTTTCGTATGGTAGAGGAGGCAGTCTTGAGAGTTGTCCTGCATGGCAACTGTGGCGTATGTCCAGCAGGGCCACTGTGGCGTATGTCCAGCAGGGCCACTGTGGCGTATGTCCAGCATGGCCACTGTGGCGTATGTCCTGCATGGCCACAGTGGCGTATGTCCTGCATGGCCACAGTGGCGTATGTCCTTCATGGCCATGGTGGCGCATGTCCAGCAGGGCCACTGTGGTGTATGTCCAGCATGGACACTATGGCGTATGTCTAGCAGGGCCACAGTGGCGTATGCGTAACATTTTTCGTATGGTAGAGGAGGCAGTCTTGTGAGTTGTCCTGCATGGCAACTGTGACGTATGTCCAGCAGGGCCACTGTGGCGTATGTCCAGTAGGGCCACTGTGGCGTATGTCCAGCATGGCCACTGTGGCGTATGTCCAGCAGGGCCACTGTGGCGTATGTCCAGCAGGGCCACTGTGGCGTATGTCCAGCATGGCCACTGTGGCGTATGTCCTTCATGGCCACTGTGGCGTATGTCCAGCAGGGCCACTGTGGCGTATGTCCAGCATGGCCACTGTGGCGTATGTCCAACAGGGCCACTGTGGCGTATGACCTGCATGGCCACAGTGGCGTATGTCCTGCATGGCCACAGTGGCGTATGTCCTACATGGCCACGGTGGCGTATGTCCAGCAGGGCCACAGTGGCGTATGTCCAGCAGGGCCACTGTGGCGTATGTCCAGCACGGCCACTGTGGCGTATGTCCAGCATGGCCACTGTGGCGTATATCCTGCATGGCCACAGTGGCGTATGTCCTTCATGGCCACGGTGGCGCATGTCCAGCAGGGCCACTGTGGCGTATGTCCTGCAGGGCCACAGTGGCGTATGTCCTGCATGGACACTGTGGCGTATGCGTAACATTTTTCGTATGGTAGAGGAGGCAGTCTTGAGAGTTGTCCTGCATGGCAACTGTGACGTATGTCCAGCAGGGCCACTGTGGCGTATGTCCAGCAGGGCCACTGTGGCGTATGTCCAGCATGGCCACTTGGGCGTATGTCCAGCAGGGCCACAGTGGTGTATGTACTTCATGGCCACTGTGTCGTATGTCCTTCATGGCCACTGTGGCGTATGTCCAGCATGTCCACTGTGGCGTATGTCCAGCATGGCCACTTGGGCGTATGTCCAGCAGGGCCACAGTGGCGTATGTACTTCATGGCCACTGTGGCGTATGTCCTTCATGGCCACTGTGGCGTATGTCCAGCATGTCCACTGTGGCGTATGTCCCGCAGGGCCACAGTGGCGTATGTCCAGCATGGCCACTATGGCGTATGTCCAGCATGGCCACTGTGGCGTATGCCTAACATTTTTCGTATGGTAGAGGAGGCAGTCTTGAGAGTTGTCCTGCATGGCAACTGTGACGTATGTCCAGCATGGCCACTGTGGCGTATGTCCAGCAGGGCCACTGTGGCGTATGTCCAGCAGGGCCACTGTGGCGTATGTCCAGCATGGCCACTTGGGCGTATGTACAGCAGGGCCACAGTGGCGTATGTACTTCATGGCCACTGTGGCGTATGTCCTTCATGGCCACTGTGGCGTATGTCCAGCATGTCCACTGTGGCGTATGTCCCGCAGGGCCACAGTGGCGTATGTCCAGCATGGCCACTATGGCGTATGTCCAGCATGGCCACTGTGGCGTATGCGTAACATTTTTCGTATGGTAGAGGAGGCAGTCTTGAGAGTTGTCCTGCATGGCAACTGTGACGTATGTCCAGCAGGGCCACTGTGGCGTATGTCCAGCAGGGCCACTGTGGCGTATGTCCAGCAGGGCCACTGTGGCGTATGTCCAGCATGGCCACAGTGGCGTCTGTCCTGCAGCGCCACTGCGGCGTATGTCCAGCAGGGCCAAAGTGGCGTATGTCCAGCAGGGCCACTGTGGCGTATGTCCAGCAGGGCCACTGTGGCGTATGTCCAGCAGGGCCACTGTGGCGTATGTCCAGCATGGCCACTGTGGCGTATGTCCAGCAGGGCCACTGTGGCGTATGTCCAGCATGGCCACAGTGGCGTATGTCCTGCATGGCCACAGTGGCGTATGTCCTTCATGGCCACGGTGGCGCATGTCCAGCAGGGCCACTGTGGCGTATGTCCTGCATGGCCACAGTGGCGTATGTCCTTCATGGCCACGGTGGCGCATGTCCAGCAGGGCCACTGTGGTGTATGTCCAGCATGGACACTATGGCGTATGTCTAGCAGGGCCACAGTGGCGTATGCGTAACATTTTTCGTATGGTAGAGGAGGCAGTCTTGTGAGTTGTCCTGCATGGCAACTGTGACGTATGTCCAGCAGGGCCACTGTGGCGTATGTCCAGTAGGGCCACTGTGGCGTATGTCCAGCATGGCCACTGTGGCGTATGTCCAGCAGGGCCACTGTGGCGTATGTCCAGCAGGGCCACTGTGGCGTATGTCCAGCATGGCCACTTGGGCGTATGTCCAGCAGGGCCACAGAGGCGTATGTCCTTCATGGCCACTGTGGCGTATGTCCAGCAGGGCCACTGTGGCGTATGTCCAGCATGGCCACTGTGGCGTATGTCCAACAGGGCCACTGTGGCGTATGACCTGCATGGCCACAGTGGCGTATGTCCTGCATGGCCACAGTGGCGTATGTCCTACATGGCCACGGTGGCGTATGTCCAGCAGGGCCACAGTGGCGTATGTCCTGCATGGCTACTGTGGCGTATGCGTAACATTTTTCGTATGGTAGAGGAGGCAGTCTTGAGAGTTGTCCTGCATGGCAACTTTGACGTATGTCCAGCAGGGCCACTGTGGCGTATGTCCAGCAGGGCCACAGTGGCGTATGTCCTGCATGGCCACAGTGGCGAATGTCCTGCATGGCCACTTGGGCGTATGTCCTGCATGGCCACTGTGGCATATGCCCAGCAGGGCCACTGTGGCGTATGTCCAGCACGGCCACTGTGGCGTATGTCCAGCATGGCCACTGTGGCGTATATCCTGCATGGCCACAGTGGCGTATGTCCTTCATGGCCACGGTGGCGCATGTCCAGCAGGGCCACTGTGGCGTATGTCCTGCAGGGCCACAGTGGCGTATGTCCTGCATGGACACTGTGGCGTATGCGTAACATTTTTCGTATGGTAGAGGAGGCAGTCTTGAGAGTTGTCCTGCATGGCAACTGTGACGTATGTCCAGCAGGGCCACTGTGGCGTATGTCCAGCAGGGCCACTGTGGCGTATGTCCAGCATGGCCACTTGGGCGTATGTCCAGCAGGGCCACAGTGGCGTATGTACTTCATGGCCACTGTGGCGCATGTCCTTCATGGCCACTGTGGCGTATGTCCAGCATGTCCACTGTGGCGTATGTCCAGCATGGCCACTTGGGCGTATGTCCAGCAGGGCCACAGTGGCGTATGTACTTCATGGCCACTGTGGCGTATGTCCTTCATGGCCACTGTGGCGTATGTCCAGCATGTCCACTGTGGCGTATGTCCCGCAGGGCCACAGTGGCGTATGTCCTGCATGGCCACTGTGGCGTATGCGTAACATTTTTCGTATGGTAGAGGAGGCAGTCTTGAGAGTTGTCCTGCATGGCAACTGTGACGTATGTCCAGCAGGGCCAAAGTGGCGTATGTCCAGCAGGGCCACTGTGGCGTATGTCCAGCAGGGCCACTGTGGCGTATGTCCAGCAGGGCCACTGTGGCGTATGTCCAGCAGGGCCACTGTGGCGTATGTCCAGCATGGCCACTGTGGTGTATGTCCAGCATGGCCACTGTGGCGTATGTCCTGCATGGCCACTGTGGCGTATGCGTAACATTTTTCGTATGGTAGAGGAGGCAGTCTTGAGAGTTGTCCTGCATGGCAACTGTGACGTATGTCCTGCATGGCCACAGTGGCGTATGTCCAGCAGGGCCACAGTGGCGGATGTCCAGCATGGCCACAGTGGCGTATGTCCTGCAGCGCCACTGCGGCGTATGTCCTGCAGGGCCACTGTGGCGTATGTCCTGCATGGCCAGAGTGGCGTATGACCTGCATGGCCACGGTGGCGTATGTCCAGCAGGGCCACTGTGGCGTATGTCCAGCAGGGCCACTGTGGCGTATGTCCAGCAGGGCCACTGTGGCGTATGTCCTGCAGGGCCACAGTGGCGTAAGTCCTGCATGGCCACGGTGGCGTATGTCCTGCATGGCCACAGTGGCGTATGTCCAGCAGGGCCACAGTGGCGGATGTCCAGCATGGCCACAGTGGCGTATGTCCTGCAGCGCCACTGCGGCGTATGTCCTGCAGGGCCACTGTGGCGTATGTCCTGCATGGCCAGAGTGGCGTATGACCTGCATGGCCACGGTGGCGTATGTCCAGCAGGGCCACAGTGGCGAATGTCCTGCATGGCCACAGTGGCGTATGTCCTGCATGGCAACTGTGACGTATGTCCAGCAGGGCCACTGTGGCGTATGTCCAGCAGGGCCACTGTGGCGTATGTCCTTCAGGGCCACAGTGGCGTAAGTCCTGCATGGCCACGGTGGCGTATGTCCAGCATGGCCACTGTGGCGTATGTCCAGCAGGGCCACAGTGGCATATGTCCTGCAGCGCCACTGTGGCGTATGTCCTGCATGGCCACAGTGGCGTATGTCCTGCAGCGCCACTGCGGCGTATGTCCTGCAGGGCTACAGTGGCGTATGTCCTGCATGGCCACTGTGGCGTATGCGTAACATTTTTCGTATGGTAGAGGAGGCAGTCTTGAGAGTTGTCCTGCATGGCAACTGTGACGTATGTCCTGCATGGCCACAGTGGCGTATGTCCTGCAGGGCCACAGTGGCGTATGTCCTGCGTGGTCACTGTGGCGTATGCGTAACATTTTTCGTATGGTAGAGGAGGCAGTCTTGAGAGTTGTCCTGCATGGCAACTGTGACGTATGTCCTGCATGGCCACAGTGGCGTATGTCCAGCAGGGCCACAGTGGCGGATGTCCAGCATGGCCACAGTGGCGTATGTCCTGCAGCGCCACTGCGGCGTATGTCCTGCAGGGCCACTGTGGCGTATGTCCTGCATGGCCAGAGTGGCGTATGTCCTGCAGGGCCACAGTGGCGTATGTCCTTCATGGCCACGGTGGCGCATGCCCAGCAGGGCCACAGTGGCGTATGTCCTGCAGCGCCACTGTGGCGTATGTCCAGCAGGGCCACTGTGGCGTATGTCCTGCATTGCCACAGTGGCGTATGTCCTGCATGGCCACGGTGGCGTATGTCCAGCAGGGCCACAGTGGCGTATGTACAGCATGGCCACAGTGGCGTATGTCCTGCAGCGCCACTGTGGCGTATGCTTAAAATTTTTCGTATGGTAGAGGAGGCAGTCTTGAGAGCTGTCCTGCATGGCCACGTTGGCATATGTCCAGCAGGGCCACTGTGGGGTACGTCCAGCATGGCCACTGTGGCGTATGTCCAGCAGGGCCACAGTGGCATATGTCCTGCAGCGCCACTGTGGCGTATGTCCTGCATGGCCACAGTGGCGTATGTCCTTCATGGCCACGGTGGCGCATGTCCAGCAGGGCCACAGTGGCGTATGTCCTGCAGCGCCACTGTGGCGTATGTCCAGCAGGGCCACAGTGGCGTATGTCCTGCAGCGCCACTGTGGCGTATGTCCTGCATGGCCACTGTGGCGTATGCGTAACATTT
Source organism: Eristalis intricaria (assembly GCA_964034865.1). NCBI lineage: Eukaryota > Metazoa > Arthropoda > Insecta > Diptera > Syrphidae > Eristalis > Eristalis intricaria. Next base: position 56,795,956 of record OZ035876.1, read on the forward strand.
TTCGTATGGTAGAGGAGGCAGTCTTGAGAGTTGTCCTGCATGGCCACGGTGGCGTATGTCCAGCATGGCCACAGTGGCGTATGTCCTGCATGGCCACGGTGGCGTATGTCCAGCAGGGCCACAGTGGCGAATGTCCTGCATGGCCACAGTGGCGTATGTCCTGCATAGCCACAGTGGCGTATGTCCTGCATGGCAACTGTGGCGTATGCGTAACATTTTTCGTATGGTAGAGGAGACAGTCTTGAGAGCTGTCCTTCATGGCCACGGTGGCATATGTCCAGCAGGGCCACAGTGGCGTATGTCCTTCATGGCCACTGTGGCGTATGTCCAGCATAGCCACTGTGGCGTATGTCCAGCATGGCCACTGTGGCGTATGTCCAACAGGGCCACTGTGGCGTATGACCTGCATGGCCACAGTGGCGTATGTCCTGCATGGCCACAGTGGCGTATGTCCTACATGGCCACGGTGGCGTATGTCCAGCAGGGCCACAGTGGCGTATGTCCAGCAGGGCCACAGTGGCGAATGTCCTGCATGGCCACGGTGGCGTAAGTCCTGCATGGCCACAGTGGCATATGTCCAGCAGGGCCACTGTGGCGTATGTCCAGCAGGGCCACAGTGGCGTATGTCCTGCATGGCCACAGTGGCGAATGTCCTGCATGGCCACGGTGGCGTAAGTCCTGCATGGCCACAGTGGCATATGTCCAGCAGGGCCACTGTGGCGTATGTCCAGCACGGCCACTGTGGCGTATGTCCAGCATGGCCACTGTGGCGTATATCCTGCATGGCCACAGTGGCGTATGTCCTTCATGGCCACGGTGGCGCATGTCCAGCAGGGCCACTGCGGCGTATGTCCTGCAGGACCACAGTGGCGTATGTCCTGCATGGACACTGTGGCGTATGCGTAACATTTTTCTTATGGTAGAGGAGGCAGTCTTGAGAGTTGTCCTGCATGGCAACTGTGACGTATGTCCAGCATGGCCACTGTGGCGTATGTCCAGCAGGGCCACTGTGGCGTATGTCCAGCAGGGCCACTGTGGCGTATGTCCAGCATGGCCACAGTGGCGTCTGTCCTGCAGCGCCACTGCGGCGTATGTCCAGCAGGGCCACTGTGGCGTATGTCCAGCATGGCCACTTGGGCGTATGTCCAGCAGGGCCACAGTGGTGTATGTACTTCATGGCCACTGTGGCGTATGTCCTTCATGGCCACTGTGGCGTATGTCCAGCATGTCCACTGTGGGGTATGTCCAGCATGGCCACTTGGGCGTATGTCCAGCAGGGCCACAGTGGCGTATGTACTTCATGGCCACTGTGGCGTATGTCCTTCATGGCCACTGTGGCGTATGTCCAGCATGTCCACTGTGGCGTATGTCCCACAGGGCCACAGTGGCGTATGTCCTGCATGGCCACTGTGGCGTATGCGTAACATTTTTCGTATGGTAGAGGAGGCAGTCTTGAGAGTTGTCCTGCATGGCAACTGTGACGTATGTCCAGCATGGCCACTGTGGCGTATGTCCAGCAGGGCCACTGTGGCGTATGTCCAGCAGGGCCACTGTGGCGTATGTCCAGCATGGCCACAGTGGCGTCTGTCCTGCAGCGCCACTGCGGCGTATGTCCAGCAGGGCCAAAGTGGCGTATGTCCAGCAGGGCCACTGTGGCGTATGTCCAGCAGGGCCACTGTGGCGTATGTCCAGCAGGGCCACTTTGGCGTATGTCCAGCATGGCCACTGTGCCGTATGTCCAGCAGGGCCACTGTGGCGTATGTCCAGCATGGCCACTGTGGCGTATGTCCTGCATGGCCACAGTGGCGTATGTCCTGCATGGCCACAGTGGCGTATGTCCTTCATGGCCACGGTGGCGCATGTCCAGCAGGGCCACTGTGGCGTATGTCCTGCATGGCCACAGTGGCGTATGTCCTGCATGGCCACGGTGGCGTATGTCCAGAAGGGCCACAGTGGCGTATGTCCTGCATGGCCACAGTGGCGAATGTCCTGCATGGCCACAGTGGCGTATGTCCTGCATGGCCACAGTGGCGTATGTCCAGCAGGGACACAGTGGCGTATGTCCAGCATGGCCACAGTGGCGTATGTCCAGCAGGGCCACTGTGGCGTATGTCCAGCAGGGCCACTGTGGCGTATGTCCAGCATGGCCACTGTGGCGTATGTCCTGCATGGCCACAGTGGCGTATGTCCTGCATGGCCACAGTGGCGTATGTCCAGCAGGGCCACTGTGGCGTATGTCCAGCAGGGCCACTGTGGCGTATGTCCAGCATGGCCACTGTGGCGTATGTCCTACATGGCCACAGTGGCGTATGTCCTGCATGGCCACAGTGGCGTATGTCCTTCATGGCCACGGTGGCGCATGTCCAGCAGGGCCACTGTGGCGTATGTCCTGCATGGCCACAGTGGCGTATGTCCTTCATGGCCACGGTGGCGCATGTCCAGCAGGGCCACTGTGGTGTATGTCCAGCATGGACACTATGGCGTATGTCTAGCAGGGCCACAGTGGCGTATGCGTAACATTTTTCGTATGGTAGAGGAGGCAGTCTTGTGAGTTGTCCTGCATGGCAACTGTGACGTATGTCCAGCAGGGCCACTGTGGCGTATGTCCAGTAGGGCCACTGTGGCGTATGTCCAGCATGGCCACTGTGGCGTATGTCCAGCAGGGCCACTGTGGCGTATGTCCAGCAGGGCCACTGTGGCGTATGTCCAGCATGGCCACTGTGGCGTATGTCCTTCATGGCCACTGTGGCGTATGTCCAGCAGGGCCACTGTGGCGTATGTCCAGCATGGCCACTGTGGCGTATGTCCAACAGGGCCACTGTGGCGTATGACCTGCATGGCCACAGTGGCGTATGTCCTGCATGGCCACAGTGGCGTATGTCCTACATGGCCACGGTGGCGTATGTCCAGCAGGGCCACAGTGGCGTATGTCCTGCATGGCCACTGTGGCGTATGCGTAACATTTTTCGTATGGTAGAGGAGGCAGTCTTGAGAGTTGTCCTGCATGGCAACTTTGACGTATGTCCAGCAGGGCCACTGTGGCGTATGTCCAGCAGGGCCACAGTGGCGTATGTCCTGCATGGCCACAGTGGCGAATGTCCTGCATGGCCACGGTGGCGTATGTCCTGCATGGCCACAGTGGCATATGTCCAGCAGGGCCACTGTGGCGTATGTCCAGCACGGCCACTGTGGCGTATGTCCAGCATGGCCACTGTGGCGTATATCCTGCATGGCCACAGTGGCGTATGTCCTTCATGGCCACGGTGGCGCATGTCCAGCAGGGCCACTGTGGCGTATGTCCTGCAGGGCCACAGTGGCGTATGTCCTGCATGGACACTGTGGCGTATGCGTAACATTTTTCGTATGGTAGAGGAGGCAGTCTTGAGAGTTGTCCTGCATGGCAACTGTGACGTATGTCCAGCAGGGCCACTGTGGCGTATGTCCAGCAGGGCCACTGTGGCGTATGTCCAGCATGGCCACTTGGGCGTATGTCCAGCAGGGCCACAGTGGTGTATGTACTTCATGGCCACTGTGTCGTATGTCCTTCATGGCCACTGTGGCGTATGTCCAGCATGTCCACTGTGGCGTATGTCCAGCATGGCCACTTGGGCGTATGTCCAGCAGGGCCACAGTGGCGTATGTACTTCATGGCCACTGTGGCGTATGTCCTTCATGGCCACTGTGGCGTATGTCCAGCATGTCCACTGTGGCGTATGTCCCGCAGGGCCACAGTGGCGTATGTCCAGCATGGCCACTATGGCGTATGTCCAGCATGGCCACTGTGGCGTATGCGTAACATTTTTCGTATGGTAGAGGAGGCAGTCTTGAGAGTTGTCCTGCATGGCAACTGTGACGTATGTCCAGCAGGGCCACTGTGGCGTATGTCCAGCAGGGCCACTGTGGCGTATGTCCAGCAGGGCCACTGTGGCGTATGTCCAGCATGGCCACAGTGGCGTCTGTCCTGCAGCGCCACTGCGGCGTATGTCCAGCAGGGCCAAAGTGGCGTATGTCCAGCAGGGCCACAGTGGCGTATGTCCTTCATGGCCACGGTGGCGCATGTCCAGCAGGGCCACTGTGGCGTATGTCCTGCATGGCCACAGTGGCGTATGTCCTTCATGGCCACGGTGGCGCATGTCCAGCAGGGCCACTGTGGTGTATGTCCAGCATGGACACTATGGCGTATGTCTAGCAGGGCCACAGTGGCGTATGCGTAACATTTTTCGTATGGTAGAGGAGGCAGTCTTGTGAGTTGTCCTGCATGGCAACTGTGACGTATGTCCAGCAGGGCCACTGTGGCGTATGTCCAGCATGGCCACAGTGGCGTCTGTCCTGCAGCGCCACTGCGGCGTATGTCCAGCAGGGCCAAAGTGGCGTATGTCCAGCAGGGCCACAGTGGCGTATGTCCTTCATGGCCACGGTGGCGCATGTCCAGCAGGGCCACTGTGGCGTATGTCCTGCATGGCCACAGTGGCGTATGTCCTTCATGGCCACGGTGGCGCATGTCCAGCAGGGCCACTGTGGTGTATGTCCAGCATGGACACTATGGCGTATGTCCCGCAGGGCCACAGTGGCGTATGTCCAGCATGGCCACTATGGCGTATGTCCAGCATGGCCACTGTGGCGTATGCGTAACATTTTTCGTATGGTAGAGGAGGCAGTCTTGAGAGTTGTCCTGCATGGCAACTGTGGCGTATGTCCAGCAGGGCCACTGTGGCGTATGTCCAGCAGGGCCACTGTGGCGTATGTCCAGCATGGCCACTGTGGCGTATGTCCTGCATGGCCACAGTGGCGTATGTCCTGCATGGCCACAGTGGCGTATGTCCTTCATGGCCACGGTGGCGCATGTCCAGCAGGGCCACTGTGGCGTATGTCCTGCATGGCCACAGTGGCGTATGTCCTTCATGGCCATGGTGGCGCATGTCCAGCAGGGCCACTGTGGTGTATGTCCAGCATGGACACTATGGCGTATGTCTAGCAGGGCCACAGTGGCGTATGCGTAACATTTTTCGTATGGTAGAGGAGGCAGTCTTGTGAGTTGTCCTGCATGGCAACTGTGACGTATGTCCAGCAGGGCCACTGTGGCGTATGTCCAGTAGGGCCACTGTGGCGTATGTCCAGCATGGCCACTGTGGCGTATGTCCAGCAGGGCCACTGTGGCGTATGTCCAGCAGGGCCACTGTGGCGTATGTCCAGCATGGCCACTGTGGCGTATGTCCTTCATGGCCACTGTGGCGTATGTCCAGCAGGGCCACTGTGGCGTATGTCCAGCATGGCCACTGTGGCGTATGTCCAACAGGGCCACTGTGGCGTATGACCTGCATGGCCACAGTGGCGTATGTCCTGCATGGCCACAGTGGCGTATGTCCTACATGGCCACGGTGGCGTATGTCCAGCAGGGCCACAGTGGCGTATGTCCTGCATGGCCACTGTGGCGTATGCGTAACATTTTTCGTATGGTAGAGGAGGCAGTCTTGAGAGTTGTCCTGCATGGCAACTTTGACGTATGTCCAGCAGGGCCACTGTGGCGTATGTCCAGCAGGGCCACAGTGGCGTATGTCCTGCATGGCCACAGTGGCGAATGTCCTGCATGGCCACGGTGGCGTATGTCCTGCATGGCCACAGTGGCATATGTCCAGCAGGGCCACTGTGGCGTATGTCCAGCACGGCCACTGTGGCGTATGTCCAGCATGGCCACTGTGGCGTATATCCTGCATGGCCACAGTGGCGTATGTCCTTCATGGCCACGGTGGCGCATGTCCAGCAGGGCCACTGTGGCGTATGTCCTGCAGGGCCACAGTGGCGTATGTCCTGCATGGACACTGTGGCGTATGCGTAACATTTTTCGTATGGTAGAGGAGGCAGTCTTGAGAGTTGTCCTGCATGGCAACTGTGACGTATGTCCAGCAGGGCCACTGTGGCGTATGTCCAGCAGGGCCACTGTGGCGTATGTCCAGCATGGCCACTTGGGCGTATGTCCAGCAGGGCCACAGTGGTGTATGTACTTCATGGCCACTGTGTCGTATGTCCTTCATGGCCACTGTGGCGTATGTCCAGCATGTCCACTGTGGCGTATGTCCAGCATGGCCACTTGGGCGTATGTCCAGCAGGGCCACAGTGGCGTATGTACTTCATGGCCACTGTGGCGTATGTCCTTCATGGCCACTGTGGCGTATGTCCAGCATGTCCACTGTGGCGTATGTCCCGCAGGGCCACAGTGGCGTATGTCCAGCATGGCCACTATGGCGTATGTCCAGCATGGCCACTGTGGCGTATGCCTAACATTTTTCGTATGGTAGAGGAGGCAGTCTTGAGAGTTGTCCTGCATGGCAACTGTGACGTATGTCCAGCAGGGCCACTGTGGCGTATGTCCAGCAGGGCCACTGTGGCGTATGTCCAGCAGGGCCACTGTGGCGTATGTCCAGCATGGCCACAGTGGCGTCTGTCCTGCAGCGCCACTGCGGCGTATGTCCAGCAGGGCCAAAGTGGCGTATGTCCAGCAGGGCCACTGTGGCGTATGTCCAGCAGGGCCACTGTGGCGTATGTCCAGCAGGGCCACTGTGGCGTATGTCCAGCATGGCCACTGTGGCGTATGTCCAGCAGGGCCACTGTGGCGTATGTCCAGCATGGCCACTGTGGCGTATGTCCTGCATGGCCACAGTGGCGTATGTCCTGCATGGCCACAGTGGCGTATGTCCTTCATGGCCACGGTGGCGCATGTCCAGCAGGGCCACTGTGGCGTATGTCCAGCATGGCCACTTGGGCGTATGTCCAGCAGGGCCACAGTGGCGTATGTACTTCATGGCCACTGTGGCGTATGTCCCGCAGGGCCACTGTGGCGTATGTCCAGCAGGGCCACTGTGGCGTATGTCCAGCATGGCCACTTGGGCGTATGTCCCGCAGGGCCACAGTGGCGTATGTCCAGCATGGCCACTATGGCGTATGTCCAGCAGGGCCACTGTGGCGTATGTCCAGCATGGCCACTTGGGCGTATGTACAGCAGGGCCACAGTGGCGTATGTACTTCATGGCCACTGTGGCGTATGTCCTTCATGGCCACTGTGGCGTATGTCCAGCATGTCCACTGTGGCGTATGTCCCGCAGGGCCACAGTGGCGTATGTCCAGCATGGCCACTATGGCGTATGTCCAGCATGGCCACTGTGGCGTATGCGTAACATTTTTCGTATGGTAGAGGAGGCAGTCTTGAGAGTTGTCCTGCATGGCAACTGTGACGTATGTCCAGCAGGGCCACTGTGGCGTATGTCCAGCAGGGCCACTGTGGCGTATGTCCAGCAGGGCCACTGTGGCGTATGTCCAGCATGGCCACAGTGGCGTCTGTCCTGCAGCGCCACTGCGGCGTATGTCCAGCAGGGCCAAAGTGGCGTATGTCCAGCAGGGCCACTGTGGCGTATGTCCAGCAGGGCCACTGTGGCGTATGTCCAGCAGGGCCACTGTGGCGTATGTCCAGCATGGCCACTGTGGCGTATGTCCAGCAGGGCCACTGTGGCGTATGTCCAGCATGGCCACTGTGGCGTATGTCCTGCATGGCCACAGTGGCGTATGTCCTGCATGGCCACAGTGGCGTATGTCCTTCATGGCCACGGTGGCGCATGTCCAGCAGGGCCACTGTGGCGTATGTCCTGCATGGCCACAGTGGCGTATGTCCTTCATGGCCACGGTGGCGCATGTCCAGCAGGGCCACTGTGGTGTATGTCCAGCATGGACACTATGGCGTATGTCTAGCAGGGCCACAGTGGCGTATGCGTAACATTTTTCGTATGGTAGAGGAGGCAGTCTTGTGAGTTGTCCTGCATGGCAACTGTGACGTATGTCCAGCAGGGCCACTGTGGCGTATGTCCAGTAGGGCCACTGTGGCGTATGTCCAGCATGGCCACTGTGGCGTATGTCCAGCAGGGCCACTGTGGCGTATGTCCAGCAGGGCCACTGTGGCGTATGTCCAGCATGGCCACTTGGGCGTATGTTCAGCAGGGCCACAGAGGCGTATGTCCTTCATGGCCACTGTGGCGTATGTCCAGCAGGGCCACTGTGGCGTATGTCCAGCATGGCCACTGTGGCGTATGTCCAACAGGGCCACTGTGGCGTATGACCTGCATGGCCACAGTGGCGTATGTCCTGCATGGCCACAGTGGCGTATGTCCTACATGGCCACGGTGGCGTATGTCCAGCAGGGCCACAGTGGCGTATGTCCTGCATGGCTACTGTGGCGTATGCGTAACATTTTTCGTATGGTAGAGGAGGCAGTCTTGAGAGTTGTCCTGCATGGCAACTTTGACGTATGTCCAGCAGGGCCACTGTGGCGTATGTCCAGCAGGGCCACAGTGGCGTATGTCCTGCATGGCCACAGTGGCGAATGTCCTGCATGGCCACTTGGGCGTATGTCCTGCATGGCCACTGTGGCATATGCCCAGCAGGGCCACTGTGGCGTATGTCCAGCACGGCCACTGTGGCGTATGTCCAGCATGGCCACTGTGGCGTATATCCTGCATGGCCACAGTGGCGTATGTCCTTCATGGCCACGGTGGCGCATGTCCAGCAGGGCCACTGTGGCGTATGTCCTGCAGGGCCACAGTGGCGTATGTCCTGCATGGACACTGTGGCGTATGCGTAACATTTTTCGTATGGTAGAGGAGGCAGTCTTGAGAGTTGTCCTGCATGGCAACTGTGACGTATGTCCAGCAGGGCCACTGTGGCGTATGTCCAGCAGGGCCACTGTGGCGTATGTCCAGCATGGCCACTTGGGCGTATGTCCAGCAGGGCCACAGTGGCGTATGTACTTCATGGCCACTGTGGCGCATGTCCTTCATGGCCACTGTGGCGTATGTCCAGCATGTCCACTGTGGCGTATGTCCAGCATGGCCACTTGGGCGTATGTCCAGCAGGGCCACAGTGGCGTATGTACTTCATGGCCACTGTGGCGTATGTCCTTCATGGCCACTGTGGCGTATGTCCAGCATGTCCACTGTGGCGTATGTCCCGCAGGGCCACAGTGGCGTATGTCCTGCATGGCCACTGTGGCGTATGCGTAACATTTTTCGTATGGTAGAGGAGGCAGTCTTGAGAGTTGTCCTGCATGGCAACTGTGACGTATGTCCAGCAGGGCCAAAGTGGCGTATGTCCAGCAGGGCCACTGTGGCGTATGTCCAGCAGGGCCACTGTGGCGTATGTCCAGCATGGCCACTGTGGCGTATATCCTGCATGGCCACTGTGGCGTATGTCCAGCATGTCCACTGTGGCGTATGTCCAGCATGGCCACTTGGGCGTATGTCCAGCAGGGCCACAGTGGCGTATGTACTTCATGGCCACTGTGGCGTATGTCCTTCATGGCCACTGTGGCGTATGTCCAGCATGTCCACTGTGGCGTATGTCCCGCAGGGCCACAGTGGCGTATGTCCTGCATGGCCACTGTGGCGTATGCGTAACATTTTTCGTATGGTAGAGGAGGCAGTCTTGAGAGTTGTCCTGCATGGCAACTGTGACGTATGTCCTGCATGGCCACAGTGGCGTATGTCCAGCAGGGCCACAGTGGCGGATGTCCAGCATGGCCACAGTGGCGTATGTCCTGCAGCGCCACTGCGGCGTATGTCCTGCAGGGCCACTGTGGCGTATGTCCTGCATGGCCAGAGTGGCGTATGACCTGCATGGCCACGGTGGCGTATGTCCAGCAGGGCCACAGTGGCGAATGTCCTGCATGGCCACAGTGGCGTATGTCCTGCATGGCAACTGTGACGTATGTCCAGCAGGGCCACTGTGGCGTATGTCCAGCAGGGCCACTGTGGCGTATGTCCTGCAGGGCCACAGTGGCGTAAGTCCTGCATGGCCACGGTGGCGTATGTCCTGCATGGCCACAGTGGCGTATGTCCAGCAGGGCCACAGTGGCGGATGTCCAGCATGGCCACAGTGGCGTATGTCCTGCAGCGCCACTGCGGCGTATGTCCTGCAGGGCCACTGTGGCGTATGTCCTGCATGGCCAGAGTGGCGTATGACCTGCATGGCCACGGTGGCGTATGTCCAGCAGGGCCACAGTGGCGAATGTCCTGCATGGCCACAGTGGCGTATGTCCTGCATGGCAACTGTGACGTATGTCCAGCAGGGCCACTGTGGCGTATGTCCAGCAGGGCCACTGTGGCGTATGTCCTGCAGGGCCACAGTGGCGTAAGTCCTGCATGGCCACGGTGGCGTATGTCCAGCATGGCCACTGTGGCGTATGTCCAGCAGGGCCACAGTGGCATATGTCCTGCAGCGCCACTGTGGCGTATGTCCTGCATGGCCACAGTGGCGTATGTCCTGCAGCGCCACTGCGGCGTATGTCCTGCAGGGCTACAGTGGCGTATGTCCTGCATGGCCACTGTGGCGTATGCGTAACATTTTTCGTATGGTAGAGGAGGCAGTCTTGAGAGTTGTCCTGCATGGCAACTGTGACGTATGTCCTGCATGGCCACAGTGGCGTATGTCCTGCAGGGCCACAGTGGCGTATGTCCTGCATGGCCACTGTGGCGTATGCGTAACATTTTTCGTATGGTAGAGGAGGCAGTCTTGAGAGTTGTCCTGCATGGCAACTGTGACGTATGTCCTGCATGGCCACAGTGGCGTATGTCCAGCAGGGCCACAGTGGCGGATGTCCAGCATGGCCACAGTGGCGTATGTCCTGCAGCGCCACTGCGGCGTATGTCCTGCAGGGCCACAGTGGCGTATGTCCTGCGTGGTCACTGTGGCGTATGCGTAACATTTTTCGTATGGTAGAGGAGGCAGTCTTGAGAGTTGTCCTGCATGGCAACTGTGACGTATGTCCTGCATGGCCACAGTGGCGTATGTCCAGCAGGGCCACAGTGGCGGATGTCCAGCATGGCCACAGTGGCGTATGTCCTGCAGCGCCACTGCGGCGTATGTCCTGCAGGGCCACTGTGGCGTATGTCCTGCATGGCCAGAGTGGCGTATGTCCTGCAGGGCCACAGTGGCGTATGTCCTTCATGGCCACGGTGGCGCATGCCCAGCAGGGCCACAGTGGCGTATGTCCTGCAGCGCCACTGTGGCGTATGTCCAGCAGGGCCACTGTGGCGTATGTCCTGCATTGCCACAGTGGCGTATGTCCTGCATGGCCACGGTGGCGTATGTCCAGCAGGGCCACAGTGGCGTATGTACAGCATGGCCACAAAGGCGTATGTCCTGCAGCGCCACTGTGGCGTATGCTTAAAATTTTTCGTATGGTAGAGGAGGCAGTCTTGAGAGCTGTCCTGCATGGCCACGTTGGCATATGTCCAGCAGGGCCACTGTGGGGTACGTCCAGCATGGCCACTGTGGCGTATGTCCAGCAGGGCCACAGTGGCATATGTCCTGCAGCGCCACTGTGGCGTATGTCCTGCATGGCCACAGTGGCGTATGTCCTTCATGGCCACGGTGGCGCATGTCCAGCAGGGCCACAGTGGCGTATGTCCTGCAGCGCCACTGTGGCGTATGTCCAGCAGGGCCACAGTGGCGTATGTCCTGCAGCGCCACTGTGGCGTATGTCCTGCATGGCCACTGTGGCGTATGCGTAACATTTTTCGTATGGTAGAGGAGGCAGTCTTGAGAGTTGTCCTGCATGGCCACGGTGGCGTATGTCCAGCATGGCCACAGTGGCGTATGTCCTGCATGGCCACGGTGGCGTATGTCCAGCAGGGCCACAGTGGCGAATGTCCTGCATGGCCACAGTGGCGTATGTCCTGCATAGCCACAGTGGCGTATGTCCTGCATGGCAACTGTGGCGTATGCGTAACATTTTTCGTATGGTAGAGGAGACAGTCTTGAGAGCTGTCCTTCATGGCCACGGTGGCATATGTCCAGCAGGGCCACGGTGGCGTATGTCCAGCATGGACACTGTGGCGTATGTCCAGCAGGGCCACCGTGGCGTATGTCCAGCAGGGCCACAGTGGCGTATGTCCTCCATGGCCACTGTGGCGTATGCGTAACATTTTTCGTATGGTAGAGGAGGCAGTCTTGAGAGCTGTCCTGCATGGCCGCCCAGTCTTGAGAGCTGTCCTTCATGCCCACGGTGGCATATGTCCAGCAGGGCCACAGTGGCGTATGTCCAGCAGGGCCACTGTGGCAGGGCTTGGCCACTGTGTCGTATGGGTAACATTTTTCGTATGGTAGAGGAGACAGTCTTGAGAGCTGTCCTTCATGGCAACTGTGGCGTATATCCAGCATGGACACTGTGGCGTATGTCCAGCAGGGCCACCGTTGCGTATGTCCAGCAGTGCCACAGTGGCATATGTCCCGCAGGGCCACTGTGGCGTATGTCCAGCATGGCCACTGTGGCGTATGTCCAGCAGGGCCACAGTGGCGTATGTCCTGCATGGCCACTGTGGCGTATGCGTAACATTTTTCGTATGGTAGAGGAGGCAGTCTTGAGAGTTGTCCTGCATGGCCACTGTGGCGTATGCGTAACATTTTTCGTATGGTAGAGGAGGCAGTCTTGAGAGCTGTCCTGCATGTCCGCGGTGGCATATGTCCCGCAGGGCCACTGTGGCGTATGTCCAGCATGGCCACAGTGGCGTATGTCCAGCGTATGCGTAACATTTTTCGTATGGTAGAGGAGGCAGTCTTGAGAGCTGTCCTGCATGGCCGCGGTGGCATATGTCCCGCAGGGCCACTGTGGCGTATGTCCAGCATGGCCACAGTGGCGTATGTTCAGCATGGCCACAGTGGCGTATGTCCAGCATGGCCACTGTGGCGTATGTCCAGCAGGGCCACAGTGGCGTATGTCCAGCATGGCCACAGTGGCGTATGTCCAGCAGGGCCACAGTGGCGTATGTCCTGCATGGCCACTGTGGCGTATGCGTAACATTTTTCGTATGGTAGAGGAGGCAGTCTTGAGAGCTGTCCTGCATGGCCGCGGTGGCATATGTCCCGCAGGGCCACTGTGGCGTATGTCCAGCATGGCCACAGTGGCGTATGTCCAGCATGGCCACAGTGGCGTATGTCCAGCATGGCCACTGTGGCGTATGTCCAGCAGGGCCACAGTGGCGTATGTCCTGCAGGGCCACTGTGGCGTATGTCCTGCAGCGCCACTGCGGCGTATGTCCTGCAGCGCCACTGCGGCGTATGTCCAGCAGGGCCACAGTGGCGTATGTCCTGCATGGCCACGGTGGCATATGTCCAGCAGGGCCACAGTGGCGTATGTCCAGCATGGCCACTGTGGCGTATGTCCAGCAGGGCCACAGTGGCGTATGTCCTGCAGGGCCACTGTGACGTATGTCCTGCAGAGCCACTGCGGCGTATGTCCAGCAGGGCCACAGTGGCGTATGTCCTGCATGGCCACGGTGGCATATGTCCAGCAGGGCCACCGTGGCGTATGTCCAGCATGGCCACTGTGGCGTATGTCCAGCAGGGCCACAGTGGCGTATGTCCAGCATGGCCACAGTGGCGTATGTCCAGCAGGGCCACAGTGGCGTATGTCCTGCATGGCCACTGTGGCGTATGCGTAACATTTTTCGTATGGTAGAGGAGGCAGTCTTGAGAGCTGTCCTGCATGGCCGCGGTGGCATATGTCCCGCAGGGCCACTGTGGCGTATGTCCAGCATGGCCACAGTGGCGTATGTCCTGCATGGCCACGGTGGCATATGTCCAGCAGGGCCACAGTGGCGTATGTCCAGCATGGCCAATGTGGCGTATGTCCAGCAGGGCCACAGTGGCGTATGTCCTGCAGGGCCACAGTGGCGTATGTCCTGCATGGCAACTGTGGCGTATGTCCAGCAGGGCCACAGTGGCGTATGTCCTGCATGGCCACGGTGGCATATGTCCAGCAGGGCCACCGTGGCGTATGTCCAGCATGGCCACTGTGGCGTATGTCCAGCAGAGCCACAGTGGCGTATGTCCTGCAGGGCCACAGTGGCGTATGTCCTGCAGGGCCACTGTGGCGTATGTCCTGCAGCGCCACAGTGGCGTATGTCCTGCAGGGCCACTGTGGCGTATATCCTGCAGAGCCACTGTGGCGTATGTCCTGCAGCGCCACTGCGGCGTATGTCCAGCAGGGCCACAGTGGCGTATGTCCTGCATGGCCACGGTGGCATATGTCCAGCAGGGCCACCGTGGCGTATGTCCAGCATGGCCAATGTGGCGTATGTCCAGCAGGGCCACAGTGGCGTATGTCCTGCAGGGCCACAGTGGCGTATGTCCTGCATGGCAACTGTGGCGTATGTCCAGCAGGGCCACAGTGGCGTATGTCCTGCAGGGCCACTGTGGCGTATGTCCTGCAGCGCCACTGCGGCGTATGTCCAGCAGGGCCACAGTGGCGTATGTCCTGCATGGCCACGGTGGCATATGTCCAGCATGGCCACTGTGGCGTATGTCCTGCAGCGCCACTGCGGCGTATGTCCAGCAGGGCCACAGTGGCGTATGTCCTGCAGGGCCACTGTGGCGTATGTCCAGCATGGTCACTGTGGCGTATGTCCAGCAGGGCCACAGTGGCGTATGTCCTGCAGGGCCACAGTGGCGTATGACCTGCAGGGCCACTATGGCGTATGTCCAGCATGGCCACTGTGGCGTATGTCCAGCAGGGCCACAGTGGCGTATGTCTAGCATGGCCACTGTGGCGTATGTCCTGCAGCGCCACTGCGGCGTATGTCCAGCAGGGCCACAGTGGCGTATGTCCTGCAGGGCCACAGTGGCGTATGACCTGCAGGGCCACTATGGCGTATGTCCAGCATGGCCACTGTGGCGTATGTCCAGCAGGGCCACAGTGGCGTATGTCTAGCATGGCCACTGTGGCGTATGTCCTGCAGCGCCACTGCGGCGTATGTCCAGCAGGGCCACAGTGGCGTATGTCCTGCAGGGCCACTGTGGCGTATGTCCAGCATGGTCACTGTGGCGTATGTCCAGCAGGGCCACAGTGGCGTATGTCCTGCAGGGCCACAGTGGCGTATGACCTGCAGGGCCACTATGGCGTATGTCCAGCATGGCCACTGTGGCGTATGTCCAGCAGGGCCACAGTGGCGTATGTCTAGCATGGCCACTGTGGCGTATGTCCTGCAGCGCCACTGCGGCGTATGTCCAGCAGGGCCACAGTGGCGTATGTCCTGCAGGGCCACTGTGGCGTATGTCCAGCATGGTCACTGTGGCGTATGTCCAGCAGGGCCACAGTGGCGTATGACCTGCAGGGCCACTATGGCGTATGTCCAGCATGGCCACTGTGGCGTATGTCCAGCAGGGCCACAGTGGCGTATGTCTAGCATGGCCACTGTGGCGTATGTCCTGCAGCGCCACTGCGGCGTATGTCCAGCAGGGCCACAGTGGCGTATGTCCTGCAGGGCCACTGTGGCGTATGTCCAGCATGGTCACTGTGGCGTATGTCCAGCAGGGCCACTGTGGCGTATGCGTAACATTTTTCGTATGGTAGAGGAGGCAGTCTTGATAGCTGTCCAGCATGGCCACTGTGGCATATGTCCTGCAGCGCCACTGCGGCGTATGTCCAGCAGGGCCACAGTGGCGTATGTCCTGCAGGGCCACTGTGGCGTATGTCCAGCATGGTCACTGTGGCGTATGTCCAGCAGGGCCACAGTGGCGTATGTCCTGCATGGCCACGGTGGCGTATGACCTGCAGGGCCACTGTGGCGTATGTCCTGCATGGCCACTGTGGCGTATGTCCAGCAGGGCCACAGTGGCGTATGACCTGCAGGGCCACTATGGCGTATGTCCAGCATGGCCACTGTGGCGTATGTCCAGCAGGGCCACAGTGGCGTATGTCCTGCGTGGCCACTGTGGCGTATGTCCAGCAGGGCCACAGTGGCGTATGTCCAGCAGGGCCACAGTGGCGTATGTCCTGCATGGCCACTATGGCGTATGTCCTGCATGGCCACTGTGGCGTATGTCCAGCAGGGCCACAGTGGCGTATGTCCTGCGTGGCCACTGTGGCGTATGTCCAGCAGGGCCACAGTGGCGTATGTCCAGCAGGGCCACAGTGGCGTATGTCCTGCATGGCCACTATGGCGTATGTCCTGCATGGCCACTGTGGCGTATGTCCAGCAGGGCCACAGTGGCGTATGTCCTGCATGGCCACTATGGCGTATGTCCTGCATGGCCACTGTGGCGTATGTCCAGCAGGGCCACAGTGGCGTATGACCTGCAGGGCCACTATGGCGTATGTCCAGCATGGCCACTGTGGCGTATGTCCAGCAGGGCCACAGTGGCGTATGTCCAGCAGGACCACAGTGGCGTATGTCCTGCATAGCCACGGTGGCGTATGACCTGCAGGGCCACTATGGCGTATGTCCTGCATGGCCACTGTGGCGTATGTCCAGCAGGGCCACAGTGGCGTATGTCCTGCATGGCCACTGTGGCGTATGTCCAGCAGGGCCACAGTGGCGTATGTCCTGCATGGCCACTGTGGCGTATGCGTAACATTTTTCGTATGGTAGAGGAGGCAGTCTTGAGAGTTGTCCTGCATGGCCACAGTGGCGTATGTCCAGCAGGGCCACAGTGGCGTATGTCCTGCATAGCCACGGTGGCGTATGACCTGCAGGGCCACTATGGCGTATGTCCTGCATGGCCACTGTGGCGTATGTCCAGCAGGGCCACAGTGGCGTATGTCCTGCATGGCCACTGTGGCGTATGTCCTGCAGGGCCACTGTGGCGTATGTCCAGCATGGCCACTGTGGCGTATGTCCTGCATGGCCACTGTGGCGTATGCGTAACATTTTTCGTATGGTAGAGGAGGCAGTCTTGAGAGTTGTCCTGTATGGAAACTGTGGCGTATGTCCTGCATGGCCACTGTGGCGTATGCGTATCATTTTTCGTATGGTAGAGGAGGCAGTCTTGAGAGCTGTCCTGCATGGCCACGGTGGCATATGTCCAGCAGGGCCACTGTGGCGTATGCGTAACATTTTTCGTATGGTAGAGGAGGCAGTCTTGAGAGTTGTCCTGTTTGGCAACTGTGGCGTATGTCCTGCATGGCCACTGTGGCGTATGCGTAACATTTTTCAGTCTTGAGAGCTGTCCTGCATGGCCACGGTGGCATATGTCCAGCAGGGCCACTGTGGCGTATGTCCAGCATGGCCACTGTGGCGTACGTCCTGCAGCGCCACTGCGGCGTATGTCCAGCAGGGCCACAGTGGCGTATGTCCTGCAGGGCCACGGTGGCATATGTCCAGCAGGGCCACCGTGGCGTATGTCCAGCATGTGGCGTATGCGTAACATTTTTCGTATGGTAGAATAGGCAGTCTTGAGAGTTGTCCTGCATGGCCACAGTGGCGTATGTCCTGCAGCGCCACTGCGGCGTATGTCCAGCATGGCCACAGTAGCGTATGTCCAGCAGGGCCACTGTGGCGTATGTCCAGCATGGCCACTGTGGCGTATGTCCAGCAGGGCCACAGTGGCGTATGTCCAGCAGGGCCACAGTGGCGTATGTCCTGCATGGCCACAGTCTCGTATGTCCTGCATGGCCACTGTGGCGTATGCGTAACATTTTTCGTATGATAGAGGAGACAGTCTTGAGAGCTGTCCTTCATGGCCACGGTGGCATATGTCCAGCAGGGCCACGGTGGCGTATGTCCAGCATGGCCACTGTGGCGTATGTCCAGCAGGGCCACCGTGGCGTATGTCCAGCAGGGCCACAGTGGCGTATGTCCAGCAGGGCCACTGTGGCGTACGTCCACTGCTATGCAGCGCCACTGCGGCGTATGTCCAGCAGGGCCACAGTGGCGTATGTCCTGCATGGCCACAGTAGCGTATGTCCTGCATGGCCACTGTGGCGTATGTCTAGCATGGCCACTGTGGCGTATGTCCAGCAGGGCCACTGCGACGTATGTCCAGCAGGGCCACAGTGGCGTATGTCCAGCATGGCCACTGTGGCGTATGCGTAACATTTTTCGTATGGTAGAGGAGGCAGTCTTGACAGCTGTCCTGCATGGCCACGGTGGCATATGTCCAGCAGAGCCACTGTGGCGTATGTCCAGCATGGCCACTGTGGCGTATGTCCTGCAGCGCCAATGCGGCGTATGTCCAGCAGGGCCACAGTGGCGTATGTCCTGCAGGGCCACTGTGGCGTATGTCCAGCATGGCCGCTGTGGCGTATGCGTAACATTTTTCGTATGGTAGAGGAGGCAGTCTTGAGAGCTGTCCTGCATGGCCACGGTGGCATATGTCCAGCAGGGCCACTGTGGCGTATGTCCAGCATGGCCACTGTGGCGTACGTCCTGCAGCGCCACTGCGGCGTAAGTCCAGCAGGGCCACAGTGGCGTATGTCCTGCAGGGCCACTGTGGCGTATGTCCAGCATGGCCACTGTGGCGTATGTCCAGCAGGGCCACTGTGGCGTATGTCCTGCAGGGCCACAGTGGCGTATGTCCTGCAGCGCCACTGCGGCGTATGTCCAGCATGGCCACAGTAGCGTATGTCCAGCAGGGCCACTGTGGCGTATGTCCAGCATGGCCACTGTGGCGTATGTCCAGCAGGGCCACAGTGGCGTATGTCCAGCAGGGCCACTGTGGCGTATGTCCAGCAGGGCCACAGTGGCGTACGTCCGGCAGCGCCACTGCGGCGTATGTCCAGCAGGGCCACAGTGGCGTATGTCCTGCATGGCCACAGTGGCGTATGCGTCACTTTTTTCATATGGTTGAGGAGGCAGTCTTGAGAGCTGTCCTGCATGGCCACGGTGGCATATGTCCAGCAGGGCCACTGTGGCGTATGTCCTGCATGGCCACGGTGGCATATGTCCAGCAGGGCCACAGTGACGTATGTCCTGCATGGCCACAGTGGCGAATGTCCTGCATGGCCACAGTGGCGTATGTCCTGCATAGCCACAGTGGCGTATGTCCTGCATGGCCACGGTGGCGTATGTCCAGCAGGGCCACAGTGGCGTATGTCCAGCATGGCCACAGTGGCGTATGTCCTGCAGCGCCACTGTGGCGTATGCTTAACATTTTTCGTATGGTAGAGGAGGCAGTCTTGAGAGCTGTCCTGCATGGCCACGTTGGCATATGTCCAGCAGGGCCACTGTGGGGTACGTCCAGCATGGCCACTGTGGCGTATGTCCTTCATGGCCACGGTGGCGCATGTCCAGCAGGGCCACAGTGGCGTATGTCCTGCAGCGCCACTGTGGCGTATGTCCAGCAGGGCCACAGTAGCGTATGTCCTGCAGCGCCACTGTGGCGTATGTCCTGCAGGGCCACAGTGGCGTAAGTCCTGCATGGCCACGGTGGCGTATGTCCAGCAGGGCCACAGTGGCGTATGTCCTGCATGGCCACAGTGGCGAATGTCCTGCATGGCCACAGTGGCGTATGTCCTGCATAGCCACAGTGGCGTATGTCCTGCATGGCCACGGTGGCGTATGTCCAGCAGGGCCACAGTGGCGTATGTCCAGCATGGCCACAGTGGCGTATGTCCTGCAGCGCCACTGTGGCGTATGCTTAACATTTTTCGTATGGTAGAGGAGGCAGTCTTGAGAGCTGTCCTGCATGGCCACGTTGGCATATGTCCAGCAGGGCCACTGTGGGGTACGTCCAGCATGGCCACTGTGGCGTATATCCAGCAGGGCCACAGTGGCATATGTCCTGCAGCGCCACTGTGGCGTATGTCCTGCATGGCCACAGTGGCGTATGTCCTTCATGGCCACGGTGGCGCATGTCCAGCAGGGCCACAGTGGCGTATGTCCTGCAGCGCCACTGTGGCGTATGTCCTGCAGGGCCACAGTGGCGTAAGTCCTGCATGGCCACGGTGGCGTATGTCCAGCAGGGCCACAGTGGCGTATGTCCTGCATGGCCACAGTGGCGAATGTCCTGCATGGCCACAGTGGCGTATGTCCTGCATAGCCACAGTGGCGTATGTCCTGCATGGCCACGGTGGCGTATGTCCAGCAGGGCCACAGTGGCATATGTCCAGCATTGCCACAGTGGCGTATGTCCTGCATGGCCACAGTGGCGTATGTCCTGCAGCGCCACTGTGGCGTATGCTTAACATTTTTCGTATGGTAGAGGAGGCAGTCTTGAGAGCTGTCCTGCATGGCCACGTTGGCATATGTCCAGCAGGGCCACTGTGGGGTACGTCCAGCATGGCCACTGTGGCGTATATCCAGCAGGGCCACAGTGGCGTATGTCCTTCATGGCCACGGTGGCGCATGTCCAGCAGGGCCACAGTGGCGTATGTCCTGCAGCGCCACTGTGGCGTATGTCCTGCAGGGCCACAGTGGCGTAAGTCCTGCATGGCCACGGTGGCGTATGTCCAGCAGGGCCACAGTGGCGTATGTCCTGCATGGCCACAGTGGCGAATGTCCTGCATGGCCACAGTGGCGTATGTCCTGCATAGCCACAGTGGCGTATGTCCTGCATGGCCACGGTGGCGTATGTCCAGCAGGGCCACAGTGGCATATGTCCAGCAGGGCCACAGTGGCGTATGTCCTGCATGGCCACTGTGGCGTATGCGTAACATTTTTCGTATGGTAGAGGAGGCAGTCTTGAGAGCTGTCCTGCATGGCCGCGGTGGCATATGTCCCGCAGGGCCACTGTGGCGTATGTCCAGCAGGGCCACAGTGGCGTATGTCCTGCATGGCCACTGTGGCGTATGTCCAGCAGGGCCACAGTGGCGTATGACCTGCAGGGCCACTATGGCGTATGTTAAGCATGGCCACTGTGGCGTATGTCCAGCAGGGCCACAGGGGCGTATGTCCAGCAGGGCCACAGTGGCGTATGTCCTGCATGGCCACTATGGCGTATGTCCAGCAGGGCCACAGTGGCGTATGTCCTGCAGCGCCACTGTGGCGTATGTCCTGCAGGGCCACAGTGGCGTAAGTCCTGCATGGCCACGGTGGCGTATGTCCAGCAGGGCCACAGTGGCGTATGTCCTGCATGGCCACAGTGGCGAATGTCCTGCATGGCCACAGTGGCGTATGTCCTGCATAGCCACAGTGGCGTATGTCCTGCATGGCCACGGTGGCGTATGTCCAGCAGGGCCACAGTGGCATATGTCCAGCAGGGCCACAGTGGCGTATGTCCTTCATGGCCACGGTGGCGCATGTCCAGCAGGGCCACAGTGGCGTATGTCCTGCAGCGCCACTGTGGCGTATGTCCTGCAGGGCCACAGTGGCGTAAGTCCTGCATGGCCACGGTGGCGTATGTCCAGCAGGGCCACAGTGGCGTATGTCCTGCATGGCCACAGTGGCGAATGTCCTGCATGGCCACAGTGGCGTATGTCCTGCATAGCCACAGTGGCGTATGTCCTGCATG
Source organism: Eristalis intricaria (assembly GCA_964034865.1). Taxonomy (NCBI): domain Eukaryota; kingdom Metazoa; phylum Arthropoda; class Insecta; order Diptera; family Syrphidae; genus Eristalis; species Eristalis intricaria. The sequence goes on from OZ035876.1 coordinate 56,817,163, forward strand.
GCCACGGTGGCGTATGTCCAGCAGGGCCACAGTGGCGTATGTCCTGCATGGCCACTGTGGCGTATGCGTAACATTTTTCGTATGGTAGAGGAGGCAGTCTTGAGAGCTGTCCTGCATGGCCGCGGTGGCATATGTCCCGCAGGGCCACTGTGGCGTATGTCCAGCATGGCCACAGTGGCGTATGTCCAGCAGGGCCACAGTGGCGTATGTCCTGCATGGCCACTATGGCGTATGTCCAGCATGGCCACAGTGGCGTATGTCCAGCAGGGCCACAGTGGCGTATGTCCTGCATGGCCACTGTGGCGTATGTCCAGCAGGGCCACAGTGGCGTATGACCTGCAGGGCCACTATGGCGTATGTTAAGCATGGCCACTGTGGCGTATGTCCAGCAGGGCCACAGGGGCGTATGTCCAGCAGGGCCACAGTGGCGTATGTCCTGCATGGCCACTGTGGCGTATGTCCAGCAGGGCCACTGTGGGGTACGTCCAGCATGGCCACTGTGGCGTATATCCAGCAGGGCCACAGTGGCGTATGTCCTTCATGGCCACGGTGGCGCATGTCCAGCAGGGCCACAGTGGCGTATGTCCTGCAGCGCCACTGTGGCGTATGTCCAGCAGGGCCACAGTGGCGTATGTCCTTCATGGCCACGGTGGCGCATGTCCAGCAGGGCCACAGTGGCGTATGTCCTGCAGCGCCACTGTGGCGTATGTCCTGCAGGGCCACAGTGGCGTATGTCCTGCATGGCCACGGTGGCGTATGTCCAGCAGGGCCACAGTGGCATATGTCCAGCAGGGCCACAGTGGCGTATGTCCTGCATGGCCACTGTGGCGTATGCGTAACATTTTTCGTATGGTAGAGGAGGCAGTCTTGAGAGCTGTCCTGCATGGCCGCGGTGGCATATGTCCCGCAGGGCCACTGTGGCGTATGTCCAGCATGGCCACTGTGGCGTATGTCCAGCAGGGCCACTATGGCGTATGTCCTGCATGGCCACTGTGGCGTATGTCCAGCAGGGCCACAGTGGCGTATGACCTGCAGGGCCACTATGGCGTATGTTAAGCATGGCCACTGTGGCGTATGTCCAGCAGGGCCACAGGGGCGTATGTCCAGCAGGGCCACAGTGGCGTATGTCCTGCATGGCCACTATGGCGTATGTCCTGCATGGCCACTGTGGCGTATGCAGGGCCACTTTGGCGTATGTCCTGCATGGCCACTGTGGCGTATGTCCAGCAGGGCCACAGTGGCTTATGACCTGCAGGGCCACTATGGCGTATGTCCAGCATGGCCACTGTGGCGTATGTCCAGCAGGGCCACAGTGGCGTATGTCCTGCATGGCCACTGTGGCGTATGCGTAACATTTTTCGTATGGTAGAGGAGGCAGTCTTGAGAGTTGTCCTGTATGGCAACTGTGGCGTATGTCCTGCATGGCCACTGTGGCGTATGCGTAACATTTTTCGTATGGTAGAGGAGGCAGTCTTGAGAGTTGTCCTGCATGGCCACTGTGGCGTATGTCCAGCAGGGCCACAGTGGCGTATGTCCTGCATAGCCACGGTGGCGTATGTCCTGCATAGCCACGGTGGCGTATGACCTGCAGGGCCACTATGGCGTATGTCCTGCATGGCCACTGTGGCGTATGTCCAGCAGGGCCACAGTGGCGTATGACCTGCAGGGCCACTATGGCGTATGTTAAGCATGGCCACTGTGGCGTATGTCCAGCAGGGCCACAGTGGCGTATGTCCTGCATGGCCACTGTGGCGTATGCGTAACATTTTTCGTATGGTAGAGGAGGCAGTCTTGAGAGTTGTCCTGCATGGCCACTGTGGCGTATGTCCAGCAGGGCCACAGTGGCGTATGTCCTGCATAGCCACGGTGGCGTATGACATGCAGGGCCACTATGGCGTATGTCCTGCATGGCCACTGTGGCGTATGTCCAGCAGGGCCACAGTGGCGTATGACCTGCAGGGCCACTATGGCGTATGTTAAGCATGGCCACTGTGGCGTATATCCAGCAGGGCCACAGTGGCGTATGTCCTGCATGGCCACTGTGGCGTATGCGTAACATTTTTCGTATGGTAGAGGATGCAGTCTTGAGAGCTGTCCTGCATGGCCACGGTGGTATATGTCCAGCAAGGCCACTGTGGCGTGTGTCCAGCATGGCCACAGTGGCGTATGTCCAGCAGGGCCACAGTGGCGTATGTCCAGCAGGGCCATAGTGGCGTATGTCCTGCAGGGCCACTGTGGCGTATGTCCTGCAGGGCCACTGTGGCGTATGTCCAGCATGGCCACTGTGGCGTATGTCCAGCAGGGCCACAGTGGCGTATGTCCTGCATGGCCACTGTGGCGTATGCGTAACATTTTTCGTATGGTAGAGGAGGCAGTCTTGAGAGTTGTCCTGTATGGCAACTGTGGCGTATGTCCTGCATGGCCACTGTGGCGTATGCGTAACATTTTTCGTATGGTAGAGGAGGCAGTCTTGAGAGCTGTCCTGCATGGCCACGGTGGCATATGTCCAGCAGGGCCACTGTGGCGTATGCGTAACATTTTTCGTATGGTAGAGGAGGCAGTCTTGAGAGTTGTCCTGTATGGCAACTGTGGCGTATGTCCTGCATGGCCACTGTGGCGTATGCGTAACATTTTTCGTATGGTAGAGGAGGCAGTCTTGAGAGCTGTCCTGCATGGCAACTGTGGCGTATGTCCAGCATGGCCACAGTGGCGTATGTCCAGCAGGGCCACAGTGGCGTATGTCCTGCATGGCCACTGTGGCGTATGCGTAACATTTTTCGTATGGTAGAGGAGGCAGTCTTGAGAGTTGTCCTGTATGGCAACTGTGGCGTATGTCCTGCATGGCCAATGTGGCGTATGCGTAACATTTTTCGTATGGTAGAGGAGGCAGTCTTGAGAGCTGTCCTGCATGGCAACTGTGGCGTATGTCCAGCATGGCCACTGTGGCGTATGTCATGCAGCGCCACTGCGGCGTATGTCCAGCAGGGCCACAGTGGCGTATGTCCTGCATGGCCACGGTGGCATATGCTCAGCAGGGCCACCGTGGCGTATGTCCAGCATAGCCACTGTGGCGTATGTCCAGCAGGGCCACAGTGGCTTATGTCCTGCATGGCCACTGTGGCGTATGCGTAACATTTTTCGTATGGTAGAGGAGGCAGTCTTGAGAGCTGTGCTGCATGGCCACGGTGGCATATGTCCTGCACCGCCACTGCGGCGTATGTCCAGCAGGGTCACAGTGGCGTATGTCCTGCAGGGCCACTGTGGCGTATGTCCTGCAGCGCCACGTGGCGTATGTCCTGCAGCGCCACTGCGGCGTATGTCCAGCAGGGCCACTGCGACGTATGTCCAGCAGGGCCACAGTGGCGTATGTCCAGCATGGCCACTGTGGCGTATGCGTAACATTTTTCGTATGGTAGAGGAGGCAGTCTTGACAGCTGTCCTGCATGGCCACGGTGGCATATGTCCAGCAGAGCCACTGTGGCGTATGTCCAGCATGGCCACTGTGGCGTATGTCCTGCAGCGCCAATGCGGCGTATGTCCAGCAGGGCCACAGTGGCGTATGTCCTGCAGGGCCACTGTGGCGTATGTCCAGCATGGCCACTGTGGCGTATGTCCAGCAGGGCCACTGTGGCGTATGTCCTGCAGGGCCACAGTGGCGTATGTCCTGCAGCGCCACTGCGGCGTATGTCCAGCATGGCCACAGTGGCGTATGTCCTGCAGGGCCACTGTGGCGTACGTCCTGCAGCGCCACTGCGGCGTATGTCCAGCAGGGCCACAGTGGCGTATGTCCTGCAGGGCCACAGTGGCGTATGTCCTGCATGGCCACGGTGGCATATGTCCAGCAGGGCCACCGTGGCGTATGTCCAGCATCTGGCGTATGCGTAACATTTTTCGTATGGTAGAATAGGCAGTCTTGAGAGTTGTCCTGCATGGCCACTGTGGCGTATGTCCAGCAGGGCCACAGTGGCGTATGTCCTGCAGCGCAACTGTGGCGTATGTCCAGCATGGCCACTGTGGCGTATGTCCAGCATGGCCACTGCGGCGTATGTCCTGCATGGCCACGGTGGCGTATGTCCAGCAGGGCCACTGTGGCGTATGTCCAGCATGGCCACTGTGGCGTATGCGTAACATTTTTCGTATGGTAGAGGAGGCAGTCTTGAGAGCTGTCCTGCATGGCAACTGTGGCGTATGTCCAGCAGGGCTACAGTGGCTTATGTCCTGCATGGCCACTGTGGCGTATGCGTAACATTTTTCGTATGGTAGAGGAGACAGTCTTGAGAGCTGTCCTGCATGGCCACGGTGGCATATGTCCAGCAGGGCCACTGTGGCGTATGGCCAGCATGGCCACTGTGGCGTATGTCCAGCATGGCCACTGTGGCGTATGTCCAGCATGGCCACTGTGGCGTATGTCTAGCAGGGCCACAGTGGCGTATGTCCTTCAGGGCGTATGTCCAGCAGGGCCACAGTGGCGTATGTCCTGCAGCGCAACTGTGGCGTATGTCCAGCAGGGCCACTGTGGCGTATGTCCTGCAGCGCCACTGCGGCGTATGTCCAGCAGGGCCACAGTGGCGTATGTCCTGCATGGCCACAGTAGCGTATGTCCTGCATGGCCACTGTGGAGTATGTCCAGCAGGGCCACAGTGGCGTATGTCCAGCATGGCCACTGTGGCGTATGCGTAACATTTTTCGTATGGTAGAGGAGGCAGTCTTGACAGCTGTCCTGCATGGCCACGGTGGCATATGTCCAGCAGAGCCACTGTGGCGTATGTCCAGCATGGCCACTGTGGCGTATGTCCTGCAGCGCCAATGCGGCGTATGTCCTGCAGGGCCACAGTGGCGTATGTCCTGCAGGGCCACTGTGGCGTATGTCCAGCATGGCCACTATGGCGTATGCGTAACATTTTTCGTATGGTAGAGGAGGCAGTCTTGAGAGCTGTCCTGCATGTCAACTGTGGCGTATGTCCAGCAGGGCTACAGTGGCTTATGTCCTGCATGGCCACTGTGGCGTATGCGTAACATTTTTCGTATGGTAGAGGAGGCAGTCTTGAGAGTTGTCCTGTATGGCAACTGTGGCGTATGTCCTGCATGGCCACTGTGGCGTATGCGTAACATTTTTCGTATGGTAGAGGAGACAGTCTTGAGAGCTGTCCTGCATGGCCACGGTGGCATATGTCCAGCAGGGCCACTGTGGCGTATGGCCAGCATGGCCACTGTGGCGTATGTCCAGCATGGCCACTGTGGCGTATGTCCAGCATGGCCACTGTGGCGTATGTCTAGCAGGGCCACAGTGGCGTATGTCCTTCAGGGCGTATGTCCAGCAGGGCCACAGTGGCGTATGTCCTGCAGCGCAACTGTGGCGTATGTCCAGCAGGGCCACTGTGGCGTATGGCCAGCATGGCCACTGTGGCGTACGTCCTGCAGCGCCACTGCGGCGTATGTCCAGCAGGGCCACAGTGGCGTATGTCCTGCAGAGCCACTGTGGCATATGTCCAGCATGGCCACTGTGGCGTATGTCCTGCAGGGCCACAGTGGCGTATGTCCTGCAGCGCCACTGCGGCGTATGTCCAGCATGGCCACAGTGGCGTATGTCCTGCAGGGCCACTGTGGCGTACGTCCTGCAGCGCCACTTTGGCGTATGTCCAGCAGGGCCACAGTGGCGTATGTCCTGCAGGGCCACAGTGGCGTATGTCCAGCAGGGCCACAGTGGCGTATGTCCTGCATGGCCACGGTGGCATATGTCCAGCAGGGCCACCGTGGCGTATGTCCAGCATGTGGCGTATGCGTAACATTTTTCGTATGGTAGAATAGGCAGTCTTGAGAGTTGGCCTGCATGGCCACTGTGGCGTATGTCCTGCAGGGCCACAGTGGCGTATGTCCTGCAGCGCCACTGCGGCGTATGTCCAGCATGGCCACAGTAGCGTATGTCCAGCAGGGCCACTGTGGCGTATGTCCAGCATGGCCACTGTGGCGTATGTCCAGCAGGGCCACAGTGGCGTATGTCCAGCAGGGCCACTGTGGCGTATGTCCAGCAGGGCCACAGTGGCGTACGTCCGGCAGCGCCACTGCGGCGTATGTCCAGCAGGGCCACAGTGGCGTATGTCCTGCATGGCCACAGTGGCGTATGCGTAACTTTTTTCATATGGTAGAGGAGGCAGTCTTGAGAGCTGTCCTGCATGGCCACGGTGGCATATGTCCAGCAGGGCCACTGGGGCTTATGTCCTGCATGGCCACGGTGGCATATGTCCAGCAGGGCCACTGTGGCATATGTCCAGCAGGGCCACAGTGGCGTATGTCCAGCAGGGCCACAGTGGCGTATGTCCTGCATGGCCACTATGGCGTATGTCCTGCATGGCCACTGTGGCGTATGACCTGCAGGGCCACTTTGGCGTATGTCCTGCATGGCCAATGTGGCGTATGTCCAGCAGGGCCACAGTGGCGTATGACCTGCAGGGCCACTATGGCGTATGTCCAGCATGGCCACTGTGGCTTATGTCCAGCAGGGCCACAGTGGCGTATGTCCTGCATGGCCACTGTGGCGTATGCGTAACATTTTTCGTATGGTAGAGGAGGCAGTCTTGAGAGTTGTCCTGTATGGCAACTGTGGCGTATGTCCTGCATGGCCACTGTGGCGTATGCGTAACATTTTTCGTATGGTAGAGGAGGCAGTCTTGATAGCTGTCCTGCATGGCCACGGTGGCATATGTCCAGCAGGGCCACTGTGGCGTATGCGTAACATTTTTCGTATGGTAGAGGAGGCAGTCTTGAGAGCTGTCCTGCATTGCAACTGTGGCGTATGTCCAGCATGGCCACAGTGGCGTATGTCCAGCAGGGCCACAGTGGCGTATGTCCTGCATGGCCACTGTGGCGTATGCGTAACATTTTTCGTATGGTAGAGGAGGCAGTCTTGAGAGTTGTCCTGCATGGCCACTGTGGCGTATGTCCAGCAGGGCCACAGTGGCGTATGTCCTGCATGGCCACGGTGGCGTATGACCTGCAGGGCCACTATGGCGTATGTCCTGCATGGCCACTGTGGCGTATGTCCAGCAGGGCCACAGTGGCGTATGACCTGCAGGGCCACTATGGCGTATGTCCAGCATGGCCACTGTGGCGTATGTCCAGCAGGGCCACAGTGGCGTATGTCCTGCATGGCCACAGTGGCGTATGTCCTGCATGGCAACTGTGGCGTATGTCCAGCATGGCCACAGTGACGTATGTCCAGCAGGGCCACAGTGTTGTATGTCCTGCATGGCCACTGTGGCGTATGCGTAACATTTTTCGTATGGTAGAGGAGGCAGTCTTGAGAGTTGTCCTGTATGGCAACTGTGGCGTATGTCCTGCATGGCCACTGTGGCGTATGTCCAGCATGGCCACAGTGGCGTATGTCCAGCAGGGCCACAGTGGCGTATGTCCTGCATGGCCACTGTGGCGTATGCGTAACATTTTTCGTATGGTAGAGGAGGCAGTCTTGAGAGCTGTCCTGCATGGCCACGGTGGCATATGTCCAGCAGGGCCACTGTGGCGTATGTCCAGCATGGCCACAGTGGCGTATGTCCTGCAGGGCCACAGTGGCGTATTTCCTGCATGGCCACAGTGGCGTATGTCCTGCATGGCCACTGTGGAGTATGTCCAGCAGGGCCACAGTGGCGTATGTCCTGCATGGCCACTGTGGCGTATGCGTAACATTTTTCGTATGGTAGAGGAGGCAGTCTTGAGAGCTGTCCTGCATGGCCACGGTGGCATATGTCCTGCAGGGCCACTGCGGCGTATTTCCAGCAGGGCCACGGTGGCATATGTCCAGCAGGGCCACTGTGGCGTATGTCCTGCATGGCCACGGTGGCATATGTCCAGCAGGGCCACTGTGGCGTATGTCCAGCATGGCCACAGTGGCGTATGTCCTGCATGGCCACTGTGGCGTATGCGTAACATTTTTCGTATGGTAGAGGAGGCAGTCTTGAGAGTTGTCCTGCATGGCCACGGTGGCATATGTCCTGCAGGGCCACTGCGGCGTATTTCCAGCAGGGCCACGGTGGCATATGTCCAGCAGGGCCACTGTGGCGTATGTCCTGCATGGCCACGGTGGCATATGTCCAGCAGGGCCACAGTGGCGTATGTCCAGCAGGGCCACAGTGGCGTACGTCCGGCAGCGCCACTGCGGCGTATGTCCAGCAGGGCCACAGTGGCGTATGTCCTGCATGGCCACAGTCTCGTATGTCCTGCATGGCCACTGTGGCGTATGCGTAACATTTTTCGTATGGTAGAGGAGACAGTCTTGAGAGCTGTCCTTCATGGCCACGGTGGCATATGTCCAGCAGGGCCACGGTGGCGTATGTCCAGCATGGCCACTGTGGCGTATGTCCAGCAGGGCCACCGTGGCGTATGTCCAGCAGGGCCACAGTGGCGTATGTCCAGCAGGGCCACTGTGGCGTATGTCCTGCTTGGCCACTGTGTCGTATGCGTAACATTTTTCGTATGGTAGAGGAGACAGTCTTGAGAGCTGTCCTTCATGGCAACTGTGGCGTATATCCAGCATGGCCACTGTGGCGTATGTCCAGCAGGGCCACAGTGGCGTATGTCCTGCAGCGCAACTGTGGCGTATGTCCAGCATGGCCACTGTGGCGTATGTCCAGCAGGGCCACAGTGGCGTATGTCCTGCATGGCCACAGTGGCGTATGTCCTGCATGGCCACTGTGGAGTATGTCCAGCAGGGCCACTGTGGCGTATGTCTAGCATGGCCACTGTGGCGTATGTCCAGCAGGGCCACAGTGGCGTATGTCCTGCATGGCCACTGTGGCGTATGTCCAGCAGGGCCACAGTGGCGTATGTCCTGCAGCGCAACTGTGGTAAATGTCTAGCATGGCCACTATGGCGTATGTCCAGCAGGGCCATAGTGGCGTATGTCCTGCATGGCCACTGTGGCGTATGCGTAACATTTTTCGTATGGTAGAGGAGACAGTCTTGAGAGCTGTCCTTCATGGCCACGGTGGCATATGTCCAGCAGGGCCACTGTGGCGTATGTCCAGCGTGGCCACTGTGGCGTATGTCCAGCAGGGCCACCGTGGCGTATGTCCAGCAGGGCCACAGTGGCGTATGTCCTGCAGCGCCACTGCGGCGTATGTCCAGCAGGGCCACAGTGGCGTATGTCCTGCATGGCCACAGTGGCGTATGTCCTGCATGGCCACTGTGGCGTATGCGTAACATTTTTCGTATGGTAGAGGAGGCAGTCTTGAGAGCTGTCCTGCATGGCCACGGTGGCATATGTCCAGCAGGGCCACAGTGGCGTATGTCCAGCAGGGCCACAGTGGCGTACGTCCGGCAGCGCCACTGCGGCGTATGTCCAGCAGGGCCACAGTGGCGTATGTCCTGCATGGCCACAGTCTCGTATGTCCTGCATGGCCACTGTGGCGTATGCGTAACATTTTTCGTATGGTAGAGGAGACAGTCTTGAGAGCTGTCCTTCATGGCCACGGTGGCATATGTCCAGCAGGGCCACTGTGGCGTATGTCCAGCGTGGCCACTGTGGCGTATGTCCAGCAGGGCCACCGTGGCGTATGTCCAGCAGGGCCACAGTGGCGTATGTCCTGCAGCGCCACTGCGGCGTATGTCCAGCAGGGCCACAGTGGCGTATGTCCTGCATGGCCACAGTGGCGTATGTCCTGCATGGCCACTGTGTCGTATGCGTAACATTTTTCGTATGGTAGAGGAGGCAGTCTTGAGAGTTGTCCTGCATGGCAACTGTGGCGTATATCCAGCATGGCCACAGTGGCGTATGTCCAGCAGGGCCACAGTGGCGTATGTCCTGCACGGCCACTGTGTCGTATGCGTAACATTTTTCGTATGGCAGAGGAGGCAGTCTTGAGAGCTGTCCTGCATGGCCACGGTGGCATATGTACCGCAGGGCCACTGTGGCGTATGTCCAGCATGGCCACAGTGGCGTATGTCCAGCAGGGCCACAGTGGCGTATGTCCTGCATGGCCACTGTGGCGTATGCGTTACATTTTTCGTATGGTAGAGGAGGCAGTCTTGAGAGTTGTCCTGTATGGCAACTGTGGCATATGTCCTGCATGGCCACTGTGGCGTATGCGTAACATTTTTCGTATGGTAGAGGAGGCAGTCTTGAGAGTTGTCCTGCATGGCCACGGTGGCATATGTCCTGCAGGGCCACTGCGGCGTATTTCCAGCAGGGCCACAGTGGCGTATGTCCAGCATGGCCACTGTGTCGTATGCGTAACATTTTTCGTATGGTAGAGGAGGCAGTCTTGAGAGTTGTCCTGCATGGCAACTGTGGCGTATATCCAGCATGGCCACAGTGGCGTATGTCCAGCAGGGCCACAGTGGCGTATGTCCTGCATGGCCACTGTGTCGTATGCGTAACATTTTTCGTATGGTAGAGGAGGCAGTCTTGAGAGCTGTCCAGCATGGCCACGGTGGCATATGTCCAGCAGGGCCACTGTGGCGTATGTCCAGCATGGCCACAGTGGCGTATGTCCTGCATGGCCACTGTGGCGTATGTCCTGCATGGCCACTGTGGCGTATGCGTAACATTTTTCGTATGGTAGAGGAGGCAGTCTTGAGAGTTGTCCTGCATGGCCACGGTGGCATATGTCCTGCAGGGCCACTGCGGCGTATTTCCAGCAGGGCCACAGTGGCGTATGTCCAGCATGGCCACTGTGGCGTATGTCCTGCATGGCCACAGTGGCGTATGTCCTGCATGGCCACTGTGGCGTATGCGTAACATTTTTCGTATGGTAGAGGAGACAGTCTTGAGAGCTGTCCTGCATGGCCACGGTGGCATATGTCCAGCAGGGCCACTGTGGCGTATGTCAAGCAGGGCCACAGTGGCGTATGTCCAGCATGGCCACTGTGGCGTATGTCCAGCAGGGCCACCGTGGCGTATGTCCTGCTTGGCCACAGTGGCGTATGTCCTGCAGTGCCACTGCGGCGTATGTCCAGCAGGGCCGCAGTGGCGTATGTCCTGCAGGGCCACTGTGGCGTATGTCCAGCAGGGCCACAGTGGCGTATGTCCAGCAGGGCCACAGTGGCGTATGTCCTGCTAGGCCACTGTGGCGTATGCGTAACATTTTTCGTATGGTAGAGGAGGCAGTCTTGAGAGTTGTCCTGCATGGCAACTGTGGCGTATATCCAGCATGGCCACTGTGGCGTATGTCCAGCATGGCCACTGTGGCGTATGTCCAGCAGGGTCACAGTGGCGTCTATCCAGCATGGCCACTGTGGCGTATATCCAGCAGGGCCACAGTGGCGTATGTCCTGCAGCGCAACTGTGGCGTACGTCCTGCTAGGCCACTGTGGCGTATGCGTAACATTTTTCGTATGGTAGAGGAGGCAGTCTTGAGAGTTGTCCTGCATGGCAACTGTGGCGTATGTCCAGCATGGCCACAGTGGCGTATGTCCTGCAGCGCAACTGTGGCGTACGTCCTGCATGGCCACTGTGGCGTATGCGTAACATTTTTCGTATGGTAGAGGAGGCAGTCTTGAGAGCTGTCCTGCATGGCCACGGTGGCATATGTCCAGCAGGGCCACTGTGGCGTATGTCCTGCATGGCCACTGTGGCGTATGTGTAACATTTTTCGTATGGTAGAGGAGGCAGTCTTGAGAGCTGTCCTGCATGGCCACAGTGGTGTATTTCCAGCAGCGCCACTGCGGCCTATGTCCAGCAGGGCCGCAGTGGCGTATGTCCTGCAGGGCCACTATGGCGTATGTCTAGCATGGCCACTGTGGCGTATGTCCAGCAGGGCCACAGTGGCGTATGTCATGCATGGCAACTGTGGCGTATGTCCTGCAGCGCCACTGCGGCGTATGTCCAGCAGGGCCGCAGTGGCGTATGTCCTGCAGGGCCACTATGGCGTATGTTTAGCATGGCCACTGTGGCGTATGTCCAGCAGGGCCACAGTGGCGTATGTCCTGCAGTGCCACTGTGGCGTATGTCCTGCATGGCCACTGTGGCGTATGCGCAACATTTTTCGTATGGTAGAGGAGGCAGTCTTGAGAGCTGTCCTGCATGGCCACAGTGGCGTATGTCCAGCAGGGCCACAGTGGCGCATGTCCTGCATGGCCACTGTTGCGTATGTCCAGCAGGGCCACAGTGGCGTATGTCCTGCATGGCCACTGTGGCGTATGCGCAACATTTTTCGTATGGTAGAGGAGGCAGTCTTGAGAGCTGTCCTGCATGGCCACGGTGGCATATGTCCAGCAGGGCCACTGTGGCGTATGCGTAACATTTTTTGTATGGTAGAGGAGGCAGTCTTGAGAGCTGTCCTGCATGGCCACTGTGGCGTATGTCCAGCATGGCCACAGTGGCGTATGTCCAGCAGGGCCACAGTGGCGTATGTCCTGCAGGGCCACAGTGGCGTATGTCCTGCAGCGCCACTGCGGCGTATGCGCAACATTTTTCGTATGGTAGAGGAGGCAGTCTTGAGAGCTGTCCTGCATGGCCACTGTGGCGTATGTCCAGCATGGCCACAGTGGCGTATGTCCAGCAAGGCCACAGTGGCGTATGTCCTGCAGGGCCACAGTGGCGTATGTCCTGCAGCGCCACTGCGGCGTATGTCCAGCAGGGCCGCAGTGGCGTATGTCCTGCATGGCCACTGTGGCGTATGTGTAGCATGGCCACTGTGGCGTATGTGTAACATTTTTCGTATGGTAGAGGAGGCAGTCTTGAGAGCTGTCCTGCATGGCCACAGTGGCGTATGTGCTGCAGCGCCACTGCGGCGTATGTCCAGCAGGGCCGCAGTTTCGTATGTCCTGCAGGGCCACTGTGGCGTATGCGTAACATTTTTCGTATGGTAGAGGAGGCAGTCTTGAGAGCTGTCCTGCATGGCCACGGTGGCATATGTCCAGCAGGGCCACTGTGGGGTATGTCCAGCAGGGCCACAGTGGCGTATGTCCAGCATGGCCACTGTGGCGTATGTCCAGCAGGGCCACCGTGGCGTATGTCCTGCTTGGCCACAGTGGCGTATGTCCTGCAGTGCCACTGCGGCGTATGTCCAGCAGGGCCGCAGTGGCGTATGTCCTGCAGGGCCACTGTGGCGTATGTCCAGCAGGGCCACAGTGGCGTATGTCCAGCAGGGCCACAGTGGCGTATGTCCTGCTAGGCCACTGTGGCGTATGCGTAACATTTTTCGTATGGTAGAGGAGGCAGTCTTGAGAGTTGTCCTGCATGGCAACTGTGGCGTATATCCAGCATGGCCACTGTGGCGTATGTCCAGCATGGCCACTGTGGCGTATGTCCAGCAGGGTCACAGTGGCGTATGTCCTGCATGGCCACTGTGGCGTATGCGTAACATTTTTCGTATGGTAGAGGAGGCAGTCTTGAGAGCTGTCCTGCATGGCCACGGTGGCATATGTCCAGCAGGGCCACTGTGGGGTATGTCCAGCAGGGCCACAATGGCGTATGTCCAGCATGGCCACTGTGGCGTATGTCCAGCAGGGCCACCGTGGCGTATGTCCTGCTTGGCCACAGTGGCGTATGTCCTGCAGTGCCACTGCGGCGTATGTCCAGCAGGGCCGCAGTGGCGTATGTCCTGCAGGGCCACTGTGGCGTATGTCCAGCAGGGCCACAGTGGCGTATGTCCAGCAGGGCCACAGTGGCGTATGTCCTGCTAGGCCACTGTGGCGTATGCGTAACATTTTTCGTATGGTAGAGGAGGCAGTCTTGAGAGTTGTCCTGCATGGCAACTGTGGCGTATATCCAGCATGGCCACTGTGGCGTATGTCCAGCATGGCCACTGTGGCGTATGTCCAGCAGGGTCACAGTGGCGTATATCCAGCATGGCCACTGTGGCGTATGTCCAGCAGGGCCACAGTGGCGTATGTCCTGCAGCGCAACTGTGGCGTACGTCCTGCTAGGCCACTGTGGCGTATGCGTAACATTTTTCGTATGGTAGAGGAGGCAGTCTTGAGAGTTGTCCTGCATGGCAACTGTGGCGTATGTCCAGCATGGCCACAGTGGCGTATGTCCAGCAGGGCCACTGTGGCTTACGTCCTGCAAGGCCACTGTGGCGTATGCGTAACATTTTTCGTATGGTAGAGGAGGCAGTCTTGAGAGCTGTCCTGCATGGCCACGGTGGCATATGTCCTGCAGCACCACTGCGGCGTATGTCCAGCATGGCCACTGTGGCGTATGTCCAGCAGGGCCACAGTGGCGTATGTCCTGCATGGCCACTGTGGCGTATGCGTAACATTTTTCGTATGGTAGAGGAGGCAGTCTTGAGAGCTGTCCTGCATGGCAACTGTGGCGTATGTCCTGCATGGCCACTGTGGCGTATGCGTAACATTTTTCGTATGGTAGAGGAGGCAGTCTTGAGAGCTGTCCTGCATGGCAACTGTGGCGTATGTCCAGCATGGCCACTGTGGCGTATGTCCTGCACCGCCACTCCGGCGTATGTCCAGCAGGGTCACAGTGGCGTATGTCCAGCATGGCCACTGTGGCGTATGTCCTGCACCGCCACTCCGGCGTATGTCCAGCAGGGTCACAGTGGCGTATGTCCTGCAGGGCCACTGTGGCGTATGTCCTGCAGCGCCACTGCGGCGTATGTCCAGCAGGGCCACTGCGACGTATGTCCAGCAGGGCCACAGTGGCGTATGTCCAGCATGGCCACTGTGGCGTATGCGTAACATTTTTCGTATGGTAGAGGAGGCAGTCTTGAGAGCTGTCCTGCATGGCCACGGTGGCATATGTCCCGCAGGGCCACTGTGGCGTATGTCCAGCATGGCCACAGTGGCGTATGTCCAGCAGGGCCACAGTGGCGTATGTCCAGCAGGGCCACTGCGGCGTATGTCCAGCAGGGCCATTGTGGCGTATGTCCTGCATGGCCACAGTGGCGTATGAGTAACATTTTTCGTATGGTAGAGGAGACAGTCTTGAGAGCTGTCCTTCATGGCAACTGTGGCGTATATCCAGCATGGCCACTGTGGCGTATGTCCAGCAGGGCCACAGTGGCGTATGTCCTGCATGGCCACAGTAGCGTATGTCCTGCATGGCCACTGTGGAGTTTGTCCAGCAGGGCCACTGTGGCGTATGTCTAGCATGGCCACTGTGGCGTATGTCCAGCAGGGCCACAGTGGCGTATGTCCTGCATGGCCACAGTGGCGTATGTCCTGCATGGCCACTGTGGAGTATGTCCAGCAGGGCCACTGTGGCGTATGTCTAGCATGGCCACAGTGGCGTATGTCCAGCAGGGCCACAGTGGCGTATGTCCTGCATGGCCACTGTGGCGTATGCGTAACATTTTTCGTATGGTAGAGGAGGCAGTCTTGAGAGCTGTCCTGCATGGCCACGGTGGCATATGTCCAGCAGGGCCACTGTGGCGTATGTCCAGCATGGCCACAGTGGCGTATGTCCTGCAGGGCCACAGTGGCGTATTTCCTGCATGGCCACAGTGGCGTATGTCCTGCATGGCCACTGTGGAGTATGTCCAGCAGGGCCACTGTGGCGTATGTCTAGCATGGCCACTGTGGCGTATGCCCAGCATGGCCACAGTGGCGTATTTCCTGCATGGCCACAGTGGCGTATGTCCTGCATGGCCACTGTGGAGTATGTCCAGCAGGGCCACTGTGGCGTATGTTTAGCATGGCCACTGTGGCGTATGTCCTGCATGGCCACTGTGGCGTATGTCCAGCAGGGCCACAGTGGCGTATGTCCAGCATGGCCACTGTGGCGTATGTCCAGCAGGGTCACAGTGGCGTATGTCCTGCATGGCCACTGTGGCGTATGCGTAACATTTTTCGTATGGTAGAGGAGGCAGTCTTGAGAGCTGTCCTGCATGGCCACGGTGGCATATGTCCAGCAGGGCCACTGTGGGGTATGTCCAGCAGGGCCACAGTGGCGTATGTCCAGCATGGCCACTGTGGCGTATGTCCAGCAGGGCCACCGTGGCGTATGTCCTGCTTGGCCACAGTGGCGTATGTCCTGCAGTGCCACTGCGGCGTATGTCCAGCAGGGCCGCAGTGGCGTATGTCCTGCAGGGCCACTGTGGCGTATGTCCAGCAGGGCCACAGTGGCGTATGTCCAGCAGGGCCACAGTGGCGTATGTCCAGCAGGGCCACAGTGGCGTATGTCCTGCTAGGCCACTGTGGCGTATGCGTAACATTTTTCGTATGGTAGAGGAGGCAGTCTTGAGAGTTGTCCTGCATGGCAACTGTGGCGTATATCCAGCATGGCCACTGTGGCGTATGTCCAGCATGGCCACTGTGGCGTATGTCCAGCAGGGTCACAGTGGCGTATATCCAGCATGGCCACTGTGGCGTATGTCCAGCAGGGCCACAGTGGCGTATGTCCTGCTAGGCCACTGTGGCGTATGCGTAACATTTTTCGTATGGTAGAGGAGGCAGTCTTGAGAGTTGTCCTGCATGGCAACTGTGGCGTATGTCCAGCATGGCCACAGTGGCGTATGTCCAGCAGGGCCACTGTGGCGTACGTCCTGCAAGGCCACTGTGGCGTATGCGTAACATTTTTCGTATGGTAGAGGAGGCAGTCTTGAGAGCTGTCCTGCATGGCCACGGTGGCATATGTCCTGCAGCACCACTGCGGCGTATGTCCAGCATGGCCACTGTGGCGTATGTCCAGCAGGGCCACAGTGGCGTATGTCCTGCATGGCCACTGTGGCGTATGCGTAACATTTTTCGTATGGTAGAGGAGGCAGTCTTGAGAGCTGTCCTGCATGGCAACTGTGGCGTATGTCCTGCATGGCCACTGTGGCGTATGCGTAACATTTTTCGTATGGTAGAGGAGGCAGTCTTGAGAGCTGTCCTGCATGGCAACTGTGGCGTATGTCCAGCATGGCCACTGTGGCGTATGTCCTGCACCGCCACTCCGGCGTATGTCCAGCAGGGTCACAGTGGCGTATGTCCTGCAGGGCCACTGTGGCGTATGTCCTGCAGCGCCACTGCGGCGTATGTCCAGCAGGGCCACTGCGACGTATGTCCAGCAGGGCCACAGTGGCGTATGTCCAGCATGGCCACTGTGGCGTATGCGTAACATTTTTCGTATGGTAGAGGAGGCAGTCTTGAGAGCTGTCCTGCATGGCCACGGTGGCATATGTCCCGCAGGGCCACTGTGGCGTATGTCCAGCATGGCCACAGTGGCGTATGTCCAGCAGGGCCACAGTGGCGTATGTCCAGCAGGGCCACTGCGGCGTATGTCCAGCAGGGCCATTGTGGCGTATGTCCTGCATGGCCACAGTGGCGTATGAGTAACATTTTTCGTATGGTAGAGGAGACAGTCTTGAGAGCTGTCCTTCATGGCAACTGTGGCGTATATCCAGCATGGCCACTGTGGCGTATGTCCAGCAGGGCCACAGTGGCGTATGTCCTGCATGGCCACAGTAGCGTATGTCCTGCATGGCCACTGTGGAGTATGTCCAGCAGGGCCACTGTGGCGTATGTCTAGCATGGCCACTGTGGCGTATGTCCAGCAGGGCCACAGTGGCGTATGTCCTGCATGGCCACAGTGGCGTATGTCCTGCATGGCCACTGTGGAGTATGTCCAGCAGGGCCACTGTGGCGTATGTCTAGCATGGCCACTGTGGCGTATGTCCAGCAGGGCCACAGTGGCGTATATCCTGCATGGCCACTGTGGCGTATGCGTAATATTTTTCGTATGGTAGAGGAGACAGTCTTGAGAGCTGTCCTGCATGGCCACGGTGGCATATGTCCCGCAGGGCCACTGTGGCGTATGTCCAGCATGACCACAGTGGCGTATGTCCAGCAGGGCCACAGTGGCGTATGTCCTGCATGGCCACTGTGGCGTATGCGTAACATTTTTCGTATGGTAGAGGAGGCAGTCTTGAGAGCTGTCCTGCATGGCCACGGTGGCATATGTCCTGCAGGGCCACTGCGGCGTATTTCCAGCAGGGCCACGGTGGCATATGTCCAGCAGGGCCACTGTGGCGTATGTCCTGCATGGCCACGGTGGCATATGTCCAGCAGGGCCACTGTGGCGTATGTCCAGCATGGCCACAGTGGCGTATGTCCTGCATGGCCACTGTGGCGTATGCGTAACATTTTTCGTATGGTAGAGGAGGCAGTCTTGAGAGTTGTCCTGCATGGCCACGGTGGCATATGTCCTGCAGGGCCACTGCGGCGTATTTCCAGCAGGGCCACGGTGGCATATGTCCAGCAGGGCCACTGTGGCGTATGTCCTGCATGGCCACGGTGGCATATGTCCAGCAGGGCCACAGTGGCGTATGTCCAGCAGGGCCACAGTGGCGTACGTCCGGCAGCGCCACTGCGGCGTATGTCCAGCAGGGCCACAGTGGCGTATGTCCTGCATGGCCACAGTCTCGTATGTCCTGCATGGCCACTGTGGCGTATGCGTAACATTTTTCGTATGGTAGAGGAGACAGTCTTGAGAGCTGTCCTTCATGGCCACGGTGGCATATGTCCAGCAGGGCCACGGTGGCGTATGTCCAGCATGGCCACTGTGGCGTATGTCCAGCAGGGCCACCGTGGCGTATGTCCAGCAGGGCCACAGTGGCGTATATCCAGCAGGGCCACTGTGGCGTATGTCCTGCTTGGCCACTGTGTCGTATGCGTAACATTTTTCGTATGGTAGAGGAGACAGTCTTGAGGGCTGTCCTTCATGGCAACTGTGGCGTATATCCAGCATGGCCACTGTGGCGTATGTCCAGCATGGCCACTGTGGCGTATGTCCAGCAGGGCCACTGTGGCGTATGTCCAGCAGCGCCACTGCGGCGTATGTCCAGCAGGGCCACAGTGGCGTATGTCCTGCATGGCCACAGTGGCGTATGTCCTGCATGGCCACTGTGGAGTATGTCCAGCAGGGCCACTGTGGCGTATGTCTAGCATGGCCACTGTGGCGTATGTCCAGCAGGGCCACAGTGGCGTATGTCCTGCATGGCCACTGTGGCGTATGTCCAGCAGGGCCACAGTGGCGTATGTCCTGCAGCGCAACTGTGGTATATGTCTAGCATGGCCACTATGGCGTATGTCCAGCAGGGCCATAGTGGCGTATGTCCTGCATGGCCACTGTGTCGTATGCGTAACATTTTTCGTATGGTAGAGGAGGCAGTCTTGAGAGTTGTCCTGCATGGCCACGGTGGCATATGTCCTGCAGGGCCACTGCGGCGTATTTCCAGCAGGGCCACGGTGGCATATGTCCAGCAGGGCCACCGTGGCGTATGTCCAGCAGGGCCACAGTGGCGTATGTCCTGCTTGGCCACTGTGTCGTATGCGTAACATTTTTCGTATGGTAGAGGAGGCAGTCTTGAGAGTTGTCCTGCATGGCAACTGTGGCGTATATCCAGCATGGCCACTGTGGCGTATGTCCAGCAGGGCCACAGTGGCGTATGTCCTGCATGGCCACAGTAGCGTATGTCCTGCATGGCCACTGTGGAGTATGTCCAGCAGGGCCACTGTGGCGTATGTCTAGCATGGCCACAGTGGCGTATGTCCAGCAGGGCCACTGCGGCGTATGTCCAGCAGGGCCATTGTGGCGTATGTCCTGCATGGCCACTGTGTCGTATGCGTAACATTTTTCGTATGGTAGAGGAGGCAGTCTTGAGAGTTGTCCTGCATGGCC